>JAZKJV010003128.1:0-600000 GCA_037367405.1 Ottelia alismoides
TCCGGATTGTGTTTGGAGAAGGTGTATTCCTCAGGAGGAATACCAAAGTGTCCTCACATATTGTCATTCACTTGAGGCTGGAGGACACCATTCGGGAAAGAGAACCGCTCACAAAGTACTTCAATGTGGATTGTATTGGCCGACCTTGTTTAGAGATGCCATTGATTTTGTACGGTCGTGCCCGATCTGTCAAAGGATGGGAGGGACAGTTGGACAGAGAGATGAGATGCCCATGCAACCGATGATTATTTGTGATGTTTTTGATGCATGGGGCATAGATTTTATGGGTCCCTTTCCCAACAGCCAAGGACATGAGTACATTTTGTTGGCGGTTGATTATTTATCTAGGTGGGTGGAGGCTATCCCAACCCGAACCGCAGACAGCAAGACTGTCTGTAAGTTTGTGAGAGACCATATTATTGCTAGGTTCGGGGTGCCAAAAGTTATGATATCTGATGGGGGTAGCCATTTTGTGAACCGAGATATGAGATCTTTAGCTAAGGACTATGGATTTGAGCATAGAGTTACTAGTCCTTACCACCCACAGTCCAACGGCATGGCAGAGGTTTCGAACAGAGAGGTGAAGAGCATTTTGCAGAAATTGGTTCGTCCCGATAGGAAGAATTGGTCTCAACTTTTGGACCAAGTTCTGTGGGCCTATAGGACAGCCTACAAGACACCATTGGGTACTTCACCATTTAGAATGATCTATGGCAAGCCATGCCATTTGCCCGCAGAATTGATTCATAAATTCGAATGGGCAATTAAGAAGATTAATTGGAGTTGTCACCTAGGGAAGCTTTGCCGAGACTTGAACTTAAACGAGCTCGTGGAAATCCGAAACAGGGCATATGACAACAGTTTGATTTATAAAGACAAAGTAAAGAGATGGCATGATCAGCACATTAGGTGCAAAGACTTTGTCCCTGGACAAAAGGTATGGTTGTTCAATGCCAGGTTGAAGATGTTCCATGGGAAGCTCAAATCTAAATGGACGGGTCCCTTTGTGGTTAAGAAAGTGCACGAGAATGGAAGTGTAGAGATAGCTGATCTCACAGATGGTGCACAATCTCATATGGTGAATGGACAACTGTTGAAGCATTTTGTTGATTCCAAAGAGCAGTTAGTCCAAGTCGAGGTCATCAACTTCATATAGAGTGAGCACAGAGCAGATACATCTTATCACTCTTCGTGAAGACGCAGCATCAAGATTCAACATCTTAGAAGATTCAATCACTCTTGTACATATTCTCCCTTCTTTGTATATTCTCGAGATCACATCGGTTCTCACACTTACTCTTGTCCTATACTTAGGCTGACCAAAGCCTAAGTATAGGGGGGACCGATGCCCGCCATGTGTATTTACTCATCATTTCTCCTCTTGACCTCGTCCGCCCCATTTTTGCTCTTCTTCTACACTTAGGCTATCCAGAGCCTAAGTATAGAGGGGCGGATCGACTTCTATACTTTTTGTTATTTTAGCTTTCATACGCTTAGTACGAGCTATGTCTTTTTGTCACCTAGTGCCATGAGGACATAGCACAAGCTAAGTATAGGGGGGCGTGTATATATTACATATATACTTTACCCATATCTCGTACTTTCACGTATTTTTTATATATATTATACAATAATTATGGGGTGGGTAAAAAAATAAAAAAAAAAATAAAAATAAAAATAAAAATAAAAAAATGAAAAAAATGAATGAAATAAAAAAAGTCTTTTCTTATTTACCTATCTTTTTCAAAAAAAAACTCTTGAAAAAAAAAGAGAAGCAAAACTTTTCTAACAAAAAAAACACTTCTTTGCCTTTGTTTGTCAAAACAAAAAAAAAACTTTTCTAAAAACTTAAAAAAAAACAAAAACAAAAACTAAAAAAAAACTAACTAATAAGTTGGTTTAATCCCTGACATAATTCACTTTCACACAAGACTAGTGATGTTCAAGAACACTTGGTTTATGAGGTCTTGAGATTTTGAGTTAACCAGCCTTAGTCATTAGGGTCCTTGACTTAATTATTCACATTTCCCTAGTTTGAAAGATGTGTGTGCTATATTACATGCTTAGTCTCTACCTTAAGAATATGATCTGCACCTCACATACACGACTGCAGTTATGATGAGATGAGTTGAAATTTCACTTGAGGAACTGGGATGAGGGATTTGAGTTTGGACTTGAATTGATGATGCTCGAGGATGGGATAAAATCAATGAAGGCTTCATGAAACCTGAGTGCCAGCACATTTAGCCAGTATGAGAACATGGTTCTTGTACTATCTCTTGATATTTACCTATGTGCCAGGGTGTGATAAAATAAAAAAAAATGTTGATCAGTGTGCGCCAACTCTTGGTAAAAGCAGTGGAGCTAGCCACAAATACTACAAAGCAATGAAATGTCAAAGAAAAGCTCTCATTCCACAAAGTCAATTATCAAAAGAGCTTCCACCAAAGGCGAGCACTCCCAACCATTTCAAAGTGTCCACTTGGACCACCGCTATTAGGACCAGGAGTCGGGCTTGCACCAAAAAAGGGCTATGCATCGTAAATGCTACAAGTCTGGGTGTAGAAGGTACGATAGGTACTCAAAAAAGGCACACCCCGGTGTACTCCCAGGAAAACAAGTGCAGACGGCTCCAACTTCTCTTGACGGACGCACTGGTCAACACCAAAAAAATGCGTTGCGTAATAAGGCACTCGAGAGGATCCTTGTTCCAATGAGAGGGAGAGAAGAAATGACACAATCCTATGCCCTCCATCAACTGGCCTGCCATCTACACTTTCAAGTCTGACAACTAAAGAGACGGTGGATTGGATGCAAGAAATGATTTATTCCCTAGTGTTGAGGATCGGGTCCATAGGAGAGTCTCTTGGACTGGAACCTTGGGTGACGTTGTGACTCTACTCTTATAACTGCAGTCCACACTTAAAGTCATATCCCTTATATATACGTATACAAAGAGAGTCTGATGATTAGGGGAATTGGGTACCTTTTGACTAGAGCTTGGTTCAGCTTAGAATTTTAGGATCTCTAAAACCGAGAGTTCTTGAACGGATCAAGTCTTGTTTTCACTTGCACAGTCAGGGGTTAACCCAACTTATTCATTCTTTATTTGCTCGAGGACTAGCAAAGTTTAAGTATAGGGGGGTGATGAATCCACGATTCATCATCTTAATATCTTAATCTTAGCAAAATCCATGAGTAAAATCCCATATAAATGTCAATAAAATCAATAAACTAACAAAATGACTCTTGTAAATAAAATACATTAATTATTGTATATTAGATTGTACAAAATAAATTACACATAAAAAGCCGCAAAAATAAGGAGTTTTATACTTGTAAATAGCCCAAAACTTCATTGATTTTTAATAAATTCATTTCAACTCCTTTTTACCTAATTCTTTCTCTAACTTGTTTATAAAAATGTATATAAAAATACAAAAATACAAAACACATTTCACCTCAAATAAATGCTCCTAGATCCCAAAGATAAAAAGCCGTAAAGTCCAACTTCCAAGATAAATTCCCGCTCCGTATGAACTCCAAATTCACCAAACTCACTTTTAAAGTTCAAGTTAGAAAATTATCTATCCAATGGAAGTGGTTTCATTAAAATCGGAGCTCATTTGCAAAAGTTGGGTTTTGGGACCTGGATGTACATCATATACCATGTATATATTCATTCTTTCTTTAATTTTTATTGTATCTTTCTTAATTAATAAAAATACAAAAAAATCATACTTGTGTTGTATTTTAATTGTAGTATTTTATTGTATTATTTTTCCGTTGTAAATATCTCTTATTAAAAAGATTAAAAAAATTACATACTAGAAAAGTAAAAAAAATGTGTACATGTTGTTTGTCTTCCCTTGTAAATTCTCCAACATTTCTCTTCTCTTTTTATTTTATTGTAATTAAAGTAGCCAACTTTATTTTATTTATTTATTTATTTTATTTTACATTCTCTACAATAACCACCAATTCAACTCCATTATTCCATCATTTTTTCCCAACTTCCCATTCAACTCCATTAATAATACAACCTCCCATTCAACCCCACCACTTTAATAACTTCTCATCCCATCATCTTTATATACATGTCATTCTCCTCAATTTTGCCTTTGATCCATCTTTATGTGAGGAGAGCCTAGTTCCCTGAGTTGAATAGGTGACAGCGACACAACCGCGGTCGAGCGACGACGGCCCTCTCTCCGGTGTGATCCGTTGGCTTTTTGGCCAACATCGCAGCCGCAACCGCACGCTGCTCGAGCTCATCGCGCGCTGGCGATTCGAGAGAAGACCGTGCTCTCACGAGCACATCATAGGCGACCGTTCATAGTAGGTAATTTTTCTTCTCATTTTGTCATCTTGTTAGTTTTGCATTTTTTTAGCACATCACATTCACCAACCATCCTCCATTTGTTTATATTGATCTTCCACCACCACCATCACACCATCATCTTTCTCATTTTTTTAGTTTATTATCACCACATTTTTTTTCTCCCTTCATTATCATTTTTTTATTTGTACTCCATGTCTAATCAAAATTAAAAAAATATAAAAAAAATTAATTAACAAAAAAAGTTTTAATCACAGCAGTAAAAAAATAAAAAAAAACAAAAAAAAAAATAACGCACCAGCGGTGGGGAGGAGTCCCACCGCCGCCGCACCTTCACGCCTCCAGTGGCGCCACCGCCGCAACCACCAGCAGGAGCTCCAACGCCGGCCCCTCGCAACCGTTGCCGCGCCGCCCGCCTCGACCGCCGCCCCCTCTCCGGCCGCGCGCCTCCGCCGCAGCCGCGCGCGCGGCCCCTCCCAGCGGTTGTCGCGCCGCCTGCCTCGACCTCCGCCCCCTCGCCGCCGTTCGCGGCCCGCCTCGACCTCCGCCCGCCCGCCACCTTCCTCCGTCCAGTCGCGAGGCCCGCGGCCCACCGTCGCCTCCTCGCGGCCACGCCGCCGGCGCCGCCCTTCTCCCCTTTGTGGGTTCATCCCCATCGTGCCAAGGAAGAAGAAGGTCCAACTTTCCTTTCTTTTTTTTATTATTATTGTAAAAATTGCATAATTTTCTTTTATAGTTTTTGTAATTACTTTTCAGTCCTTGTTCATGTTTTCTATTGTCAAATTCTAATTTCTGTTTTGCACCTAGACACCTATGTTCATGCATTGATTTAGACCTTGTTTATGTATCTTTATCTTCAATGAAAAATGTTTTCATGTTGAACAACTAATTCTCTACTTTGTGGATATTTTATTGTATTTTTGTGGTGTATGGGTAATTAACTAAAATTGTTCAACTGAAATTTTACATAGTTTACCCATGTTAGACTCTTAAAATTATATCTCACACACGGTTGATCTAAAAAATCCACAAAAATTATATATGATGCCTTAAGATGTGCTTAACTTACTGTCCAAATTTCACATCTATTGGAGTTGTCTTGTGCCTTAAATAAATTATAGAGTGTATTTAGTAATCGATTTTTAATTAAATCCACAAATATCTTTTTTGCGAAATTTCACCTCTCCTGGATTGCTAATCTAAATATCTTTCTGAGATAAATCGCACTCTGATTAATTTGATAACGTGGATTTATTAGGAATTATTTACTCACTGTCACTCTGTTTCCACTAAAAAATCCATAAAAAATTCATAACTTGTCAAAAAATTCCAAAAAAATTACTGTAGCTTCCTTGCATCATGTTTTCATTTCAATAATTTTTTCATGATTTTTGCTTTCTGTTTGTGTGATAAATTGCAAAAAGACCCTTAAAAAGTGTGCATTTTTCATTGTTGCATTTTAAGTCCTAAAATTTCAAAAAAATATGTTTTGTTTTCATCTCTGGATTAGTATTCTAGGAAAAATATAATTTGGCTAAATTGGATTAATTTCTCATTAAAATTAATTTGGCTAAGTTGTATGCTTTCGTAGTGTTTTAATTCAACTGCATCTTGCATTGCTTCTCTTTTTGCATTAAAAAAATCTAAAAAAATACCGTTTGGATATCTAGATCTTAAATTTGCAAATTAAACCAAGTTGTTCCTTTGCCTCCCTGAGTTCGACCCCGGACTTGCCCGGGATATAAATTAAAGCCGAGACACTCTTCACGGAGATCCTTCTCTCGGTTCTGACCGACTCGCTAAGTACACGTGCTACAACGTGACCGAATTAAACAACGTATCTAGCGACACGTCAGCGGTTAGCTGGGAAGAGTCATTATTGTTTCCTTGACGGGTACTATGGGTACAATCAGGTGGCCATTGCGCCCGAAGACCAGGAGAAAACGACATTCACCTGTCCGTTTGGGACATATGCTTTCAGACAGATGCCCTTTGGTCTATGTAACGCTCCAGCGACATTCCAAAGGTGCATGTTGTCCATATTCTCAGACATGGTGGGTAACTGTTTAGAGGTCTTCATGGATGACTTCTCGGTCTATGGCGACGGGTTTGATGCTTGTCTTGACTGCCTAGACCGCGTACTTCAGCGCTGCATTCAGGTCAACCTTGTCTTATCCTGGGAGAAGAGCCACTTTATGGTGACTCAAGGGACGGTCCTTGGTCATATCGTCTCCAACCGGGCATGGAGGTCGATCCGGCTAAGGTAGACATCATCAGAAAACTCAATCCGCCGTCCAATTTGCGTCAGTTACGGTCTTTTCTAGGGCATGTCGGTTTCTACCGACGGTTCATTCAGGATTTCAGTCGAATTGCCCGACCGCTTACTGACTTGCTGACCAAAGACACCGAGTTTATTGTTAATGATAAGTGTCTTGAATCATTTGAGACTCTCAAGAATATGGTTGTTTCAGCTCCTGTCCTTCAGCCACCCGACTGGTCTCTCCCATTCGAGATCATGACGGATGCTTCAGATTTTACTGTTGGGGCTGTGCTTGGACAGAGGAGGGATGGATTACCGTTTGCCATTCACTACGCCAGCCGGACTTTGGATGTCGCGCAGCGGAATTACACTGTGACTGAGAAAGAGATGCTGGTCGTAGTTTTCGCTCTTGATAAGTATCGATCTTACATTCTCGGATCTAGAGTAACCATTTACACTGATCATACCGCCATCCGATACTTAATGGCTAAGAAGGATGCCAAAGCACGTCTCACCAGATGGATCCTTTTACTCCAGGAATTTGATATTGAAATTAAGGATAAGCCTGGAGTCAAGAATTTGGTGGCGGCTCATCTCTCCAGATTGGAGAATCTTGAGGAATCTGAGCCCAGTGCACCTATCACTGAGACATTCCCAGATGAGGCGATCTTGGCTGTCACCTCACTCCCATGGTATGCCGACATTGTGAATTATCTTGCTGCCAAGACGATCCCACAAGGTTGGCCCAGGCAGAAACTCGAGACCTTCCTGGCGAAGGCCAAGTTTTATCATTGGGAGGATCCCTCCCTTTATCATGAAGGAGGGGACAGTATCTGGAGGAGGTGCATTCCTCAAGAAGAGCATCATAGCGTCCTCACATACTGCCACAAGCTTGAGGCAGGAGGACATCATTCTGGAAAAAGGACAGCACAGAAGGTGCTTCAATCCGGCCTATGGTGGCCTACTCTCTTCAAGGATTCTGATGAGTTCGTGAAGAGATGTACTGACTGTCAGAAAATGGGAACCTGCGGACAGAGAGACATGATGCCCATGCAACCCATTCACTTCTGTGAGGTTTTTGATGCATGGGGGATTGATTTCATGGGCCCATTTCCTAAGAGTCAGGGATTCGAGCATATTTTGCTCGCTGTGGATTATGTCAGCCGATGGGTTGAGGCCATCCCCGCCCGAGCCGCAGATGCTAAAACCGTGTGCAAATTTTTGAGGAAAAATATCATTTCACGGTTTGGGGTACCTAGAGTCTTGATTTCAGACGGGGGGTCTCACTTCATCAATGACAAAGTTAGGGCCCTTGCAGACGAGTTCGGCATTGACCTTCGGGTTGCCACTCCATATCATCCTCAGACTAATGGTCTTGCCGAAGTATCGAATCGGGAGATAAAGACGATCTTGCAGAAAGTTGTCCGCCCAGACCGAAAGGATTGGTCACAGCTTTTGGACTCGGTCTTGTGGGCTTATCGGACCTCTTTCAAGAATCCATTGGGGACGTCTCCCTTTCGTCTCGTCTATGGCAAGCCGTGCCATTTGCCAGTGGAAATCAAGCACAATCTTTTTGGGCAGTCACTGAGTTGCTTTTAGATCCCGAGAGTATAGGAGACCAGAGAAGAGCTGAATTGGCAGCCCTGGAAGAGTTAAGAGATACAACCTTTTCCAACAGCCTACAGTACAAGGAAAAAGTGAAAACATGGCATGATTCGCATATCAGCCATAAACAGTTTGAGCCAGATCAGAGAGTATGGTTGTTTGATTCCAGGCTGAAATTATTCCCAGGGAAGTTGCAGAGCAAGTGGAAAGGTCCGTATGTGGTCAGGAAGGTACATGACAATGGCAGCATCGACATATCCGAACCGTCATCTTCCTCTACCTTCCGCGTCAATGGTCAACGCCTGAAACTATATCTTGATCATGATCCGCCGACCATTGACGTTGCCCCCATTCTTCTGGTATGAGATGTGTCCTTTGACTCTCATCATCTGCATCTCATACATGGTGATCAATTCCATCATCTGCTGTACAGATCCATCTGTTCATATCACAATTTCATCTGTTGATTTCTTTTCTTCTTTTCTTCTTTTCCTCTTCTATCTTCTTTATCTACCAAAAAGGTGCCGCCCTTGTAGACAGTTTTCCATACTTAGGACGTACTTTGTCCTAAGTATAGGGAGGTTGGCACCCCGAGTTTCTTTCATTTTCATTTCGATCCTCTCCATTGTCTCCTCTTCTTGTCTATACTTAGGGATATCTTACCCTAAGTATAGGGGGAGACAATCTGAGTACGATCTGTTCATTCCCACCCTTGACCCTCCCTACGTTGTGTACAGCGGTCAACTTCTCATTCATTGATTCAATCATTTATTTCTTTATTCTTTAGACTTGCCTATACTTAGTACGAGTTATGTCTTCTCTTTTCTCTCCGATCTATGAGGACATAGCTCAAGCTAAGTATAGGGGGGTCGTATATACTACGTATATACTTTAACCATAACTCATACTTTCGTATTTTCCTAATAATATGGCTAATCATTCTTTAAAATTCATTAAAAATCTTTAATAAAAAGATGTGGTTATTCCTCAAATTCTTTTTGTAATTACTGATTAATAAATCAGGTGAAAATGTTTTTTGCAAAATGTTTGAAAAATGGTTTGAAAATTTTTGTGAACATCTATTGAAAACTATTTTGAAAATGTTTTGTTACATGTTTTCAACCTGTGTAAAAATGTGTGGTTTGTAAAACTTCTTTTCTTTGTGTGAAATAAAATGTTTGAAAAATGATTTGCAAATGGTTTGAAAATGGTTGCAAAAATGATTTGAAAAACCTATATATACTGTTTTGAAAGCCTTTGCAAAAATGTTTTCAAATGTGTGTAAAATATTTGTAAAAACTATTTTGGACTATAGTTTTCAAAAATTGTGTGTAAATTGTTTTCAAATAAGTTTGAGGAATATACATACATCACACCAAAATCCACTATATGTATATATGTATGAAATTGACCACTTACCCTGGTAAATTTCTAAAATCCACTTCTTATAAGAAGCACACCCGTGTACATATTTTAACCTAGTTTTCAGCCAAAATCTTTTTGTTTTCAAAAAGCCCAAAAATATTTGCAAAATTAAAATCCAAAAACATTTGAAAAATCTTTTTGAAAAAAATACAAAAAATGCATATGCATACATGCATCGTGTTTTCAAAAATCCATAAAAAGTTCAAAATCCTTGAAAAAATTGCATCACAAAAATACTTTTTGCATTGCATAGCATTCGCATTTTTCGGATTGAGTTTGATAATTGAACAAGTCTAAGTAAAATCCGGAGATTGGAGCTTGATTGGACCTTAAAATCTACCTAATAATAGGAACCTTATAGGAACTAGGTTTGAGGTACTTCAGGTCTAGTTGACTTAATTCTTTGAGGATCACGGGACTTAGTTCAATGGATTCTTGACTGCCTAAGTAGAGTATTTCGGAGCACACGCACGATTCTTGTTGATAATGACCTAACTTGGACACCTGCACCTTTCACATGGTTCAACTCAGTTGGAGTGGTGAGGGGATTGGATTTGCCGGTATGAGACGCACACAAGTGGAAACATTTGTCCTCCTCTAGGGAGGGAAGTGCACCCCAACCCGTCCAATGATTAAGAAGTCTAAAGACAGGAGGCTGTGGGTTGCGATAAAGCTTCAAAAGAGGGATAGTCTACTGGCTCAAGAGGAAAAACTCCTTATGTAAATGCTGTTGTATATAGTATTCAAAAAAAAAATGTTCAGGCATGTACAAAAATAAAAAGCCTGCAAGTATGTACAAAGTCAATAAGCAAGCTTGAGTTCCAAAGTCAAATATGTGAGCCTGCAGCAGGATGACTTGACTACACTGGTCTTGCATCCCAGGATAGGTAGCTACACTGGCTACCGTCCATTCTTCTCTTCACCCCCTCCTCTTGAGCTGGTTGCCACTTGAACTTAGAAGGGAATACCCCGCTCCTCGAGGATGGAGTTGCTGGATTGGGGAATCATTAGGTTGTCGTACTGGAGAAGTCAGTTTCTTTGTCATTCTAGTTGGGGAGAGCCACCATCACTTACACTGTACGAGTCAGATTCATAGTCGTAAGAGTTTGCGTATGAATTGATATATTTCTGACCTGGCTATTGAGGAGACTTGGACAGAGTTTTGGGATTCTCAAGGACTGTTGGATTTCAAACACGGTTCTCACTAAGGTTCCGCCCGCACTAAATTTCCAAAGGTCCGACTTACGCTCCAAACTTTGATTTTGTGAAGACAAGTTTGATAACCAAACTAAATCCAAGTTCTTCTTTTTCTTTTCTTTCTTTTTCTTTTTGCACTTATTGCATAAGTGTTTGCTAGGGACTAGCAAAGGTAAAGTATAGGGGGATGTTGAATCCACATTTCATCATCTTTATTCTATCATTTTGGCACCAAAAACCCTAGCAAATGCCTGTAAATAGCATTAAATAGAGCATCTTAGCATTTATGCATGTGCATTCAGATAGTGTATAAAATAGTGTAATTAAAGCCAAAATTATAGAATAAATAAAGAAAAGAAAAAGAATAAAATATTGTAAATATTTTATGACCCAAAACCCCCGAGACCTAGGCATCTTGATGAATAGGTCGACAAGGTATAAAGTAGGGGGAGATAAGGTCAGAAATACAGATAAAATACCTATAAATTCTATTCATTCTTTATTCATTTTGGGACCTATTTTTGGTTCCACTTTTTATACATCAAATGAAGAAACTTTGTACATAAAAGTTGTAGATAATTTAATAAAGAAAAATACAAAATTGAGTTCATAGAAAAATAATGTACAGATAAAAAGTTATTGTCTGAATAAGAATCCAAAATCCCAACTTCCCAGACCCATATCTCACAACTAACAACTCCAAATGCAGTGTACTCACCTTTAATTGTATATAGAATAAAATAATCTATCCAATGGTGGTGGTTTCGCATTTGGCGGAGCTACGGTTTGAAAGTTGAGTTTTGGACCCCTATTGTATATCTATACTGAATAAAATATTCAATTTATTCTTTATTCATTATTTATTCATTTTTTATATTTTTAGAATTATGTAAATATTACTTATAATATATATGTGCATTAAAATTAAAATAAAAATGCAAAGAAAATACAAAATAAAAATACTTGTATAAAGAACACATAGGTAATATACCTATAAAGGGGTATAAAGGTAACTTGTAAAAATACACGTCATAAAAATAATTAAAATTCATAATAAAATACTACATAAAATAACGAATATTTTTTATTTTATAATCATAATTTAATTTGGCGTATTTCTATTTTTAAATGAATTGATAAAAGATTTAATCAGGGTTTTTCCTGGTTGGTCCACGTGGACCAACCAGGCGCAAGTCTTAGTTGACTCTGGTCAACTAGGTGTCCTAGACCCCTGTGGCTCCTGACAACCTTGTTTTTGACCCAACTTCACGGATTTCTTGAGGCCAAATCTTTCACCTTTTTGTGTTGCAACCTTCTGCAACATTATTCCTCGATCTTCCCTCTAGCTCGCCCATGAATAATCTTGGTCTTTGGACCCAAGATTTGCAAGATACTCATTGATCTTTGAACCCCTATCACCTCGGGTCAAACCAAATATAACGACCCCCCAACTTTGAATTCAAGTTTGAACACCTTCGGTCCACCCTTCCTTGCTCTTCTTGTGCTCCAAGCACTCGTGGAGGTGACAGCTCTCACGCCGTGCATTCAGCCAGGGCATAGGAAGTCGGAGGCGCTTCCACCACCTCCCGCAAAGTCGCCGGTCGAGGTACCCTTCTTCCTCTGGCTCCGGCCATCGAGGACCATCTCCCTTGCTTTTCTTTGCGTCATTTTATTCATGTTAGTTTAAGGATCGAAAACCTACAAAAAATTCTAAGTTCCATCAAGTATCTCGCCCAATCAAGCACGTTGGCCGGAGCGTACCTCCGGCTGTGCACCCACATCTCGATTCGCGCCTCTCCCCGACCATCCAAGGGTCCAGGCAGTTTGCCCTGGACCCTTTGACCATTTTTGCATGTCAAAGCCCAAGTGAAGACACCTGGAGGCGAGTTTTGAAGCTCGCCGGAGCTAACGAAGCCCTCCAGCTCCGCCAGCCACCAGCGAGCACCACGGCCACCGCCGTGGCTTTTTGACGCCCCCAGGAGATAGAGGAGGACCAGAGGAGGCTCCAGCCCGATTTTGAAGCCCAGAAGCCACCGGAGTCGGCCGGAGGAGCTCGAGGAACCTCGCCCAGTCGGAGCTCCGCCTTGTTCTTCCAGCCGCCTTCGCCACCGTCCGATCAAGGGTGGAGTCCCAGATCGAGCAGCTACCGTTGGATCTCCACCAGCTTCGACCGTTGATCACCGCTGGAGATCTGATCGTCGCCGCTCATCCGCGAAGCGTCCTCGATCGTTCATCAAGCGCCACGTGTCTAAGTGGCTCCTTCATCGCCGTTGGATCGCGCGTCGAGGGTATTTTGCATTTACACCCTCGCGCCTTTTGTATTTATTATTTAGTATTTAAACTTCCGTCTGTAGTGTAAAAACTTTGGGTTATTTGCACAAAGACCCCCGAGCTTTCCATATTTGCATCCAGGTCCTTTGCCACGTCACCTCACGTGACCTGTACACGTGAGGTGTGGGCATTTTGCAGAGGGACCCTCGGCTTTGTTTGCATTTCATTTTAGTACCAAAACTGTGACATCACGTGTTAAATTTTTGGATATTTTGCAAGTAAGCCCCCAGGGTTTGGAATATTGCATTTTAGTCCTCGCCAGGCGCGTGCAAGTCACGCGCCCTGGTGGGAAAATTGCTAGGATACCCAGGCGGGTTTTGTAATTGTATTTTGGTGCTATAAATTGAATATTCAGTTCAAACTTTTGTGGAAATTTGCATGTATGCCCCTGGATGTTTGAGAAATTGCATAAATACCCCTACCAGGCCTGTTTATTGATTGGATGTTAGCTCTAATTATTTGACATATCATTTTAAATCCAAAAATTCCACAAAAATAGAGTTAAGCTCCTGGATTCTCATATTTTGACGTTATAATTTTAGTTTTTTATTTTATTTTATTTTTATATTTATTAAAAATCAAAAACATGCTTTTTCTCTACTGTCTAGCTTAGAAAATGCCAAAAAATATTAAAATATCTCTAAAAATTCCAAAAAAAAATTACCTAGTGTCTATTTTAATCTATTTTAGTGTCAGTCCAAAAATCACTAAAAATCTCAAAAGAAAAACACTAAAAATTTAAAAACACTCAAAAAATTCAAAAAAATATATAAAATCAAAGAAAAATCAAAAAAATATAAACCCAGGTCCTGTTTGTTCTCTATTTTATTCTCTTTATTTGAAACTTAGTGTGAAAAATTTTGGTTGTTGTTTGCTAATTTTAATTTGCATTTTATTCACAGCCAGCACTTATTTCACTGTTTTGCTTTATTTCAGTAATTAAAAATACCAAAAACACCTTGAAAAATCCCCAAAAATCACAAAAACAGTAAAAAATCCTAAAAATATTAAAAACATTTTATTTCTGAATTTTTGGATATTTTTACATATTTTTATAAATATTTTATCTTGCCTTTCATTACATTGTCTTTAGTTTCCAATATTGAAAATTAAAAAAAAATATAAAATTAGAAAAATCAGAAAATTAAAAATCAAAATACTAAATTGAAAATTAAATTAAAATAAAAAAATTAAAAATTAAAAACCCACAAAAATTTATTTGCTTGCCTGCTTAGTGTAGACACTTCACACACACTCACTTGTGCATTAATTTTGAACTACCTTGTTTGCTCCATGTGTTCGAACTCTCTACATACTTGCACCTATACATCTTTTATGTAGAGTTAAAAATAAATTTTAACTCCACATTAGTTCTAATTTATTGATCTTTAGTGTGGGTTAATTGTTGATTAAATTCAGATTTTGATTGGTCGACACTTCGACTGTGTTCCCGCCTTGTGTGGAACACAAGACCGATCGAATTTTGGGTTTATCAGGACACTTCTCCTGCAGGTCAGTAAATCTCTCCCAAGCTTCATGTATAGACTCGTGGGGTCCTTGGGTGAAATTACTGATACGGGCTCGCATCTGGTTGAGCCGACCGAGAGGGTAATATTTGTGCAGGAAGGCGGACTTCAACTCCTCCCAGGTCGTCACGACCTTTCCCAAATGATTGACCCAATAGAGGGCCTTGTCTTGTAGGCTGAATGGGAATGCCATCATCTTGACAATGTCCAGAGGGACATTGGGATAGTGAGTAGTGCGGCAGATGCGGGAGAATTGCTGCAGATGAATGTACGGCTCTTCGCTTGTGTTTCCGTGAAAGGCAGGGAGAAGGGCTATGAACTGGGGCTTCAGCTCGAAGTGAGCGTGTACCGGTGAAATGAGGATCCACTCGGTCATCTGGTTGTCTCCCGGATTGTATGTTTCTTTGAGTGTCGGCTTTGGTGGTGGTAATTCAAGATCATCATCAGGAGGATCACCACCTCCACCTCCACCTCCTCCTCCCCTGCCTCCTCTGCCATCGTCACGGTTCATCATATCATTCAACATATCCTGGAAAGCAGTTTGTGTGAGGGCCTGCTCGGTCAGCTGCTGCTGGATAGCCTGGATAGACGCCAGTAGTTGTGCATTGACTTGGTTCTGGTCTGGCATCTGTCCCTCTGGGATGGGTGGCTGCTGACCCTTGCCCTTTCCTCCTGGAGCCATGTCAGGGTCTGAATCAGACGAAATGAACTCCGTAGAAGTCTCCAGGGCTCGCACTGTCTTCTATCTGCATAATGAGATGGTCCGAATCAGATCACTTGCAATTAACTTTCAGCTGCCGTGATTAAGCCGGAATTCAGGTCAACCCCAGCATGTTGTGAATGGAAAAGGATGTAAACTGTAATCGGCTCCCATTCGCAACGGCAGAAGTGGGACAAAAGTGATCCCAGTTTATTGGGTGGCCAAGAGAAAGGTAGAAAACGAGGAGTCTGGAGATCGATCCGCAAAGTCCAGATCGGGTTCTCGGGAATCGTCTCGAAATTATTGGCGGAGTTGAGTCTATGGAATCGATGTAGGTGTCGGCATGGTCCTGACAAAACCATCCACGGATCAACTTCGCGAAGCACAAGAGAATGTCGGATGTTGGAAGAAAGATACGATGGTCAACGAGGAATAAAAGGAGTGTAAAACAGTAGAAAGGCTCGGTTGAGCAGGGTGGTCAAAGGAAGATACAGAAAGATGTGCGCAAAGGCACGGGACTTTGATCTTTGCACCTTAATCTAGATCCATACAAACACAATACAAAATCGGGTTCACCAACTCACGCCATGTAAAGCCGTGAAAGCTCGGCTATTTATTATCTTTTCATTTTTAGAGTTGTGATTTTCAGGCATATCTTATAACAAGTCTTTAGTACGCTACCCTATAGGAGAGAGAGTACTGCCAGAAGAGTATCCCGTACTTGTCCTCCTCCTGTGTAACCTGTAGTCTGTACTTTTTGGATTCCTTGTAACCCTTCCTGGATCCCTACTCAGCCAAAGAAAAGAGAGAGGAAGCCGACAGGCGAAACCAATACTTCGGTTCTCGCTCGCAACGGAATCACCCGTGAGCGTGCAAGAACCTACTCGGACGCAGGACGATGAGACAGACACCCCCGTGAAGGCGTGGCCTATGCTCAATACTTCGGAAAGGGTCGATGCTCTCACAACAGAGAGTCACCATTGGTGACCAAGTCCTACTCGCCTACGTACGATAGAAGCGCCATTACTTCGGTAATCCAGGCGATACACAAGGCAGTTGCAGACTGGGTTTTGGGCTTTAATCCTTAGGGGTCGCACTCACTCAAGGGAGTAGGGTTTTGGTCCTCCTCCAAGGTACCTGAAAACAATGAGGGCTTTATGAACCCGGTACAATGATAGTCCATTACGAATTTTAATTAAGGTCAAGTTTATTTAGCAGTCCCCTTGTTTTAATTTTTTGGGTTTTCACTTTTTTTTGGATTTATTTTCATACCAGCGCCTAACGTTTTTGTAGATTTTCATTTAAGTCTTAGGTGCTCAAAATCAGAGGGAGATAGTGAAAAAGCCATGCAAGTGGTTCCATGATGGAAATCTCACCATTGAACGGAGTGATGCATGCTGAGTTAGAAGACTTACAGTGCATCCCAGCTCTCTCCATGTGGTATGCAAAACAGAATTTTTAAACCTATCTACATGTCGGTATGCAAGGCACAAAATCGCCCTAAACATAAGCTGCTATTAACGTGAAGAACCATAAGTCACTCATTCATCTCTAGCCCGAAGGGTCCGGTCTTGGCTCACCCCTCCTCTGTACTCAACACACTTGAGCTTAGGAAAAAGCGCTTTACAGGGCTCGCTGCGGCACAATGGCTAAGAGATAAATGAACGGCTTGTTTTAAGTTTGACTAGATCCAAGCGAAGTAGACTATAGGAACATGCATTCTTATTAATGTTTGGACCTAGCTACTGAGTCAAGCAACCTATATCTAGGGGCTCCAAGCACACAAAACAAAGTAAAAGAAAGGCGGAAAGCTCAAAACTTCGGGAAACAAAATAAAAGAAGGCGATGAAAACTCGAAAAGCCGCGATGAGGCCCCCAGGTGAACAATCACCCGGGCACTGGACCTCATTATGAAGAGTAGAGTCCTGTTTAATTACATGCCAAAATAGTCTCTCTCTCACCATAAATTACAAAATAAATAATCCTAAATATCTAGCTCTAACTAATGCCCATCTCTTTGCTTCCTTGGTGCTCTCTCCAGATGGTCATAAAAAGAAGACCATCCTCCTCCAAGCTTGGTTGCATTGTCCTACAAAGAAGCCATCCTCGCGTGGCGGGCCCTCGCATCAAAGTCACAAAAAGAATGCATTAGTAGAGCTCAATCAATCACAAGGAGCAGATAAAATAATCACAATAAATAAATAAATGAAGCATGGTGATTAATTGCAATAAAAATAGCTGCTTACAAAAATGAATGATGAATCAAGAAAAATTTTTTTATACAAGAATGACAAAATAAATTAGGCTATGCTCATTGCTCCCCGGCAACGGCGCCATCTGATAACAGCGGAGGATCCACGAGAGTCACCATGAAAAATATAAAAGTGTTGTCGCTGAGGCGACCACTCATAGAAGATCGGTGTTAATCAACAATTAACCCACAATAAAAGAATACAACAATTAAGCTTAAAAAGAAATGTGAATTAATCTTTATTTACTCTACCATAAAATGTACAGTGACAAGCATGTAAAGGTCGAACCACAGAGAGCAATACAAAATACCATAGCCTACATGTATCTCAGAGTCGTCCTTGTGTAGGTTTTTTATTTTTAGAAATTTTTTATTTATTATTATATATTTTTTTATTTATTTATTATGTGTTTTTTTATATATCTTTTTATAATAATATAATTAGGTAATATATATATAATATAAATATAAAGATATGTATACCCATAGAGGGTTAGTATGTAGCTTATAATACATACAATATATATATAGGTATATATATAAATATAATAAAATATATATATATATATATATATTAAGGTTAATAAATAGATATAAGAATACATATAAATAATTAGATATATATATATATTTCCTTTTTTTGGAAATACATATATATACATAAAGGGGAATTATAATATTTACAAAAATACTCAAAATGGTCAAAAATTCAGGAATAAAGTCTTTTTGCGATTTTCATAGTTTTTTACTGTTTTTGTGATTTTTGGGCATTTTTACAAATATTTTTAGTATTTTTAAAGAGCAAAAGAAAAGCAAACATTGGAATAGGGTCTGGCTGTAATAAAAATAGATATTAAAAATAGATGACAGCCTCAAAAATTTTCCACACCATTTTTCTAATAAAGATAATAAAATATAGCAGAATTAGGGATTAAGTTCATATTTTTCTGATTTTTCTTTGAGTTTTTATATTTTTTGAAGTTTTTGGGTATTTTTGAATTTTTAAGGTTTTCCTTTTGAGATTTTTAGGGATTTTTGGACTGACACTAAAATAAGTCAAAATACACCATAGGGAATTTTTTTGGAATTTTTCAAGGCATTTTCATATTTTTTGGGATTTTATAAGTTAGACAGTGAATAAAAGACATATTTTTTATTTTTAATAAATGCAAAAATGCAACAAAATGCAAAACTAAAAATATAGCGTTCAAGCACAACCAAACATGAACTTAAGTCTATTTTTGCAAGATTTTTCGATTTAATATGGAGCACAAAATAAATAGACAAAGCATTCAAAAATTAAATGGCCTGGCAGGGGTATTTTTGCAAATAAAATATCTCTCAGGGGCATACATGCAAAAACCACAATAAGAATACACGTGAACTTTTATTTTCAAGACCATTTTGTAATTACAGAAACCCGACGGGGTTTAGATGCAAATTTCACGCGCCTCACGTGGTTGCTGCACGTGAGGCGCGGAAGGACTAAAGTGTAAATCATAAAACATCAAGGGTCCTTCTGTAAAATATACATTTTATTTACAACGTGACTATTTATTTTTGGTATTAAACTATAAATACAAAAAGGCAGGGCTAGATGTGAAATTTACCCCTAAATAAGGCGTGTCATCCAACAGCGCTGGAGGCGCCACTTAACCACGTGTCAAGCATCGGACGGCGGATGTCGGTTCGGCGATGAAGGGCCTGGATTAGAATCTCCTGGCTGATATGACGGTGGACGTACGTCTTCATCGAACGGTCGTCGTTCAATCTGGGCCTCCCCTCTCGATCCAACGGTGCTGGAGGCGTCTGGAAGAACGGGGAAGAAGCTCGCCCCCGGCGAGCTTCGATCGGGCAGCTCGGGCTCCTCCGGGCACCTCCCGCGTATCTGAAGTACTCTGAACGTAGTTGGGAAGCTTCCGCGTCGTCTGACGGTTCTCTCAAGGCTCCTGGAGGTCCGAGTCGCTGGGACGAGCTCGATGAAGAAGGGGACCCCCAGGAACTTCTTCCTGGTTCAATGCAAGCCCAGATGGGCTCTATTCCTCGATGTACCTGCACAGGAAGAACCGCGGGGGAGAGAGCTATCTCCTCGACCCGGGGTTTTGAAGCTGCGGCGCAAGATGAAGGTGGGCGGAGGGGCTCCGGCGAACGGCGGAGGAGGAGCCCCGATTCGCCAAGACCTAGGGTCCTGGGTTGAACAAATGGGGGCGATAGATGGAGACAGCGTAGAGGTTTGAAATGGGATGCTCGGGGTGGTCGGAGACAATCGAAACGATGGTGGAGAAGTCGCCGGAGCGGAGCTCCGGCGAACTTCGAATTTTGGTTTTTACGCTAAGGGGATTAACTAACAACTAATCTAACTATTGGAATGAAAGACTAACATTAAAACTAACTAAAAAGCAAAGAAAAAGACAGCTCGTATACTGGGGGCCTCCAGGGAGCAGGGCGGACGCCGGAACTCCGCCACGTCAAAATTCTCCGTCCTCCGGCTGAGTCGAGGCGCTGGGTCACTCCCCCTGTCACGAGGAATGGTCCAGGAACAAGATCAAGGCGTTTGGGTGGAATGAAAATGGCCAAATTCGAGGAAGGAGGCGGAGCTAATTATTTATAAACATTGGCAAGGGGCCTTATTACCCGGCGATTATTGATTGATCCAATGAATATCTCGTTGATCTATGATTTTGGCAGGCATCATGGATGATCAGAGGACAAATCTTGTGAAGGAAGCGAGCCTGGATGATGGAAGGGATGGCCGCGAAAAATGGAGGAAAATCGGGGATTTGATAGTTCAGAGGCGCCAGGCAAGGGATGGGACAGTTGACCAGGGGGTCAACGAAGGTCGGCGCCTCATTGGGCCACGTCAGCCGCTACAAGACAAAACAGAAAATCTGATTGGAAATTGATTTATTTGACACCTTAAATGATTTTATTAATTTTTTCTTATAAAATGAAAAATGTGTATTATTCCAAAAATTATGAAACCAATTTTATAAAATAGTTCTTGGAATGCTATATACAATTAAAGGTGAGTTTGGGTGATTTGGAGTTTTTATTTGCAAGATATGGGTCTGTGAAGTTGAGATTTTGGCTTTTTATTCTGTGCATAAAATATACACTGGGTATTATTTTTACACAAATTCAATTTTGTATTTTTATTTGCATTATTGTCTACAACTTTCATGTACAAAGTTTCTTTATTTGATGAATGCATAATTATGTACAAAATAGGTGTCAAGAATGCATAAATAAATGAATTAATAAATGAGGTATTTATTGTACACTGGCCCTTATCTCCCCCTACTTTATTCCTTGTCGACCAATACCATGCTGGCCTTGGTCTCGGGGTTTGGGTCATAAAATATCTCCAATATTTTATTCTTTTTTCTTTTCTTTTCTTTATTCTATAATTTTGGCATTAAAACCTTATTTAATGTTCAATAAATACAATAAATCATGAATGCTATTATGTACATTTTGATGCTATTTACATGCATTTGCTGGGGTTTTTGAGGCCAAAATGATAGAATAAAGGTGATGAAATGGAGATTCATCAATTACCACCTGAGCGAGAGATTGAATTTGAAATATCTCTCATACCTGATACTCAGCCTATCTCTATCCCTCCGTATAGGATGGCACCGGCTGAGTTACGAGAGTTAAAAGTACAGTTGCAAGAACTGTTAGATAAAGGATTCATTCTTCCTAGTACTTCACCATGGGGTGCACCTGTCTTATTTGTCAGGAAAAAGGATGGGTCGATGCGGTTGTGCATTGACTATAGACAACTAAACAAGAGGACAATAAAGAACAAGTATCCTCTGCCAAGAATAGATGATCTCTTTGATCAGTTACAAGGTTCAACTGTGTATTCCAAGATTGATTTAAGATCTGGATACCATCAGTTGAAAATTAAAGATACAGATATTCCCAAGACAGCTTTTCGAACTAGATACGGGCATTATGAATTCTTAGTTATGCCTTTTGGACTAACAAATGCCCCAACAACCTTCATGGATCTCATGAATAGAGTATTCAAGGAGTTCTTAGATCACTTTGTAGTAGTCTTTATTGATGATGTGCTTATTTACTCCAACGATAAGTATCTGCATGAACACCATCTCAGGCGGGCACTTGAAACTCTAAGGAAGAACAAACTGTATGCTAAATATAGCAAATGTGACTTTTGGCTATCTGAAGTATCTTTCTTAGGCCATGTTATTTCTGGGGAAGGTATATCAGTTGATCCTACAAAGGTTAGTGCGGTGATGAGTTGGGAACGTTCGAAGACTGTCACAGAAATACGATCTTTTCTGGGATTAGCTGGATATTATAGAAGATTTGTGAAGGACTTTTCACGAATAGCATTGCCAATGACTAGACTAACTCAGAAGGAGGTCCCATTCTTATGGTCTGATACATGTGAAGCTAGTTTTCAGACACTGAAAGAATGCCTAACATCTGCACCAATCCTTACTCTACCCTATGGGAGTGAAGGGTTTACAGTCTACACTGACGCATCTAAAGAAGGACTTGGGGCGGTTCTTATGCAACATGGTAAGGTAGTTGCGTATGCATCACGACAGCTCAGGACACATGAAAAGAACTACCCAACACATGACCTTGAATTAGCTGCTGTAGTTTTTGCTTTAAAGATATGGAGACATTACCTCTATGGTATTACTTTTGAAATCTTCACTGATCATAAAAGCTTGAAATATCTATTTGATCAGAAGGAACTCAATATGAGACAGAGACGGTGGCTAGAGTTGCTGAAAGACTATGATTGCACTATCTCCTACCACCCTGGTAAGGGGAACGTCGTAACAGATGCCCTTAGCAGAAGAACTTATTCACCTGGGTTAGTGAGTGCTATCCATTTCTAGGGTTTACTATCAACGTTGAGTGAATGGAAACCATTTGATAATAGTGTTGATACTATAACTATTCCTCATCAATACAAACCAGAGATCTGGGATAAAATAAAGAAAGGACAGGAGGATGATCCAGTCCTTAAAGACTTGAGACAACAACTTGAGAAGAATGAGATAGAAGGATTCCATATACAAGATGGATTACTATATAACTATCACAGAGCTTGTGTACCAGACATACCTGAACTGAGGAAAGACATTTTACGTGAAGCTCATTGTTCAAGATTATCTATTCATCCAGGAATTACAAAGATGTATAAGGATCTTCATTCATACTTTTGGTGGCCAGGAATGAAGAAAGATGTTGTTGAGTTTGTGAATGCATGTTTCACTTGCCAGCAGGTAAAGGCTTCACACCAAAAGCCACCAGGACTATTGCAACCCCTCCCAATACCTGAATGGAAATGGGAAAGTATTTCCATGAATTTCGTTACTGGCTTACCTCAGACGACTGGTAGTAAAGATAGTATCTGGGTTATAATAGATCGTCTGACAAAGGTAGCACACTTCATTCCGATAAGCTTATCTTTCACTCCAGACCAGCTTGCTGAGTTAAATATTACACATGTGATTCGCCTCCATGGTATCCCGAAGGAAGTAGTTTCTGATCGAGATTCACGATTCACCTCACACTATTGGGAGAACTTCATGAACGCCTTAGGTACACAACTATGCTTGAGTACAACATATCATCCACAAATAGATGGTCAGTCAGAACGTACGATTCAGACACTAGAGGATATGCTACGAGCATGTGCCTTAGAATGGAAGGGATCGTGGATTAAACATTTGCCTCTTGCAGAATTCACCTACAATAATAGTTACTATACAAGTATTGGTATGGCACCATTTGAAGCACTATATGGACGAAGGTGTACTACTCCTTTGTGTTGGGAAGAGGTCGGAATAAAGAACCTTTATGATTCAGATAGACTTCAAGAGACACGGGAAGCTGTAGAGCTTGCTAGAAAAAGACTATTAACTGCCCAGAGTCGCCAGAAAAGTTATAGTGATACCAGGCGAAGAGACCTTGAATTTGAGGTAGGTGACTTTGTATTTCTCAAAATATCACCTATGAAGGGTGTTCAGAGGTTTGGCTTGCGTGAGAAGTTAGCACCCAGGTTCGTGGGTCCCTTTGAAATTATTCAGCGCATTGGAAAAGTGGCATATAGACTTGCACTTCCTATACATCTTTCGGCAATACATGATGTATTTCATGTACCAAATCTGAGAAAGTACATTAGAGATCCAGAGCATAAGATAAGTTATGATGATTTACATGTTGAGCCAGACTTGACATACCAAGAGATACCTGTGCAAATACTTGAAAGGGATATCAAGAAGTTGAGAAACAAAGAGGTGCCTCTAGTTAAAATATTATGGCGGAATCAAGAGTTTGAAGAAGCCACATGGGAACCTGAGGCAGAAATGAGAGAGAAATATCCCTACTTATTTGAGTAATAACACTGTGTATTGTATATCTTCTTTATAAATGAAATGACGTTCATTCTCTTTAAGGTTGTTATGCATGCATTTCTAGTCTCGAGGACGAGACTTCCTTTAAGGTTATTATAATTGTAAAGTCTTGAACTTGACATATCTCAGATCCTATATAATAAGATCCGGCTCGTCAAGAGGAAACCGACAGAATTTGTTTCGTGTGAATCGGACTCCGTTTCGATTTGTTATGAATTTTGGAAGAAAGAGAAGTAAGGAAGGCTAAGATGTCATTAACCCATAATGACTGTCATTAAGACTAATTAAACTTGATTAAAGAAACTAATGATCGATTAAAAACCGCTAATGATCGTTAGAAAACACTAATCAATAGTTAGCAAAAGATAAGCGTAAGCCGTAAAAGTTAAATCACGATTAGTGAAAGTTAATCACGATTAATGTTAATTAAGCATCATTAGCGAATCCAGAATCCTCTGGAATGTTCTAACTTAAGCCCCAAGTTTGGGATAGGTTTTGGCCAAAACCATGGGCCAAAACCATGGGCTGCTAAACCATGGTTAAGGCCTAAACCATGATTTTCTAACCATGGTTAGTGGTTTTCTGGAGCCTATAAATAGACCCCCCTACCCATTCATTCTCTACGATTTCCACTACCACTACCACCCCAAGGGCTAGGGTCGAGAGGTCGGGAGGAGGAGTGGGAGGCGAGGGAGGAACGCTAGCGAAGCGCTGCCGGAAGAACGAGGAGGAGAAAGGTATGATCCTCTCTTAGTTTGTTTCGTAAACTAGGATTTCAACTCATTCTTTTTTCTTCCGAGCTTTGTTTTTTATTCATTTTCCTTTCCGATTCGTTTTCTGTTGTGGTTCGAGGAGAAATATGTGTAACACCCTACTTAGATGCGGGCGGCTATGCACGTCAGTGACCCTATGATTCGTCACACGTTCACTCATCTAAGATGCGTGGTGTCTACCAATTCTCCATCGTTTATGTTTCTATTCTTTTTATTATGCTTTTATAGTTATTTTGATGGAGAAATCTGTGTAATACCCTACTTAGGTGCGGGCGGCTATGCACGTCAGTGACCCTGTGATTCGTCACACGTTCACTTACCTAAGATGCGTGGTGTCTACCGATTCTTCATCTCTTGTTGTTTGAGTATATTCTTTAAAGTTTCGTTGTTATTTTCCTCTCGATTGATTTTATAGAGGAAACTCTTTTCGTTTTTATTTTGAAATATGTCCCGATATAAGGGGAAATTCTGCCGAAATTTTCCGAGAAATATGTCCCGATATAAGGGGAAACTCTGCCGAAATTTTCCGAGAAATATGTCCCGATATAAGGGGAAACTCTGCCGAAACTTTCCGAGAAATATGTCCCGATATAGGGGAAACTCTGCCGAAATTTTAAGAGAAAATATATTCTTGACGTTCTTCGTGTTCTTCGCGTTCTTCGCATTCTTCGTTCGTTCTTCGCGTTCTTAACATGTTCTTAACGTTTTGATACGAAAAATGAAATTCGATCTTTTTAGGAGCCTTAAAATAGCCTTTCTAAAAACAAAACTCGATAAAGCCTTGCATACACGAGAGAGAGCTCGATTAGGTAACGAAATCCTTCCTTTTGTTGATGGGTTTTCATACGAAATTATTGAAATTCTTGATTTTGTGTTCTTTGCTACGAAGAACCCTAATTTTGATTATTTTTGAAAAAGTCTAAAGAATTGCTTTGTGATTCTCACTAAAATAAGATTTACGCATCAAATTGATGCGTTGACTCTGAAAGTTAGGGTTTGGGAGTTAAAATAGGCATAAATAGGAGTATACATATGGTTATGAATAATATATATGTGAGTCGATATTAAGTATTGCGGATTATGCAAATCAAAGACTTAATAAAAGAATTACATCATGTGAATTGATGTGGTTTGAGTTGGATCCTGAAAAGGATCGTGTGTCACGTTAAGGATGACTGGGAGTAGTACTACATGTCGGGCATGCAACCTGTAGGTTTGTCAGAAGGAACCCGTATTGGTGTTTCCCTACCTAGGTGGTACACAGTTGCCCTGTTATGATAAGTGCGCACAAATTGAATGTTTTGCAACGCCTGGTACCGGGAGCCAATATATTCGGGTTGGAACGACGGAAGATGTGGCCGTGCCATGTGGAGGCACGGATGGTTCAATAGCGGCTGGTCACGTTAATATGTATTTAAAGCCGCTAGGTTATATGATTAAATGTTAGCCTGAGGTTTTAAGCAACCGAGTCCTTGAGGACGGTGTGCTCATTTGATTTTCCAGGCTGAGGGTTGAGACCCTGTCTAATAAAAGAAAAGGAAATTGTCAGGGTAGTATTTGAGGATTGGTTGAGGCGACGTGCGGCGGCATAAGCTTACCAAAATCAACACAATATCCAATCCTGAAGTATCCACATCTTCGGAGTCCAAGAATGGTGGGGTTCTCCTTGACTAGTCCCTGATGTGGAATAGAAAGGAATAGGACTTAAATTAATGAGAAGGAATGAATTTTTTGTGATATCAAGTTTTGAAAAATTACACAATTTGTTTGCTTTTCTCTTCTTCGTTACTTAGCATCCGCTAATTTTTATCCTATGATTTATGGAAAACCCAACAGGTATCGGTGAGCCATCGCAAGGACTTTAAAAATTCATCCGGCTTACATACTAGACATCCAGCCAGCCACAGTAGCTTTACTCTTTAAGGTAGTTAGTAATCTTTTGTATATTTTCCTTTCAAGCTGATGTACATGTAATGGTTATAGTGGGACAATGTATCATCTGAACTTTATTTTGTGAATGGAAAAGTGTTGAAATACTTTCTTCCTAGTATTTTTATTTGCAGTATATTTCTGAATGTTAGTTGTGATTGCTGAATAAATTATTGCTGAGTAACCAGATCCAGATATGGGAGGATCCGACGGCCCGGGAATCGGGGTCGTGACACTGTTGAGTCAGAGAGGGGCCATGAAAACAAAGAGATCAAAAACAACAGTTGTCCTCCATGTGTACCAACGCCACCGATAGCAAGGACCCCATCTTTATGGCCTCCCTAGCCTCCAAGATGTCACTTTTCCAGCTTAACAAGATTACATCGGATGCCTTGTTGGACACCATTGCTCGAAACATCAGTTTGCCTAGACGCAAAAATCAATCGACATGTCATGTGGTCCTAGACACCCATGTCATCATTTTTGTTTCATGCAAACAACCTATGCTCAAAGTCGCCCCCAGGAGGAAGTTAATTGCCCTCCTCTCCTCCTGCCCAACCCCTGGACATTCCAGGAGACAATCTTCATCAAGAACTAATGGGTGTTGTCCCTACCAAGTTGACGTCCACGAATTTAGCTACCACTTTTTTTAGAGCTCCATCATCCACACCACCTTCCACAATACTCACCCTCCCCTGGTTGAAGCAACAAGAGCCGTCAATACCACATCGACGATCGCCTCCTTCACCACCACTACCATGACTGATCTTCACTCCTCCACTTCAACCAGGACCTCGCATCAACCCATCGATGTATCAACCTACCCTCCTTGTCTCCACCTGCAGGCATAATCACCCAACTCGAGGTCACCGACTTGTACCTCTTCTCATAGAATGTTGCCAACAACTCGTGATTGGTGCCCGCCTCATCTATGGCAATCCCCCTTCCACTTGTAACCCCTTATCTTCTCCTCTATTAGAAGTTTCCCTTCTCCACTCAAGTTTTGATTGCAAAATTTCATCATTGCAACCCCCTAATCTCCGGGTGGCTCGTCATTGCCTCCTCCTTTACAGCCATGTCCAGCTCTAAGGAGTCATCTTCTCAACCTACACTCCATCTTCGCCACCTACACCGACTGCAAAGGTACGACCATGATAGAAACACTGGTGAAAAAACTTGCAAGATCTACATGAAGCGCTCGAGAAGTCAAAATCGGTGTTGGGGACCCCAGGCACCTTTGTCACCATCTCAAGGCTTGAGCTCGATTGAAGCCTATTGTAAAGAACTGTTACGAAGTCTCTGACAGATCACACAAAAATCTGATTGTCTTGAAATCACGGCATCGTGATATGATTCTCGCTAATCACAAAAATCTTCTCATCACTACTGGGGCAATGCAGAAATTGGCCTTCGCCATGTACGCTTCAGTAGGTGTTCCTTTGATGATGCAGGCAACTTATACACGCTAAATGATAATCTAGTGCAACTACATCACCCTCGAGCTTTGACCTGAGCAAGAGCCTACAAATCGTAGTCTCCATTTCCCTGATATATCCATACGATAATGCCCAACGATGTTGCGTCGCAAACAAATCATGTCCAACTTGCAAGAACGGGTGAGATGTCACTCCTCGCTACATTTATAACATCGCACGATCAATTGTTGCCACTACCCATATCTCCGACTGACTACATGAGACCATGAGCTTCAAGAAGGTCCTCCGCCTCTTCCATGTACTTGTCTCTCGTTTTTTCATTGCACTCTCGTCCTCATCCGACCTAGGCTCACACTACAAGAAAAATGAGTTGTGGTCACAAAATGTGACTACAGAAACTTGTGGCCACGATAATTCCGTGACCACTAGTTTCTCGTAGCTACAATCCGTGTCCAAAGTGTTCATACAAGAGTTGTGGCTACGACAAGTTCTGTGGTCACTTGTAATGGCCACGATATATTCGTGGTTAGAGAACTGTCGTGACGAGACTTGTAGCTACGGGTACTGGCCACGACGTGTCATGGCCAGAGCCCAATCCCGTGGCCACAAGCCCCACATCTGTGGGCATAGTTCTGTAGCTACAACTTATTTTCCTTATAGTGTCACCCTCCTCCCTGTCAATGGATGGTGGCCCTCTCTCTTGCACCTTTCTTGCTCCTCACGCATTTGCTTTCGCTCCTTTTGGGATGTAACCGGAAGGATGTCCAGTTGTTATAACATATATAACGGTATGAGATCATTTATGTCAAAATATAGTATGGGAACATTGTATATGATTATGAACAACCTGATATACATACTAGTGTTTGCACTTGTACTTTTGGTTTTCCTTTTTGGGATTTTTACCCCATAAACCTTATAAACTTGTTAAAATTCCTATACGATCTTTTGCACAATGTAAAAACCACATCGATCATGTAAATTACCCCAAGAACTCACATGAGCTTCAAACAGATTAATCACAGAGTTCATGGGATAAGAGCTAGCAAGTTTATGAGGTCGTGGGGGAATTATGATGTTTCAAAGGTCGAGAAGGTAATTTACAAAGTCTTCTAAAAGATCTTTTATATTGTGCCCAATCCTGAAGTTGGTTCTATACATATGACCCGCTATCAGGAAAATAAATGCAATAGCTAAATGATGATGAGCCATATCAGCTAACTATAAGTTTTACGTTTGTGGAGGGAATCCCCCCAGAAGGGTTAAAATAGCAGAAATGGAAAACAAGAAGAGGGTCAAAGGGAAAAGGAACATTGACCATTTTCCTACGGTTATGGTTGAACGATGCTAACAAGTTAAGAAGAGAATCAATCTGGAGATGTTAGATACTAGACTTTCAAGTGGTATCGAAAATGTTCTCGAAAAGGGGATGCTTTCTCTCTACTTGAATTATTCCTTAGCATGGATGTCACGACCCGTCCCGCTAACCGGAACGTGCCGCGACAGAGATCTTTCTTCTTCTTTTATATATTTTTTTCCTCAAGTAAATATGTGGCAATCTTAAAAATATAACATCTTTGTATTTCAAGTTCACAACACCAAGAAGTGTATTACACAAGTTCTATCTATTACAACTTCTTACAAAATAACACAGATAGTACAAAAACAACGAAAAGCAAAAGACACCTCCTCCAAGTGTATCAGCGGTCCTTTCCCCTGCTAGTCGTGATTCTGCTGATCTGTACATAATTATTATATAAAGGGATGAGTCTAAACCCATTTATGAGCTTAGACCCAGTGAAAGGATCTCAAGCTTTTTACATATAGCTAAAAATCTGAAATATGAGCATCATGACAAAAATTTATGTGCTGAATACTGTGAAATAGCTTGAAAGATACTTTATGACAGAAATTACATATAAAACATGCTAGTTTTGTAACTGAACGCTGAAATCACTTCAAAAGCATATAAACTGAAACATAATCATCACTAACAAGCTGTTTGTAATAATCACCACTGTGGCTAATTTATTGACTCATGAACGCTGAAACAAAGCTAAGTCATATGCGTAGACGGTCCCAAAGACCAAAAACACCCTGCATACGGCCCAAAGCCTATATGTATACAGAATGCGGACCCAAAGTCCTCCTCACTTCATTCACGCCATCACTCCACCTTAGAGCCGCAAGGCCACCGAGCTTGCGGAAGGAGCACGGCGAAGCCCTGTCGGTGATCGAGAGTGTTTTTGAAGCCGTAACGAAGTTCTGTCCGCGCCAAGCCGTAGTATTCAATCTAAGACGGCCATAGAGGAGGTTTTCACTAAAGAAACGTTTTCGACCCAAGTTAGACAACAATCAGCTGAGGGATTCTCAAGCGCTATTTTAAAGCACTAGTCTTTAGCTTTTATGCATGGTTTTGAATAGCAAGTATGAAATCGTGTTTTCTAAAGCTTTTACGCATGGATTACAAGTACCATACATTTGATATGAAATCAGGGCTTTAGAACGTATTTCAGACGTCGTTTTAGGTGTTTTATCATGATAACACGTTTTTAAGCATTTTGTTCATGATTTATGTTGGATATGAGTTTTTATGAGTTCCACTACTTGGATATGAGTTTTTATGTGAAGAATTATGTTTTGCACGGTTACTATGCATTATGGATCGATTTTCAAGTTCTTAATAAGTTCTAGTTGTCATAATATGTATGTTATGGCAAGAGTGTTTTAATTTCATGAATTAGATGTTATGAGCTTGAATTAGCAAGACTACAGATTATTAGTGGCAAGAAATGAATCAGAATCAGAAGATAAGCACCACAGTAGCTCTTTTATACAATTCGTGAACTAGCCATTAGATATGGTGATGTCATTAGATATGACCCTGAAACCGCCATTAGATATGGCAAGCCATTAGATATGGTATCAAGAATGGAAGGTAGTAGTAGTGTGCTTTCTCTTCTCTGAAGTTAGACTTCCCGATCACTCGCTTCGCTCTCCCCAGGCTCAAGTGGAGCAGCTAGACCAGTAAGAAGCAAACATGTCCTCTTGCTCAGTGACTTTTCAATCTGCCTTACGAAAAAGAAAAGAAAGGGAGGTCAGTGGTGAACAAGAAGTGCATTTTTTCTCTTAATGATATATTATGGTTGCTCCTGCAAGCAGTGTTTTTCCTTGGAGGCCCAAAGGAGCCTAATCTAATCCTAACTTTAGCCAATGGAACATTTTTTCATTGCAACATTTTGAATCGCCAAAAACGAAAAGCAATTCAGATTATATATCAGGGCCTCGTTCTTCTCAGGTGTCGAGAAGGGGCGGACTTTTTAAGCCTTAGCTTTGAGCAGGAGCAGAGAGCTGCTTTGATAGAGTCAGGACAGAAACTAGATGTGAGAGGCTTTCTTGCTCTCGAGTTGTCCACTAGAGTAGCCATGTCAGCCATTCCAGCATCCTCCATTCGGCCGGGAGTAGGATTCGTGTGGTAAAAATCCATCTTGTTTGCATATTACTTTAAATCGAACTCCACAATGATTTTCTAATTATAGCTACTTTTGATCTAATCGTGACCACAATTTTATATACGAATAACGAGCAAAATGAAACATCAATATACAATTTTATAATGGAAAACACTATAAAAATTAAAGTCATCTTATCGAAGAAATATCAATTGTTCTATGGGTTTTTATCAGTTGTGCCCCTCCGAGATATCGCAATATCAATTATGCCCCTATCTTTTTGGTAATATCAGTTGTGCCCCCGACTTCTTGCCAATATTTCACTTGTGCCCCTCATAGGGGCATAACTGATAAAAGATTTTTCACTTGTTCTATTTATTCATGTCTCCCTATGTCAATTTCGATATGATCCATACAAGCTTTATAATTGATTTGAGAATGTGTGGAGGAACTTGCTATGCTTTGGCATCACGGTGTTGTGTCTCAAAAATTTATGGGTATTACCAATACAATACAAAAATAAGGTCTGTATCACACATACATACACGACATACAAACAAAAGCGAATACGGAAAATCTTATCAACCTTGTACACGACATAGAAACAAAAATTTAATATAATTTATCTTATCCATCTCTATCCACTTAATCATTCATTTGCATCAACATGCATGTTGATTACGTGTATATTTAAAATTTAAGTCATAAACATGAATTAAAGGTCAACAACAAAAAGTGACGGTGACAACAATATAACATGTAAAAGTAAAGGATATTTAATATATATAATATTGACTATGAGATTAACAACAAGAGGAAAACATAATCAAGTTGTCTAGTTGTAATTACAATAGAAAATGGAATAGAAATTAACAAGGATAGTAATGATACTTGATTGAGTCATTGAAAGGAGTTGAAGGTCTTTAATGATCTTCCAAAGATGGACCAACTTGCTTGTTTTTCAGGAGGTCTTCCTTCTCATGCTCTCTCGGAATGGATAGTGGAGAAAAGTAAAATATGTAACTTCTCTGTTAGTTATATATATTCTACGGCTCTTAGTTAGTTATTGTATCCTCACTAGGGGCAATTATGTATTTTTCTTCTTTGGACTCTTTAGGATTTCTAGGGTTTAGTCCTATATAAGGATCCCTAGGCCTATGGAATATATCACACAATTTCAATCTTTTCTTATTTTCCACATGGTATCAGAGCAATGTCCTAAGATCTGACCTAATCTCTCACCAACCTCAGCCAATGGCATCGCTCGAGGTCTCCAAGCTTCACCCTCTACCCAACGAAGTCACATGGCGTTCCATGCCATCAAGCCCCACCGCCTCCAGCCTTAAACCCCCTAATCACCAGGCCATCTCTTCTTCTTCCCAATCGCCCGAGCACATCACCATCGCCCGAGCCTCGAGTCTCATCACCATTCCCCAATCGTGAGCCTCATCGCCTCGAGCCCCGAGCCCAATCACATCACCATCTCAGCCCCGAGCCCCATCCCTGAAAAACACCACCTGATTACTTCTTTATCCCTGTAAAAGAAATAGAAAAAATATCACGGTTTTTGTATCGACCGGGTGGTTTTCGTCAGAAAAGATTAATTTGGGATTACTTAATCTTCTTTGTTTTTATTTATACTCCTAAATAAGATGTATAGTGTCAAGTACGGGAGTGTCGAACTCAGAGAGGCAAACTGTTGTTAAACTAGGGGTAAACTATAGGCAATTAAGGTAAACAGATTTCAAAATTTTTATTTTTAAGGATTTTTTTATTATTATTTGAATTTTATGAATTTTATATTGTTTTTTAATTTTTAAGTATTTTTTATTTTTTATTTAATTTTGTTATTTTTATGTTTTAAATTAGTTTTACTGTTTTTATGTATTTTTAGAAGGTTTTTAGGGTTATTTATGAGTTTTGGCCTATTTTAAGGTAAACGACTATTTTTTATTGAAAATTGTGACGTTTTTCTGATTTTTAAGGTTGAAAAAATATCAAAATATTTTTTTATTTTATTAGAAAGTAGATGAAATTATATTTAAAGTGATAGGTTGTGCATTTTTAGGTGATTTATATTTAGTTAGTCGTGGATTTTTGAAGTTTTATGTGTTTTATAATTTTTATGTTTTATCATTTAATTTTTATTTTGTTTTTGGAATATTATGCAAAATATGGTAAAATATGCTATAGGTATTTTTATAGGATTTTTAGAGGTGCTTTTATATTTTTATGTGTTTTTAAAGTTTGTTTATTTTTAGTAGTTTTAATGATTTATTTAAAGCTTAAAAGAAATTTTATTTTCAAAATATGATTTATACTGTATATAATTTATAATACAGTATCTATACATATTTTTAGTGTATTTTTATATTTTAGATTGTAAGCATTAAGTATTATAAAATGCATGGTAGTTATATACAGATTCAGGGATATTTTTGTTATTTATGGGAAGTATTAGACATGCATGTAATAGCTAAGAAGCTACAGGTGTACATGCGCAAAAATCCCATAAATTCATATTTTCTTCATGTGCTTGTTGCCAGTAGGTTCTTATACAGAAATTCAGATAAAGTCCATGTAGTTCTGCCGAAAAATTCCCAGGATCAGGTGCCCTGAAAAAAAATCTCAGTAATCACGTGATTGTGCACGTGCAAGCATTGCTTCAGGATCTATTTGACAATTTAGGAAATTCCGAGGGTCAGTTTGTAAAATTACCAAAATATTCAGCATCTCACACGTGAAGCGCATGAGGATATTAAGCAGCGGGCTCGGTCTGGTTGCGACGTGTGTCGACGTATGGGAATGCGAGGACCGATCGATCGGATTTTATCTAACGGTTCTAGTTGAAAGCCCCAAACGACGATTACTCGAAGGTGTTCTTCTCGCAGGTGGCAGTCCGAGGCAGAGGACTTCTCAATCCTCCACATTTGGTGTACAACCATCAGTGTTGCGATGCTCCAGGTTGTCTTCGATCAGATGCAGTTCATTGACGATGCTTGATTCAATCTCCGACAACACATGCACCTGCAAGTAATGATTCTCTGACGAAGATGTTCGCTGATCAGAACTACACTGGAGAATGGCAGCACAGCAACGGCTCTTCGAAGGATAGGACAGAGTTCGGATCTGCAGATTGTCGTCGACGTCGAAGCGGTGGGGCGTCATGCTCGCGAATCGTCCGATTTTGCAGGTGCTCCTTGCAACGAAGATGCTTCAGTGTACTGCGGCAATGGAATTGGCTCATGGTGATGAAGTTCTAGGCGCAAGTCCTCAATAACAGTGGTGAAATAGACGAGATTACCGTAGGGAATGAGGGATATGGATCTGATTCATATCTCCACGAAATCTGAAGGAGTGAGAAATAGACGAAACATGTGGAAGCGGGAACAATGATTATGAAATGGTCTAAAATAGGGAACGGATTTACATTATATTGAATAGTAACGTAGGAATTGGAGGTGAGACAATGGAAACCGAAGATTCGGAAGGAAATAAGGAGGAATAGAGAAGAGAATAGAATAGAAGAGAGAGAAGTAAAAGTACTGACTGGAAAATGCAGAGGTGCGATGGAGCGGGATGCTATTGCCTGTGGATCGGAGGTTGCGGACGACTGTGAATGAGCTCTGGCGCAACTCCTGTGGATCTCTGCGTCAACTCATCGGCGCACGAGGAGGCTCTTCACGGCGGAGCAGAGGCTTCCACGCCGGCGTTTGGATCTCGCCGAAGATCTTCCTCTCGCTCAACGACAATGGCGCTCTGTCACCGCTCCCTCTCGGAGCTCACAGAGGAAAAGGTTTGAAAATGGCGGATGGCTCCATCGGCAGAGGATGGGCGGCTATTTATAGAAGAGGGAGGATACGGTCACCGGAGAGGGTGACGGGATCAAGAGGAAGTTGGAGGAACGACCGGCCATCGGCCGGCCGTTGGACGGTTTGAGGTGGTTGGCGGCCGAAGGAAGGAAGGAGGAGGCATCAGATGAAGGAAGAAGAAGAAGAATAGAGAAGGTAGAAGAAGATGTGTTGGGAAAGAAGGAAAAGAGAGGGAAAGGACATTGGCCAATGGTAGATGGCCACGTGGCAGAGAGAGGGGAGAGAATAAGAAGAAGAAGACAAATTATTAAAGAGGACAAAGGGATTATATGCATATAAATACTAAATCTATACAATATATTTATTAAATAAGAAAATAATATGAATATAAATTGTAAATAATTTAATAATTTGTAAATTTGTAAATTTAAATAAAATGGATAATAAAATAAATAAATGATATAACTAACATAAATAAAGTTATATTGTACAATTATACCAATACAGACTCGAAAACTGTGTTTTTCGCATTAACTCTGATTTTAGTGAAACTAATGTCATTTTGTAGATATTTAAAAAATATAATTTTAGGGATCGAGTTTGCTTAATTCGGAGTTCATACGGCCAAGTTATGAGGTCCGAACGAAAAAGGTAGCGGTTTCGGGCCTCCAGATTTTATTGGTATTTTAAGTTACTTTTATTTTTATATTTTTATATACAATTCAGAGGATTTTAGGAAAAAGAATTAAGTTAATCAGATTTACGATTATTTAATTAAAAATCAGAGAAGTTTATACATATAATACATATATACAACGGGTCCAAAAATCCTAAACTCACCGATTTTATCCGAATATTTTTTTTAATATTTTTAATAAATAAATAATAAATATAAAATAGATTTTAAAAGTGAGTTTGGTTTTTTTTGGAGTTTTCTATAAATTGTTATGAACTTCGGAAGTCCGCTTTTGTGGCATTTACGGTTCATTTCGGTTATTTTATTTTTATGCTGAAATATTTTTCTGATATTTTTATAAAATAATATATATATTTGTGAACAACTTTTGTAAAGAGAGTGTTTTGATTTGAAGTGGTTTTGATGATAAATAAAATAGGTGAAGTATTTATAAGGTGAAAATTGGTTAAATTATATTTTTGGTCTTGATTTTCTCTATATTTTTTATAGGTTTAGATCCTTATCTCCCCTACTTATTTATTTTGTCGACCCGTTCAATATTGATCTGATCTCGGGGTTAGGATCAGTATGTATATCTTCTATATACATCCTTCTTTTTCTTTTATTTTTCTTTTTATCTTTATTCTTTTATTTTGGTAAAAATAAGTGTTAATATATAATATTAATATTTGTGATTAGAATGATAATTGATTGAAATTAATGATTATTTACATGTATTTTACCAAGGATTTTAGCCAAAATGAAAGAACAAAGACGATGAATCATGGATTCATCAATCCCCCAACCCCGAACCATCGCCAACCCTGATCCCAATTACTAGCCCTCAACCCCGAGCCCCATCGCCATCGACATCCCTAAGCCCCATCGCCAACCCTTAACACTGCACCCCATCGCTAGTCCTTAACCACGAGCCCAATCGCCATCGACATCCAACACCCAACCTCGAGTCTCGAGTCTCCCAACACCAGCTCTGAGCCTTGAGCCTCGAGCCTCATTGCCAACTATCCCTAACCTCGAGCCCCATTGCCAACCCTTTGGTATCTCCCTATGCTATCACCGTCGCCATTAGGGTCAGGCTCCTACCCCATCGCAAGGACATATATGATATGAAGCAGAGCCCAATGGCATGGTTCGACAAACTTACTGCAGAAACAAGCGCTCTTAGCTTCCACAGAACAATATCGGACTACTATGTGTTTGTTAGAAGACGAACAACTGGTACTGTTATACTTGCAGTTTATGTGTATGATTTGGTTGTCACAGGTGATGATGATAATGGGATATGAGAGACCAAGGACTTCCTCCAGAAGGTATTTGTTACCAAAGACCTTGGTCCTGTACGCTACTTCCTGGGCATAGAAGTACTACGCAATACAAAGGGCCTTCATCTATCGCATAGGAAATACTGTTTGGACATCCTTACTAAAGCCATATTACTTGGATGCAAGCCCTATGGTATTCCTGCAGATCTAAAGAAACACGTCACTTCCTCTGATCCAGTCTTTGACGATGTTACTCGATATAGAAGCCTGGTTGGCAAACTTCTTTACCTTACTATCACTGGACCAGATATTTCTTATGCATTGAGCAAAGCCAGTTAACATATGGAGAAACCTTGTTACAATCAACAACATGTTATTATTCAAATTCTATGATACTTGAAGGAATCACCAATAAATGGTCTCTTTTATAAGGAAAATTGGAACACTGATGTTATTGCATGTGCTGATGTAGATTATGCAAGATCGCTAGAGGATCGACGTTCTATCACAAGATATGCTATGATGATTGGAGGAAATCTTGTTACTTGGAGAAGCAAAAAACAGACTGTTGTCTCCAGATCCAATGTAGAAGCAGAATATAGGGCGATGACCCAAGCTACCTGTGAGATTACATGGTTATTGACTTTTATGCAAGAACCCGGTATTACTGTCACTACTCATATTCCACTATACTGTGACAACAAATCTGCTACATATATTGTCACAGATCATGTGTTCCATGAATGGAGCAAGCATATAGAGACCGACTTCCATTTTGTTCGCGATGCTATTAGGATTGGAAGAGTTGTTACTCCTCATATCAATACAGATCTTCAACTTGCAGATGTCTTCACGAAGGCTTTACCCAAGAAGCGTCTTTCTTGGAATATTTCCAAGTTGGGCATAAGAGATAAATATGCTCCAACTTGAGGGGGTGTTAGTAATATATATATATATATTATATGTATATATACATACATATATATATATATATATATTCTACGACTCTTAATTAGTTATTATAATCCCACTAGGGGCAATTATGTATTTTCTTCTTTTGACTCTCTAAGGTTTCTAAGGTTTAGTCATATATAAGGACCCCTAAGCCTATGCATATATCATGCAATTTCAATCTTTTCTTATTTTTCACACTCTCCCTGCAAAGGATTTAAAAGGGAGAAGGGTTGGTTTCTTTAAGGACCGCGGTCCATTTATCAACTTTCTCATTTGGATAATTATCAATTCTACCCATCATGGATTTGATAGTTATCATTTAGTCTCTACACAATACGTCCCATGTCATCAACCAACAACACACTTATGCCCAAAATATATTCTGAATTTTATTTGATCACTTTGTATTGGGCCATAAATAAAGTGGACAATATTATTACTTCTAAGTATGTACACATATAAGTCCATCGTTTGCTTTAAATTCCAACACACGGCACTATGAAGAGGGGATTGTAAGGATAGGATACATGCTTGGGAGAGGTTAGAGAAATGTAGAAGTATGGGAGGGGAAGTATCACACGAGGACTTGTGGGGTCAAGAAGCCTGTTTGGTTGCAGGGTTGGGCATGTTACTATTCACAAGGGTACTTCATCCTCACAGATTACTATTCATCCAAACCAACCCAACTCAACCCTGCAACCAAACATGCCCGTAGGGTCCAACCCAACCCAACTCAACCCAACCCTGCAACCAAACATGCCCGTAGGGTGGGTGGGTGGGTATGCCCCTCCTCGAGACAAAATAGGGTTGCCCTTGCTCTAGACTTTGTTATTTGTGTTGGTTTCGTCAATGATACATCGCGTTGGAGGTCAGAATTTTCCGTTCGTCTGTGGCTTTCTCCAATAGAACGCGTATCAAAGGGCAACCAGGTCCTGACACAGTTACTTTCATCCCTCCTCTTCGACCTTATGCTATAGCAGAGGAGCTTGACGTTTAGGATTTCAGGTAGAGATTTTTGTAAGGCGAGGATAGTTCTCTCCTCTCCTCTCGTTTCTCTCTCTATTAATCACCCTCGCCCCTTCTCTTCAGAGTTATGATGAAGTCGATTTCTGTTGGCCTGTGTTTTAAGAGTAATCAGTATCTCCTGGTTGTTTCTGTTTTCGTTTCAATTCCCTCTCTTCTTCCTTCTCTTCTTCGTGCACTCGTTGTCCTCGATTTGGTGTAGTACAATACCGTTTCTGTTTTCTTGCTTTGGATCACAATTGATATTTCATATACTTATACACCTTTCATTTTTGTTTTTATCTTATGTGTATACTGCATACTTATTCAATCGTGGTGTATAATGCCCAATATTAAACTTTGCATCACCAAAAAATTATTTATAGTTAACCATTCTCCTAGTTTGAAATATTGCAAAAATGCATACTCTACATATAAGCTGCTCTGTTTACCTGTATGCCGCAATTGACTTGATGATGTGATTTCTGAACCTTGGTTAAGTTCAAATTGTTAAATGACATGATCCGATTTTAGAAAGATACTAATGATTTGATGAGTTTCAAAAGTTCTACCTGTTGCACGTTCACATAGTTCCAGTTAGAGGGCATTGAAAAATATTTTTTAGTTTGGATAAACCCGTAACTGGAAATTTGGTGCTTTTATTTTGTTCCAGACTATATATACTTTGAGCGGAGTTTTCTTCAAGATATCCAGATTTTTTTGCCGACAATCTCTTTATCATTGATGGATTCTATTGAGGAGACATGCAAAAACAGTCTTGTTCAGGCTCTTCGGGCTCTGAGTGCTGCAAGACATGTAAAAGATGATAATGTTCCCTGTGAGATTGTGGAGGTAAGTGAAGTATCCTTGATGCATCTGTGCTTAGTTACACTGCTGCATGCTGTTATTTGAGTTACCGAGGATTAGATAATCAAAAGAACGTTTTAGCGGTGCTTACAAAAAAAGCAACTCATATATTTGTATTTATTAACGGAGTGTGGGTGGTGAGATCAATCACTAGGATGATCTTTCTGTTTGCTTACCTACTGACAATACCTGTATCCGTTTGGTCCCCTACTGACAATACCTTCATGTTGAAGGATGAAAATGAGAGAAGGAGGGGGAAGCGGCAACGAAGCGTGGAAGGAGGTTAGGTGCCGACATCTTCATTCGGGGAGGCAGGAGAAAAGCGTCAAACGAGAAGAGCATGAGGGGATGGTTTTCCAGTTGCGGCAGCCATCTTTGAAGGTCTCTCTGGTGGAGGGGTAGTCTCTCGGCTCTCGACTCCATTTGGAAGAGGGCGCTTTCGATGCGGTGCACTTGATCATTGGGCAAGTCAATGTCGGGAAAAAAATCCGGTGTCACTTGTGTCATGCCTTTAGTCATCGAAGTAGGACTTGTGGGCTATGACGGAGGTGGTCAGATGAACGAGTGGTACCTATCCCATGCAAGAATGTCCCATGAGCAGTAGATGGCCTGCGGACGTAGAAACGTGGTAAGAACGTGGCTATGGGACTTGGATGAGGATGAGGTGGTGGTGGTGGAGGAACCAGAGGTGATATTGGAATAGGTGGTGGTGGCGGTGTAGGAGGTGGAGACATGTAAACCTCCTCTCCAGAATCCGATGGAGTGAATTTGTTACCTGCAGGCAAGGTTTTAAGAAGCGTGAGGCGTATCGAGATGTTTTCCCAGTAATGTCGAGGTGTATCGAGGCGTAAGCCTCACTTGTGAAAGAATTTTTTCATAAAACATAATAATTAATCGTAATTACAATTTTCAAGTTCTAGAAATTAAATAGTTATGATTAAATACATAATTCCATGATATTTCAAGGCAAACATCATGGTTTAAACATCCAAGTTGTTACATAGCTCTCTTTTTTGGACTCTAAATCTGTAAGGAGTCAAGTAAATATGGATATGCAAGCACAATAATGGATAACTCTCCGCAAAATTTAAAGTTTTGTATAAAATTTAACTAAAGGGATTTGATGTAACACACCGTTTTCAAAATTAGGTGAGATATGTGTGTCATTCAATTGAGAAGGATAAGAGAGTAAGCAGTGAATCAATGATCACTTTTTACTTTACCATAAGGATTGGGGGATGAAATACTTGAATATTGCATGTTATGACCATCTTTGTTCATGCATGCTTTGATGTGTATTAATTTAGTCCCAATTGAATTGAAGAAAAGATGAGTCATGTTTACAGAAATATACTTTTCTAAATTTAGGTCAAAGTAGCAGACTTGCATCCAAACATTTTAATAAAGAGAGCATTTATGCTCGATTCATAGTAAAGAGCAGAGGCATTAGATTTAAGGACTCAAGACTTAATTTTTTGTTCATGTTGATTTATAAAGAACATGCATAACAAAGTAAAAATAAGCTTAATATGTTAATAAATTATAGAAATGTATTTTAGTGAATCGTGAGCTTAAGGACTTATAAATACTTGTCGATGAAAGATGAATAGCTCACAATTAAAAAGAAAGGAAAATATTATAGAAAAAAATAATAAAATCAGCTCATACATGAGGCAGCGCCTCGAGGCACGCCTCGAGGTGTATGCCTCGAGGCACACGCCTCACTGAGGCTGCATGAGGCTATAGTCTCGAGGCGTTTTCCCTTGAAAAATGCCTCGAGGCGTACGCCTTAGCGCCTTGAGGTGCGTTTTTAAAAACAATGCCTGCAGGAGAAAAGTACCTCACAAAATCAAAAAAACGTGACATCAATGCTGACATAATGCTTCCAACAAATAGGATCATACATTGGTATCCCTTATGCATCGTGTTATATCCTACAAAAACACACTTGACCACTCTGGGGGCAAGCTTGTTAAGGCCAAGTGACAACTGATGCACAAATGCCACATAGCCAGACACACGAGGGTTGATGGAGAACATATCTTTTTCGGGAATGCAATTGATAATGGAATCTTGTCACCCAAGACAATGGGAAGCATACGATTCACAAGCTAGCAAGCGGTGTGGATGGCATCACCCCAAAAGGATGAGGAGCACATCTCTGATTCTGAAGAGTCCGGGTGACATCAAGTAAATGATGATGCTTACGTTCAGCAACACCGTTCTGCCTGGACGTGTATACACATGATGTATGATGTAAAATACCAGGCGATCGAAAGAATTGTGAAAGCTATAAGGTGCAAAACTCTAACGCACTGTCAGAGCAAACGAATTTGACAATAGTGACAAATATATTCTTTATTTCATTGATATCACATTCCCAGCTTCAGACTTATTTTAAACAGAAAAACCCATGACACACTAGAAAAATCATTTATCGCAACAAGATAGAATGTGTCCCTGATGGTCGGGAACACGACTCAGAACCCAAATATCCAGATGAATCAACTCAAAAAGAGAACTACTATTACGACTCTGGCGAATCAGGAATGACGACAAGTGGTGCTTTCCTAGCTAACAAGTTTCTTACTGAAAGTAGAATGAGTAGAAATTTGAGAAAGCACATGACACATCTTCTGAAGGAGTAGATGATCAAATGGAGATGACGTATAAAAGGAGAGGCTAATCCTGCATAACTAGATGAAGCACCAATATGGGGAGTATGGATCCGTCGATATACGTCTCCTTGCTCATGACCACATCCAATCACCTTGCCCGTGAGTATGTTTTGAAATACAAGGGAAGATGGGTCAGAAATAGCACGACAATGTAAATCTTTCGTAATTTGACTAATATGCAATAAATTTATTGAAAAGTCAGGTGCATGAAGCACATTCGAAGACACATAGATGGTGTCAAACTGATCTCTCCTTATCCAGTGATTGAATAGTGAGTTCCTTCCGCTGTGACTACTGATCTGCCAGGAGTTATCTGTCTGTATGATGCAAAATTGTCTTTATCTCTATACATGTGATTAGAAGCACCATAATCCATAATCCATTATGTAATGGCTGCCCTACTAAAATTGGTAAGAACATAAGTACTACCTGAGATGCTAGTCGAGGCAAAAGCAACCACATTAGAAGTTCTTGATGACTCGAAGGAAGCAACATGAGGCATGATTTCTCTCAGGCGAGGTACTTGGTCATTAAATCTCTGATTGGAAGTATAACTCTGCTCAGCAGCACAAGCAGAAGCTAGAAAATCATGCTTGGAGTAGTAATTATCCTTACAGTGGACATGTTGGTTACAATAAGTGCATGGCTTATGAGGACCATGACCACCTCCTCAACCACGAAACCCTCGACCTTTATACTGTGAAGTACTTCCTCTACCATTGGATGCTTCCATCACAGAGGATGTCTGCGATGAATTAGACGACGGATCGATGATCCTGCTTAGTTGACGGTATGCCTGTTTCATAGGAGGAATAATATCATCTATAAGAATCTGTGATCGAGCGACTTCGTATTTCAGATCACGAGCTGCTAAGAAGACGCCAACCATCGTGGCATTCATGTACTCCTTCTACTGCTCAGGTGTGGCTGCAAGAGGCATGAAGAATGCTGTTTGACATTGAATGTCATGCTGTAACTGCAAGATCTTCATCTCATTTCTTGCCTGTGAATAGGTAGCAGCAAAAATATCCCTTATTGCCTTGGCAGTGATCTGATGCAGAACATCTTTGTCGATATCCATCGTCAACATACCAGTCAACTAGACGCGTGCATACGCATCTTCGGCCTCCTATGAGGCATTTGTTCCAGTCTTGTCAGGCGGCTCATCTTCGGTAAGAATACACTTCTTACTTGTAGACTGCATCAAGCTCATGAACTGCATACCCTATACTTTGTAGTTCGTTCCATCTATCTTGATTATTGGCACCATTGAAAGATGCCTATAGAGGAAGTATAAACCTTGTTTTCTGACATGATGATGATGATGATTCTAGAGACTGATGTGGAGATATTTATGTTTTTCTATATTCTATATATGCCTCTTTCTTATTTTTTATTTCTATTTTCCACTTTATGTAATTTACCCATAGGCCTCTCTACTATATAAGAGAGCCTAGGGTTCTCAGAAATAAACAACTCTCTTATTTTCTCCAACATGGTATCAGAGCGGTGGTCCTAGATCGGAGCTCTCGATTCCCGAAAACCCTAACCCAACCTTCAGCCCTCGCCTTGCGCGCCACCGCCTCCTGCTAGTGGCCACACGCGCCTCCTCGCGTATCTCCTCACGCGCACCACTGCCCAGCGCGCACCGTCCAGCGCCATCGCCTCACGCGCCTCCCGCTAGCGACCTCACGCGCGACTTCTCAGCCCGCAACCTCGCGCGTGGCTCTTCTCCTCGTGCGCGGCACCCCAGCACGCCGCTTCTGAGCCGGTTCTAGGGCGTGCGCGTGAGCGTGCGACTGGGTTGAGCACGCCTCTCACGCTCCGTGCGTATCAGCTTCGTCGTTTGGCTGATGGGTTGGTGTGCATGAGTCTACACGTGCACCCAAACCCACATATGTCTGTGTAGACATACACACTTTGGTTTCCAGCACCCGTAGTATTCTTCTTCCGGCAATATGTCTGAAAACAAGGTTGATGTACCCGCCACTGGCGCATTCAGAGGTCCAGCGCATATTGTAAAAATGGACAGGACAAATTATGAGCTCTGGGCTATGCAGTTCATGAATCTGATGAAGTCAAATGGCAAGAAGCATATTCTTACCGAGGAGGAGCCAGTGGAGAAGACTGGGGTAAATGCCTCGTGGGTGACAAACGACGCGTATGCCAAAGTCTGACTATATGGGACGTTGACGATAGAGATCGCCAATGATGTACTGCATCAGCCCACGACGAAGGCCATGTGGGATATTCTAGCGACGACATATTCGCAGGCGCGGAATGAGACCAAGATACTTCAATTGCAACATGATATTTTTACAGTCAAACAGAATGGACGTCGTCTTCACTCACTGTACACATCCCTACGAGGAATGTTTGAGAAGCTCCATAGCTTCATGCCTTTGATGGCTACTCCTGAGCAGCAGAAGACATACATGAATGCTATCATGGTGGGTGTATTCCTGGCTGCACTTGATCCAGAGTACGATGTTGCCCGCTCTCAGATTCTCGCTGACGCTAGTATTCCTCCTATGGAGGAAGCTTTCCGCCGACTAAGTCAAATCACTGTCCCAAGCTCGACTACTAGCCAGACACCTTCGGCGATGGCTGCCTTCAGAGGGAGAGGTGGCTCCTATACTTTTCGTTGCTGTGGTCCCCGTGGTCGTGGGGGTCGGATCCGTCAGCCATGCAATTATTGTCACCGTCCTGGCCACTCCGAGGATACATGCTATTCTAAGCATGGTTTTCCAGCATCGGCTCGGGCAGCAGAACAAGTTAAGTCCCCTGCACCTTTGTTGGACCAGCGATTCGATGATCTTGTTGCCAGACTGAGGAATATCATGCCTCCTGATACAGCTCCTGGAGGCCATTCAGATGTGGCTGTCGCTGCCTCTGCCACTTCACCTGCTACAACCACTACATCAGGTAGTTCTTATGCTCTCACCTCTTGTGATGGATCTATGATTACAGACTGGATTATGGACTCTGGAGCAACACATCATCTATGTGGGGACAAAGAGCAGCTTACTGCATATAGACAGGTTTCTCCAGGACGGACTGTGGTGATCGCCAATGGGACACATTCCCTGATTACAAGACAGGGGGAGATTAGTTTGACGTCTTCCATGCGGCTACGGTATGTATTATATGCTCCCGATTTCTCTATGAATTTACTGTCCATTAGCAAGATTACAAAGGATTTGAACTGTCGAGCTATTTTTGACTCATCGTCTCTTGTTTTTCAGGACATACCCTCGGACAAAGTGATTGGAGGTGGCCATGAGCAGAATGGGCTCTATCGTCTGGTCCGTACTCCCTATGTCGGCGCATCTCTCCACTCTACAGGATCAGACTCTTCATATACCTTGTTGGAGTATTCTTGTATGCGCCATATTGAGTTGTAGCAGGGTAAATGGATCCTGGAGAAGATCCATTTACCCCATCCAGTGTTTAGTCCCACATCGTCCAGTGGTGGGACTTGGAGGCTCTGGAGAGGCTATATAAGGAGCCCCAGACCTCTGGTATCCATTGAGAAAGTGCAATGCACAACATGCCCCTTTAAGGGCTTCTCCCGTGGTTTCATCCCGCTCCTCACGGAGCAGGGTTCCACGTAAATCCCGTTGTTCATATTTCTTATTCTTGTTCCAAGTTTTCGCTTCCGCTTCTGATTTTCTAACATGGTATCAGAGCGGGTTCGATTCTTGAGGAGTTGTTCTTGAATATTTTTTTTTGTTTTTGAGATTCGATTATCAAAATGGTCTTGAATATTTGTTAGAGATGAGAGTCTTTTAGTTTTCAAGTTCATGTCAAAGATCTGGTTTGATGCTATTCTCTAGATCCACACATCTAGGGTTTTCTGAAACCCTAGCTGTTCTTGGCGCAACATCCAGACCATCAGGGCACCCCTCTGGGGGCCGCATCTTCCTCAGCATCCAGGGTTGCAGTTCCCCGTAGGTGGATATCCCCAAGCCCTGGCGTCTCTCCAGGTGTGCATTTCCAGATCACAGCTTCACGATGGTGCAGTATTCGGGGGCACTCTCCAGGCCGCATATCCCCTTCTCGCGGCTCTCTCTCTCTCTCGCATGGCACCTCCATGCCGCAGCCAAGCCCAGGCGATGCCATTGGTCTAAGCAGGAAGGCACGGGCACCAATATCCCAAGGCGGCACTCCACCATACAACCTAGCGGAGGCGGAGGTATCGCGGCGCAAATCTCTCTTGGACAAATCTCTCTCTCCCATTAATCCCAGGCGACGCAGGCTCCTCCTGAAGACGCTCCAGGCGGAGCATATCCAGGCCACTCCTATCGGCGACCCCACTCCCTGCCGCATATCCCCAGGCCGCGCGGGTCGATGTACCCAGGCGCAACCCCAGGCCACTCAGGCGGAGCCCCCATGCCCCCCCTCGTGCAGCCGCACTTTCCCCTGGAGTCCATCTGTGGCATGACTCCCCGCTTTCTCAGATCGTGGCGGTGCACCCTGGCTGCAGTCCTCTTCGGCTTCCCTCTAGGCGGCTGCATGTGCAGCAGCTGCTCCCCAGGCGCGCAGGGGGCACCTCCAGGATCCCGCGCCTCTCCATCGCACGCCGCTGCGCGCCCCTGCCAACCTCCAGGAACTGCAGCTAGAGCATATCCCCTTGGGCGGCGAGCATCGAGAGAAATAAAAAGGGTGTTTCCGCAAGTGGGAACCTAGTGGGGGCGCACAACTGCTTAAGTGGCCCGAATAGGCCCGATATTAAAAAAAATGGGTATTTGCTTGTGAAGAGCTCAGGTGGGGCCAAAATGGTTTGAAAAAAATGAAGAGAGGGGTCTGCCGTGAGTAAAAAAAATGAATGAGGTTGTTTTTTTATGCCCAAATGGGCAAAGGTTATTGTTAAAAAAAAGGCACGTACAATAAAAAGCCGTACGTTGTTGAAAAAAAAGCCGCATACAAAGAAAAGTCGTACGCAATTTCAATTTTTTTTTGCAAAAGCCGAAAAAAATGGTTACAACGGCTTAAAAAAATCACCATGACGGCTATTTTTTTTAAAAAAGGGAGGCCGCAAGTTTCATGTAACCCCTATTTATCTTGTCTTCTCCCAACGTGGTCGACATCCATGTTTTCCGACAAGTATGGGAGAAAGGGGGAGTATATATGTAGAGTCACAGGTCTATTCAGATGTTCCAGATTGCAGATTCTCCAGACCAACCGATTTTCAGACTCTACGGTTTTCAGTTGAAGATTTTCCATGCGCAATTACAGACTCGACGTTCAGATTCCGAGTCCCAGTTTGATGCGCAGTTGTTCAGACTCGACGACTGATTCCGAGTCCAGTTTCAGACACACACGAGTTTGCGGTCATTTTTCAGATGAGCATATGTTGCCATCATTGTCAGAGGTCCCCATCATTCTTCTTGTTGTCAGGCCAACGTTTTCATGTGAGCCATAGGGACTCCAGAGCAGAGGACTATTCCCTTGAGGGCAAGGATTTTCATGTGGTATCATAGGTACACCAGAGCAGTGCACCATTCTCTAAGCCAGATGGGAGAGACCCAGTTCTCCGACGAGGAGACTTCAGGCGCAGTCCAGACTCGATGGTCAGGTTCCGAGTCTTCAGTTGACTCACACTCCAGCCCGTTTGTCCTCCTCATCTGCATGGCATGAGAAGCAACGTCCTCGACTGCAGCAATGCGCGTGTTGGGTTGATATTGTCCGTAGTGTCCTGTAGCATTGAGTTGAGTATCTTTATGTTTGTCCAAGCTGAGCATTGCATGCTCCAGCTTGAGGGGGAGTGTTGGAGTATTCGTGTATGTGCCATATTGAGTTGTAGCAGGGTAAATGGATCTTGGAGAAGATCCATTTACCCCATCCAGTGTTTAGTCCCACATCGTCCAGTGGTGGGACTTGGAGGCTCTGGAGAGGCTATATAAGGAGCCCCAGACCTCCTGTGTCCATTGAGAAAAAGTAATGCATAACATGCCCCGTTAAGGGCTTCTCCCGTGGTTTGCTCCTCACGGAGTAGGGTTCCACGTAAATCCCGTTGTTCATATTTCTTATTCTTGTTCCATGTTTTCGCTTCCGCTTCCGATTTTCTAACATACCTGGCATCTCCGTTTTGGTCATCTACCTCTTCAGAAGATGTGCCGTGTTTTGCCCCAGATTTCCCCGAGGTCGTCCTTCCCGTATGAAGCGTGTCATTTGGGAAAGCATCATAGGTCTACTTTCCCGAGTCGTCAGAGTCGGAGCAGTAGCTCCCTATTTGAGTTAGTCCATATTGATATTTGGGGTCCCAGTCGTGTTCCTGACCACCAGGGACACATGTTCTATCTTGTTGTCGTAGATGATTTTTCTCGCTTGTCTTGGGTGTTTTTATTGAAGAATACATCTGAAGCAGGAGATGTGATTCAAATGTTTATCAATGAAGTTCAAAATATTTTCTCTTCTTCTGTGAAAATTGTGCATTCTGATAATGCATTGGAGTTTTGTACTAGGGCTCTTTCCTTGTTCTTTTCATCTCGTGGTATAGTTCATCAAACTTCTTGTGCTTACACTTCACAACAAAATGGTGTTGCAGAGCGGAAACATCGTCATCTATTGGATATCACTAGGACCTTTCTTATTCAGAGTCATGCTCCACACCCGTTTTGGGGTGATGCGGTTCTCACTGCTTGCTACCTAGTAAATCGCATGCCCTTGTCTGTCTTGGGTGAGAAGACTCCTTTCTCTATAGCCTTTCCTGAGAAGGAGTTGTTCTCTCTTACACCCCGTGTTTTTGGCCGTGTTGTGTTTGTCCATCAGTTGGTGCCAGGTCTTGATAAGCTCTCTCCCAGGGTTGTCAAATGCGTGTTTGTGGGGTACTCCAGGACACAGAAGGGATATCGTTGCTTTGATCCGTTACGTCGAAAATACTTTGTTAGCGCCGATGTTACATTCTTTGAATCTGTGATGTTTTTCTCTCCTACAGGTGACAGAATGACTACTTCCCATTCTGATACTGAGGTTTACATGCCACCTCCTCCTATGAGTCAGTTACCTCCTACACCACCTCCTGTCATACCTTCACCACCACCTTCACCACCTCCTGTGACCGTTGTTCCACCTTTACCAAAATACTATACTCGTCGGCCCTCTTCTGCTCATGGTCATTGCCCGTCATCCAGCATGCCCCAGGTTTGTTCTGATAACATGATTTCTAACGATGAGTCTGAAGATCTTTTGATACAGGGATCGCAACAGGATGACGTTCATGAGAACCTGGACGTTCCTATCGCTATTAGGAAGGAGAGGCGTACTTGTGCATCCTACCCACTTGCCTCTCAGGTTTCCTTTCATCGTCTTACAGGCGCTTTCCAGAGATTTGCAATTTCTCTATCTGCCGTAGAAGTTCCACGGACTTACCAGGATGCGTAGCAAGATAGCAAATGGCACCTTGCTATGGAAGAAGAAATGGCTGCCTTGCAGTCCCGTAGCACATGGACTCTTGTTTCTCCTCCTCCCGGAGCGTCTGTTGTGAGCTGCAAGTGGGTGTTTACTATTAAATACCGTGCAGATGGGAGCCTTGATCGTTACAAAGCAAGGCTCGTGGCATGTGGTTTTACTCAGACCTATGGAGTTGATTACTTGGACACGTTCTCTCCGGTTGCTCGACATTCCACTTTACGCGTTCTTCTCTCAGTTGTTGTAGGCCTGTAGCACGTGATTGGCCCTTATTCCAGCTTGACGTCAAAAATGCATTTTTGTATGGAGATCTACAAGAGGAAGTCTATATGCAGCAGCCTCCGGGGTTTGCTGCTGAGGGGGAGTGTCAACAGGTTTGTAGACTCCATAAGGCAATATACGGCCTTAAACAGAGTCCTAGAGCTTGGTTCCAAAAGCTTTCAGATCTGATTGAATGACAGGGATTCAAGAGGTCAAATGCAGATCATTCTTTATTTGTGCAGAAGACGCCTAGAAGTACATTTGCTATCATGGTTTATGTTGATGATATAGTTGTTACAGGAGATGATGAGCAGGGAATCAAGATGGCAAAAGAATTTCTGGGCAGTCAATTTGTGAGTAAGGACCTGGGCACCCTAAGGTATTTCTTGGGGTTGGAATTCGCTAGAAATGCACAGGGTCTTGTGATGACCCAAAGAAAGTATGTTACAGATATGCTTACAGAGACGGGCATGATTGGATGTCGACCTTCTACTACTCCTATGGATCCTAGCATGAAGCTATATGATGATGATACAGATGAAGTCGATAAGAGAAGATACAGAGAGATGGTGGGAAAACTTCTCTATGTTACAATCACCAGACCGGATATTGCATTTGCAGTGAGTCGAGTGAGTCAATTCATGGAGCAACCTCGACAAGTACATATGGATGCTATATATATGATATTGAGATATCTATTCAAGAAAGGAGAAAAACTCTCTGTATCTGCATACGCTGACGTAAACTATGCAGGTTGTCCTAAGGATAGAAAACCAACTTCGGGATTTGCGGTATTCGTTGGCAGTTCTCTCGTTTATTGGAAAAGCAAGAAACAAACAGTTGTAGCAAGATCAAGTGCCGAATCCGGATACAGGGCTATGGCTCAAGCAAGTACATAAATGATGTGGGTTCGAGCAGTATTAGTTGATTTGCATATAGAGGTTCCTCTACCCATGGGGTTACATTGTGATAACCAGGCTGCTCTGTTCATTGCAAACAACCCTGCGTTCCATGAGAGAACAAAACATATTGAGGTAGATTGTCACTACACCAGAGATATGATTCAGAAGGGCCTGATTTCTACTTCCCATGTTAGCTCTGGAGAGCAAACAACATATTTCTTCACCAAGCCATTGCTCAGAGGATCATTCCAGAAGTGTTCGTCCAAGCTGAGCATGATCGATATCTATGCTCCATCTTGAGGGGGAGTGTGGAGATATTTATGTTTTTCTATATTCTATATATGTCTCTTTGTTATTTTTATTTCTGTTTTCCACTTTATGTAATTTACCCATAGGCCTCTCTACTATATAAGAGAGCCTAGGGTTCTCAGAAATAAACAACCCTCTTATTTTCTGCAACAACTGAGACTTATAAATCAAGGAAAAATTTGTCTGCACGGACATGAGGGGATTGATTTCAAATGTAAACTCAAGCTGCAACCATTCCCATCAATATGAGGTGTGTCTTAGGGCAAGAGAGGGTGATTTATCAATCTAAAATCACTCCGGAAACCTCAAAATCAGACTGTATGTGATCACTCGATCACCGGTACGATAACCTAGAACACACGATGATGCAACATCGCATCCCTAGCCGATAGGGGCATCGACACCTATAGGAGGGAAGATCAGTGGTAGTGGGGTCAATGATAAGAGGCGGGGAGGTCGGCGAGGGCTCTAAGCAGTAGTGGGATCGGAAGATGGCGGATCCGAGAGGCAGCGGCGGCCGCGGAGAGGAGATGCCGCCAAGAGGGGCGATGCCTTGGAGCGGCGGCGTCGCCAGTGGAGGGCGAGCGGGATAGGTTTGGTATGAGAACTCCGGTTTAGGATCGTCGCTCTGATACCATGTTGGTGGAAAAACAAATATATTATTCATGAGAACCTAGGGCTCTCTTATATATGGGAGAGTCCCACTTGAGTAAATACATATTGTGGATAACATAGATAGAGAATAAATAAACAATACTAAAATATAAAAATATCTCTTCAAAAACACATTCTTAAAATGTGATATGGACTTGATATCTGCAAACAAAAAAAACATCAGACAGGCTCCATATCATGTTCATCTGGCATTTGAAGAAAGTGTCATCAAAAGTGTGCTCTCGATATCACATCTATTAATTGCGCTGCTTATAGGACATACTACCTTAAAAAACTGTGCGCTTTTGATGTCACATTTTGGTTATATGCGGGTTGGAAATTTCCTCAGCCTGAACCTCTAGCACCTTTACCTGCTTCTCATGCACTCTGCATTGCTGGCATCTCTCAAGTGGCATTCAAGTGCTGCTCAGCTCAGTGGCCTGTGCTCTGGCATGGTGCAGGCTCTTTTGCTGTCGCTATGTCCTGCTTCCATTTCCTCATGTCATGTATTTAGTCTGAAATCACTGTTAAGAAAGTGTTTCTGAAAAGAAAGTTTTTCTCTGTAAAGAAAGTTGTGATTGAGTCTAGATCGAGTTTTTGTCATCAGGTTTATGGAGTAGGATGACGTTATGTTGTCCATGTTAGTGCTTATTTGATTTTTTACCATTGTTCTTTAACTGCATGAATTGCCTGGTCAATCTTTACAGGGCCTTTTTTTGGGTTCTATTGGAGCAGCATACAACAAAGAAGCACTAAAATCTCACAACATCACTCATGTTCTAACAGTTGCCAAGTCTCTGGAACCTGCTTATCCAAGTGAATTTACATATAAGAAGATTGAAGGTAAAACTTAATCTTCTATTATAAACAGCTGACACCATATTATTTCCTACTACTTCTTCAAATAGTAGTGAATAACTTTATAAGCTCAATAAATCCTCCTCTTCCAATATATTTCAAACATCCATGGTAGTCATCTGTTCCTTTATTTTCCAAATTTAATTTTTTCAAAGCCTCCTTCAACTTTTTTCTTTGAGTTTGTAATAACAAGCACGATTTAGTTGTATCTAGAGTTGATGCAAATGAGATTCGGCGACGGGAAAAAAATAATTTTTCTTGCGGATTTTTGGTGGAAGAAGAATAGGAATGGTTGAGAAAAGAAGCTCGTCGGGAACACGAGGGGTTTGGAGGAGAGAAACGTGAAGACCACGTGGGAAAAGAGAGAGACTAGAGAGAGAGAGATAAATCTCAATTTTTATATCAACTGAACTGATTATAACAATAGCCCATCACCCCTTTATATATGAGGGATGAGATTACAAAAATAGAAACTTAAATTCAAATTCAAACTAATTATCCTAATTTGACTCTAACCGACTAATATGGAATTCAAATCTCTAACTAATTGAGATCACATGCGATCCCGTTTATTTAATTAAAAAAGTACGACGACTCAAATAAACGTAAATAAAATTAACAGATAAAAATTAAATAAATGCAGCACTATATTTCCATTTCACGCTGCATCAATTCTCCTCCGCTTGAAAAAATTCGTCTCCCGACGAATTGCTGGGTCTGTAGGCTTGGAGGTGGATAAATCCGAATCGGCGTCCTCGATTATCCCGCGGAAGAACTGGTGTGGAGCGAATGACGGGATCCATGCGTGTGGGATGCGAGTGTTAGCGACGTGAACTTCGTGGCGGAAGAGTAGGTGTGGCGCATAGGCGGGCTTCCATCTGAGTTTCATCCCTTTGACATGGTTCTCGAAGAACTGATGGGGCATCTTCATAACGATCAACTCAGCCTTTGGAGAGCCCATAGTAAAGCAATAGCACAAGGAGAGTGGAGGAGGAGATGTGTCCAATGAATGAAGCCATGAGGCCTTTAAATAGGTGAAACCCAAGGTCCTAATCCTAATAGGATAAGGAGGCCACCCAAATTTCTTCCTATCAGCCCTTCTTCTTAAATATTTCTGCAACAGAGGGGTGGGTTGCAATTTTCGTATCCCTTCACTTAAACAAATCTTGTAAGAGGATTTCTTGAATTTCCCCTTTGAATAAAAACTTTTGCATGAGGGAACTTTCTTGCAATTTTCCCAAATTAACTCCCAATCCCACATTTCATGGGATTCGACTCCCGTGGATATAGAGCCCCATGTTAGGGTTCCTTTTCCCTTCAACTTGCGGCGTCGGCGTCGTCGTTGCGGGCAGTGCGCATATCGTGCAGGAGGCGCACAATCGGCCGGTGGCAGAGACTTCCGCTGGAGGTGAGGGATCGGGGCGACATGCTGATGGAGTCTCGCGACGCGCGGCTGACACGCCGTCGGCTGGCCGCGTGGACGAGGCTGGGGTTGGTTGGGGGGTTGTACTACTAGGGGTGCGGGGGCAACAGGAGGGACTGGGGCTGGGAACACAGGTGCTGGAGGTGGGGGCATTGGGGCCGGAGGGATGGCAACATGGGGACTGGGGTGAGCAGTCGGGGTAGCAGGGACTGGAGGGCCCGGGGGTTTGGGGTTTGAGCTGTAGGGGGTGAGGGAGTGGAGGAAGCGGGCTCGGGGTTCGGGATTTGTTCCGCAGGAGTTGCGACGGTGGGGAAAGCGGGGGTTGGCGGCGATGGAACTAGTGAGGGGGCCTGCGGGGTTGGGGGGTGGGCTGATGGGGAAGCAAGGGTTGAGATAGGAGGAATTACGGGGCATGTGGGATTTGCGGGAGGGGACATGGGGGCAGGGGGCTTCGACGATGAAGCATGGAGGGCGGGAGGGGGCGTTGGGGTTTCTGGGGAAGATACGGGGGTGGTGGTGGATGGGAGTGGCGTCGACGGGGCTGGGGTCGCAGAGGGATCCGCGGACGTTGCCGGGGTTGATTTCGGAGGGATTTGCTGGTCCGAAAATACCTGGACAACAAGCATTTCGTCGTTTTTTTTCTTCTGGAATGGTCTTGACAGCGAGTAAATCATCATTGACGGCGAGGTTTTCCTTGTCAAAACTCTGGTCAGCGGTGTTGATCGTGGAAGACCTAGATAGGGCGGCGCACATAGCCTTGAATTCAACCACTAGATCTCGACAGTCGGACTGGAAAATTTGGAAATCACGCCATGCGTCCATCTCCTTGTTTTAAGCTTCTTCGGCTCGTCGTTTCCACTCCGACGAATGACGGTGTTTTGTCGCATGTCGACGCAAGTGTCTGGACGGATCGTCAGATCGTGAGGACGATCTGTAGGCCATGCTCTGATACCAATTGATGCAAATGAGATTCGGCGACGAGAAAAAAAATAAATTTTCTTGCGGATTTTCGGTGGAAGAAGAATTGGAATGGTTGAGAAAAGAAGCTCGTTGGGAACACGAGGGGTTTGGAGGAGAGAAACATGAAGACCACGTGGGAAAATAGAGAGAGAGAGAGATAAATCTCAATTTTTATATCAACTGAACTGATTATAACAATAGCCCATCACCCCTTTATATAGGAGGGATGAGATTACAAAAATAGAAACTTAAATTCAAATTCAAACTAATTATCCTAATTTGACTCTAACCGACTAATTTGAAATTCAAATCTCTAACTAATTGAGATCACAGGCGATCCCGTTTATTTAATTAAAAAAGTACGACGACTCAAATAAATGTAAATAAAATTAACGGATAAAAATTAAATAAATGCAGTCCTATATTTTCATTTCACGCTGCATCAAGAGTCAATAAGTGCCTCAGCAAGAACATTCTCACTAAGATTTCCAACTTAACTGTTAGAAAATCGGAAGCGGAAGCGTAACGTGGAAAAGATAAATAAAATAAAGAACAAGCGGGATTTACGTGGAACCCTACTCCGTGAGGAGCGGGATGAAACCACGGGAGAAGCCCTCAAAGGGGCATGCTATGCATTCAACTTTCTCTCAATGAGTACAGGAGGTCTGGGGCTCTTTATATAGCTTCTCCAGAGCCTCCAAATCCCACCACTGGACGATGTGGGACTAAACACTGGATGGGGTAAATGGATCTTCTCCAGGATCCATTTACCCTGCTACAACATAATGGGCGCATACAACTTATGCTCCAACACTCCCCCTCAAGCTGGAGCATGCAATGCTCAGCTTGGACAAACATAAAGAGACTCAACTCAACGCTACAAGACACTACGGACAATATCAACCCAACGCGCACATTGCTGCAGTCGAGGACGTTGCTTCTCATGCCGTGCAGGTGAGGAGGACGAACGGGCTGGAGTGTGAGTCGACTGAAGACTCATAATCTGACCATCGAGTCTGAATTGCGCCTGAAGTCTCCTCGTCGGAGAACTGGGTCTCTCCCATCTTGCTCAGAGAATGGTACACTGCTCTGGTGTACCTATGATACCACATGAAAACCCTTGCCCTCAAGGGAATGGTCCTCTGCTATGGAGTCCCTATGGCTCACATGAAAACTCTGGCCGAACAACAACAAAAATGATGGGGACCTCGAACTGATGATGGCAACTTATGCTCATCTGAAAATGACCGCACACTCGTGCGTGTCTGAAACTGGAGACTCGCAAGACAATCGTCGAGTCTGAACAACTGCGCATCGAACTGGGACTCGGAATCTGAACGTCGAGTTTGGAACTGCGCATGAAATCTCTTCATCTGAACAACTTGTAGAGTCTGAAGAATATGGCTGGTCTGGAGACTGGCATCTGAATCTGGAATCTGGATCATGAACAGACCTGTGAATCTACATATACTCCCCCTTTCTCCCATACTTGTCGGAAAACATGGACGTCGACCAAGTTGGGAGAAGACGACAATAATGGGGAAAAAACATACTCAAAGCGATTCTTGCGGGTTTTTTTTTAAATAAGCCGTTACCTTTTTTTTGTAAGCCGTTCCTTCTTTTTTTTTTGGCTTTTGCGTCACACATTTTTTTTAAATTGCATACGGCTCTTCTTTGTATGCGACCTTTTCAAAGATTTTTTTTACCATGCGTACGGCTTTTTCTTGTATGCGCATTTTATTTTTGTTTCAACATTTTTTTTACAAATGGCCAAAATCGGCCCACAAGCAGCCCTTGTCTCTTTTTTTTTCAACATATTTGGGCCTGCCCTCTTCTCCTTTTCTCTCACCATTTTTTTTTCAGGACAGCCCACTTGGGCCTAAAATGACATCAGACCCCTTTGTTTTTTTTCTCAATACATACGGCCCACATGGGCCTACAACACAAGCAACAATTGCCTTTTTTTTTAAACGCCCCTCGGGCCCTAGGGTTCCCATGGGAACCCCTTTTGAATCGCATAGGAGCCACCGCCGTGTCCTTGTGCGCCGCCCCCAGACAATGATGCGCGATCAGATGCGAGTGGCGCTCCTGGAAGCTGGGAGATGCGCGTGAAGAAGATACGCGGAGGGTGCACCTTGAAGATGTGGGAGCACACGAGGTGCCGCCTGGGATGAACCGTGCGAAGGGGGGGGGTGCGCCCCGCCTTGGAGGAGATGGACGTGCCTGGAGGGAGTTTGTGCGGAGGGAAGGTGGCACGCGACTTGGAGGCGGAGAGATGCGGAGGCGCCGCCTGGAGGTCGAGAAGGCGCCGCCAGGGCCGCCTGGACTGTGCGCGGAGGAGGAACTACGCCTGGAGAAGGAGGCACGAGGAGGAGGCCTTAGCAAGGTTCCGCGCCGCCAGAAGATGCTTTCTGCGCAGGGACTGCCGCGCCATCGCGATCTAGAGCGGGTAGGGCACGGCTCACCGCCCGCGATCAGGGGGATGAAGTTGGCGGCTATAGACTTGGAGACTTCGCCTGGGTGCGCCGCCGCGGGAGACTGGGGTTGAGGGCGGTGCCGCTGAGCTGAAGGGGCTGCCCCGCCTGGGCAGCTTGAAGATGATCCGCCGAAGGGGGAGTATGCGAGGGGAGGACCCGCCACTGGATGTTGGTGATTCGAGAGGGATATTCTCCGCCTGAAACTTGAGATAGGGCCAGCGCACAAAAAAAATTGGGAATCGAGTGTTCCCAGGAACTGCTAGAACTAGGGTTCCGAGGATACCCTAGATCTTGAACGAACTTTATAACATGAACAGGAACATGACTCCTTCAACGAATAAAACTTTCAAAACAAACTATTACAATCGAATCTCGAAAAATAAAGAATATAAAGTAAGCCTTCGAGAATCGACCCGCTCTCATACCATGTTAGAAAATCGGAAGCGGAAGCGTAACATGGAAAAGATAAATAAAATAAAGAACAAGCGGGATTTACGTGGAACCCTACTCCGTGAGGAGCGGGATGAAACCACGGGAGAAGCCCTCAAAGGGGCATGCTATGCATTCAACTTTCTCTCAATGAGTACAGGAGGTCTGGGGCTCTTTATATAGCCTCTCCAGAGCCTCCAAGTCCCACCACTGGACGATGTGGGACTAAACACTGGATGGGGTAAATGGATCTTCTCCAGGATCCATTTACCCTGCTACAACATAATGGGCGCATACAACTTATGCTTCAACATTAACTTTATCGAGGAAAATTCCCCTATATCATATGCAGGGAAACTTATAGCCCGTGTACAGTGCAAATTATCTTTTTGTTAAGTACCACAAAGAAGCTGCCCCCATGAGAGGTAGCTTCCTTACAACGTTTAAAAAAAATAACAAAGCTTTCTCCCACTTTTAAGCATGGCCTCAAATTTCAGCGAAATTCGGTCGAATTTCTGTCGAATATCGATATCTAGTCGAAATCGAAATTCGACCGAAATGATCGAAATATGAGGGTCCTAGTACAAAAAATGACTGAAATGACCGAAATTCCGGTCGAAATTCCACCGAAATTCTGTTTTGGTCAATACCGAAATGGTGACCGAAATCGACATTTAGGGCCTTTCTTTTAAGTAGGGTCCTCTACAGGGATTCTTGCTCAAATCCATGTTGAAAGATGAGACTATATTTTACGATGGCTGTTGGCTACCTAACGCAACCCTCGCTTGGGGGACTTCCTTATGGTACTTAAAAAAAGTTGCACTGTACATGAGGTATTAGTTTTCCCGCATATGGTACATGAGAATTTTCCTCTAACTTTTTTTTAAAGTTAAAGGAATGTAAGGTGCACATTCACACACACACACACACACTTTTATTTACCATAAAGATACAACATTGATTACGTATACTAGACTAAAAAAAAGCTGTAATATGTTCCACTACATTCTCCACATTGAAGAGATCCCGTTGGAGAATCATACTATTCCTCACAAGCTAGATGGTCCACATAATGACTACAACCTTAATCCTATCTGCATCAGACCATGACTAGTTTGCACCAATAGACTTCCAAAAGTCTGATGCAAATATGTGAACCACATCATGAACAATGGTGAAGTCATAGTAATCGGAGGAGCCATCACAATCGAAGAATATGCGATCAATGTCCTCCAAATCAGCCAAGCATTATAGGCATGAGGGCACATCACTTGGAAAGAACCTTGACCTATGTGCATTAGTTATAAGGCATCCATGATGAAGAGGCCATAGAATAATTATCACCTAAAAAGGGATCTTCCATTACCAAAGCCTCTTATACTCTTTCATGTATATCCTTGGATCAAACTCGTCAAACCCAGATATGACCTTATATTCCTTTCTGATTGAAAACCTCCTATCAAGCCATCTCCAATGATCATGGCTCCTCATTAGGACCCTTTGTCTTGGACAAGACCTCACACACTCTTTGGAATTCCTCCACCCTTTGATCCAAGAGATCAGATCTGCAACTGGTTTCACAACCTCGTTAGACTGCATCTGGGCCATACAAATAATTTTATCCATAATCAACCTAAAGCAAGAGTGCTCCATCCCTTGTCAAGACCTCCCACCAAAAGAAAAAACTCCCCCATTCCTCAGAAATGGGTCCATGAATGGCGAGACTATAAACAAGACAATATAGATTCGTTTCCGAACCATGTAGGGAGAATTCATGGTAGAGGATGACACTATGAGATGTGATGAGACACCATATTTGTTTCTCATGAACCAACAAAATAAGTCAGTCCTAAAATCCAGTATTTTTATAACCCAATTTGTTTGAAGGGCCCTCCCTGGTCATGTCATTTAGAAGCAGGATGCCCACACCTCCTTGATCAACATGATGAGTCACCACCTTCCATTCAATTAGGAGAATACTTTATGTTATCCATGATTTAACAAAAAAAATCTCCATTTCAAAGATTCGAGGTAGGTGAATACTTGATGTTTACCCTAACAACAACAACAACAAAGCCTTTTCCCACAATTAAGTAGGGCTGGCTACATGGATTCTTCGCCTCCATTCAGATCTATCTTGGGCCAAACCCCGGCTTATATCCACAAAACTACGATCTCTTCGTATGGTCTCTTTCCAACACTTCTTGGGCCGTCCTCGCCCTCTCTTAGCCGGCTCAACATCCCAACACTCGCATCTCCTAACTGGTGCATCACCAAAAAGAACCTCCTCTTCAAAGATTTGGGGCAACACCAAAACCTATCGGCAGTTAGAGTAACAAGAGGAAATAAATCATTTAGTAGCCAATAGTGCCTTGATAAGAATAAGACGTCCCTCTCTTGGCATATGTCCGGCATTCCTACCCTTCAGTTTCTTTTTTAGGTTCTCTATAAGAGGTAGCCAATCGCCTTGCCGCAATCTACCATAATTCAAAGGCAAGATGAAGTAGGTAACCGACAAAGAATCTGACAAAGTAGCTATGTTACTACCCAAGCTTCCATATCGTCCAATGACAATCCAAAGGGAAGACAAAATGTCTTTCCAAGGCAAGTACCGAGCTTAGAAATCACTGAAGAGCTCCAATAGTTTTTTTTGAGAAAAATAAGGGTGGCCTCCCAAGTTGGGACCTACCTCATCGCACACATATATATATTATATTTTAAAAAAGGATTATATGATACCATATTGTCAATTATTACATCCTATCCCACTTGCCACGATGCATACAGCGGCCCTACAATGCTCCAACACATTTTCGGCATAATTATTTTTTGAAGAAAACATTTTCGACTCGTAATCGGGCCAAAGGTTTTATAAGGAGAATGTTTGTATTCAGGCATCGAGTTTGTTAGACTTGTGGCTTTCATAGTTACTCGCTTTGTACTCGTTTCCTGATTTTTATTAATGCATTTATGGGGTGGGCACTTCTGAGTGTTTCCCCCTTGTTTGGCTTCAAAAAAAAGAAAACATTTTCGGCATAAAATCTCTGCCCTCAAAAAAGCGCTCCAATAGATGAGACCCCCCTTGCCTCCCTCGTCCCTCATTTGACAAAGGAAATGTATCATATATATATATATACACACACACACACACCGTGATACATGAACTGCAAGCTCCTTCTACCTCCGACTGATAGTGTATGGAAAAATCTCCTTGTACCATTTGCCCTGCTATCACACAGAGAGTATCAACCATGATTACGAACAATAGAGTTGCAAGGGGGAAAAATCCAGGTGGCATTAGGATTGCATGGTGGCTTGTATATTAAGGTGACATTGTAAGCTATTGGTAATGTAACTGCAGGTGGGTCATGCCTGCAAAACATGGGTGTATGTTGTGACTGTAGGCTGCGAATGACATGGTGTTAAGACTGTCGCTAGCTGGCAACATGTGACGGTGACGAGTGGTGTGTGGACGAAGAGGAACAATAGGCGACATTCAAGGAGGTTGGAGTTTCTGACAGGGTCAGGGAAGGAGCAGGTATGGTCTTTCAATTTAGGAGTACTACACTAATATCATGTGGAAAGGAATAAGAGAATGATATATTGAGAATGATATATTGAAGAGGCTATGTTTAGGGAGACTTTATAAAAATGTGCTAAGCCTTCTCCCACTATAAGTAGGGTCGGCTACACGGATTCTTGCTCAAATCCATGTTGAAAGATTTGACTATTTTTTACGTTGGCCGTCGACTACCTAACGCAACCCCTACAAGAGTGGGATTTGAACCCTGGTCTTTTGTGTGGTAGACACACTGTACTACCACTAGACCATTAGGGAGACTTTATACAACAACAACAAAGCCTTTTCCCACAATTAAGTAGGATCGGCTACATGGATTCTTCGCCTCCATTCAGATCTATCTTGGGTCAATCTCGGACTTATATCCAAAAAACTAAGATCCCTTCGTATAGTCTCTTTCCAACACTTCTTGGGCCGTCCTCATCCTCTCTTAGCCGGCTCAACATCCCAACACTCGTATCTCCTAACCGGTGCATCAGTTGACCTTCTTTGCAAATAACCAAACCATCTTAAGCGGTTTTCTCGCATCTTATCCTCGATCGGAGCTACACCAACTTTCTTTCTAATTGCATCATTCCGAATCCGATCTTTACGTGTATGTCCACACATCCATCTTAGCATTTTCATTTCTGCTACAGCCATTCTCTGCACATGTCTATGGTTCACAGGCCAACATTCAGAACCATAAAGCATAGCAGGTCTCACGGCTGCTTTGTACAACTTTCCTTTAATTTTTAAAGGAATTTTCTTATCACAAAGAACAGCGGAGGCTCCTCTCCACTTTAGCCAGCCTGCATTTATTCTATTAGTAACATCTCCATCAATTTCCCCATCATGTTGCAAAATAGATCCTAGATATCTAAAAGAATCTCTCTTCTGAATGTTATCGTCACCAATCTTCACCTCGATTCCTTCACCATTGCTTCCATCAAAGGTGCATTCCATATATTCCGTCTTAGCTCTACTTATACGAAAACCTTTAGTCTCCAATGCATGTCTCCAAACCTCAAGCTTCTCATTTACTCCATCTCTAGTCTCGTCAATCAATACAATATCATCAGCAAATAACATACATCAAGGTAACTCATCCTGAATGTGACTTGTCAACTCGTCCATAATCAAAGTAAAAAGAAATGGACTCAAAGCTGAACCTTGATGTAAACCAATATTGATTAGGGAGACTTTATACGAATAAGAAATTATAAAGGGATTTTTACACCACGAATCCTAAAACTTTGCAAATTACCTTCTCGACCATGTATTCTTTGTAATTATCACCTAAACCCCATAAACTTGCTAATTCTTACACCCCAACCCTTACGGGAGTAACTACAAGATCTGCAGTATATGGCGATTGCTTTCTTTTTGACTTTCTTGAATGGCAAGATTGAAAGTGGTTTTTCTAGTCCTAAAGGGGAATTCGCCAGGGTTGCCGCCCTGCACCACTTATCTGTCATTATTGCGAACACCTTGGCCATTCTTGCGAGATCTGTGTCTGCAGGGTTTACATCTGGTTTTACTCATGATTCCTATTTTGCAATGTATTGATGCTAAAATATTTTTAGTTGGGGGGGGGGGTGGGGGGCTTGTGAAGCCTGCGACATACGGGCTACCGTGGATCTTTTATGTGCAGTCCCATGTCTAACAATCTACCAAAGCAAATCATCCTTTGTCCCCTTTGGTTTTTTCGAAGAGGATGTCAATGCTCGTGGCAATATGTTTAATACTCCCAGGAACAATATCTTAATACATACTTGGGCCTTCCTCTAACTTACAAGAGGCTTATGAGACCCCAGTGTTTGATTGAGAAATTAGAGCACTGTGTAGCTGGTTGGAAATCAGCCATTCTATCTAAAGGTGGGCAGTTGGTTCTTGTGAATTCAATTTCGGAGGCCATCCCCATTAGAGCAACGTCTAGCTGAATCTGGTGGGCATGCAACGACATTTTAAGGGGATTATGTGGTGATTTTTGTGGACAGGTTACGTCAGTTGCTTGTGACAATGTCACTATGCTTAAATATTGTGGCAGACTTGTGGTTAAACGATTGAAGGAGTTGAACCGTTCCCTCCTGGTGAATGGATTCTTTGGATCTAGGGACCTCGGGAGGATGTTGTTAGGTTGATGTGTCGGATTTATGGGTGAATATGAATTTGATGGATGATCTGGCTATGACCTCACGATCCTCGATTCTTTGGCAAGGGATCTGTGATGTTCTGCTTAGCATGAGATGGATGATGAGGCCTGTTTTGGGGAATGGAACCCTCTTACACTTTTAGAAAGATGACAGGATGAGTGAAGGTTTATTGGTAGATTGATATCCAAGATTATTTGCTCTTGCACATGATCACGTTGCCTATGTGCACATGCTTGGGACAATGGTTGCCCTATATATTTTTTCTGAAATCACGTATTAATGTGTGCATGGCCTCCTAAATCTGATGAATGACTTGGGATACTTGAGTGGTCCCTCTTCTAGTAAGGATGGTTGGAGATGGGCAGACTAGAGATTTTCGATGAAGAAAGCATATAAGTTCCTTACCTCAAGTTTGGTATATAATACCGGCATCGATGTAGAATCTTATTGGCTGATTTGGCTTTCTTTATTGCCTCCTCTTGTGAAGATATCCCTTTGGCAGTTGAAGCGAGGCATGTTGACCACTCAGGCCTTAAAGCTAGGTGGCCTCATTCAACTGATGCTTCATGCGCGCGATGCGAGCACAACCGGGAGGCCATGATCATGTTTTCTTTCTTTGCCCGTTATCCATGAAGTTGTGGACCCAATTTTAATACCCATGGCCTCAAATTTCAGCGAAATTCGGTCGAATTTCTGTCGAATATCGATATCCAGTCGAAATCGAAATTTGACTGAAATAACCGAAATGACCGAAATATGGGGGTCCTAGTACAAAAAATGACCGAAATGACCGAAATTTCGGTCGAAATTCTACCGAAATTCCATCGAAATTCTGTTTTGGTCGGTACCGAAATGGTGACCGAAACCGACATTTAAGGCATTGTTAATACCTTGGTTGCAACATGTATATATGGAGGTATTTTAGAGTTCTATATAGACGACTTGCACCTCGATGCGAGATGGTTGTTTGATGCCTTTGTGATTTTATGGGTGATTTGGCTTTCTTGTGATAGGGTTTGTTTCTTTTTGGCAAAAATGTTGTTATATAGAGAAAATGTTAATCCGCTTCAGGGACCATATGCGAGGCTTGGTCTACGTAATCTAGCCCTTATGAATTAATTTCACTTACAGTGTAGCTCATTTTGAGATCATACCCATTTCCTTGTCAAGAACAAAAAGGGAGGGTTTACATGGTGCATCACCCATGTGGTTGGCTATCTCCGAACATGCAAATATGTCGGAATTTTGGAGATTTATATACATGGCTCGCACCTCTCCGTAGGACGACTGTTTGGGGCCTTTTGTCATTTTATTGGTGATTTGGATTTCTTGTAAAGAGGTTGAATTTTGGTGGGATCGTTATATGGAAAAATCGTTAATCCACTTCAGGCCTAATGCGAGGCTCGGTCTATGTAATCTAAACCCTTTGATTTTTTTTTGAGAAAAATTAAAGTGTGGCATCCCAAGTTGGGACCCACCTCAATGTATACATAAATATAAAAATTACAGATATAGGTTGAATTTTGTTGGGATCGTTGTTATATGGAAAAATCGTTAATCCACTTCAGGCCTAATGGAAGGCTCGGTCTATGTAATCTAACCCCTTTTTTTTGAGAAAAATTAAGTGTGGCATCCCAAGTTGGGACCCACCTCAGTGTATATATAAATATAAAAATTACAGATATGTGGTGTATCATATATTACATTTGCCATGATAAACAGAGCGCCCTATAGTGTTCTATTACATTCTCGGTATAAAACGTTTGCCCTCCAAAAATGGCCTTATTCCTAACACACCAGATTGTCCAAACCAACACGAAGGGATAACAACTGTCCTTGTGTCCAAAGCCGCAAACCAATCTAATATCCCTCCAGAAAGTGAGACAGTCCAATCTAGCAAGTCATGTGATGTCGGCCCTATTCCACACCCTCGTGGAGAACGGAGAAGAGAAAAACTAGATAATCCACGTCCTCTACTGCCAACCCACATCTATCACATGTAGCATCCTTCAAACCCAACAACTGACCTTTACGACCCTTGGTGGGAATCCTCCCCAGTCCGAACAACCAAAAGAACACCTTAACCCGGTTTGGTACCTTACTTCTCCGTATCATTTTTGTATCAACACGAACCTCTTCCTGCACTTCCGCCCTGTCCTCAACGCAAAAAAGGTATGCCTTCTCCACCGTAAACTACTCACCTCCCCAAACTTAATGGTCCCTGCCCCGAAGACGAGCCCTTTGCTAGTGTCAGCTCCGACTGTAAAACAAGGAACTCCTCCCTTTGATCCAACAATTATGAAGAGAACATCAGAGACCGCACTCCCTGACCCCAAACCTGCTGCATCTGCACCCCGCTGTCGTGTGCCAATCGCAAAAGCTATGGATAATGATCTCCCAGCACCCCATCCCCTGTCCAATCATCCAACCAGAAGCGGAAATCTTCCCCATCCCCAAGCACAATACTTAATTTGCTTGTCAAATCTAGAACAATTTTGGTAATCCCTTTTCATAAAAAGGACGACAGACGCCCCAAGGTGACCAACAACAGGGATATCCCATAGATCTTCCTTATTAAATGACATACCCGATCATCCAACTTCCCCCATAGACAGATTGTTCATCTCCATCCACAACACCCCCCAATTCGCCCATCTTCTTTGACATTGTCACCTTGGACCAATCCATCAGGTGGAAGCCCCTCTTAGCATGTCGTTCGTTTGACAAGGAAACCTCCTCAACAACGCCTCGATCTTCGTCCACACCCGGGCTTGCAACAACTTTGTGGAGCAGAAAAAGATTGGGTCGACAGAGAGATTGTGCTTCAAAAGCACTAATTTCCCACCCCTAGAGAGCATCGACACCTTCCATCTCGCCAGCCTCCCTTCCCTTCTAGTCTCTCAATCAATGCCCTCCTATCCTTAGATTTCGATTTTCCTGCCACCTAGGGAAGCCCCAAGTATGTAACCGACATGGTAGCAGTAGGACACCCCAACACCATGGTCGTGATATGAAGCTCCTGCTTGGAAAGGCCAAAGGAACTACCATAGATTTTTCCCTATTGATATGAAGCCCTGACGCGTCTCCAAAAATGTCCATAATACGCGACGCCTGACATCGCTTTTCCACCTCAACCCTTAGGAAAAGAATAATGTCATCTGCATATTGCAATATTGGGATGGAAATTTCCTCCTTCATGTACCAAGAGCACCATCCTCTATTTGTTGCCAACCTCATCAGTATAGCTAACACATCAGCCACAATCACAAAAAGAAGCGGAGCCAGTGGGTATCCCTACCAGAAGCCCCTCTGGGGCTGAAAGAAACCCCCCTCCGATTTGCCATTGACAAGCACAACATACAAAGCAGTCATGATACATCTCTTGATCCAGGCAATCCGTAACTCCGGAAATCCACTCTTCTCCAAAGAAGCCCACATGAACCGCCAATCTACGCAGTTGTATGCTTTGGAAAAATCCACCTTCCAAAGCACACCTTTGGCCTTGTTCCTCTTCCAATCCATCACCACCTCTGATGCCATCACCAACCCGTTCGCCATGGCTCTCCTAGGTACAAATGTCGATTGCTTTGGTGAAATGATACGATGTAGAACCACCCTCAAATGATTCGCAAGGATCATCAAAATAATGAGATGCACTACATGAGACAGTCCCATAGGCATGTAGTCTTCCACCCTAGTCAGAGTATCCTTCTTTGGTATCAGAAAAATGAGCGCCTTCTTCAATCTCTCGAAACCCCTATTCCTTTACTGAAATTCTTCCAATACCTCCATCACATCGTGCTTGACCACCTCCCAACACTCCTTATAAAACTCACCAGAAATTTGTCCGGCCCTGGTGCCCCATCTGCATTAAGCTGAAACAGTACCCTTTGGTTGCTGCATCTGTGAATTCCCTCAGCAATGCGCCTGCCTCCAAATCAGGGATCTGCGACACTCCTCTCCCCTGCCACCTCCATCTTGAATGCTCATGCCTTTTGCTGAAGGCCTGAAAGTATGCTCGCAAAGATGCCCCCACCTCCCAATCATTCTTAACTGTCACCCCTCCAATTGCAACCGGGTGTTCGGAATTTTCACGTCTTCTCCCACTAGCCATGACATGAAAAAACCTTGTATTATCGGCCCGAAAGTGCGCTCGCAAGTGTCTTATAGGAGTGTACAAGAGAGAGGGAAGAGTTTGGATGATGCGATGGAGGGCATCGGCTCTGCGGTTGGCAACAGCTTTAGCGAGACGTCATCAAGCTCGAAGGTGGCTTGGTATGCGCATGTGAACTTTCTAAGGATGAAGTGCAGAGAATCTTGGAGCTCTCTCTCCGTATGGTGGGTTCGATCCATTGGAAATCGCTATTGTTACGATATGGAATGTTAAATATGCAGCATGAGGAGAGGAGGATTGCGATCAGAGGCATCCCTCTGCTTGGGAGGTCTCTCGTGACGTGTCGCGCGATGCTTGAGCCAATGGTTCAAGTCAATCACATTTTTTCCGATGGTCTTCAACACGGTTAGCCACTCGAGATAATGGTGTCGGTGGTAGCGATGTCTTTCTCGTTGCTGTTTTAGCTCGATGCCACTTTAAGGGGTTACTTTTTTTGTCTGGAGGTCCATGAGTTTGGGGTGGTCGATGAGGCGAGGCTGTCAGGGATGTTCCAAGAGCCGTCAGGGAAGGTGTTTTCGGAATTGTAGGAGATACCTTTTTTATGAATTTGAATCGGTGCTTCCTCTTTCGGCAAAGGGCATAGAGGTCTCAAGAGGTGGTAGGGGCGATACCCATGAGGCACCGTTGAAGATTCCAGAAAGAGGTTTGTCATTTCCTGAGGTGCTGGTCGGGTCAGATCGTTGCGTGGATCTGAGATCTCAATGCTTTGTGGATCCACCCGAGTAGTCTTTGACGGATTCAGAGGAGTTATCACGTGTGGTACTGCAGTGGGATTTGAGCGATCCAATTCTATTAGAGTATGTGTCATTCATATGTAGATGGGTAAATGGATCCCTCCAGGATCCATTTATCACATCCAGGAGTTTAGTCCCACATCTACCAGTAGTAGGACTTTGAGGGTATGTAGAGGCTATATAAGAAGCCCCAAACCCCCTCTATCTAGTGAGAAAGTGGAATGCATACATCAACCCTTTGTGGCGTTCTCCCGTGGTTTCATCCTGCTCCCTAGGGAGTAGAGATCCACGTAAAATCCCATATTCTTATTTTTTTTATCATTTATCTCTGATTACCGCTTCCACATTCTTATTTTTTAACATGGTATCAGAGCGGGTTCGATCATCGAGGATTTGTTCGTAAGGATTTATTTTATGTTCTTGGTCGAGATTCGATTATCAGTTATTCTTGAAGACTATTGTTCTATTCAAGTTCATATTCCGTGAAATCATCAAGCTCGAGAGAAATCCTTTTTTTGGGTTTTCTGGAAACCTAGTTTTTTAGATCAAATCTGTTCTGAGGCGGTGTCACACCTGTAGCCTTCTCCCACTATCATTTTTGAGCCCCAAGAAGAGGCATGAGGCACAACGGTGCTTTAGATGCGACATGTCCTGGGGTTTCATGGGATCTGAAACCCTAATCGCGATTCTAGTCGAGCCCTAAGTCTCCAGTCGCTGACTCCAAGAACATAGGTGCTTCACAAGTGCCTACACATCCAGATCCAAGGCATCGACCTTGCACACTTCAGCGACCTCCTGCCATTGACTTAGTCTTCAGGCGGCAAACGTCGTAGCCCATCCATGGAGGAACTCCAAGCACCCACCGACGAAGGTCCTTCATCGATCGTACAGGCACGCCATCACGCTCCCATACCCAATCGGTAACTCCCATCAAGGGAGGTAGCACCCTCAAGCAGAACTCCCATCGCGAGTCCCCACATCTCCTCTCCGCAAGCCTCTCAGTTGGCGGCAATGCTGAAGGACTCCTTCTGCGGGAAGCAGAGATCGGAGACGACCTGGAGTCGCCTCCTCCAGCAGATTCAACGTCAACGACATTAAGATCAGAAGAGCCTCTTCAAGGGGCGGCGACAACTTTGTACCAGATGCCCCATCGGGGGCGGTGCAGTTTGTGAAAAGGGTTCCCAAGTGGGAACTTTAAATAGGGTTGGCCCCATTGGGTTGATTTTTTTAAAAAATAGCAAGCTGCTCTCTGCGTGTAAAAAAGGAGAGAGGGGCCCAAGTGAGCCATGCTCTGTTTATAAAAATGTAAAAGAAAGAGGGGTTGAAGTTAAAAAAAAGAGAGAAGAGGCCTAGTTTTTCAATCAAGAAAAAAGGTGTGTATATACAAAGACATACACGGGAAAGGAAAAAGGAAAGCCATAAAAACAACTTATTTGAAAAATGGACGGCTATTTTAAAAAAAAGATGATGAATGAAATAATCGAAAAAAATGCACGATTCATGTTTTCTCCCCATTTACCTTGTCTTCTCCCAACTTGATCGATGTTTGTTATTCCGACTAGTTTGGGAGAAAGGGGAAGTATTGTGTAGAGTCACTTGGTGCATTTTTCAGTCGCGTTTCAAATTCTCCAGACTCCTGGCCACCCATATTTTCAGACTCTAGATTTTGTCAGATTTCAGACTTGACAATCAGATTGGTTCCGAGTCCTTCAGTTTCAGACATGCACATATATGCGGTCTTCAGTTTGATGAGCACATGTTTGCCATCATTGTTTGTGGTCCCCATCTTTTGTGTTTCGGCCAGAGTTTTCATGCGTTTCATAGGGATTCCAGAGTAGAGATCCCCATTCCCTATGCCATGTGGGCTAGGATTTTCATGTGTGACAACTTATTTGAGATACTTAAATAGATCGTATGCTCACCTCGAGCTTCCGTTTTTGACGCGAAGTATCTTGATTTGATCGTCTCGGGACGACGATCAATTTGAGTACAATATTGATATATTTCCGGTTGGGTTTGAACCCCCGAAATTTTCGGGTACAGTTTTTGTCTAAGACTAAATTTTGTAATTTAAAATATCATATTTAAAAAGAAAGAAGAAATATATAAAATTGGTTTTCTAAATATAACAGCCACATAATCCAAAGCTCTCCACTTGGACCCCCTAATTATTCCACTTGTCCGAAACCTATACCCCTCCTCCCTCTATAAATGTAAGCCCTCCTAATTCCCTCTAATTCTCTTCTTTCCCAGCCGTAACTCTCCCCTTCCCCACTTTGTTTAACAAATGCCGAACAATTCCTTCCCAAATCCAACGAAACCCTATTTCCTCTCCCTCTCCCCTATCAAATTGCATCCGTGGGATTTCTAGATCCCCAATTCTCAGGAAATTCCAGCCTCCAGCCCGATCTTCTTTCTCCTCCTGCAACTATTGGGCTGAAATCCAAGCTGTATTGCTGTCAAATTTGGGGAATTTCTGCATTTTACTTTGATCTATATGCTAGAAATACAAGGTATAATCCTATTCCCCATCCTTTGCTGCCATGCATGTACCTTACACAATAAATCCATGTTTTAATTGAAACTTTAAATTTGTTCCATAAATGAAAATTTCAAGTTCTGGAATATTGAGATCTGATTTCCAGTAAACTATCGTTATATACTTGATATAAAAAAATGCTTCTGTGTAAATATGAGATACATTGCAAATGGAGTGATTTATATTCTCGTTTCTACCATTCCATAAGATTCGTGAGATCAAAAGATCATTTTATCATATTAATAAGGATATACAAATCAGGTTATATTCTCTTTGCTACAAACTCCCAATTCCTCTATTACTTCCTGGAGTCCTGTTTTCAGATTGATTGTGATTTTTACATAAATTTTTTTATCATTTTTTTATATTAGTAAGTCTGATCAATATGGTGCTTATGTAATAATCTTTATTTCCATAAAAGGAAGGTACCATGAGGTACTCTTTTAGGGACGTTAAACGAGTGTTAGGGAAGAAAATTTCAGAAATAGAATTAGGCCGAAAACAAATTTCAGTATTTAAATCACATGATTTAAATTGGCAGGCAACAGTTGTCAACTTAAGATCTTGAACAAGAAATTTGAAAGTAACAGAAGCTTCGGTATCAACTGCATCTTTTATCATTACTCATCCATATTCCCTGTTAAGATGTCATCAACTTGGGGAGTGTAGAATACAATATAAATAAACTCCCTAAAAAATTTGGAGATGAATTATATCATTGAAAATTATATATGCACATACTTTATATTGCCCTCAAAAGTGGAAAGCTAAACACCTTTGATTCATTAATGTATTCTTTACATCTTTTAACTTTACGAAAAGAACTTCTTAACCCATGGCTTAGGTTAACCAGGATCAGCCTAGCATCCTCAACTCTATTAATAAAACTAATGATCATCTTTATATGTGTCTATGTTATACATGTAATTGACTCCTGGCTTTAGTTAATGGGAAATAACTCTTATATAAGTTAGTCTGAACTTAAGAATGAATTAAGATAGATATGATTGAAGATAAAGAATCATTATCGATGACTCAAAAAAAAATGTATTGGATCAAGCAGGAAGAACATACTGAGGGTCTCTTATGGTAACATTTGAATCACATCTTTTAACTTCTCTGCTTACCAAAATCAAGTTGATAACTTAAATAAGGACTTACCCATTTATAAAATTATATTTCACTTCAATTTTTAGTAACCTTGCCATTACAAGAAAGTGGTGGTAAGTAGTGAATGCTAATGTGAAAGACCAATGACCATGGATCCTTGAGATAGTAGCAATGCCCAATGCAAGGGATCACTTTGGATTTGAAACCTTTAGTACTCATGCAAATCGCGTCAAAGCTGTAAAGTTAACAACATCAGATTTTATCTGCGGTTGGGAATCAATATTAACTAAAAATTTATTAGTGCCAGTCATGGTAACCTTTATACCTGACCGTGCGAGGGCGCGGTGACCCTCAACTGGGCGGGAGAATAGGAAGCCCAGTTAGGGCAGCGGCCGCCAAGTGCGCGGGTCTAGGATTCCAGTCTTTTACACGGTTTTTTACGCGAGCTCGCAGTGTTTTTACGCCTCGTTGAGATCCAGACTTTAGACCAGTTCCGCTGACCCTGTCTATTAGGATACCCAGGCGAGGGATCCTTGGTTTTCAGTTTTACGTACGAGCTCGTTAGCCTGTACTAGTCAGGCAGTTTTCTAGAGCGACTTTTCTAGGGAGTCTCTCTCACCCGTCTCAGTGGCGTAGTTGGGGAGTAGACCTATCCCTCTATTGGACCGCGCTTCCAATTAGAGGGCGAGACGGAAGAGCCATTTGCAGGCTTCTTCACCGCTTGAGTTACTTCGCCAAACAGACTTGGCGATTCTATATCTAGATCATCCGTATCTACATCTACAACATCTGGAGCTATATCTGAAACGTTGAAGTTAAGAATTGGAGAAGTTATGATCAAAAGACCATTCTCTCTACCCAAGAATTTAAATAAGTTAATAGATCTCTAAAAACTTAACTTTTCCATTTTTCACTCACCAATATGATCTCTGAAGAAATTGACATATATGCATTCACACTCATACACTTATGATTACGCAACTGCTTTATAAATATGTTACATATGGGAAATGCCGGGTTCTGGGGGAAATCATTTGAAACGCATTACAAACAAACCCTTTTTACTCACGCAAGTAGATGTAAATTTTACTTATACTACCTTTCTACTTGCTTGCTTTTGTACATATTAAATGTCCAGTTATTTTTATAAGTTTTTAGGAGGTACCAGCAATGGCTGACGCCTCTTCTTTCCTATTATGTGTGTGGCAGGCAAACAGCCTGCAGTTCAGTAGCCGCTCAGTAGCTACATGCTTCCAGGAGACAGAGTATATAGAGACGGTATGAATTCCTTGTCTCAGTTTTTGTTCAGATAATAATGTAAATGCTATCTCTTTTGTATCACACTTTGGGATATATGTTGTAATGGAAGATCCTTGTATACGTTGTAAACTGATATGAATATTAATGAAAAGAAAATTTTGGTGCCATTGTCTCTTTTACTTTGTGGTTATGTGATGGAAATGAATGTCATTGTTGCGCGAAAATTTTCCCTGTATTTGTGCGACTTGTGCGATTAAACGTGAATGAATTATTGCGAATTTTGTCGTAAACGGGTACCCGGATCCTGAGGGGTTCACAGTTGATTGTAGCATCCGGTTTCCAATCAAACCCGAAGTCGTCCGATTTTGGGTCTAATGAACCCAAAAGCGTTGTCGGTCAATACTAAACAACCTAAAACGACCAATTGATCATGAATCAAAAGTCGTTCGGACGAAATCGACCAAAAATCGGTCACTTTGTATTGCGCGCCGTGAAAAGCCGCGATGCAAATTCAGAAACCGCAAAACGAACCGAGACCGTCATTAGATCCGATTCGACGATATAAGACCAACGGAATCGACCGTTCGTCAATCGGAGGTCGTTTGATATTTTAAATTCGTAAAATTTAACCATAAACAAAAACTGTACCCGGATTCTGAGGGATTCACAGTTTGGTATCAGAGCAGTGGTACCCCGATACGCACATTCGCAGTATTACAATTCAGATCGCATTAAGTTCTTGAATAGCGATAGTCTTCCGACTTATCGTAAGTTCGATAAGGGAAATATGACATTCATATTCTATAACCACAGATGTCACCAATTTCATTAATTTTCATATTATATCCCAAGAAGAGAAAGCATTTATGATAAGTATCTGTCTAGGACATTTTTATGACTAATTATGGTCCTCATGCAGAGCCATGGCATCTCGACCAGGTCAGGATACTTCTTATCAGCTGGCACGCATACTGAGCGCACTTACTGATCTTCAGCAGCAGCAGGCTGCTATGAGAGGCCATCAGGAACAGATATTGGCCCAGCAGACCGAGATTGCTGACAGGCAGACGGACATAGAGATGAGATTTGAGGATCTGCCAGATTTCACGTACCCTCCATCCCAGGATGGAATACGACAGGACCAGCACCAGTCCGTTGAGGTGGAGCAGCCTCATCCTGACGATCCACTAGAGGACATTCCAGAGCATGGAGCTGAGGAGGATGCAGACTTAGACAGGAGCAGGACCCTGTTGACTTTGCTGGCGGGGATGCGCACGAGTATTCAGCCATTCACAGGCACCAGTCGGTCTTCACTTCTTATCAGCGGCCAACATACCCCTGTTCGAGGCACAGTTCAACCAGATGATGCTGAGCAATGGCTGAAGAGAGTGATGAAGGTGCTCAGGGCAATTCATGCGCCGTGAGACACGTGGCTATCTTTCATAGAGTATTCACTGACAGACTTTGCCGAGCGATGGTGGGAGGCCGTAGTGTCCGAGTTAGGCCGAGAGCCTACTTGGAACGATTTCGAGACGAAGTTCCGAGCCCACTTCTTTTCTGCGAAGTGAAAGGAGTCCCAGCGCCGACTGTTTGCAGAGCTTCGTCAGGGACAGATGACAGCCAGGGATTACTTCATCCGATACACAGAGCTATCACGACATACCCGAGCAGCTGGTGCATTTCCAGAGGAGAATCTGGAAAAATTCATTGGCGGCATGCGCGAGGAGGTGCAGGAGAAGCTGGCAGGGTTACACATCACTTCCATCTCCAAGGCTACCGATGCTGCGGAGAAGTTCGAGGACATCAGGGGGAGACGTTTCGGGAGCTCGTCTGGAGCAGCACCCAGACCGCGACGATCTTTTGGACCGATACGTCGACCATTTCAGCAGCAGAGGTCAGACAGACGGTTTCGACCTACAGGTTCGTCCTTCACGGGCAGTGCTCGCTCTTCTCCATCGACTACTCTAGGAGGAGCACTCGCCGGACGTGGTACAGAGTCCGCTCGATCATCTGGGTCGCAGCGAATAGACCGACCACCAGCCGGACCAGCTCGAAGCACATGCACAGCTACTCCACCTACCAGGTCAGTCAGATGCTATCGATGTCATGAGTGGGGACACTATCGCTCACAGCGCCCACAGGTAGCTGGTGAGCCTCAGCCACAACCTTCACAGTCACAGCCTCAGACACAACGTTCAGGGAGTTTCCGTGGTAGGAACTCCAATTTTAGGCGACAACAGCAGAGACAGACGCAGAGTGTGGCGGGATCTAGTGCTGCATCAGCCAAGCAGGGACAGTTACATGCCGTTACTGAGGAGCAGGCACGTTCAGCGGCTACTGTGGTGAAAGGTATGGTCTCAGTCTTGGGCCGACCTTTCCATGTTTTATTCGATTCCGGCGCGACACACTCTTTCCTTGCTTCGAGACTACTTGCTTCTTTAGGTAGAGTCGCAGAGATTCTCTCTTCTCTGTATCACATCCGAGGGCCTGGTGGCCAGTTATTCATTATTTCACTGGTAGTCAGGCACTTGCCCATACTGATTGGAGGTCATGAGATGATCGCAGATTGTCTGCTTCTGCAGCTTGATGAGTTTGACATGATTTTGGGCATGGATTGGCTATCCGCCCATCATGCACTTGTTGATTGCTTTAGGAAGACGGTTGTCTTCAGAATTCTTGATCTACCCGAGTTTATTTTTGAGGGTACTTTGCATGACTCCACCATGGAGTACATTTCAGTGTTGCGAGCCCAGCGACTTGTTGACCAGGGTTGCGATTCATATCTTGCTTTTGTTCGGGAGGTGTCTGATCATGAGCCGATGATACAGGATATCCGAGTAGTATCTGAATATCCAGACGTATTTCCTGATGAGCTACCAGGGCTTCCTCCTGAGAGGGAGATCGAGTTTGAGATCACATTGTTGCTAGATACACAGCCGATCTCTATGGCACCATATCGCATGGCACCAGCCGAGTTGAGGGAGCTGAAGGTGCAGTTGCAGGAGTACTAGATTTGGGGATTCGTGAGACCGAGCACTTCACCTTGGGGTGCTCCGGTTCTATTTGTCAAGAAGAAGGATGGATCCATGAGGTTATGTATTGACTACAGGCAGCTGAACAAGAGAACGGTGAAGAACCGTTATCCTTTGCCGCGCATCGATGATTTATTCGATCAACTTCAGGGATCTTCGGTTTTCTCGAAGATCGATCTTCGCTCAGGCTACCATCAGCTGAGGATTCGCGAGTCGGACATTCCGAAGACAGCCTTCAGGACTCGCTATGGACACTACGAGTTTGTGGTGATGCCGTTTGGGCTCACCAATGCACCTGCGGCTTTCATGGATATGATGAATAGGATCTTCCGTCCATACTTGGACAAGTTTGTAGTGGTATTCATCGATGATGTGCTCATTTACTCACGGAATGAATGGGATCATCCAAATGATCTACGAATTGTTTTGGATACATTGCGGGAGCACAAGCTATATGCCAAGTTGAGCAAGTGTGAGTTCTGGTTATCCCAGGTCTCATTTCTCGGGCATATCATTTCTGGAGCAGGCATTGCAGTTGATCCTGCGAAGATAGATGCAGTTATGTCTTGGGAGCAGCCCAAGACTGTTACGCAGATTCGGAGCTTCCTTGGGCTAGCAGGTTATTACAGACGCTTTGTCAGCGGATTTTCACGCATTGTTCGCCCTCTGACACGACTGACGCAGAAGGGAGTTCCATTTATTTGGGACGATTCATGTGAGCAGGCCTTCCAGACACTGAAGGAGAGATTGACTACAACACCTATTCTTGCTCTTCCTTCAGGCACTCAGGACTATGCAGTCTACACAGATGCATCTGGGGAAGGTCTGGGAGTAGTGTTGATGCAGAGAGGACAGGTGATTGCTTATGCATCACGACAGTTGAGACCGCACGAGCGGAACTACCCCACACATGACTTGGAGTTGGCGGCAGTGGTCTTCGCCTTGAAGATCTGGCGCCACTATCTATATGGGGTGAACTTCGAGATTTTCACGGATCACAAAAGCCTAAAGTACATCTTTGATCAGAAGGAGTTGAACATGAGACAACGCAGATGGCTCGAGCTGCTGAAGGATTATGATTGCACGATCTCTTACCATCCCGGTAGGGAAACGTGGTGGCTGATGCACTTAGCAGGAGAGCGCATGCTGATGGTATGGCGAACTGGCTATATACATGGGATACGCTTGCTGCTTTGACCGATTGGCATCCTCAGGAGAGCGCATCCATTTCTACCGCCGTGCCTCCACGATACAACAGTCTTTGGGATCGTATTGTAGAAGGCCAGAAGACCGATTCTTGGATTCATGATAGATACATGCACGCCGTCAAGGACGAATTTGACGACTTTGTTGTGATGGAGTCTATTTTATGGAAGGCAGGACGGGTCGTTGTACCCAATGACGAGCAGCTTCGCAGAGACATTTTGGACGAGGCACACAGTTCACGGTTATCTATCCATCCAGGTAGCACAAAGATGTAACGTGACCTGCGTCGACATTTCTGGTGGGATGGAATGAAGCGCGATGTGGCATTACATGTTAGCAGATGCATGACCTGTCAGATGGTCAAGGCTGAGCACAGGAGACCGCCAGGATTATTGCAGTCTCTCCCCATTCCCGAATGGAAGTGGGAGAGCATTTCTATGGATTTTGTCACAGGTCTGCCGAAGACACCAGGTGGCCATGATTCTATATGGGTCGTTGTTGATAGGTTGACCAAGTCAGCCCATTTCATACCTGTCCACACGACTTACACTCCATCCAGGTTGGCCAAACTCTATGTGCAGGACATTATCAGGCTGCATAGTATACCACGAGAGGTGGTGTTTGACAGGGATTCGAGATTTACATCTCATTATTGGCATCAGTTCATGTCAGCACTACATACAGAGCTGAAGATGAGTTCTGCATATCATCCACAGACCGACGGACAGAGTGAGCGCACCATTCAGACGCTTGAGGATCTACTTCGCGCATGCACTTTGGAGTGGAAAGGGTCCTGGAAGGACCATTTACCTTTGGTAGAATTCACGTACAACAACAGCTATCACTCCAGTATTGGTATGGCACCATTCGAGGCTCTATACGGGCGGAGATGCCTCACACCTCTCAGTTGGCGTGAGGTAGGTGATCATGCTTTATATTTCGTGGATCTCTTGGAGGAGACTGCGAGAGCTGTTGATCTTGTGAGACGGAGACTTCTGACGGCACAGAGCCGCCAGAAGAGCTATGCGGACCGTCAGAGGAGAGACTTAGAATTTCAGGTAATCTAATTATTTTCTCCTCATCCACTCAATTGTGATATATATGTGTTCAACTTAATCTCATACTAATGGCATTCCTATAAATTATAGGTTGGAGATTGTGTATTTTTACGAGTATCTCCCATGAAGGGAGTGCAGAGATTCGGTGTTCGTGGCAAGTTGGCGTCGAGATATGTTGGACCTTTTGAGATTCTGGCTAGAGTGGGGAAAGTGGCATACCGAGTAGCCCTTCCTCCACATCTTTCAGCTATTCATGATGTTTTCCACATATCCAATCTGAGGAAGTATGTGCATGACCCTCGGCACATCATCAGTTATGAGAATCTTGATGTAGAGCCGGATCTGACCTATGAGGAGAAACCAGTCCAGATACTTGACCGCGCTGAGAAGAAGCTTCGCAACAAGGAGATTTCATTGGTCAAAGTTTTGTGGCACCGACACGGCGTCAAAGAGGCGACGTGGGAGACTGAAGCCGACATGCGGGCACGATACCCGCAGCTTTTCTGATGTAAGCATCAAAACAAGCTTTTATAATTAGATACATGATTAATATATGGCTTGTTTTCTCTTTGAGGTTTTTATGGGTTCAAAACCCTTTGAGGTTTTTATGGACATATGAAATTTAAACAAGTCACTGAATAGCCTTAACTCGAGTCTCGAGGACGAGACTCCCTTTGAGGTTTTTATATTGTAGCATCCGGTTTCCAATCAAACCCGAAGTCGTCCGATTTTGGGTCTAATGAACCCAAAAGCGTTGTCGGTCAATACTAAACAACCTAAAACGACCAATTGATCATGAATCAAAAGTCGTTCGGACGAAATCGACCAAAAATCGGTCACTTTGTATTGCGCGCCGTGAAAAGCCGCGACGCAAATTCGGAAACCGCGAAACGAACCGAGACCGTCATTAGATCCGATTCGACGATATAAGACCAACGGAATCGACCGTTCGTCAATCGGAGGTCGTTTGATATTTTAAATTCGTAAAATTTAACCATAAACAAAAACTGTACCCGGATCCTGAGGGGTTCACAATGTGGTTTCATAGGGACTCCAAAGAGAGAACCCACTTCGAGGTCCCTATGAGAGAGACCCATCTTCAGAGATGTAAGTATGGATAATTAGTGACGTTCTTTATTCGACCCTTTCAGAGATGGAGTAGTTGTCCACATGTTGCGGGGGCCAGAGTTCTCTATGTAGAGACTCATTTCAGTTGCAATGACTCTGACAGGCGCAGTACATGGAACATGCTCTCCGACGAGGAGATTCAGTTGACTCACACTCCAACCCTTTCGTCAGCCTCACCTGCACGACATGAGAAGCTACATCCTTGACAATAATCGATCGTTATGCACGTTGAGTTGATATTGTTCTTGTATTATGAGTTGAGATGCCTTTATGTTTGTCCAAGTTGAGCATTGCATGCTCCAGCTTGAGGAGGATTGTTAGAGTATGCGTCATTCATATGAAGATGGGTTACCACATCCATGAGTTTAGTCCCACATCTACCAGTGGTGGGACTTTGAGTGTCTGTGGAGGCTATATAAGAAGCCCCAGACCCCATGTATCCAGTGAGAAAGTGCAATGCTTATATCATCCATTTGTGGTATTTTCCCATAGTTTCATCCCGCTCCTTAGGGAGTAGGGTTCGACATAAAATCCCGTGTTCTTATTGTTTTTATCATTTATCTCTGATTTCCGCTTCATCATTCTTATTTTTCAACAAGTTCTACGGCGGCTTGTCTTGGCACATTAAGTCGGGAGGTATTTTACGGATCTGAATGAGCCGGATGGGTTTTCAAGTGCAGATCCTATCCTGCAGCAGAACCCCGATTGTTAGTTGGACCAACTCGATGGGGGCAACTCGAGTCTGCACTTCGTGCATATCCTCGAGAGGATCATGGAGACATTCAGATGTCAGACCAATGGCATTGCACGAACTTGATTGTGGAGTTTTGGGAAAGCTCGTGACAACATGGGTCGAAAGTGGAGCATGATCAGCAGGGGGGTTTCTCGTGGCGAGACATGCTCCTTCACCTTCAGGGTCTCTCTTCACATGGAGATTGCGGCATCGAGGGAATCCATCTCTAGAGAGGTCTCTAGGCAGTGGCCAAAAGGAGAGGGATCGGATGGCTCGGGTTTTTCTGGGGGCCCTAAGGCGGAATCGTGGCAGGAGGAATTGCATCCGGCCGGTATGGGTGGCAGTAAACCCGCCGCGGGTTGAGGGAGAAGAGGAGGCGACGACGCTTTGAGATCTACCGTAAACTAGGGATGCTTTGGACCGCTCCCGAGGATGATGTTCCTGGGTGGAGGGAGTCGATGGAGGAGGTGCAGGTCTGCTATAAAGAAGCGTCGGCTAAGAGGTGGGAGAGGTCGGAAGGGCCATGGAGAACTGGTGTGGAGGTGGTGGAGAGGGTGTCGGTTATGGAGGGGGAGATGCGTGACGGGGAGGTGGATTTGGAACATGAAAATGTGCAAGGGACTGGCCTGGAGGCTGAGGTGTTGATGGGTCTTGGCCTAGTGTCGCCAAAGGGGGGTATCCACGGTTCTAAATCTAACCCCTTTGATTTAATTTCATTTAGGGTGTGAGTCGTGTGACTCATCTTGAGATCGCGTCTATTTTTGTTTCAAAAGAAAAAAAAGAAGGCCTCACATTGTGCATCTCCTATGTAGTTGGCTATCTCCGAGGTGCTTCTAGAGGTGGCCCCTCTTGAAGTCGGTTGGTGGTGGCAGAATTTTTGGTTGGATGATTGGCCCAATGAAGGTATATGCTCCCTTGGCTCTTTGCATTGGCTGCGAACCGCTACGTCTTCGTGGCCCATTCTTGGGCAGATAGGTCATGGGATCCCAGTTTTAAGTTTGGATTTTTGGAGCAGTGAGTGCCGTACTATACGGAGATGCTTAATCTGCTGGAGGGGGCTGACCATCTTTCAACAGGGCGTGATCATTGGACTTGGTCTAACAGTATTTTTCGATCAAAAAGGCATAGAAAGCTTTCACAAGCAGCTTAGATCTTACTCAGCGAGACTTGGCTTTGGACTTCAGAATTATTTGGAATCGTAGAGTCCCTCTAAGGGTCAAGGTCTTCTGGTGGTTGAGGTGACATGGACTCCCATGACGGGATAGTATAGAAGAACTTTACACTTACATTATGGGATTTGTCTGATATGTTTGATCGAAACTCCTAAAAAAATGTTTGATTGAAACTGAGGATTTAGAGCATCTATTTTTTGGTTGCCGTTACTTGAGGGAGGTTTGGGAGGCTACCCAGTTCACCTGGCTTCATTTTGACAGCTCCATCTCTTTTTGGAACTAATTACGCAATGTTTGCGGGAATTCATAGCCTCATAGGCGGACTGTAGAGGTTCGTCAGCAGGTTATGAGCAATTTAGTTTGCTTGGAGTGAGCTTATTTTTTGAGGGCAGAGCTTCATGTTCAAATGTGCTTGAGCATGTCAGGGCTCTACAGGAGACTAGGTCATTGTAACACTTGCATCTTGATTTTGTAGTGGAATGCATTCTGGGGAGTATCCCACCTTGGGATACCTTCCCCTCTTTTTATTCAAAAAATACTTAGAGAGCAATGAACTTGCACTTGAGAGACTAGGTTATGATTAGTTTTACAAATACTATCTTATTGAATAAAAGTAATGATAGAGCACTGCTTATTTTCTTAGAGAAGAGGCGACATAAGATGCCGAGTATATAAATAATGGGCAAGAACCGCAAGTACAATAGGTTTGTTGTATAGATGTTGCAAGGACTAAACATCTAGTATTCTTGAGTTAAGTAAATGTTTTCTAGTAAACTAAGCATCCAGGAGGAAAGATCAAATATCTAATATTGACCACAAAGACCAAATATCTAATATTGACCAAACCACACACAATAGCGTGATATTTAAAGCACATTCAAATATAGGATAAGGAATTAATCTTTTAAGAGCTTATACTAATGTTGAAGGGATAAAACTTAACATTTGAAAAATGGTATTTTGACTAGCAATCATGTCTTGTGATTGTTTATGATTAGGTTAATATACAAAAAGTGGCCCCAACTATGCATCAAAATCCTAGTTATTAGCCTCGTTATGACAATGAATACTTGGTAATAGTTGTCTTGATTAAATCAGGGATATCGTTTTTCGTTTGCATGTCTATGGAATTTTGAAACATTTAAACATTTATTGGTCATGTCTTCTGAGATTGAGCTGGACGGGGTTGACAAAACTTTCTTCATTGATCTATTAGCTTCCAGCTTTGCACAATTGCCTTAATACGGTCTTCTTGACAAGTAATCATCTTTTGACTTGAAATAGGAAGACTTTCCAGACCATTAAATATTGATTTGTTAACATCTAAACAATGTACACAAAACGACACGTGCACCAACATCGTTAGAAAATAGAAAATGCGGAAGCGTATCAGAATAAATATAAAACATGACTTGAACACGAGATTTAACGTGGAACCCTACTCCCTAAGGAGCGGGATGAAACCGCGGGAGAAGCCCTCAAAGGGGCGGATATTGCATTCTTCTTCTCCATGGATACCGAAAGTTTGGGACTCCTTATATAGCCTCACAGAGCCTCCAAGTCCCACCACTGGTAGATGTGGGACTAAACATATGGATGGGGTAAATGGATCCTGGAGGTATCCATTTACCCATCTACAACTCATGAGCGCACAACCATATACTCCAACGCTCCCCCTCAAGCTGGAGCATGCAATGCTTAGCTTGGACAAATAGAAAGAAACTCAACTTGCGCTACATGACACTATAGACAATATCAACTCAACACACTCAACTATCGTCTGTTGTCGAGGACGTTGCTCCTCATGCCGTGCAGGTGAGGAGGACGAACGAGCTGGAGTGTGAGTCAATTGAATCTCCTTGTCGGAGAGCATGTGCTCTGAACTACGCCTGTCAGAGTCACTGTAACTGAAATGAGTCTCCTCATCGGAGTACTCTGGTCCACCACAAAAATGTGTACAACTGCTCCATCTCTAAAAAAGGGCCGAACTGACAGGGGTCGTGGAAGTGCAATCCTCATCGGAATCAACGGTTGCTAGAGAATGGTGTCTGAAAAGTCTCCTCGTCGGAGAACTGAGTCTCTCTTATCTGGCACAGAGAATGGTACTCTACTCTGGAGTCCCTATGATACCACATGAAAACCCTTGCCAACATGGCATATGGAATGGTCCTCTACTCTGGAGTCCCTATAGATCACATAAAAAATCTGGTCGACAAAACAAGAAAAGATGGGGACCGCAGTGGTAGAAGCAGTGGCTCCCACTTTAAAAGACCATGGTTCGAATCCTACTAGTTAAAAAAAAGATAAAAAAAAACAAATGATGGCGAACACGTGCTCATCTGAAAGAAGACCGCATCCATGTGTGTGTCTGAACTGTAGACTCGGAATCTGATGTTAAATCCGAATATCAACTGTAGTGTCTGAAAAACTGGTTTGGTCTATAATCTTGAGTATGGAAAATCTAGATTTGACTCGGACCTGTAACTCTACATAATACTCTCCCTTTCTCCCATACTGGTTGGAATAACAAACATCGACCAAGTTGGGAGAAGACAATGAAATGGGGAAAATATAAAATCAATAAGCCGATCACAAATTTTGTCTTCTTAAAACATGAATAACATTATGCCGTTTTCATCATTTTTTTCAACGATTCATCATCATCATTTTTTTATTTCTTGGCTATTCAATTGTTTTTATAATGGCCATTGCCATCATCATTTTTTAAGCCATTCAACATTTTTTTCGGCTTTGCACATCATTTTTTTTTAAAAATTGCGTACGACTTTTAAATGTACGTGCCTTTTTTTTCGACTCACTTGGGCCCGATCTTCTCTCCTCTTTTTTTTAAGGGATTTTTACCCGGCAGACCCTATAATCTTTCTCAATTACCTCTACGACCTTTGAAACATTGTAATTCCTCCCTCACCCCCGTAAACATGTTAACCTTTACCCTACATCCCCTTTGGTTAACCCTCATCCATTAAGCCGTTAAAGATAACCGGATTCTGTTATCTTCTTGTACATTATGCTCATTTTATCAATCAAATTTATCGTAAGTGCCACTCCCTCTCCCTCCCCCTACTTAGCCTCCATTGCTCCCCCCCGGCAGCCGGCGTTCCACCGGCTCCCTGCTCGAAGCACCCTTGCGGCGCGACGGCCGACGCTCCACCGCCTCTATCCCCTGCTTGGCACCCCCTACCCCCTGCCCCCGCCACCCGCACCTCCCCAGGTCGAGCCCCTCGCCGCCTTCCCACCCCCGCCGCCTCCCCGCGCCTCCCCAAGGTCGAGCCCCCCGCCGCCTCCCCAAGGTCGAGACCCTCGCCGCCTCCGCCTCCTCACCCCCGCCCCCTCCCCCCGCGCCTCCTCAGGTCGAGCCCCCCGCCGCCTCCCCGTGCCTCCCCAAGGTCGAAGCCCCCTCGCCACCCACGCCTCCCCAGGTCGAGCCCCCCGCCGCCTCCCCAGGTCGAGCCTCCCCCGCCTTCCCAGGTCGACCCCACCGCCACTTGTGCCTCCCCAGGTCGAGCCACCCGCGCCTCCCCCAAGTCGAGCCCCCCCTGCCACCCGCGCCTCCCTAGGTCGAAGATACCCCCCCTCCCCCGCGGGTCCCCTGCTCCCCCCCACCCACCCACCCACCTCGACCATCACCCCAGGTTGGAGCCACTCCCCTGACCCCGCCGTGTCCCCTGATCGAGCTCTCTCCCGGCCCAGCCGCCTCCCTGCTCGAGCCTCCCACCTTTTTTTCTCTGGGTTAATTCTACCCGTCCGATCATGGTTGGTTAGATTAACTCAGTTTTAACCCAAACAAGTTAGCCCAAGATGTGTCAATTTAACGGCAGGGTTCTTGGGGGTAAGACGGAGCAAGTTTACGGGGTCGAGGGAGGAATTACGATGTTTCAAAGGTCGTAGAGGTAATTGGCAAAGATTATAGGGTATACCGGGTAAAAATCCTTTTTTTTAATACTAACTCTTCTTCTTTTCTTCCCCCCTCCTTTTTTTAACACATATTGGCCCACAGGGCATGCTCTTTCATTTTTTAAGGAGGTACGACCCACTTGGGCTCTACATTTTTTTTGTAAAAAGGCAGAACTGAGGCCCACGTTTAGGGCTTAATTAGGGTTCCCCTGCGGGAACCCCTGGCTCACGACGCCGCTGCCCTCCATGGGGGTTTCTTGGTGCAAATGCCATCGCCATGGACTTCAGGAACGAGGGGAAAGCATCGCTCGTCACCTGCTGTTGGAGTCGGAGCTGCAAGTGGGGGAGGGGGGGGGGCTCTGCGCCGCCATCTACATTATCGGGCTCTGCCTGTGCCTGGGTGGTCCGCGTGTAGCGGGAGATGGGGTGTTCCGGCGATGGGATTAGTGTCGTCGCCTAGAAGACGCACTGCCCCCTGGAGCACCGCATGCATGGGCGATCGGGCTGAAGATGCAGCCAGGGCCTGGGTTGGCTGGAGATGTCGTCAGCTTCATGTAGGGAGGAGACTTCTGGAGGCGCATGGCTGAGATGTGCCTTCTCGGACAGAGGAGGCGCCTGGGGCTTGTCGTGCTCCTGCAGAATGAGAGGGCTTTGATACCAGGGGCCCGCTGATGTAGATTTGACCAGGAGATGCTGCTGCGGATACGCCATGAGAGATGGAGTTTTGCTGTCACGCCGCCTGCGCGTGCGAGAGAAGAGGTGGCCCGAGCGCGGCCTGGAACTATGGTTCTAGGGTTACAGAAAACCCTAGAAATCTACAACCAAACATTATACATATCTCTGAACAATAATCGAATCTTGAAAAATAATGATCTTCGATATCAATGAACACGCATCTGATAACTGAATTTCGAATAAATAAATAATGATCATAAAACTCCTCGAGAATTGACCTGCTCTGATACCATGTTAGAAAATAGAGAATGCGGAAGCGTATCAGAATAAATAGATAAAACATGAATTGAACACGAGATTTAACATGGAACTCTACTCCCTAAGGAGCAGGATGAAACCACGGGAGAAACCCTCAAAGGGGCGGATATTGCATTCATTTTTCTCCATGGATACAGGAGGTCTGGGGCTCCTTATATTGCCTCCACAGAGCCTCCAAGTCCCACCATTGGTAGATGTGGGACTAAACATATGGATGAGGTAAATGGATCCTGGAGGTATCCATTTACCCATCTACAACTCATGAGCGCACAACCAAATACTCCAACAAATACTAACCGTTTGACCTTTACTCTGGTGAAAGATAAAAATGAGTAATGCAGTATATAAGCTTCAACTACATGGCATCTGGTACTATTCTGGTCTATTTTATACAGCTTTATGCTTTTCGATAAGAGAATATTTTAATCATTCGAAAACACGATCTCTCAAAATCTCATGACAACTCCACCCTCGTTGGGCTGCACCTTCTTTCTACAAAAAAACTCACTTTAGAAAGGCTAATCTCGAAAATTTGAAATCTTATCAGTGTAAAGTTCTAGATGGACAAATAAATTCGTTTAGGTTTCTTTATACAATTGGTTTTTTATATAAATACTACCAACAGGTTTGTACTTTGTATATGGCATTGGCATTGACCATGGGAAAATTTCTTTCATTTCTGGACCACAGACCAGAGTGTCCTCCACATCATGAGAGATTTGGGCATCTAATTTCTGAATGATTTGCATATAATGAGACATTTAATTGTTGAATTTTCTGTCTAATTTGATCATGATTGAACATCTCAGTTAGTATGAGTTGTGTATCTGACTTTCTTTTTGTACTTTGTTGGGTGCAGTGCTTGATAGCCCAGGTGTAAACTTGAGATGCCATTTTGAAGATTGCTTTGATTTTATTGACCAAGCCAAGAAATCTGGTGGCAATGTGCTGGTTCACTGTTTTGCTGGGATGTCTAGAAGGTCTATTGTTTTCCTGTTCTTTCGTTAAGTGCGATTAATGTTCATTAGTATGCAATCATGGATGTGTATGGGGAGTCGACTACCAGAATTTTTTTATACACATGCGCTGAAATTTTATTATCTTCTTTGGCTTGAGTCTACAAGGATGTGTATGGGAGGATTTGGATAAGAGTCTACAAGGAACCCAGTGAAGATTTTAATGGACATGTGGGAAAAGATGCTTCAAGGTATGCTAGTGTTCATGGAGGACATGGTTTTAGGGATAGAAGTGAAGAGGGAAAGCCCATCCTGGATTTTGTAACGGCATATGATCTTTTTATAGCAAACACTCTCTTCAAGAAGAGGGAGGAACATTTAATTACTTATAAGAATGGGCCAACTAGAACACAGAAAGTTTACTTTGCGTTGAGGAGAAGAGATCGGTTGTGTTGTAAAGAGTGCAAATTAATCACAGGAGAGAGTTTGACAACCTAACATCGCTTGTCAGTCTTGGATGTACAAATGAAAGGGCTGGTAAAGAAAAGGAAGGTTTCTAAGATAGCTAGAACTAGATGGTGGAATCTTCCACTGAAGCAAGCGAGCTTCAGGGAGAATGTTTTAGAAGACTTATCTTGGGATTGTAGCGGTAGTGCAAACGAGATGTGGGAGGCAGTAGCATCTTGTATCCGAAAGGTAGCCAAAGAGATGCTAGGCGAGTTAAAGGGAGGAGCTCCAGGTCAAAAGGAAGCTTGGTGGTGGAGTGAAGGGGTGCAAGAGAAGTTAAAAATAAGAAGAGCTTGCTTTAAAGTTATGTCTAACGATAGAACAAAGGAAACTATCATAAACTACAAAATAGCGAAGAAGGAAGCAAAGAAGGATGTAAGCGAAGCTAAGCCAAAAGCTTATGAAGTTTTGTATAGAAATCTCGACTCTAAGGAGTGACAGAAAGATATATTCATGTTGGCCAAAGCAAGAAAAGGAAAGACCAAAGACCTTTCTCAAGTGAGATGCATTAAGGATGAGGAAGGTCATGTGCTTGTTACTCAGAAGGATATAAAGACTAGATGAGAGCAGTACTTCCATAAACTTTTCATTGGGGAAGGAAATAGAGAGATCGCTTTGGGTGATCTAGCTAGTAGTGAAAGTTACTTGAATCGTGCAAGCTATAGATTGATATAAAGAAAGGAAGTAGAGGAGGCTTTGAAGGTTATATGAGACCCGCGGAAGGTGTAGGACTGGATGACATCCTTGTAGAAGTATGGAGAGTTTTAGGTGAGCGTGGTTTGACTTGGCTTAAAAATCTATTCAATGTTATTTGGCGAAGCAAGAAAATGCCTGAAGATTGGAGGAGTATTGTTGTGCATCTTTAGGGTTTCTTTGTGAAACCCTAATCCATGTTCGTGCATCTTCATCTAGTTCTCCGGCCTCCACCAGCGGCGGTGCGACTGCACCCATCTTCCTGTAACATCCCGAGGCGGAGTCTCCAACCGCATGACTATAGGCCAAGCGTCCGACCATCATCTTTAGGTTGCTGACGGCATACCTCCCAGGCGGCGTGAATCGCGGCTTTCCAGACCTCCTCGTGCGACCTCGATCGGCTGCGCGGCTCCAGGCGGCGCATTGCAGCCTCCTCAGCGAGCCCATCCTCCCCGAATTTCTCCATGGCGAAGTAGCAGCGACACCTCCATTCTCGCCGTTGGCAGCGCTCAACCCTCTGCGCGAGGCAACGCAACCCATCCACAGGCGGTACCCTCCAGGGTGCAAAATCAGCGCTGCCCATCCACAGGCGGCATCCTCCGGGCCACACACTCCAAACCGTACCCATCTACAGATGACACCCTCCATGCCGCACCCTCCTCGCGCCATCGAAACCTCCAGACGACGAGACTTCTGCGGAGTCCCATCGAGCACCACCCCAAAGATCAGGCGGCAGCAGTGCTGCGCAGGCGTTGGCAGCGCAGACTTGAAGCCCAACACCTCTCCTCCTCCTTGTGGCGTCTCCCTCCCAGCGTCGGCGCTCCCAAACAAGCGGAATCTCCTTCGGGCTCCATCGACACGACATCCTCCAAGCGAAAGTCTTCCCGACCTCCGAGCACGTGGGATCCAGCAGATCCCAGAACACTGGATTGGAGACCCGACTTTTCCATCTCGCACGCGCACGCCAGATCCCGATTTCGCATCCCTTAGCGCAAGCCCCAGGTGCGGGCGACGCTTGATCGAGAAAGGGTTCCCACGATGGAAACCCTAAGGAGCGACCAACGGTTTAAAAAAATCGGTTATTTAAGAGCCCCAAGTAGGCTTACGGATGTAAAATCCCAAGTGGGTTAATGATATTAAAAAAATGTGTGAATGGAGGAAACATGAGGGGAAGTCTCAATGAGTAAAAAAAGGGGTCCAACATTTTAAAAAAGGGAGGTATTTGTTTCGAAAAAAGAGAGAGGCACATACAAGAAAAAACCGTGTGCAAAAAAATTACAAAAAATGCAAAAAGATAGAGAGAAGAAGAAAAGCCGTAAAAATGTTGAAAAGGCTTTAAAAATTGTTAAAAAATATAAAATAATTGTTTTTTAAAAAAGTGACGGCTTATTAAAAAAAAGGAAAAGCCGTGAGAAATTTTTGAGAATATTCATGTGAACCCCTATTTTATTATCTTCTCCCAACATTGTCGATGTCCATTTTTCGACAAGTATGGGAGAAAGGGGGGCATTATGTAGAGTCACAGGTCTTCTTCAGATGACAGATTCTCCATACCTAGCCAGATTTTCCAGACTCTACTGATGATCAGATTTTGTAAGACTCGACGATTGTTTTCAAGTCTTCTTTAGTTTCAGATACGCACATGGATGCGGTGTTCTTTCAGATGAGCACATGTGTGCCATCTTTTGTTGTGGTCCCCATTTTTTCTAATTTTGTCGGTCGGAGTTTTCATGTGAGCCACATGAACTCCAGAGTAGAGAACCATTCCCTATGCCATGCTGGCAAGGGTTTTCATATGGTATCATAGGAACTCCAGAATAGAGTACCATTCTCTGTGCCAGATGGGAGTTACCCAGTTCTCCGACGAGGAGTCTTTTCAGACTCCATTCTCCAGCGATCGTGGACTCCGACGAGGATTGCACTTCCACGGCCTTTTTCCAGTTCGGCCCTTTTCAGAGATGGAGCAGTTGTTCACATGTTGTGACGAGCCAGAGTACTCTAACAAAGAGACTCATTTTCAGTTGCAGTGACTATGACAGGTGCAGTTCAGAGCACATGCTCTCCAACGAGGAGATTCGGCAGACTCACACTCCAGCCCGTTCGTCCTCCTCACCTGCACGACATGAGAAGCAACGTCCTCGACAACAACCGACAGTTGTGCGCGTTGAGTTGATATTGTTCGTAGTGTCCTGTAGCGTGAGTTGAGTTTCTTTCTGTTTATCCAAGCTAAGCATTACATGCTCCAGCTTGAGGGGGAGTGTTGGAGTATTCGTTGTATGCGTCATCTATGAGGGAGATGGGTAAATGGATCCTGGAGAGATCCATTTACCCCATCCACATGCTTAGTCCCACATCTACCATTGGTTGGACTTGGAGGCTCTGTGGAGTCTACATAAGGAGCCCCGGACCTCCTGTAACCATTGAGAAAGTGCAATGAACACATACGCCCTCTGAGGCATTTTCCCATGGTTTCATCCCGATCCTTAGGGAGTAGGGTTCCACGTTAAATTTCTTGTTCTTCTATGCTTTATCTTTCTATTATTATGCTATGTTTATTGTTAGAGTTATTAGATTTACATTTATGTCTGTGACCCTTTGAGTTCTGTAACCCTCGTAACCCTTCGGGTTCCGTAACCCTTGTACTCTCTAGGGTTTTCTCTCTATATAAGAGACCCTAACTCTATGGAATAAACATCTCAATGTATTCTCTTCTTCCTCAACATGGTATCAGAGCCACGGTCTTAACCCGGAGCCTAATACCCTAAATCCGCTGTCATCACTAGCCCTCTCTCCTCCAACAAGGAGAGAGGGCTGGAGCAACGTTCCTTTTGAGTTTTATTCGAGCTCCAGTCTCTGGAACCCTCAATTCTGTTTGGCTCTGGAACATCTCTACTCTCAGATGTTCAGGCGCCAATCGGCAATCCCTAGCCGCACAAGTCACATATCGTATGTTCAACCCCTCTTCTCCATGCAACTCCAGATTATTATTCCTGCCAGGCATCTTCAGGCGGAACCCCAATACATGCGGTGACGAGCCCCCATCGTGGCCCAGTTTGGCGTGGACGGCAGGATCCTTGACTCCAGGCCCTCGTGGCGCTCGAGGAAGGCCGCAACCGCTCCAGGCCCGCGTGGCCCTCGCTCTCCTCCAGCGCCTCCTCGCTCTCCTCCAACGGCGGCATCCTCTCTAGAAGAAGCCCAAATTGAAGATAGATGCTCCTTTCGCCGCGCGCCCCCTCCATTTGCGCTCCAACTCCCGCGATCGAGCAACCCCCCAGGTCGGCGGCTCCTCCCCAAGCAAGATTCCAGGTGGTGCGGGCGTTCCCTGATCAAGCATCGGCGGCGGCCCTGGCGATTCTTCTGGGGCTGCCGCACGACCCAGCAAGGCCGCAAAACCCTAGTGGCGGCGCCCGCGAATGTGCAGGGTCCCATCGGGGGCGACAGAGAGAAAAGAGGTTCCCAATCGATGGGGAATCCTATGGGTTTATTTTAAAAAGAAAAGGGAGGCCCAAGGGGCTGCGACCGATTAAAGAAAAAAAAGCCCAAGGGGCTGCGGCTGATTAAAAAAAAGAAGAAGAAATGAAGGAGTGAGAGGAGGCCCAGACCGTGGGTTTAAAAAAAAAATTGAATGAGGAAAAAGAGGGAGCAGGGGCTTCACAAAAAATGTGTTTAAAAAAAAACTCTGAAAAAAAAGGGCGCGTTCATATCAAAAAGCCGTACGCAAAGTTTTTTTTTAAAAAAAAGAATTGTGCAAAAAAAAAGGGTTAAAAAAATGTATGTCTTTTGGTTTCTCCCAACTTGATGTTTCATGATCTTTATTCCATCAAGTATGGGAGAAAGGGGGAGTCAGAAATGACATATTCTTCATGACATCTGCACAACAGACCGACACTCCAGATTTCTACAAGATCATCCGTCTTCACCGAGCATCAACTTCTTCGTCGAGGCGTATACTTCTTTTATGACCCGATCGGTTTGTCGCGCTGGATTTCTTCTGCAGCGATTCTTCTCCAGGCACGACAGAGATATGTTCCGGTGACCTGCAGGCACGACAGAGATACGTTCCGGTGACCTGATGTCGCAGCGGTTCTACAGGCATGACAGAGATACGTTCCGATGACCTGAAAGCCGCAGACCCGTCCTCGTGCGAGGTCTTCTACCAGCAGCGGACTTGTGTTCTTCTTATGATGCTTTGTGTGAAGATGTGGTGTATATTGTTTCTTTTTTGTTACAAGCTACAGCTTTCTCAGCTCCAGCTTGAGGGGGAGTGTTAGAGTTATTAGATTTACATTTATGTCTGTGACCCTTTGAGTTCTGTAACCCTCGTAACCCTTCGGGTTCCGTAACCCTTGTACTCTCTAGGGTTTTCTCTCTATATAAGAGACCCTAACTCTATGGAATAAACATCTCAATGTATTCTCTTCTTCCTCAACATTTATCATTCGCTTCCGCATTCTCTATTTTCTAACAGTTACCTATGTTTTTATACTCTAGGCATCACTGTTTAGAAATATTGAAAGAAACCCTAGTAGATATCCATTGTTGTCGTCAATGCTCTTGTATGCCTTCGATTGTGGCGACAACAATATGCATAGCCACATGCAGGATACTCGCCAGAGCGTTGGAAAGATAAACAAGAGGTGCGATGGTACCGTAACAACAATGAGCGCAGCTCTGGTTCCCCATATACACACTAGTCGTTCTTGAAGGAAGAAAGGAGGAAGGGCTTGGTGACCTCCATCGAAGGGGACAGAAGATGGCTGAGTGCGATTGAGAGATGATGACAATCATGGGGGCATTAAGGAGATCTTGCTGTCGGAGAGCCGATGGCATGGTGTGGCGAAAGGCTAAGAGTGATGATAACATAGTTGACATCTAGTGATGTCCACCAATAGGAATCGCTTCTTCCCTCCTTTTGTGTCTCCTTCTCGAATGAGGATAACTTGTGTGATGGGGGTTTGTTCCCTATCCTCATGATGTCTATCTCTAATGGGTTCACCTCCTTGGAGGTATACTTGGGGTGGAGATCCTCCTAATCATGTCGTCTCTAGGTAGGCAATGTTGTCGAGGCAATGGAGGCGGTGCCCTCTGCTGATGGTGATGGCATAGAACAACAGATGGGTTCTCATGTCTTTCAAACCGTAGTTGAAGAAGATGAAGAAGCGAGTCTGATGGCCCTCTTCTACTGCAATCATCTTGAGGAGAGCTATTTTGAAGGATTCCCCTACAGGAGCCCACTTGTTATGGAAATGGGACAAGTACCCTATTGGCAAGTAGGTCATTCTATTTTTTTAAATCCAGGCCAAAGAAAAAAATGAATGAAAAAGGGTAGTATAGAAAAGCGAAGCATGATTAAAAAATGGGAATGAAGTCTGTTACCAAGACAATAGGAGAGGAGAATATTTTGCAAAAGGGAGAAATGGTTGGAAAAAAGGAGAAAACATCCTCAGGTTTGAAGCCTCAGTGGGCCACATTTTTCAGGAAAAAAATACAAACAACCAAAGAAAAAATGGAGATGACCACAACTGTTAGGGAAAAAAATCAGCCAAATAAAATGGAGACGGGTGAAAAAAATGTTTGAAAAAAAGAACAGCAGTTACAAAACAAGGTGGAATGACCAAATAATGTCCCCAAAAAAGATTATTACCAAAATAATGTGACAAAAAATGAAGATGATTTTAAAAAAGAAGAGGCGGTGGGAGTTGTTTGTAACTCCTATATATAGGAGAGGGGGGGGGGTGTTTTGAGAACATCTTCATGATTTGTATGACTAAAAACACATACATGATCTTTTTTTAAGAGGTCACTATACTCATGAATTGGGTTTTGAGTCTTATTGTGGACCATGTATGGCATATCAATGAAAGAGGTTTGGTTTAGAGAGATCCATAGAGACTCTAGAGAAAGGATCTTATTCTCTTTGCCAATGTATGAGAGAGGCCTAATTCGAGGTTCTCTTTGAGAGAGACACATTGCAGTTGCTTCATATAAGAAGCATATTGTTCAGATCTTCGAATGGTGAGATCACTTACGAAAGTCTCCGTTAGAAGGGCCGACTTCAGTCTTCCACTTCCAAAGCATTCAAGAGGCCAGCAACAGTTGCAGATTCTGAAGATCACAATGTGAGAGATGTAGTTTCAATTTTGCGTTATATTTGATTTATATATTTTCCTTGTGTTTATTGAGTGTTGCATTGTTCAAATAGAGCACACCATGCTCCAATTTGAGTGGAGGTGTTGAGAGAATTCCAAAATTGGACAAGTGGGAGTTGTTTATGTTAGAAAATCGGAAGCGGAAGCGTAAACATGGAAAAGATAAATAACAAGAACATAACAACGAGATTTTTACGTGGAACCCTACTCCGTGAGGAGCGGGATGAAACCATGGGAGAAGCCCTCAAAGGGGCATGCTATGCATTACTTTTTCTCAATGGATACAGGAGGTCTGGGGCTCCTTATATAGCCTCTCCAGAGCCTCTAAGTCCCACCACCGGACGATGTGGGACTAAACAACTGGGTGGGGTAAATGGATCTCCTCCAGGATCCATTTACCCTGCTACAACACAATGGGCGCATACAACGAATGCTCCAACACTCCTCAAGCTGGAGCATGCAATGCTCAGGTTAGACAAACATAAAGAAACTCAACTCAACGCTATAGGACTACGGACAACATCAACCCAACGCGCACATTGCTGTAGTCGAAGACGTTGCTTCTCATGCCGTGCAGGTGAGGAGGACGAGCGGGCTGGAGTGTGAGTCAACTGAAGACTCGGATTCTGACCATCGAGTCTGAAACTACGACTGAAGTCTCCTCGTCGGAGAACTGGGTCTCTCCCATCTGGCTCAGAGAATGATACTCTACTCTGGAATACATATAATACCACATGAAAACCCTTGCCCTCAAGGGAATGGTCCTCTGCTCTGGAGTCCCTATGGCTCACATGAAAACTCTAGCCTGACAACAAGAAGAATGATGGGGACCACGAGCAAATGATGACAACATATGCACATCTGAAAATGACCGCACACTTGTGCGTGTCTGAAACTAGAGACTCGGAAACAATGATCGTCGAGTCTGAAACCGAACTGTAGAGTCTGATCATCTAGCTGGTCTGGAGACTGATATCTGGAGTCTGGAAAATCTGGATCTGACTCGGACCTGTGACTCTACACATATATACTCCTCCTTTCTCCCATACTTGTCGGAAAATGACATCGACCAAGTTGGGAGAAGACAATATATAAATGGGGAGAAAATAAAACATCACTTAAAAACTTCTTGCGGCTTTTCTTCATTTTTTTAAGCCGTCCCATTTTTTTAAAGCCGTTCACTATTTTTTTTGGCTTTTCGTGCATTTTTTTTCTTTGCGTACGGCTTTTCTCGCTTTTTTTGGTACTTGCCTTTTTTAAAAATAAAAGCAGCCCCTCTTGGGGTGGGATGGAAAAAAACCAGCCCACTTGGGCTTTTACATCATTTTTTTTTCGGCCGTTTTTTTTTTCTTTTTTTTATTTTTTTTAAACCAACCACCTTGGGCCTTTTTTTCTGACATCGGCCCACATTGGCCTTTTTCTCTCCTGTCCCCTCATTTTTTTAAACACTCAAGTGGGCCTTACAATATAAGCCCATTTTTTATAAAAATAAACACAATGGCTTTAGGGTTCCCTCACGAACCATGGAACCTCAAAGAGCCTATCAATATTTCCCTCTCCTCACGCGAGGGGAGCGCCGCCGCTTCAGTGCCTGGGCTCGCGCCTGCCTGGAGGCGGCTCGCAAGGGGAGCGCCGCCGCTCGGCGCCTGGTCTCGTGCCTGCCTGGAGACCGCACGTGATGTCGATGAAGGGCCGCAGGACCGAGGCTGAACCTTCGTTGGAGAGAGGCATGCGCCTGTGGAGTACTTGGTTGGAGAGACTCGCGCGCAAGGGCTCGCTAGGGTTCCTGATGGGGCGAAACTTCCTGGGATGCGAGAGAGGCGGAGCCCTGGAGGGGCTTTGCACGATGCCTGGGCATCGCGCCGCCTGGAGGGTCTTCGACTTCGTGCGCCGCCTGTGCATTTAGGGGTCGTGCGCCGCCTTGGCATTTGGGGGTCGTGCGCTGCCTGCGCGAACGGGTGGAGCAGCGGGCCATCGCCGTCTGGAGAAGTTGCGCGGCTAGCGCCTCCTGCGGTGTCCTCTGGGTTGCGACCTGGTGGGAGGCCGTCAGTATTCGCCTGCTGCTGATGAGCGCGTGGAGCATCGCGCCAAGGGGCTCTACTGTTGCGCGATGGGTTGGCACGACCACTTGACCTAGTTGTGTCGCAGCCCCTTGGCTGGAAGATGATGGGGCCCAAACTTTGATACGAGGAGACGCGACTGGGAAGGATCGTGCGCAGTCGCGCTCTTGGCTCTTGCTGCTGGATCTGGAAGTGCAGGGGAAGCCGCCGCAGTGGATTGTCCAGGGGTGCGTGCAGCACCGCCAGAAGATCTCAAACTAGGGCTCGTTGGATCGAGCCGCAACAACGAATTTCAGAATATCGATCATGAACAAAAACTCCAGACAATAGGGTTTCAATAGAAGCCCTATAACTTACAAAACTTGAACAGATAAGAACAATCGAATCTCGAATAATATAAACGACAAAAAACCTCGAGAATCGACCCGCTCTGATACCATGTTAGAAAATCGGAAGCGAAAGCGTAAACATGGAAAAGATAAATAACAAGAACAGAACAACGGGATTTTTACGTGGAATCCTACTCCGTGAGGAGCTGGATGAAACCACGGGAGAAGCCCTCAAAGGGGCATGCTATGCATTACTTTTTCTCAATGGATACAGGAGGTCTGGGGCTCCTTATGTAACCTCTCCAGAGCCTCCAAGTCCCACCACTGGACGATGTGGGACTAAACAACTGGGTGGGGTAAATGGATCTCCTCCAGGATCCATTTACCCTGCTACAACACAATGGGCGCATACAACGAATGCTCCAACAGTTTAGTCCTAAATGGATGAGTGGTAAGACCTGATTGAGTTGGTGAGCTATATATATTTGTTTGCAGGGTTGGGCAGGGTTGGGTTGGGTGGGTTGGGTGAATAGTAAACTGTGAGGAGGGGGTACCCCTGTGAATAGTACCCAACCCTGCCCAACCCTTCCCAACCCTGCAACCAAACAGGCTATAGAGTCCTACAACCCATGTACTTAGTGAGAAGGAGAAATAAACTACCTTGTATGTGAGTATTTCTCATGCTTTTCTCCTACTCCTACTTACTCATAAATCCAAGTGATTTACATATTGATTGCTTTGATTATCTGTAATTACTTTTGCATTTCATATTTTCACACATTCCTTCTGATCTTCCTATCAATGAGATGAATGTCTTGGGGCAAATTTTGCTACTTACTGCAGGAATCTACCATTCACCTACTCAGTTCTCCACTTGACTTCTGGCCATCTGAGATGGGGTGATTTGATTTCTATGGTAGAGAAGCTGGAGAACAAGCTAGAAGGCTTCTCGCCTCTCGTGCTATGATATTGTTCTCATGACGGTAGTTTTGTCTATGGTCTCGTTCCCCTTTACCTCAGCCAGGGTTTTTCATGTTGGCATTCACAATCATTTGGAGATAGTATGGGAAGGTTCCTTTGGTCGAGTTTGGGAAGGGACTCGCATAGTTTATTAATGTTCGATTGGAACTCAGTGATGGGGCCGACAAATGAAAGAGGTTTGGGTGTGTAGAGATGTAACATTCGGAATCTAAACAAACCCGGACCCGATCCGATTTGGGTCCGATTAAAATTTTGAACCCCCGATGATCCGGATACCTGTTTACGACACATTTCGCAGAAATTCCATATATTTGACATCGCATTAAAAACATAATTTATGGGATTTTTTTTTAAAACTACATATGACATTCACATTCATAACCACAATCTATTAGAGGCAGATGACACCAAAATCTCATTTCATTAATTTCCATATCATTTTACATCATGTACAAGAATGTTCCAGTTTACATCATATTCCCAAAATGTGGTACAAAAGAGATAGCATTTACATTATAATGTGAATAAAAAACTGAGACAAAATAAACCATACCGTTTGGTGTATACCCTTTCTCCTGGAAGCATGAACGGCTACTAAACAGCAGGCTCCCTGCCATGCGTGCAAGGAAGAAGAGGAGTCACAATTGTGAATACTAATCCGCAGTTTAAAAATAATTAACAAGTAACTTATTATGTACAAAAGAGAGCAAGTAGAAAGGTGGAATAAGTAAAGTTTACATCTACTTGCTTAAGTAAAAGGTTTCCAAGTTTTTTGTAAGCAAACTCTCATGATTGCCCATTAACCCAGCATTTCCTATATGACATATGAATATATGAGCGTAAGTATTATCATTTTCTTCAGAGATCATGTTTGGATCTTGTATTTATAAAGTTGATGGCACATGAAATACCAATTTCTTATCATTGAGAATATGTCAAGGTTTTTGATAATGGACTGATATGGTGATGAATGATTTGATCCTTAAATCTTTTAAGTTAGTGGATAGTCTGTGGTCTTGGTCTGAAGTATATATAGGGGGAGGTAATGAATATGTTATTGACATGTGGAGGTATGTTTGGGCCCAAGTGGAGTACAACAAAGATGGCCAAGTGTTGACAAGAGGATTTTTTTTCTGCTGGACCAGTTAACAGGAATTTGTAAATTTTTTTTAATCAGTAGTCGGCTGCTACTGTTTAATTAAATATATATATATTTAACATACTTAAAATGAATCGTTCGCGCACCTCGGGCCTCGGATTTAGACACGTAATATCTCGTTTTGATTGTCACAAAACGACGATCAATATGAGTATAATATTGATATACTTTCGATCGGGTTTTGAATACCCGAGATTTTCGGATATGATTTTTGTTTAAAGTTAAATTTTACGATTTAAAAATATCAAACGACCTCCGATTGACGAACGGTCGATTCCGTTGGTCTTGTATCGTCGAATCAGATCTCATGATGGTCTCGGTTTGTTTCGCGGTTTCCGAATTTGCGTCGTGGCTTTTTCGCGGTGCGTATTACGAAGCGACCGATTTTTGGTCGATTTTGCCCGAACGACTTTTGATTCACAATCAATTAGTCGATTTAGGTTATCTAATGTTGTCAGATAACTTTATTGGGTTAATCGGATATAATAATCTCTGGCTGTCATCTGTCCCTGACGAAGCTCTGCAAATAGTCGGCGCTGGGACTCTTTCCACTTCGCAGAAAAGAAGTGGGCTCTGAACTTCGTCTCGAAATCATCCCATGTAGGCTCTCGGCCTAACTCAGATACTACGGCATCCCACCATCTCTCAGCAAAGTCTGTAAGTGAGTACTCCATGAAAGATAGCCACGTGTCTCGTGGCGCGCGAATCATCCTGAGCACCTTCATCACCTGCTTCAGCCACTGCTCGGCAACATCTGGTGAACCTGTGCCCTCGAACAAGGGTATGTTGGCCCGCTGGTAGGACGTGAAAATAGACTGGTGCCTGTGAATGGCTGAGTACTCGTGTGCACCCTCGTTAGCAAAGTCAACAGGGTCCTGCTCCCTGTCCAAGTCCGCATCATCTGCTCCATGCTCAGGTACCTCCTCAAGTGGATCATCAACATGAGGCTGCTCTACCTCAACAGACTGGTGTTGGTCATGTCGTATCCCATCCTGTGATGGATGGTACATGAAATCTGATAGGTCCTCAAACCTCATCTCTATATCTGTCTGCCTGTCGGCAATCTCAGTCTGCTGTCTTGTACATGATGTAAAATGATATGGAAATTAATGAAATGAGATTTTGATGTCATCTGCCTCTAATAGATTGTGGTTATGAATGTGAATGTCATATGTAGTTTTAAAAAAAAATCCCATAAATTATGATTGTAATGCGATGTCTAATACATGGAATTTCTGCGAAATGTGTCGTAAACAGATACCCGGATCCTCGGGGGTTCAAAATTTGGTATCAGAGCAGTGGTACCCTGATACGCACATTCGCAATATTACAATTCCGATCGCATTAAGTTCTCGGATAGCGACAGTCTTCCGACTTATCGTGAGTCTGAGAAGGGAAATATGACATTCATATTCAAGCACCACAAATGTCACCAATTTCATTAATTTTCATAATATATCCCAAGAAGAGAAAAAGCATATGTTATAAGTATCTCCAAATGGTACTTTTACAACTAATTATGGTTCTCATGCAGAACCATGGCATCCCGACCAGGCCAGGAGACAACTGACCAGCTAGCACACATACTGACTGCTCTTATCGACCTTTCCATGTTCTATTTGATTCTGGTGCGACGCATTCTTTTCTTGCTTCGAGGCTACTTGCTTCATTAGGTAGAGTCGCAGAGACTCTTTCTTCCCCATATCACATCCGAGGGACAGGTGACCAGTTGTTTATCATTTCCCTGATAGTCAGGCACTTGCCCGTACTGATTGGCGGTCACGAGATGATCGCAGATTGTCTACTTCTGCAGCTTGATGAGTTCGACTTGATTTTGGGCATGGATTGGCTATCTACTCATCATGCACTTGTTGATTGCTTTAGGAAGACGGTTGTCATCAGGTTTCCAGATCTACCCGAGTTCACTTTTGAGGGTACTATATATGACTCCACTATGGAGTACATTTCAGTGTTGCGAGCCCAGCGACTTGTTGATCAGGGTTGTGATTCATACCTTGCATTTGTTCGGGAGGTATCTGACAATAAGCCGATGACACAGGACATCCGAGTAGTGTCAGAATATCCATATGTATTTCCTGATGAGCTACCAAGATTACCTCCTGAGAGAGAGATCGAGTTCGAGATCACATTGCTGCCAGATACACAGCCGATCTCTATGGCACCATATCGCATGGCACCAACCGAGTTGAGGGAGCTAAAGGTGCAGTTACAGGAGTTACTTGATTTGGGATTCGTGAGGTTGAGCACTTCACCTTGGGATGCTCTGGTTCTATTTGTCAGGAAGAAGGATGGATCCATGAGACTGTGCATCGATTACAGGCAGCTAAACAAGAGAATGGTTAAGAACCGTTATTTGATCGGCTCCAGGGATCTTCGGTTTTCTCGAAGATCGATCTTCACTCAGACTACCATCAGCTGGGGATTCGTGAGTTGGATATTCCGAAGACAGCCTTCAGGACTCGCTATGGACACTACGAGTTTGTGGTGATGCCGTTTGGGCTCACCAATGCACTTGCGGCTTTCATGGATATGATGAACCGTATCTTCCATCCATACTTGGACAAGTTTGTAGTGGTGTTCATCGATGATGTGCTCATTTACTCACGGAATGAATGAGATCATGCAAATGATCTACGGATTGTCTTAGATACATTGCGGGAGCACAAGCTATATGCCAAGTTAAGCAAGTGTGAGTTCTGGTTATCCCAGGTCTCATTTCTCGGGCACCCGGATCCTAAGGGGTCCACAAGAGACTTGAAGGGGTTGATAACTTTAGGGGAGCGAGATGATCTTCTCTGGGGGTGGGACATATCTATGGCATTTCTTCTACTATTTGCCTGACCTATTGGTGGTGCGTTCTACTTCCTTCTGGATGGGTATGTGCTTGGTGGTCCCTAATGTTTCATATTGTGTTCAGTCTATTTTGGATAATGGGGATTCATCCAGGTTGGTAATTGGTGTCCTTTACTCCTATTTTTCTGACCATAGATTGGAGTAGTTCTTGATTTTTTTGAGGGGTTGAGCACTTCTGTTGACCCATCAATGGGGAGGGAATCAATTGTTCTAGTCTGACAGGCTTTTCGGTGGAAAAATGCATATCTTCCAATATTTTTTTTATTCCGGAGATCTTCAGAGGGATTGCGAGTTGATATGGTGTTTAAAGGTCTCCCTCAGAGTTAAAATTTTCCTCTAGATGGTTAGACATGGGACAATCATGATGAAGGCCTAAAGGGCAAGGCTCTTCTGTGGGACAGATGTTGAGTTCTCGTTGTGCATGATAGTTCAAAGGATACTGATAATCTGTTCTTTACTTATGACCGATTTTGAGCCTTTGGCGTGACGCCTCAATTGAATGGCTAGATTTTTCCTCTGCGCACGGATTCTGGGCATCATTTTATTCCGCTTAGTTTAGACCTTTTGCCGAGCAACTTAGGCCTATTACGATGTTTTGGGACAATGGTCTCGTTGTCTTTGGATTCTGTAATTTTGGGAGTAATATTTGTTAATATATAGCAGTGCTAGTACCATTCTAGGTGTTCACCCTTTCTTTTAAAATGCAACTAACTTGTTATATTTCTCAGAACACATTGTGTTACTGTAATTGTGATGTCTAGTTTGTTTATTTCTTAATATACAGATATTGGTTCATTTTAATGATGACTAAAAAGCCTCTGAAAATACATCGATGGATATAGTTGACATCTTTCTTCACATATTGATTGTTTGGTGTGGCGGCCCTTGTCTGAAATCTTGTGCTCACGGCAAATGATGAGATATCGGGGTCCAGTTTTGTTAGAGGTTTGTGGAGGGCCGGTGGATACCAATATCCATGTTAGAATATCATTTGTGGTTTTCCCTTTTAAGTATCGATGCATGGTGCATTATTGTTTTTCTCCTTGCTTTACCTCATGAATTCTTGCTTTACTAGCATGTGATCTTCCCTAAGGCCGACAAATTATTACTTTTACCTGTCTTCTATTAGTATGCAAATCTTTTGGAATTGATACACATTTATTTATCCCGTATCATAATTTACAGTGTGACAATTGTTCTAGCATACTTGATGAAGTACCACTTTATGAGCCTCCCTCAAGCATTGGAATTGGTTAGGAAGAAACGTCCTCAAATAGCCCCTAATTATGGCTTTATGAAACAGCTGGAGGAATTTGATCCGTCCAAGGTATTTTTTTTGTTGTCATTCCCCCCTTTTCTTATGATGTTTCAAATCTTCACTAGTAATTTTTCCGTGTATGCATTTTGAAGGTCAAATATTTTCCTAGATAGTAAGTTGAAGTAAATCTGACGTTTTCTTCCCATAATAATATGATTCTTAATATTAGTCCAAACAAAGTCAAAAATATAATTTGGAATGCCCATATTTTCTATTGCATGTTGATGGCATTTATTTTTGTTGATAGTGGATAAAGGTATATTTTCACATGCCTTCAGCAGTTTTTTTTGTTTTTTTAACAGAAGGGATTGGGGCATATTTCCAGTTATGGTTGGTTTTCTTGGCTTAGCTTTTTAATATTGGACATTTATAATGTTCTTTCTTTGTTACTATTATGGGGTTTTACTACTTTGATGATATTTTTGTATGTATATCTCTACAGCCTTTGTTTTTTTTGAATAGGAAAATGGGTGTGGTGTCGAGAAAACACCCACCAAAAAAACTTACATATAAAGGTCTCGAGGCTTTTGGCATGTTCAAAACAATTCTCTTCACATCAATGATTCTCAAGATGCATCCTAATCTAATGTTGCCCTCGAACCAATATGCAACTTGGACCATACCTCCCTTGAAACAAAGCAACCAAAAAAGAGATGCTCAATGTCCTTGTCTGTTGTCGTACATCGCCGACACACACCCACGTTGTCGAAGAAAAACTTGGCTTTGTGGTCGTTAGTTATTAATCGATCCCATCACCAAATGTGCATAGGTCTTCCTCACCGGTTATTAACAATTCCAAGCAAGGTTGCAAATAGGTCTTCCTCACCGGTTATTAACAATTCCAGCTGGTCGGAGCAGAGGAACTGGCGGCGGCGAGAACGGGGAAGATGAATCGAAATAGGGAAATGCGGATGAAAGAAGTGATACCTGAGGCTACCAATGAACTCGGGAGCTCCAAGTGAAGGTGGTCGACGGGGTCTTGGCCTCAACCGAGCTGCGGTTGGCTGGGAGGCTGCTCACGGCGGTTCTCCGGCCACAAAGTGAGCTACGCGCCTCCACGCATCTCCGATAGAACCTAAGCAGCTCCTCCGGTAGCTGTCACTCTAAGGAAGGGAGATAGGGACGAGATGGAGAGCACAGGAGACGGAGAAGATACTTTATAGGGTGCTCCAGGGTCCAAAAAAATCGGCGCGTAATACGGAACCCTAGGCAGATCCGGCTGTGCCTAGGGATCCATGAAGATTATGGATATAAGTGCTACAATCATGGTTTGAAAAGGCTAGCCTCGAGGCGTACGCCTCGAGGCGAGGCGGTCCCTTTTAGCCTCGAGGCTTACGCCTCAGACCAGTCCTGTGTGGCGTGCGCCTCGAGTGGTCGAGGCGTAGCCTCGAGGCGGAACACCTCGAGGCGTTCGAGGCATTTCGTGAGGCATTTTTTCTTTTTTTGAAGTATTTTTTATTATTTTAATAGTTTTCCTTAGTAGTTTGAGAAGCTTATCAATATCTATTTATATATGATAATGATTATATAAGATGAATGCCTAAATATGATGTTTATGTCATGCCGATAACTTCATATTTACAATTAATGTATCCAACTATTTCGACAAACTCTTACTATTTCACTCTTAATGAATGAATTCATAAATATTAAATTAAACAATACTTGTAACTTAACAAGATTTGCAAATATATCAAGCAAAACAAAATAGATAAGGTTCATGGTTTCTCATGTTGCCTTATGTTATATATTAGACACAACATAAATTTCTTCGACATATATTTAATCGAACTTTTAATTACAACAATATTTCAAAGATTTGCTCGAAATGGATATGATTCATGGTTTCTCGTGCGATCATATATTATATGTTAGACACATAACATAAATTTCTTCGATGTATATTTAGTCATTCTTTTAATTACAACAATATTTCATAGACATATATGTATTGTTTAATTCTTTCACAATATCTATAGTCAATGGATTCTTCTTTGATTGGATGAAAATGTGTAGAAATGTATTGATGTTGTTCTATCTTCTATTTTGGGGTTCTTATCTTTATTATTTCATCCTATCTTATAGTGTAAATTATTATATATTGGGCAGAGAACATATAATTACATAGAGATATATATAATTGTAGTTTTATACATATTTTTCTATATAAACTGAGGCTTACGCCTCGACCGCCTCGAGGCTACGCCTTGCCTCGATTCCAAGGAGACCGCCTCGTTCTGCCTTTCGTTTTTTCAAACCTTGGCTACAATCGGGCGCAAGAATCGAGTAAAGAGGTGGTCGGTTTCGGGCGCAAGAATTCGGAGAAAGAGCTCCGACGAGGCAAGGCGACCTGACCTGGCCTGGAAGAGACCGTTGACTGAGGTCAACGGTCTAACGTGGCTCAATGAGAAAACATGATGTACAAAAATAAAAGAAAATTGGATTAAAATTAGTAAATGAATTTTAAATAAAAAGTGTATAAAATAAAAAAATGTTTATTATTTGATAAACTATTTTTCAATGATTAATTATTTTTAAGAAAAATAAAATAATGTGTATACAATATAAAATATACAGGTATGATATACATATGTATTAGGTACAAATATTTTTATTTTATTATTTTTACAAAAAATCCTATTTATTTTATATCTTATTTATTTACAAAATAAATTAAGGGATACAAAATGTTTTTTTAGCAATTAATTAAAGGTGTAAAATAAATAGTTAATATATTATTTACATATGTATTTTGTACAAGGGTTTGATGATTTTAATTTAATTATTTTGTTTTTCTGATTTTTATTTTATTTTTATATTATTTATAGGACTATATACAAGAGAGTAAAAAGAATAGAATATTTTTATTTTATCAAAAATAAATAAATAAATATGTACATGTATAGGTGATATTTACAATATATAGTGGACCCTTATCTCTCTCTACTTATTTTATTTTGCGATCAGGTTAAGACTTGACCTTCTCTTGGGGTGTAGGTCACTCCGTATTTATTCTAAATACATCCTTCTTTTTCTTGTCCCTTTGTTCTTTTATTTTTGCAAAATAATGCTAAATATGAGATATTAACAATGACATGCAAAATGCTAAGTTATTGTATTTATAGGTATTTACAGGTTATTTTGCCAAAAAGAAGAGCTAAAATAAAAGAATAAAGAGCGAGAATCGTAGATTCATCACATACTCTTGGAGATACCGCTCCCACCCGTTGTCTATGAAGGAAAACCCACTATTTGTTTTGATCATGTATAATTGCATGTTCCTTACTTGCTAGATGATGTACGCTCTTCGAGTGTTCCCACCACTACAGACCCGGATGCTCCACCAGAACTCCACATTGCTTTGAGGCAAACAAAAAGGCAATGTATTGTACATCCCATGTCATACTTTACTTCTGCTAATAGTCTATTTGGTTGCGACAAACAATTTACAGATTTTCATATAGTTATTTCTATTTCTTGGGATCATCATAATGCATTGCAGGATCATGGTTGAAAAAATGCCATGGATCAGGAGATGGATGTACTTACTTCTAGGGGCACATGGGATCTAATGTTGTGTTCCCCTGGTGTCAAGCTTGTTGCCAATCAATGGGTCTTCACGACCAAACCCGATAGTTCTATTAAGAGATTGAAGGTTGTGCTTGTAGCAAAGGGATTCACTAAGACTTATGGCGTAGACTACTTTGAGACCTTTTCTCCAGTAGCCAGGGCCCAGGATGGGGTCTTCCACACTATTCTCTCTGTTGCTGCTAATAAGAACCGACCCATCTTTCAGCTAGATGTAAAGAATGCTTTCCTTTAAGGTGACCTTGGGGAGGAGGTCTACATGATGCAACCACCAGGTTACCCTTTCGAGGGGGAGCATGTATGCCGACTTTGTAAGGTCATTTATGGTCTAAGCAGAGTCCATGAGCTTGATTTGGCAAGCTTACTATTAAGGTCAACTCTCTTGGCTTCCATAAGACGACATCTGATTATTTGATTTTTTTATCAGACAATGGTCCATTGGCACGGTTATATTGGTTGTCTATGTTGATGACATGGTAGTTAGTGGTGATGATAAAGCATGCATTTTAGAGATCAAGACCTTCTTCTAGAAGGTTTTTTAAACCAAGGACCTAGGTCAACTTCGATACTTTTTTGGCATTGAGGTGATACACGGTACAACGGGATTACATATATCGCAATGGAAGTATTGCTTATATATTCTTACATATGATGGCCCACTTGGATGCAAACCATTTGGCATCCAGACAAAACTGCAAAAACATTGTGCATCCACTAATTTAGAGTTTGAGCATACTACATAGTCTACATGATATAGAAGCTTTGTGGGCAAACTTCTCTAACTCAGTGTCACTAGGCCAGTTGTAAGCATAGATAGCTAGCACATGGAGAGATCTGTCTATAGTCATTGACAGGATGTTCCTCTGATCCTTTGATATTTGAAGAAATCACCAGGGCGTGACCTCTTCTACGGGGTCAAGGCATCACTAATGTTACCGCTTATGCAGACGAGGATTATGCATGTTCACTTGAGGACCAACAATCCACTACATCATTTCTATGTTTGTTGGTGGTAACCTTGTTACATGGCGAAGCAAGAAGCAAGCAGTAGTTTCTAGGTTGAGTGCGTAGGTTGAATACAAGTTGATGGCCCAAGCCACTTATGAGATTACCTGGCTTGTCTCCTTTCTATAGGAGCTTGGACATCATGCTACTACTCACGTACCTTTATAATGTGACAACAAGTCTTCTACATTCATTGCCACCAATCCCGTATTTCATGAGTGGACAAAGCATGCAAGACGAGGAGGGAAGATTGGTACTCCTCATATCTCCACAAATCTTCAGTTCACAGAAATATTCATAAAGGCGCTACTGAAGAAATGCCTCTTGTAGATGATTTCGAAGTTGGTCATGATCGATATATATATGCTCCAACTTGAGGGGTAATGTTAAAGTTATCTTGGTAGTAGATTATTTCTCTTTATATTTATTGAGTCTTATAATCCACCTAGGGCCTTTATGGAATTTCTCTTTTCGACTCTCTAGGGTTCACACTATTATAAGAAATCCTATTTCCATTGAATAAGACAAGTCATTGATTACAATTCTCGACATCGTCAATATAACAAAGGAGGCTACTTAAACCAAGTTGGGCGTTGCATCTTACTAAAATCACTTGATAGTTCTTGTCATTGTATTTGTAACAAAGTTCATGATCTGTGTAGCGGTTCTACTTGGTTACGAACAATGGTGATGAAGCATGTATATACTTTTCAGAACTCATAATTTGTGATCAACATGACTATACATGATACCTTATTCTTAAGCCCGAGTAGTAATTAGTAATTACCCGCTCATAATTTGTGATCAACGTGACAATACGAAATAACCTTATTCTTAAACCCCGAGTAATTACCCCTTATACTATGTCATATGCTGTGCAGTCTCTTTTCTTAACGTTAAGTAGCAGAGTTGGTTTATGAATTACATATCCCTGCATTTTGCTTCCTGTTTAAATGTTGACATGATATTCAACTGGAACTGAATTCGGGTTTTTATCTTCTCTTCATAGTCCTTGATAAGGAATCAATGATCGCTGGATATATTGGTACGATGTCCGAAGGATTTAATGGATATTGAAATGTTCTGCAAAAGCGAACACCTATCAGGTGCATACAATCTCAATATGTCAGATAACACGAGATCTTGCCCTTTTCTGCCATAACTGTCCCGTGAACTAGTTTCATTGTGATTGTGTAATTACATCTTTTTAAAAATATCATAAGGATTCTCCTGGTATTAATAATGCTTGCTTGGTATGTGCACAGCTACAGGACATTGTCCACATTCCTGATATAGAAAATGCTATTCCTTCTCGAAGCAATTTTACTAATTACTATTTTCTCTATGCTAATGATATCCCAGAATAAATTCTTCAGATTGTTTGAGGCTGTTACTATATGACTGCTGTAGCTGCATGAATAACTACTCTATTCTTGTTTCCTCTAAAGATTATGGAGCTCATTCCAACCCGTAATCCTTATTTTCTCATTGAACCATTTCTAGAATATATAGTGCAGAATTTCCTGAAGGTAGAAGAAACATATTTTCTGGAAAAAAGCTTTTTTTTTGTTTTTGCTAAAAAAAGCTGTACATGCCTCGAAAGTACAGTTCGACCCCTTCATCCATAAATTCAGTTCCATTACAAAGTACCGTATACCGACTGTTGCGATAGTGCAGGAGTCTTTGGCCTATATATGTTTGACAACCTTTGTATAGAAAGCCGCGCAAAAAAGTTTGCATTATATAGGTTGGGGGGGCTCTTATGGATGAGTTTCGTACCCGTGGACCGCATTCGAATTATTTTCTGAATGTGAGATCCATAAGTCTCAGTGGACATCACATTGTGTATGCAGTAACTGCTGCCAATCAATCAAGTGTGGAGCCCCGTTAGTTTGGCTCTTGGCAGAGGTGGCTTCGCCATGCCACTTTACTCTTTTTTTTCTGAAGGGCATGGAGAATGCAATCGAATGTCAACTTTTGACCATTCTTTTGTGATCTGGACACTTCTTTTGTAAGATGCATTGCTTTTAGGTCGGGTCAGTAGCCTCTCTCCCTTCGACGCAAATAAGATAATTTTTTTTCTTTAGGTGAAAAGAGAATCGGTCCAAGCTCTTCATCTCCTTTTGATCTTAAAGTGGTCGTTCATAGGATGCAAAACTGCCCTTTTGAGCAAAAGAAAAGATGTTATGGTAACCGAATGGTAATGTGCGTTCTTGATGTGAACAAGCATGTGGTTTTTACAGGTAGAGTTCAGGAAATCTCCACATAGGTAGCAGCTAATACACATGATAGAAGTCAACAAACTGCAGTAGTATCTTACATAGCTAATCAGACAGTATCATTTGATCGTCTCAGTGGTATCTGAAATAGCTATCTACCAGGTTTCCATCTTTCTTTCTTTCTTCCATTCCACTTGTTTCTTTTGACCGATAGGAGAGAAAGTGGCTCTTTACTGGTATGTATCATCAGGGCCACTTGCATAATAATATCTGTGGTCCTCTCCTAACTTTGATGCCTGTGGACTGGTGATAATCATTGAGTGTATTGTACGGATGTTGCCATCTTTTGACTATCTCTTTTCTTTTTGCCATGCAAACGAGATTAGTTGATGGACTTGTTGGTATTTATAGGATGAAAATGGATGAGGATATATATATATATATATATCTGATTATCCGCTTACAGTATTCGAAAAATTACTTTATATGGTAATCTGTTCGAAAATTAACCGAATGTATATGGATATGGTAATGCAAAAAGATCTGGATTCGGATCCGAAAATCAGTTTACAAATAGATACCATATAATATACTAATCTAAACCCAAGTCCTTGCATGCTCTCGATCTTCGACAACCGGTACGTCCCTTTGCCTCAATAACTTCACATGAATCATAATAGGAGAATCTTTAAGTAAGCGTCAACTCCTTGATGACTATACTTGTAGAGCAGCCCCTCTTCAAGTATAACTCTTATTGATTGGCTAAATATTTTTTATTATGGCGTGCGTATATTGTAATGGTATCTTTTTTAATTACTTCGTACTTGGTACTTATTCGATTCAAATTTGTAATTTATCTTTATTCGATTGCATTTGTATCCTATCTTAAGTCAATTTAATATTCATATCCACTCTTATTAGATTTTGATTTGTACTGGATGAATATTCTAATCTGAATTCGTATCGGATTATGTTAGGATATGGTTCCATAAATTCATATCTGACTCACTTGTGTTCGATATAGATAAAGTGAATATGGATATGGAAATAATCATATTTGGTCTGTTTTCATCCCTAGATATTTAGGTGTTTGTGGCCTTGGCCATGGTGTGGTTATTTTCCCTTTAGCACTGATGATGTCTTGGGTGTTTATGATATTATCATCATTTCATGTCGGCTTTGGACTGAGATTGTGTAGCAAATAGGGATGCAATTGGGCATATACAGATGCAGATATAGGCATTATCATATCCTTATCCGTTTTTTAATATGAATACGGATGTGGATACAGATATTAAAATTATCTTACCATATCCTTAAAAAATAGATACAGATGTAAAATAGATGCTGACCGTATACGAGTAATGTTAGAAAACTGTATCGGAATTGAATCTGGAACCAATCTTAACCTGATCGTCTCAATTGATTTTATGTAATTAATGTCAAAAAAGAGGAAAATAAAAAATCGGGTTCAACCGGTGGTCCGACTCGATTGAACCGACCAGGTTGACCCGGTCTTGATGGCACTAAACTAAATAAACAATTAAATAACAAGTAAAGAGTGGAGGGTTAAAAAGTTCAAAAAAATCTAAAGTAAAACCCCTTAAAGCCCTAATCCAACGTTTTCGTGTTCTCCCATCAGAGTAATCGGAACCTCCGATTTTGATATATTTTCAACTAATTAAAGGTACTGCTCATAAAAAGAACTTTAATTCTTGAATTCTTATAAACAACAAAATCACAAATAATTCCGATTGTATCTAATTAATTAGTTCTCCAAATCCATATCAATTCTAACCGCCCACTTGATTATGTCCATCGTAGTCCTCTGAATTTAGGTAGCTACAAATTAAATTATTAGTATTCAATAGATCAGACGTCATGCTCATCATGTATGGCAGAGATGTTTAGCCATGCAAAAATATATGGGTTATATGGCAGCTACCTTATTTTCACAATTTTTTTTATTTTTTTATGAAAAATAACACCATGTATATTCATCCATATATTCCTCATGTATGTCATTCGAATTTCGTCAGAAACAGAGACTCCTATGACCTCCATCCAGACAATCATTTTTTAACGGTAACAAGATTTTTTAAATCGACACTATCTCGATGGAGGCCGTTGGAGTCTCTGTTTATAACGAAATTCGAATGACACATAGGAAGGATATAGGGATGAATATACATGGTGATATTTTTCAAAAAAAATAAAAAATTTTGATGAAAAATGAGGCGGGGGCAGCCACGTTGGCAGCCCATAGGGGCAGCCCCATTTTTTCCAAAATATATAGTGTGAATAATTTATAGACGTCATACGAAAATAAATAGCATCTACGAAATAAATAATAAAACTTAATAATGTTCAGATGTAACATGCATATTAATTTCTTCCCATAAAAGGTTGTAGATACCATATGGTGGTTTGAATGACGGTTTTCATTTGCTTATTGTTTCCACCGTAACATTTATATTGTATGCATTTCATGGTAAATCAAAATAGTAGTATTTTACGGTTTATTCTCCCTACCATTCTGTGCGTGTCTCTCTCTGTATGTACATTATGCGTATGTATATGTGTGTATATATTATATGTGTGTGTATATATTATATGGTATATGTATGTGTGTATGGGAAAAAACAGGGCTGCCTATGCCCTTATTTCTTGCAATTTTTTTTATTTTTTTAAAATATCATCGTGTATATTCATCTATATATCCCTCCTATATGTCATTTGAATTTCGTCAGAAACAGAGACTCATATGCCTTCCATCTAGAACATGTCGATTACAGTACTGTTCAAACCGTTAAAATTACATGTTCTAGATGGAGGGAACATGAGCCTCTGTTTCTGATGAAATTCGAGTGGTATACTGGATATATAGATGAATATACATGGTGATATTTTTGAAAAAAAATAAAAAATGTCAAAAACATGTATATATATTAGGAAAAAATGGGGATGCCCCCACCCCTTTTTTCCGCATTTTTTTGAAAAGTTTCACCATGTATATTCATCTATATATCCCTCCACTATACCATTCAAATTTCGTCAGAAATAGAGACTCATATGTCCTCCATCTAGAACATGTAAATTTAACTGTCTGAACGTTGTTGTAATAAACACGTTCTAGATGGAGGGTATATGAGTCTCTATTTCTGACGAAATTCGAAATGACATATAGGATGGGTATATAGATGAATGGACAAGGTGATATTTTACAAAAAAAATAAATAAATAAAAAATTTTACGCGAAAATGGGGCGGGGGCAGCTCCATTGAACTCTATATATCATATATTAGGGTTCAATGGAGCTGCCCCCTTGGGGTAGCCAACATGCCTGTTTTTCCTGCCTTATTTTCGGTGTTTTTTTTACTTTTTTGAAAAATATCACCATGTATATTCATATATATCCCTCTTATATGACATTCAAATTTCATCAGAAATAAAGACTTCTATGACCGATAAAATTACTTATTCTAGATGGATGGCATAGGAGTTTCTGTTTCTGACGAAATTCGAATGACATATTGGAGGGATATATAGATGAATATATATGGTGATTTTTTCAAAAAAAAATGCGAAAAAATAAGGGCGAGGCAACCCATTTTTTCCTATATATTGTGTGTATTATATGTATATAACTTATCTGTGTATATATATTTATGTATATGATATTATATTATATCATTGTGTGCGTGTGCGTGTGCATGTATGTGCGTGTGTGTCCGATTTTATCAGTTCAAAAAATCAATTCAATCGGCCAGATCATTAAATTAAGCTCGAATCAATTTTTTCCAGATTGATAGGAATGATAATGACATTGTGGGTGAATGGATGCTTTATCACACTCCTTTGTTTAAATGTGGGGAAGACGGTTAAAATAAAAGAGAATAGACTAGAGTGAGGGTTGGCATATCTGCCAATAAGAATCTGGAAAGGAAAAAAAATCGCGACAAAAAGGATAGATCTTAACTCGATCTCAGATTTAAGATTCGAAATAACTCTCTTAGGTACGATTTTTCATGCTCAATAATCTTCAAAATTTCTGAGCTCTTGACTGCTTCAAATAGGATGCAAACAAACAGATATAGATACGGATAGAAATATTACTGTATTATTATCAGTTTTCAAACATGAATACAGATATAGATACATGTATTAAAATTATCTTATCATATCCTTAAAAAATAGATACAAATGTAAAATGGAAGGCCATATCGATATCCCGGATATCCTGTTAAGCGTAGTGAGTAATATAATCACTAGTGGTGTTCGAAATATGGTTATTTTGTTAGTTGTCTTCTGGCCATGGAAGGACATATCGATATAGATATCGTTTTGATATCGTATCGATATGATATTTCGACGATATATCGGTGATATATCGTCGAAATATCCCCATATCGATGCACTTTTGTAAAGGAAATACCTAAAAAGGAGGATATATCGTCATATCGATACCGATATCGATCTCATCTCGATATTAATATATCAACGATATATTATCACGATATTTCCTTCCATGCTTCTGCCCCTACATCATACCAAGAAGAACTACCGTTCCTTGAGACTTAAAGGAAATCTTGTCCTTTACCTACGTTACCGTAATCATTTGAATCTTGCATGAAGATGACTTCCTTTAGTGATCTTCCTATTGACCATCTAATATGCATAATTTCGAAGATTATGACTAAGCTATAGGAGTGATATTCTCTATCTAATGACCTTCCACTAGTTGTTAGTTGTTAGAGAGGATAGTAAGCTGATTGTGTTTCCAAAAGCTCTTGTGATAGTGGGAACTCAAGGACAAAAACGAGGACTTAGAAAGAAAAAAATCATACGAGTTGAAAATGCCAAGTAGAATAAAATATGCATGACTTGAATTGTCTTTAGGGATGACTTCATTTGTGTTTAAGAATAACTAATGTCCTTCTTTGAATTTGATATAACTATGGTGATAACAAATGGTACGAAGCAATTATATATCCTATTAAAGGTAACGAGGATGAGACTTCCTTTAAGATTTTTACATATATGATCTATTACCGATTTTAGTGAGTATTAGGTAATTGTCTACCACTAACCCAAACTCAACTCTTCACTCTCCTGATATCCCTTCTCTCCTACGATTGTCGCCTCCTCGACGCTCCACTCCTTGACACACGGATTGGTGGAGCCTCCTCCGCATCGTCGACACCATAGCATGTGCCAATGATCTCCTCTTGCTCTCCTCTAACCCTTTCCAGCCACAATCAGTGTCACCTGAGTTAGGGTTTTACCATTTTATAAATTTTTATGTTAATTTTTTAATGTTCATTTGTAGTAGAGGATGCATGCATCTTTCTATTTTTTATGATATGGGTTATTTTTATTATTTTTTTATATCAATGTTATGCTAGAGTACAATTGCTTTTGTTGTAGCTTTCTCAATATATTTTTACTATTGTTGACTAATTAAGTTCATTTGTTATTTGTTATGTTATTGTTATGCTATTTCTTATGCTATTTGTTATGCTATTGTGTTATGCTATTGCTAAGGATCAATCTACCACCTTAATTGGTTTGACTTTTGTTGTAGACACATGCCTATTCACACACACACATACACGTAAATAGGTCGATCGATTGGTATCCGTAAAAATTTCTAAATATATGTATAACAATTCATTTATATATTTAAAAAAATTGAAAATTCAAAATCGACTAATGTCTGACTAACTCTAACTAATTAGTTACCTGACTGTCGATTAATCTTTAGTTGGTCACTCGACCGTTCTATTACCGACTACCAACTTCTGTAACCTTGCTTGAGTTGTTTTAACACTCGAGACTAGATTGATTTTAATACCACTTCATAAAACAATAAGTTTCTAGGTTTAAGTAATATGCTATAAGTCTCCACTCTCAAAACTCTAGTTTCCCCCTTTCTTGAATCTCAACATAACCAAACCCTAACGACGTGTTTGGAGTGACAAAGGAATTCCCATGTAAAGGGATCACTTGTTGAATGGAATGCTTTAAGGAATGGAAAAGAACTAGTCTTTCCATTATAAAGTTGGGTGCACCTAGGGAATGGAATCATTAGATGGAGTTCCAGATCCTGTCTTACATTTGGTATCTCCTTGAATGAATGAAATACAATTGGATGTTTTGCAGTTTCCATCCATCTTTGTTCTACTATTATAAAAACATAATTTTCATCTAAATTCTAAAAATTTCTTTATTGAAATAAATCTAAACCACTGGTTTAAGAGTTATCAACTCATATTATAAAATATCAATAACTAGGTACCAAATTATTTAAAATCAATAAAAAAATTTAATACTACTCTCAAAACTAACTATTTCCATCGAGGAATTCTCTGACAAAAGGGTGAAGAAGACATCTATTTCTTATGGATCATGCACCATCTTCAAGCAAGCTCTATGCTGTTCTTTTTTTATCAAAAGCCTGGAACTTTTTCATTTATTCATTTAACTTCAATCGATATTTTGCAACATTAACACCGAGTGCTTGATGTTTGATCACCAGCAACTATAACTCTTGGATATGGACCGTGTCCCTTCAATAACGTTGAACCTGGCTCTAATACTAGTTGTCGGGATACGAACCACCGGTATCATCTCTGCTCTGATACCGAATGAAACCCTTGGTATGGATGCTGATGCGTAATCACCCACCACCACAAAAGCACATGAAGAAGAGAGAACTAGATATGAATGATCGACCACCTCTCGCGATCACCAGAGAAGAAAGATCATCAAAAGAAGAACACGTACATCTCTCTCCATTTCCCTCGCTCTCTTCCTCTCTCTCTCTCCCCTCCCCCTCCCCCTCTCATTGGGTTGCTCTAGTGGCGGTGTGGAGGCAATGCTCCCATCCCCTCTCTCAATTACAAGCCCATAGTCCTATTGTTATTAGGACTACAAATACAATACAATTAAGCTATTATTAGGATTATGATGTCCATCCCATTAGGATTCTTAATCTTAATATGACTCTAACCCATGTTCCACAATATACGGGATTCAGAGATCAAGATTTTTCGGGGACGGTCCAATTTTACCCGAATAAGAATATTCCAGAGGAAAATGCACCTAAGATCAAATATTTCAAGCCAACTTCCGTGGAGAATTCTGACTTTCTTTTTATGTTGTGATAAAAAACATAAAATTTGAAGCTCAATAGCTAAATATATGGCAATCTAACATGGGTTATAAGTGGCGAGGATTACTACTTGACAACTTGAGCTTAAGTATTTTTGGTGACTGTCAACGAGTCCAACCGGACACGTACCCAATAAGTTGTTAGCATCAGTTTTCTCGACAACGGACTGAGGATCTAAGCCTGGGGCATACAAATTTCCATCGCCACTGTGCATCAAATTTCAATTCTTTTAAGATAGCTAGATTCTTGGGATTTTGTTACCCACATGCCCCATACTTCCTTAACTTCTTTTTCTTCTAATCCCTTGAGTGGATTTAGCCCATTTCGTAATCCCTTCTTGCTTTCGATATTAATCAAGGTTTTGAAAATCGAATTGAGCATCAAACCGGTTTTGGGTTTTTATCGTTGGACTAGTGAGACCGACCAATCGAATCAGTGATGATGTCAGCAGTTCATACAAACCAGAAACAACCGAATTGTTGTATTGTCGTTTTTGTTTGTATGGTCAAACCGGGTCAAACCGAATTATACCGGTATTTCATATAATAGAAAAGAATAATTCTTTTCAAGTTATTTCAATAAAGTGTGTCTTTTCAAGTTTTTCCAATGTCACTGACAATTACATATATACTGATATATTTTTACAAAAATCATAATAGTGACCTTTTATTAGTACATGTGTGCAGCTATATTATCCCAACATGAAAAGTGAAGGGTTCAGATGTTATCGAAAAATCGAAAGGGCGCATTACATATTTTTTCAAATTCACATAAACACATAATTGTGATGTACAAAATTAACCATCATAATACTATTCAAACTCCAATTGATAACAAGTGTTGTTAATCGACGGATTCTCATAGTATGACTTCATGCACAAGCTCACGCATAATGCGGAAGGGGACAACCTCATGCACAACGTGGTAAGAAAAAAGTAAATGCTCGTAAAGCAAGAAGCACCGTTGAATCATTGGCACACATGGAAGGAGAAGAGACAAGGAGTGTCATACAATAAGTTAGAATGAGACTAGATTGTGACTAGTTTCTAAAAAATTACAAGTAATTATGATTTTGCTAAAAAATAGATCGTCGAATTGATGTTTTGGTTCAACTGGGTTCAACTTTGTTAATGCGGTCCAACAAGATTTTGACTTGTTTATATGTCGGATCCTTTTTCTTCTGATTGCGAACCGGTTCGATTCGATTTCTAAAACTACAGAAAATAAATTTTACCGAGAAAATAATAATAATAATTACAGGATAAATGGTACTCCTGTGAATTCATTGATGTTGTACACAGAGATTTCCTCCTCTAGTAAGGTGAAGTACGGCGCATAGGAAATTGGTCGGTCATTAAAGAAGAAGAAGAAAGGGCTAATTATCACTGTTGACTTTATAGAAAAATAGCATAGAAAGAGAATGGTACTGAGCTTGGACATGATTAGATGTTGCATCATTTCATCGATGGGCCCTCGTGACCATTATTTTTTGTCCCCTTTTACTGATGTGATCTGATCCTCGACGGCTGATAATACAGGTGCCCTTACCTTCGTAATAAAACCACCAGTTATTCTGATGAGACTTGTCATCAGATATTATTTTTCGTGCCAATTTAATTCATCACCCCCTTGGATATATTATTCCATTTCTCGACGTGACATTAAACATCATTATTATTTCTTAATTACTTCTCATCTATACCATCCTCTTTGAGCCAGAAGCCAAAACCTTACGACAAAGGCAAGGTTTAAAAAATCGGATCGGCAGGTCGGATCGGTTGGATCGAGAATCGATCTCGATCGGGTCGGTTCGGTTGGTTTTCTATAATTAATTAAAAAATAAAAATCATGTCCGATTGGTGGTTGGACCATGTTGATCCGACCCTATTTTGATGTAGTAAATTTTCAAAAAAAATAAAATATTGAAATAATAAGGTTTTTATCACTTTTGCCCTTCTTAACTTCTGCGATATAAGTTATGTCCCTCTCTTTTTTGGAATATAAGTTGTGCCACTACTTTTTTAGAGTAATTTTCTAAAAACAACTATAAATAAATGATTATAATATTATATTCATATATAATGATAGAAAATGTGACTAACTTTTGTAGAGTTTTACTCGAAATAGATAATCATGTTATTTTTTTGAAAGATTTGATATTTTGACGATTGTTTCATTGATACATAAATACATACTTACATATATGTATCTGGTTTTATCGGTTCAAAAAATCGGTTCAACTGATCGGATCAGTAAATTAAGCACGGTCCGATTTTTTCCGAGTCGATAGGAATGATGATGTCATACTGACATCATAACCGATCCGATCCGGATGGACCAAATCGAAGGCTGGCCGGTTCAATGTCCAGTCCGATTTTTAAAATCTTGGACAAAGGTCAAATCCGATTTAACCATAAAATCAAACATGCTCAATTGGATGATGATATCATAACCCAAACTAATCGAACTATTGTACTGAATCAAAACATGTATAAAATAGAAAGTCAACACACACACACACACATATATATTCCTAGCTTCATTTCACATTACCTACCTTTATTCTATTAACGCCTTATTTGAGCTTATTCCTCACTCTTATTCTTAATTATTTTCGAACCGAACGTATAGTGTTTTTGTATTAACAATAGATTTTAAAAAGTAATTTTACACCACGACCCCTAAAATATTTCCAATTGCACCACGATCCTTGTAATTTCACCATAATACTCGGAATGGAGCATGTGTTTTGAATGAATGAAGATTATAAGGGGTTGTGACGTAATTTTAAAGGGATTTTCACCCGACGGATCCTATAAACTTTGCCAATTACCTCCACGACCTTTGAAACAACATAATTCCTCCATCGATCCCGTAAACTTGTCAACTTTTACCACATGAACCCTCCGGGTAATCTGTTTGAAGCTCGTGGAGGTCTTGGAGTAATTTACAGGTCGATGAGGGTAATTACGTTATGCAAAAGATCGTAGAGGTAATTTAAAAAGTTTATAGGATCTGACGTAGAAATCTCAATTTTTAAAAAAAGCATCAAGATGTATTTTTTAAGGATACGGGATATGGTCCAGGCTTTTGCAATAAATAGATGGGTGGGCCCACACGGAAAATAAAGGGAGGCCATAAATTAGGGTTTATGATGGAAAGATGAGGCCCACATGTCAGGAGCCTTCATTACGATGCTGTAATCTCTACCCTGCTCAAAATAAAACCCCATGTGGACATCTACGACCATTTTGTCAGAGCCCATCCCCTTCCTGTTATCTTTACAATCTTCTCCCAAACTAAACAATTTTCCCCCGGTAGTTTACATCGTGGTCCTCAAACTTTTCCTTCCATGTCAATGTGGTCCCCACACTTACAAAATTATATGTATATGAGCTCCAAACTATTTCACAGTAACATGATGGTCCCTCCACCAGTCCAACTGACGTTGCGTGAAATTAACTGCGGAGTAGGGTCAGGAGGTAAGGATGCAAACGGATGGATATAGATATATGTATTGTATTATCATATCTTTATCTATTTTTTTAAACGGATGCGGATGTGGATATTGACGAATATTAAAACTATCTTATCATATCTTTTAAAAACGGATACGGATGTAAAATATATTCTGATCGCATATGAGCAATGTTAATAATACTTTATACAATCGACTTAAATATATACGAATTGGATGGAAAACATATGATATAAATTTATTAAATGTATTTGTATCCTAAAATTATACAAATAGGGTAAAAGAAGGTATAGAATTATGTTATATGGGATTAAGAATAAATATATGACTATATTTATATCCGAAAACAAATATACGTATACGGATGTTTGTGGATATCAAAACGATATCCATATCTGTATCCATTTTAAACGGACACGGATATGGATATCAAAATCTGTATAAAATGGATACGATGATGGATCGGATACGGATATATCCATAACCGTTTGCATCCCTACTAGCAGGGGACCGCATAGTTACCTGTAGGCATGTTTGTTACGTTGGAATAGATGGGATACAGAATTACCATTCCTTGTCGATTTCATTCCTATGTTTGCAGGGCCGTCCTTGAGGATAGTCTTTGAGTGTAATGACCTAGGGCCTATCAACTTTAGGGATCCATTTTTACATGTATTCAATCTATAATTTAGAAAAAAATGGTATATGTCTTATTGGGGCTTTGTAGAATAATATTTCAGTAAAACAACTCACCGAATAATGAGCTCTTATGGAATCAAAATTTTTCCTACGAAACAATCCGCGGAAAAATGAGACCTTATAGAATTAATTTTTTTGATGAAACAACTCGTCGAAAAATAGAACCTTATAGAATAAAAATTCGCGAACAACTCCGATGTCAAAGTTCAAAATTTAATGGAATTATATAAGAGCACATTATTCACCGGAATTATTTATAAGGACTCATTTTTTTCTTTTGCATAGGGTCCACAAAAATGTCAGGAAATACACTGTGTGTTTGTTAGATCATATTAAGACATGATTAATTATTACAATGGAAGTCGAGCTTACATGGGAATAGCCATTTCTTGATATCCCCTAAAAATTTAAATTCCATTCCTTGCAAATGCTAAGGAATGTATTCTTCTTCAATATTTTTAAACTCGTATACCATTGTTGTTAGAAATTTATGGATGCAAGCCGTCGCATAAGTTGCAAATATATATGCATATATAGCTCGACATGGATACCAAATTTTCTTTTTTTTTTCAAATACGGATATGAACACCATTTTATTTCTTTAGGATATGGATATGGATATGGATATAGTTACAAAATACTCTAGTGGATACAGATACAAATCTATCAATTTAACTTTTGATTATTATATGAAATATATATTAATTTTATAGAAAAATAAGTCAAAAGACACCGATTCTATTTTTAGATGATTAATTTCTTTTTGTTATTTTTTCTTTCCAAACATAAAAAATGAATGTTCCATGTTAGACACTTTAAATCCCCATATAAACAAAGTAATGGAATAGAAAAACTTATTCTTTTATATTTGATTGTTAACTCCATTCTTTTTTATTCCTTTCAAATAAACAAAAGACATCTTAAAATAGTTTGGAACTCGAATTTATACTTTTGTAAATTTAGGATTCACGTTGACATCAAATGAAAAGTTTGGAACCTCTTTAAATTATTTATTTTTCCTTATTTCTGGAATAACTATTTTACCTCCTCTGATTAGGGATGCAAATTGACGGATATGAATGTGGATATAGGTATTACCGTATATTTATCTGTTTTTTTAATACGAATACGAATGCAGATACAGATATTGACGGATATTAAAACTATCTTACCATATCTTTAAAAAATGAATATGGGTGCAAAACAGATACTGATCGAATATGGATAATGTTAGAAATACTCGATAGAATCGACTTGAATATATACGAATTGGATGGAAAACACATGATATAAATTTAATAAATGAGTTTGTATCATAAAAATTATATAAATACGGTAAAAGAATGTATAAAATTATGTTATATAGTGTAAAATAAATTTATAACTATATTATATACAAAAATGAATATACGGATGCGGATATCAAAATGATATCCATATCCATATCCATATCCATTTTAAAGTAAATATGGATACATATGTTAAAATCTATATAAAACGGATACGATGACGAATCGGATACGGATATATCCATAACGGTTTGCATCCCTACCTCCGATGGATGTACTGGTTATCATACATCCTCAATCTACACGTCTCACAAAACGTCACATATTTTACGATAATTATCACTTAGCTCATATTTACCAAAAAAAATCAGATTTATTTCTGACTATATTTTTTATTACTAAGTGTGAGTCAATTCATATTTTCATGAATTGTCTTTTTTCTTATCTAACTCCATGTTTTTCAAAAGAAAAGGTATCATTCAGATTACGAAAAAAGAACAAAGAGTAATAATTAGTAAGTGAAGTTTACGATATGACTAATACATATTTACCGTAGAATTGAATATAATGACGACTGTGACCCTAACCCTCAAACTAACTGAACAAAAATAATGGATAAACCTATTCCTCGTTTGCATTCAGTTAAGATATCACGAGATGAAGTTGTCACAACACTTACAATTCGGGGTGGATGAGATATCCAGGGAAGGATATCGAAAGTTCATATATTAGTTTCCACCTTGTTGTTGGATCCTTATCCCTTTTATATTGCATGCGTGTCATTTCGCTAGGGGTGCACATGTATCAGATTGGATCAAATAGGTTCGAATTTTTAATGCTTACCTAAGCTATGTTTAAGTCTGTATTACACTAGACCTCGACATTCAAATCATGGTCTAAAATTGAGATTATTGATAAATGTAAAGAAAAAAATATTTAATATTTGGGACGCAAAAATATATATATATATGCTTGTTATGGATTTAGTACTAATAATCATTGTATAACTAAATATAAACATTTATTTACTGGGACCAAGCGAGGGTCTTGTCGATCCATAGGACGGAGTGACAGTCGTTGGGGCAACCGCTCGAAGACCAGAGCAAGACAAAAATTCAACCCACGATAAGTGATCAAACAATGCAAGATGTGTATGTGAGTTAAGATTTATTTTAACTCTACAAAAACATGTGTATAGTAAATAAGTATAGAGTATTGAACCACATGGAGCAAACTTGATAGATTGATGGATTTAATCCTAATTATCTCTAATCCTAATTAATTCCAATTTATATTCTTTTTGTTTTTTATTTTTAAATTATTTTCATGGGTTTTTAATATTTGAATTTTTTATTTGATTTTAAATTATGCAAATGTTTTTTGGTAATTTTTATTTATAAATAAAAATATATAATATGTATAATAATATAAATTATAATATAGGATATAGGTAATATATGTATAATAGGTATGTATAAGGTCATATATATGTGTTATGTGTAAATATATATATATATATATGGTATTTATATATAATATATAGTGATTAATATTTTGTACTTTTTTATAATTTTCTATAATTTTTGTCATTTTTGAGGTATTTTTGCTAATTTTTATGTGATTTTTAGATGAACAAATAATTGAAAATGTATATAGGTCGAATGATTTTGGATTTTAAATATAGATAAATTGGTTCAAAATTGTCAAAACTATTTTTAATACGAATTATATAGAATAAATAAACATATAGAAAAGAAATTGAAATTTTAGGGCTCTTTTAATTAATTTTGCTAATTTTTATAAAGTTTTTGAAGTTTTGTGATCTTTAGTGTTTTTTTGTATTTTTTGTGATTTTGGATATGTGCGAAAATATAACAAAAGGAAACTACACTAATTTTTAGGGGTTCTTTCAAGTGTTTTTCTATTTTTTTGGATTTCTCTAAGTTAGACAATAAATACAAGGCTCCTAAATGATTTTAAACGAATAGTAAAATGTCATAAAATGTTAAATAAAGGTTAAGGTGTGAAAGATCATAATTTTAGGCATCTACCATATTTTTCCCACTATTAAAATCAAACAAGAGCTATTTTTAATAAATAGAGACACAAAATGAAAAATACAACTGAGGCAGGGATCATTTTGCTATATAAATGAAGTTTAAATGCATTCAATAACAAAGAAATGAAGCATAAGAGCATGCATGCAATTAAACCAGGAATAAATAAACATACACATGCCCGGAAGGGGAATAAATGCAATTTACAAAAATGCTAGGTCCTTATATGCAATATTCTCAAAACTATTTACACTTTATTCATAATTTTTTAAACTAATTACATATACAGAGCTGTAGGGGCTCTTAAATACAAACACCAGGCGCCTCACGTGGGGTCCACGTGAGGTGACTTGGCAAGGGACCTAAATGTAATTACAAAGGAATGATTGGGTACAAATGTAAATATTACATAAATTATTTACACTACAATTAATATTTACAAGACTACAAATAAAAAAAGAAAAGCAGAGGAGTGTCAGTGATATTACCCCAAAGTCACGTGCGGACGGCTCAGATCATCCCCTACCGCTTCAGCGATGACGGTCCAAATCAGATCCAGCCGGTGATCTTATGTCTCCTACGATGCGCCCTCGGACGACGCCTGTACAACCTGTAGCTTGGGCTCCATTGGATGGTGATGCCTCATTACCCAAGAACAAGTTCCCTCGTTTTCAGATTTCTCATGCACCAGACCTCCTCTCGTGCTAGTGAAAGGCTCTACGTGTTCCTGCTAGTGATTTACAACAACTGATACCATTAGAGTGTTCAGGACCAATTGGTGGGGTCTTGATTGCTCGAGGAAGCTCGAGGAACTTGGGAGTCGAACTTGGAGGCTATTGGCCCTCAGTTGGGCATGGTTCCTCCAAATACCTATAGGGTTAGCACACGGACGCATAGGCAAAGGATTCGGGCCTTTATTGGGCAAAATAGCAAAAGGCAAGGCGAGATGAATGTGCTCCGGTGTACGACGGAGGGGGAGCACTGCGGGCCTGATCTGGAAGGAATCGGGGTGGTCTAATGGGTCAAGGAGGTGGAGAAATGGTCGGGGAAGGAAGTGGGATGGAAATGGATTTGAAACAAGGTGAGTTTATGGTGAACAGTGGCCAGAGCTTAGTGCTCTAGCATTCTTTAAATCCTATGATTACGCTACACTATGCGTGGAAAAGAAATGCGAAGAAAATGCCTAAGTTATCAGCTCAAACCTGGTGGTTAGACCAAGGAGTAGAGGACATGGCAGAGGCGGAGCTCCGGCCAAGGGATTGGGCCATCCAAACCCTTGTCCTCGCCGATAAGGCTGGGGAATCCATGTGTCACCATGAGCTTCGTCCCAAATGGGTCCTGTTGGGTTTACGACTCTGGAAAGAAGATTAAAAACAAAAAATGGTGGGAGGGTGGCTATATACAAGCGGAAGTTTGACCTAAGGTTTCCTCACAAATCAATGAGTATACAAGGAAGCTACAAGATGGGTGTAATGGACGCTGCTTCCTAAAAAAGATTTCGTGAAGAAATCGAAAGCAAAGGAGCAGTGGATCAAACAGGGTAATTCGAAGAAGATAGGGTGATGTGAGTTTTACATAAGTCAGAGGAGGATGGTATGGAGACCGGAGAGTTGACCGGAGGTTAACTGTCCAAGTTCCCTTATTGGTCAACCTAAGCCCACAAGACGACAAAATATGGCTAAAAATGAGAAATAAAAGAATAAAAAATAGAAAATTATTTATTTTCAAAAAAACTCAAAACATAAAATATGTTAAGTATTTATGATTTATTTAATGATACTTTTTATTTATTTTTACAACACTATTTTGCATGTGTTTTTGTTTAGTTAGTATTATTTAAGTATTTATTTTTATATATTTGATATAATTTGTTTATTTAAGGTTAATCTGATACATAACAATATTGTTTATTATTTTATTTATTTATAGTGTACTGATTACAAATTTACATATTTTTACTTGATTTTTATATTTTTGTTTATTAGTTTAAATAAATACATGTGTATAATGTATAGATATATTTCATCTATATTTTTAAGTACATTTTTTTATTTAAGGTATTTTTATTGATTTTATTTTTTTATTAATTTATTAATGATATATACAATATGTACAAGTATAAAAAAATATAGGATGAATAAAAAGATGAAGAATAAATATTTTGAATATTATATATAGGTATACAATACAATTGGGACCCAAAAGTCAACTTTTACATCTTAAGATCGATTTTAATGAAACCACCTTCATTAAATAAATGATTTAATTTTATGAATAATAAATGTGAGTTTGTCAGTTTGGAGTTCATAAGGAGAAGATACAAGTGTGTGAAGTTTGGTTTACGGTTTTTTTGTCTTGTGTGTCCTAGCCACACTGTGTATTATTTTTCCTTGAAATAAATTTTGTATTTTCCTATGCATTATTATGTACATGTTTCTTTTTCATTGGTTTGATGCAAAAATAATGAAGTATAAGATAAGGCCCAAAAGGCTATTTTACAAAGAATACAATTAGGATTTTTGATATATATATATATTATGTACAATTATTAGCCTTATCTCCCCCTACTTTATTCCTAGTCGACCAATTCAAGTCTTGACTTAATCTTGGGATTCAGGGTCATTCAGTTTGTCTGACACTTCATTCTTTTTTTCTTTTCTTTCCTTTATTCTTTTATTTTGGAATTAAGTATGTGTATTTATACAATATTTATAGTACAAATAATAAATGCTATTTTGAACAAATTAATGATATATACATGCATTTAACTAGGGATTTAAGGCCAAATGAAAGAATAAATGTGATGAAATAGAGATTCATCAATAAAATACTTGTAATATGTAGAATCCTAAAAGTATCATGTTGACTTTGATTAAAATTGCAAGTTTGTATATATCAAATAAGAACTACCATTAACATGTAGTTAACTTACTTAGCTACACATTGCATGAGGGAGGACTGTGCGCGATGGAGGTTTGGAGAGCCAAAGACAAGGTCTGGCTCTACATACATGCTACATGCGTGCCTATGGGGATGAGGAGGGCGTGGCTGAGGATGAGACAACAGTCGGTTAGGGATGAGATCTGGCTACACGTGCGTTAGGGAGGTCTGAGAGAGCCGACGACAAGGTGCGGCTACACATGCATGAGGGAGATATGGTTGTGCATGCACGTAGGTGGGGACGAGGACAACATCTGACGAAGATGTGTGCAGTGTGGGTGGGTGTTTTGTTTGGAAGGGTCTAAGGGGATTTTGGTTTAGGTACTATATATTTGAGAAGGGTATTTTGTTTGGAATATTGATAGGTTTCAAAGGGCATTCCTGCTAGTTGGGCTACTGATGAATCTCAGATACATCATGTTAAAATACATGTATTATTATCCAAGATTAAAAAATTCAATAAAAACCATAATTAATTCATTGTTATTAACTTTTATTAACGCTGTGTATAATTAACACTAAAAACCCGACCCTAAATATTTTATTTAATACTAAAATTTTCTTCATTTTTCTCTTTTATTAAAAATCCTTAAAAATTAGATTAAATATTGTACATATTTGTTTTGGTCTTTAAAAGGAATTAAAAATACAAAAAATAACAAACCCTTAAAAATCAAGTGTTTTTACCTATTAAAAATATTTCTAAAAATATCTCTTTGTATAAATGATTTCTTTTGACTTTTTAGTCAACATGAAACTTGTAGATCTCACCGAGATCTACAACTTTCATGTTTTGACATTTTATTGATTCAACTTCCTTTTATTTATTTTTGATTTTCCTTCTATTTTCCTTTTTCTGATTATTCTGGTACAACCACGTGGCGCCCTTTGGGCCGCCTAAGTGGCCGCCCCACCTTGTGCCACTCGCCATACTCCATGGTCGTTGGATCCACCTTATCTTGCCTCAGTCACAACCACCATCTCCAGATAAACCTCAGCCATCAGATCTTCTCCCAGATATGATCTCAGTTGTCTCCCTCCTCCTTCATCACAACCATTGGATGACCTCTCATCCAATGGCCCTCCTTCCTCCACGTAGCCACTCTCCTCCTAACCCTTGGATGAAGCCCACGCTTAATCAGCACCGTCTCCAGCACAAGCTCTCTAGCCACTAGATCAGATCATCTGATCTGATCTTGACCACACGTTTGTACCTTGACCTTAGCCGTTGGATCCCCTGATACCACGGATAGGAACCCGTCGTCTACCTCCACTGTCCCCCTTACTCGTTCGTTACTCGACCAAACCCCGCACCCCCTTCCTATTTTGGTAGCTTCCCCTGCTCACCTTCCTCCGATCTAATGCTCCCCTCCATAGTCATTACCTCCGCCATCCTCGCACACTGATAAACTCCCCATGACCGACCTTCTAGCGCCTTCAATCATCCATTCAAAACCCTCCTCCTGACCACCTAAAACCGCCCATCCATCACTATGAATACCCCACTCCCGCCACACTTCCACCATGTCCACCATTCCACGGGCGAAGGCCCAGCTTCCCTCGCCCCTCTGGTGACAGCGGAGGGGCGATTAGTCGAGGAAATGACGACCTCCTTCCCAGGTGTCGACCCATGGCCTTTCCGGCCATGTCACGACCACCCTAGGCACCGTTGAGCTCTTTGACATGACTGATTGGATTCGAGTGATGACTCGAGCTTCACATGAAGCTCAGCCCAAGCCTCCATGCCACTTTCTTCCTCTTCGATCCTCCAAGTAATGCAAATCTTGTTTTCTTGTGTTTTCCTTAATTTAATCACACACACGCACACCACCTCACTTCTATTAGACCGCACCCCCAGCTTTGGCATGCATCACCGACCTTTGTGCAATCCTTCATGTACAGTTCCCTCTTCTCCACATCCTGACCACCTCCGCCCCATCTTCTTCTTCACCTCACCGGAGAAGAAGCTTGGGTTCCCCATTCCTCTGCCTGCACGGATCCCCCATCTCATTCACTTGCACTTCACTCACGCTTCGGCTAGACTTCTAAAGCTTGCAGGTACATATTTCGTCAATGAACGGAGCTCACATAACTTGTCCTATCGTCGGCCATCATCGCCTGGTGATCATAAAGCTCCGTGGACCTTCTACTTACACAGAGGAGAATGGTGGAGCTTTGGCCGCCTCGCTGGAGTTCCAAATATGCCACCCCTCCTCTAATGGAGGATGAAGCACATGCGTCGTTGGATGGGACCCGTACGACAACCATCCAAAGGCCCAGATAGCGCCACACTGCACCCCCGACTCTGCAGACTTGGAGACCCGAGCCACTAGCTTGAAGCGCCCTACATCTGCCACACATCCACCCGAAGCTACAACCACTCAAACCAAGCCTACCCACATGCATCGCACGTGCGGGGGTTGGTTATTTACAGAGACCCTGTCGGGTTTCACAATTTCTGCCCCCGCGCATAAGGGTTATATACAATGGGACCCTCTGACTTTTGTAAATTGCAAATAGGTCCCTCCAAGGACATATTTATCATTATTTTCCCATTATTTTTATGCATTTTATTACAATTATGCCCTTGCACTATTTTATTCATATCTTGAGCATATGAACTCCATTTTATTGATTTCAGTGTCCTTTGATGCTTGTTTCATCCTCTATCTAATGGAATATTCAATTTCATGATTTGACACTTAATTAAATGTGACAATTTTTGAGATATATAGTGTCTTATGCTCTTTAATTAAAAAACCATTAATTATCCTTATTGCTCAATTTGACTCTAAAACCAATCCTTAATTTATTGCTCATTGATTTGACAATTTTAGGGTATAATTGTGCATTATTTTATGCATGATCATCACATATTAAATTGTATAAAATCAAATAAAAATTGCATGCATCATGTTATTTTATCTCTGCATCATTTTTTGAACATAATGTGTCTGCATATGAAGACCTAAGTTTAGAATTTAATCACTAATTATATAATCAATAATTTTCGATGAATAAACTAGGAGGCTCGTGTCCTTGTGTTCGACCTTGGTATACTTGCCAAGTAAAATTATTACCGCATATTCTAAGCTGTGGTCTTTGCTGAATCAAAATCTGTCTCTTGTACTACAAAAATACGAGATTATTAAAGAGGCATTTTCATGGTTCATCAGCTGTTAATTGACCCGAATCATTTGAATTCAATTAGGATTGTTTGATAAAAATTTGAAATACCTAGATTCCAAACAAAAAGAATTGAATTTGAATTTGACTTATGAATTCAATTCCTAAATGAATCGAATTTGGATTAACCATAATCCATTCAATAATTATTCGATTCGATTCGGTATTTATATACATTTATGTATGAGCGTACGTAAGTATTGATGAGCCGCCCGATGGACTAAGGTAAAGGAATCACTAAGGTCATTGCGACCTCAGTCGCTCGGGACTCAGAGCTCAACAAGAAACAAAAATCGGACCACCAAATAAAGATAGAAACACGAAGAAAACCAAATAGCATTCCTAGCTATGGGATTGACCTGGTATAGCTCCCAGGGTCAATCTCGAGGAGCACGAGTTGGCCTTGCGGCCTACGAAGTAGTCTAAAAATGAATAAAATATCAACAAATATTTTTTGGTGGGTTTTTAATATTTTTATATTTTTTGGATTTTTAATTATGAAGGAAAATAATAAAAAGGTAAAAACAAGCACAAACAACAATTTATTTAACTGCTCTAGAAAGCTCCAAAAATTCAAACAAAAATATTTTTAAGTTTTATGAATTTTTTACTGTTTTTGGTGAATTTTTGAGAATTTTATAATTTTTATAGATTTTTCTAAAAATGAAAGAAGTCTGAAATAAAGGAACACTATCCAGCCAGGCTTCAAAGACCACTTAAAAATATCAAATAGTCTTTTCAAGGCCTGGAGGTATATTTCTTAAAAAGTATAAACAAAAAGGAAAATTTAGAAAAAGATGTTATTAATTTTTGTATTTTCTTTAATTTTCTAGAATTATTATGAGTTTTTAGTTTTTTTAAATTTTTATGCTTTTTATGAATGCAAAAATAAACAAAAATGGCCAGAAAATCAAACAGGCAAAAACACACAAAACTTGATTTTTTTTGTAATTTTTAAAGGGGTTTTAATATTTTTTATGAATTTTCAATCGGAATAGACAGAAAAACAAAAGTTTTTGAATTTTTAAAAATACTTGGATTAATTTTGATATTTTATTAAAATCCAAAACCCACACACAGTGCACAAGGACCTAAATGTAATAAAATTATAGTCCAGGGGCCTATCAGTAACACGGCATAAAAAATCAGGGCCAAACTTGCAAAAAGTCCAATAAAACACGCGCCTCTCACGTGGACCAGGCCTGGAAGGACTGAAATGCAATTCCTATTTATAAAATATCAAACATCAACACACAAGGAATACATGGTAGAAAGTGCAAAAAGCCCACTAAATCACGTGTTGATGCACGTGGCCAATACACACAGGGACTATAATGCAAATATCTAAAACAAGAAGGTCCTCTATGCAATTTTTACAAAAAAAATGACGGGACAAAATATTTACAATACTAAAAAGTAAATATAAAACAGGAGGGGGCCTAAGGGATATTTACCCCATTTATTATCCGAAGGCTGAGGGGATGCCACGCGGATGATCGAATGGTGCTGGAGCGGTGGCGCCTCTTTAAGAACTTCCGCTCGGATCGGACGACGGAGGGCCTCCCACGTGGAGGATCTGACGGCTAAGGTGCGTTGTGGGTAAACCGTCACTGGATCAACGGTGGTGAAGATGACACGTGTAGATCGAATGGTCCTGACTGCAGGGTGTCTCTTCGTCTGAGTGGATGGTCCAGATCAGACCTCTGCTAGATCCGACGGTGGAGAGCTGGTGTGAACGAACAATCAAGATCTGAACTGGGCTGAGGTGGTGATCGGACAGTGGCTGAAGGTCCAGGAAGAACAAGACGCCGGCAAACTTCGCCGGCACACCACGGGCACGCTGGGCCTCCGTTGGAGCTGCTGAGGTGGGGGATCTCTTCGTCTCGATGGTCCGCATCTACTCAGCTCCTCCGATGGCGTCGGGGAGCTCCGACGAGCTCTGGCGACGTCGGTGGAGCCTATCTCCTGTGCCCGAGCTATAGACCTCCAGATGAGGTCCTCCTGACGTTCTGACCTGTACAGACGAAACATGGGGTCGAGGGCAAACTGCCTCGACCCATTAGAGCACGTGGAAGACAAGGATGAGGCGGCGCGGAGTCCTCCGGCGAAGCGGTGGCGGCAGAGGACGATAGCCCTGCTCCGGGGCGAGACAGGGGGGGGGGGGGGTGGATGGGTGAAGAAGATGGAGGGAAGTCTGGTGAATGTGCTAGTCGGGTCGGGATGGCAGATGGACGGTCGGAGTGAGCTGAATTGGTCGGCGACGGTGGCGGAGCAAATTGGGGAAAAACCTAAATTAAGCTAAACTACAAGCTGAAGAAACTACCTGGCGGATGCATTCACTGTGCTGGAGCTGCTGGAGCTCCGGGGGTCATTGCCTCAAGGGGTCGTTGCGTCCCGAGGCTTGGCGCGCTCGCGGCGGCACACGTCGGCGAGAAGCTGCCGGATCAGTGGTTCCCGCTGCCCGAGCCTCGCTTCGACTCTCTCTCGCACGGCTGTCACTCAGGCGAGGTGGAGAAGCTCCTTGGCAACGAGGGGGAGGGCCAAAGATACATTGAATCGTGTGGCGGAGATGAGATTATATATGGCTAGGGGGTCCAAGAAGATGAAGATCAGGCGAGCATATCGGAGCTCGGATCCCTAGAACCCACCCCGGGCATGGATCAGGAATGAACAAGGGTCAAATTGAGCCCGGGGTTTAGCGATTTGGTAGTCGGATCAAGTGGGTAGAAATAGGAGAAATCGGTCGGGCGAGCATGATCCGGCTCTGGTGGTCCTGGGGGGAGAGTTGACCGGGGTCAACATCCCCCGTGGACCAATTAGAGCCCACCAATTATTAATTATTTGATAATTCATTTAAAAATACTAATTGACTTATTTTCAAAAAAACTTAAAACATAAAAAATGTTTATTTATTTTTAAACTATTTTTAGTGATTTTTATTATTTTTTTGAAATAAAAATAAGGTATATACCAAATAGTATTATTATATATAGGTATATACAATATGCATTTTAATTTTTGATTATTAATTGATTATTTTTGTACATTTTATTCCAATTTTATATTTTATTTATTTAGGAAATAAAATTTGGAATAATTTGGTATTTTTATTTTATTTTTATTAATTATTTCCATGGGTTAAATAAATAGTTTTATTTATATACATACATGGTATATATACAATGATGGAAATTGATTTCTATTTTATTTATTTTTGTTTTTTTTATTTTTGTAATTTTTATTTTTTTTATTCATATTATGAAATGTAGAATATGTACACATTTTTATTGGATTTTTATTTATTTATTTATTTATAAAGGCAAATAAATATATATGTGGTTCTATGTACATGGCTTTTATACAATGATGAAGAGATTTTTAATTTCTTTTTAAATTTTCAATTTTTATTTTTACTTTGTATTTACAAATATATACATATTTACAAAAATATATTTTTGTTTTATTTAGAGGAAAATATTTTTATTTATATACATATATATATATATGTACACACATGAGCTTCCTTATCTCTCTCTACTTGGGTTTTTATGCGGTCAGACCCATGCTGAGCCCTCCCTTGAGATTAGGTAGCTCAATATTTATTCTAAATGTCTCCCTCTTTTTCTTTTATTTCTTTATTCTTTTATTTATGCACAAAAACATGCTAATTATTCATAATTACACAATGCATGCTGAATGATAATTATTGATATTTACAGAAATATACATGTGTTTTGCATGGGTTTTGTAGCTAAAATAAAAGAATAAAGAGTGATGAATGGGTATTCATCACCCCCTATACTTAACTTTGCTAGTCCCTTAGCAAACACTTATTTGAAAAAGAAATGAAAAAGAAAAAGAAAAAGAAAAAGAGGAGAAAATGCATGGATTAATGCTGAATATTAAACTTGCCTTCATCAAATTGAAATATGGAGCTCGATCAGATCTTTGGATTATTAATGTGTCGTAACCTTATTTAGACTTAGGTTTAAAACTCAACAGCCTCTAAGTTCCACTAATCTATAATCAAGACTCCTCAACAATCCAGATCAGAACAAGTCTATATACACAAATCCTGAAGACCATGAATCTTTCCTTGTATTGTGTAAGTGAGGTATAGCTCTCCACCTCAGAAGTAATAACTTGACAACCCTCCCCAACAAGGTAACTCTATGACCCTAGTCTGGCCACTCTTTCCTCGAGGAGCGGGGTATTTCCTTCTAAGTTCAAGTTCAACCGGCTCAAGAAGAGGGGGAAGAAGAGAATGGACCATGGCCAGTGTAGCCATGTATCCTTGGGAGCTCAACCAGTGTAGCTAAGCCTCCCTGCTGCAAGCTACATAAGATGGAACATGAGTCTCAAGCTTTGCTTATTTGCACTATATACATACTCCGGTGGGATTATCATCTTCTATCAGACCCACCACTTTTTTGGAGTTATTTTCTTTTTGCATTTTTTTTCAAGTGCATCTATACAACATATTTACAAGGTACAACATATGTATATAAGGAGTTTTTCCTCTTGAGCCAGTAGACTATCCCTCTTTTGAAGCATTATTGCAACCCACAACTCCTGTCGTTAGACCTCATGGCAACCAGACCAAGTTGAGACGCACTTCCTTCACTAAAAGAAGAAGAGAGGTTCCACCTAGAAGTACTACCCTCATATGCTACCCCAAGTCAAGGAAGACTGCCTCCTCACCACCTCATCCTTAGAGAGCTCGATGCTAAGTGTGGGTCCAAGTCAAGCCATTGTCTATATGAGCCATGTGTGTGTTGTTAAGTGCTCTACTTAGGCTCATTGAGATGACATGTGGTCATAGCCTAGTGGACTCAAAGAATTAAGTCACCATGGACTTGAAAAGCCTTAACCTTAAGACCTATAAGGTTCCTCTTAGAATTAGGTGGATTAAGATCTTAATCAAGCTCTATTTCCCAATTTAATTCCAGGCTAGTTTAAATGTCAACTGTAATCCAGGAAAAAATTATACAAGTATATACAAGGATGCTATTTACACAATATTTACACAAATGCAAAATTTTTGGAAAATGTTTTGAAATCATGAATGAATGCATGAATGCAAGTTTTGCAAAATATTTACACAAATTTACACAAGGTTTTTGCAAACTTTTGATTTTCAAAACATTTTAGAAAATTTTTGTACTATATACATAGTTTTGATATGAAAATATTTCGCACAATTTACATAAAAAGTTTTTGAAAACATTTTTACAAAAATAATTTGTACACTAGCTATGTATGTGCAATAAAAGAATGATTATTTACAGGGAAAATTTTTTAATTTTTATGGATTTTGGGTTTTTAGCCATTTTATTTATTTACACACTCACACAAAGTACGAGTTATGGCTAAAGTATATATGAAATATATACACACCCCCTATACTTAGCTCGAACGATGTCCTCAGAGTCAAGAGCGATGAAGAAGACATAACTCGTGCTTAGTATAGGGAAGTGAAAAGGAAGGCTATTTACAAAGACGAATGAAAGAATAGAAATCAAAAGGATCTCGACTTTTCCCCCTATACTTAGGATCAAATAACCCTAAGTATAGTAGACTGTACACAAAGGGAAAACCGAGTGAAGAATGTACATGGTCTATCCCCCCTATACTTATGGTAAAATATCCCTAAGTATAAACAGCAAAACAGGGGTAGCAAGACATGAAGAAAATAGACAAGTATATACAAGATGGAGGACATCACTCCCCCTATACTTACAGTGAAGAATCCTTAAGTATAGGCAACAACAGAAGTGATGAAACAGAACGGAAGAACAACCCGGTGTTTCCACCCCCTATACTTAGGATGAGGTATATCCTAAGTATAACAAAGATAATCCTAAGCGAGACCTGGGGTGAAAACAAGAACGGAAGAAAGAAAGATCAAACTAAGACGAGACACGTATATACAAAAGGGTACAATGTTGAGGTGCCTCTCAACAAACGCTAGGTTTTACGCACCTAGTTGGGCGCAAAGGGTAGGACAATGCTGTGTCAAGGTTCAGGACAACATCGGTAAGGCGAATGCCATACTGTTGTCACAGTCTCGATATGAGAACAATGAAGAACTCAAAAGTGTAAAGAAAGACACCCAGGTATGCAATCAAGCGGGTGTCTGCTACCGGCCAAGGATATGGAAGTAAGTGATCGGGATCCGGTAGCACAAATGAAATCATCGGCTCTGGATCAGACTGGAGTTGAAGAGTAGAGCCGAAGAAATCGAACGTGGAGAAGGATGGATCAGTCATAGAATCCTCCACGTTAATCAATGTCTCAATAAGGTGTGGACAGACAAGATCAGGAGACTCTCTAAGAAGACTGATATCCGATGAATGAAATAGAGGCAGATCAGACAGATCATCGAATATCTCCAGGATGGGCTCATCCTCACGAGGGTCGTCGAGGCGAGATGACTCATAATCAAAAGGATCAGAAGACTCGGTTTCGTGCTCCGTCAGATCAGATACACTCTCAGCAGATGAAACCGAGTACACATCGTGTGCGGCATTCTCCCGCAGCTAACCCTCAGGGAGAAACGCAAGATCATAAGTGAGTAAGAGAGGATCAGGATCTAGAAGGGCATCTGTGCTATTGGCAAGTATCCACTCGGTGTACCAGGCTGCATCATCATCTGAAGTATGGCTCTCGGCAATCTGGAAGCAGGAGAAGGTACTGGTCAACACCGCGGAGGCTGGCAAAGTGTCTGCGGCTGATCCTCGCTCTGCAGCTATGTTGGCTGCCAACTGGTCCTCAAAGTAGTGTGTAGAAGCTGAATCCTCCTCTAATCCGACACACCGCACTGGTAGTGCAACGTCCTCATGTGTTGTCCTGACTACGGCATCTCGTGAAGATGATCTCTGTGAAAGTAGCCTCGAGATGGTATCCAGTAAGTGAATGTCAGAACTGCATTGTGAACCGCCACATGTGGTAATCACCAGTGCTATCTGCTCTGCGGTCATCCCCCACATGGAGATCTCTATCAGGTCTGTCAGTGGAAGTCCATGGTCTGGGAATCTCCTCAAGAGGTTAAGAAACCTCGGCCATGCCTCATGCAGTGGCTCCTGGGGGTCAACTGAAAACTCGGTGATCAACGACTGCATCAACTCTGCTCTACACGGGGGGAAGTATCTCTCTAAGAACTCTCGGCGTAGCTCTTCCCACGTATCAAATCTCCTCCCTAATCATCGGTGCCATCTCATGGCTTTGTCCTGTAGCGTGAATGGGAAGGTCCTCAGCATCAACTCCTTTGCGGTGATATCTTAATATCTCTGTGCTCTGCAAAACTTCTCGAACTCTGACAAGCGCAGATAAGGCTCTTCGTGCGCCTCCCCTAAAAATGTCGGCAGTCTCTGAATGTAATCCAAATCCAAGATGAATGGACCTAGTGTAGAAGCTGACTGAGCTTCCTGTGCTATCTGCTCCTCCATCAATCTGGGATAAGATCTATCTGATGATCTCCTCTGCTCTCTCTGATCATGAACGAAGTGCACTCTCAACTCAGCAATGGCCTCGTCCGGGTCTCACATCTGCTCGATCTGGTATCCGCGGACGTCTAGCGCAGCATGCCCAGAGTAAAGAAAGGGATGGGAGGGAGGGAGCGAGAGGTTGGTCGGGGATCCGACCTCCCTCGAAGGTGGACTGGAATGATGGTCAGAAGATGGAGAAGAAGAAGCCGTAAGAGTCGGCCAGGAGTGAGGGGGATCCATCATCCAGGGGTGAAGGAGAAGAAGAATACTGAAGGGAGGGTGGGTGGGAGAAAGATGAAGGAGTGAAGAAGAAGATGGGGGGAAGGCAGAAGGAATCTGGAATCACATAAGATGAAAAAGCAAAACCCCCGATTCACCTACGCACGCTAGCTGAAGACTGTAAGGGATTGGTCAATTATCTTGTCGATTTTATTTTAGGTGATCATTCAGTCTTTCAGAGCGATTACGTGAGCTGATAGGAATCCAATATTCTCAACCGACTGTCCCGTACAGAAAGCCGGTAATCAGTCGAGAAATCGGATGTGGCTCTAGCCTAAGGTGCGGGTCACTCTCTCGCTCATCCAAACCAAACAAGAGGGGGTTACTCTCCCCAAGTCAATTTTTTCAGTGAGGTGTCTTTTAGGTCAAGTGTGATTAGCAGCCCCGATTTTATTATTTTTTGTTTTATATATATTTTTCAGAAAACATCTAACGAATTTTTCGATTTCCTTTTATTCCTAAGTCCAGAAAATCAGGGGGAGGAAAGCGGAAAAGCCGATGCGCGGGAAATCAATGATGCATGCGTGGGATAGAAAGCGTACATGACTCCAGCAGTCTACATGCAATTATGATCCGCGCATAAATGTAAACCTAATCTATATGGAATGCAGTGCGAGAAACCGTCCTAAACAGAAGCTTCTATTATCGGGAAGCACAAGTTTATTTGCCTAAGTAGAAGCGTGATCTATGGGAACAGATATTCTAATTAGGGCTTTGGACCTAAAGCTACCTGGCTCAACGAAATAAAAATCCAAATCTAGGGGCTCAAGCACAGAAAACCACGTGAAATCAAATAAAAAGAAAGCGAGAAAACAAAACCGCGATGGGGTCCCCCGAGCACACCCGTGCTCGGCGAAACAAACCCTGCAATCACAAGTCTCTGAGAGTCTGGGTACCTGTATTATTACAATAATATAATGTCTGCTAAAATAAAATCTAATCTAAGCTAACTAAACTCCGCGGCTATTCTGCGGCTCCCGCACTCCTGCTTGCTCCTCGCGTCCTCCTGCGTCTCTGTAGAGAAGAGAGCCGCCTCCGACTCCAGCGGTTGCGCCAGCTTCCGAAGAAGTCGCCTCGGTCCTCGGGCCCTCGTAAGAAACAATCAAAGTGCCAGATAAAATAAAGCAAGCAATATATGCAGAAAATAGAAATAAACACACAAAACAAATAGAAACAAAAAAGAAAAATAAAATAAAATAAAAGAAAAGAAAAGAAAATAAAATAAAAAGAAAACAAAAGACGCGAAAAGCCGCGGACGAAGAAAAGCCGCGGATTGCCGCGAAAATCAAAAATAAAATAAAAATCAAAGAAAATAGACTACTAAGCCGTGCTCCCCGGCAACGGCGCCATTCTGATGAGCCCCCGATGGACTAAGGTAAAGGAATCACTAAGGTCGTTGCGACCTCAATCGCTCGGGACTCAGAGCTCAACAAGAAACAAAAATCGGACCAACAAATAAAGATAGAAACATGAAGAAAATCAAATAGCAGTCCTAGCTATGGGATTCACCTGGTATAGTTCCCAGGGTCGATCTCGAGGAGCACGAGTTGGCCTTGCAGCCTACGAAGTAGTCTAAAAATGAATAAAATATAAACAAATATTTTTTGGTGGGTTTTTAATATTTTTCATATTTTTTCAATTGTTAGTTATGAAGGAAAATAATAAAAAGGTAAAAACAAGCACAAACAACAATTTATTTAACTACTCTAGAAAGCTCCAAAAATTCAAACAAAAATATTGTTAAGTTTATGGATTTTTTATTGTTTTTGGTGAATTTTTGAGAATTTTATAATTTTTATAGATTTTTCTAAAAATGAAAGAAGGCTGAAATAAAGGAACACTGTCCAGCCAGGCTTTAAAGACCACTTAAAAATATCAAATGGTCTTTTCAAGGCATGTAGGTATTTTTCTTGAAAAGTATAAATAAAAAGGAAAAATTAGAAAAAGAGGTTATTAATTTTTGGATTTTCTTTAATTTTCTAGAATTTTTATGAGTTTTCCAGTGTTTTCAATTTTTACGCTTTTTATGAATACAAAAATAACAAAAAATGAGCAGAAAATCAAACAAGCAAAAACACACAAAATTTGATTTTTTTTGTAATTTTTAAAGGGGTTTTAATATTTTTTTATGAATTTTCAATCAGAACAGATAGAAAAACAAGAGTTTGTGAATTTTTGAAAATATTAAAAATGCTCAGAAATGTACCCAAAAATTGGTAAAAATTTTACACAGTGGCAGGAGCCACGTTTCCAATTTTCACTCAATTTGGATTAATTTTGATATTTTATTAAAATCCAGAACCCACACACAGTGCACAAGGACCTACATGTAATAAAAATATAGCCCAGGGGCCTATCAGTAACACTGCATAAAAGATCAGGGCCAAACTTGCAAAAAGTCCAATAAAACACGTGCCCCTCACGTGGACCAGGCCTGGAAGGACTGAAATGCAATTCCTATTTATAAAATATCAAACATCAACACGCAAGGAATACAGGGTAGAAAGTGCAAAAAGCCTACTAAATCATGTGTCGATGCACGTGGCTAATACACACAGGGACTATAATGCAAATATCCAAAACAAGAAGGTCCTCTATGCAATTTTTACAAAATAAAAATAACGGGACAAAATATTTACAGTACTAAAAAGTAAATATAAAACAGGAGGGGGCCTAAGGGATATTTACCCCATTTATTATCCGAAGGCTGAGGGGCTGCCACATGGATGATCGAACGGTGCTGGAGCGGTGGCGCCTCTTTAAGAACTTCCGCTCGGATCAGACGGCCGAGGGCCTCCCACGTGGAGGATCTGACGGCTAAGGTGCGCTGCGGGTAAACCCTCGCTGGATCAACGACGGCGAAGATGACACGTGTAGATCGAACGGTCCTGATTCCAGGGTGTCTCTTCGTCTGAGTGGATGGTCCAGATCAGACCTCTGCTAGATCCGACGGTGGAGAGCTAGCATAAACGAACGGTCAAGATCTGAACTGGGCTGAGGTGGTGATCGGACGGTGGCTGAAGGTCCAGGAAGAACAAGACACCGGCGAACTTCGCCGGCGCACCACGGGCACGCTGGGCCTCCGCTGGAGCTGCTGAGGTAGGGGATCTCTTCGTCTCGATGGTCCGTAGCTACTCAGCTCCTCCAATGGTGTCGGGGAGCTCCGAGGAGCTCTGGCGACGTCGGTGGAGCCTACCTCCTGTGCCCGAGCTGTAGACCTCCAGATGAGGTCCTCCTGACGTTCTGACCTGCATAGGCGAAACACGGGGTCGAGGGGAAAACTGCCTTGACCTGTTAGAGCACATGGAAGATGAAGGATGAGGCGGCGCAGAGTCCTCCGGCAAAGCGGTGGCAGCGGAGGACGATAGCCCTTCTCCGGGGCGAGACAGGGGGGGTGGATGGGTGAAGAAGATGGAGGGAAGTCTGGTGAATGTGGTAGTCGGGTCGGGATGGCAGATGGATGGTCGGAGTGAGCTGAATTGGTCAGCGACGGTGGCGGAGCAAATTGGGGAAAAACCTAAATTAAGCTAAACTACAAGATGAAGAAACTACCTGGCCGATGCATTCGACTGTGCTGGAGCTGCTGGAGCTCCGGATTCATTGCCTCAAGGGGTCATTGTGTCCCGAGGCTTGGCGAGCTCGCGGCGGCTTACAGCGGCGAGAAGCTGCCGGATCAGTGGTTCCCGCTGCCCGAGCCTCGCTTCAACTCTCTCTCTCGCACGGCTGTCACTCAGGCGAGGTGGAGGAGCTCCTTGGCAACGAGGGGGAGGGTCAAAGATACCTTGAATCGTGCGGCGGAGCTGAGATTATATACGGCTAGGGGTCCGAGAAGATGAAGATCGGGCGAGCATATCGGAGCTCGGATCCCTAAAACCCACCCCGAGCGTGGATCAGGAATGAACAAGGGTCAAATTGAGCCCGGGGTTTAGCAATTTGGCGGTCGGATCAAGTGGGTAGAAATAGGAGAAATCTGGTCGGGCGAGCATGATCCGGCTCTGGTGGTCCTGGGGGAGAGTTGGCCGGGGGTCAACATCCCCCGTGGACCAATTAGAGCCCGCCAATTATTAATTATTTGATAATTCATTTAAAAATACTAATTGACTTATTTTCAAAAAACTTAAAACATAAAAAGTGTTTATTTATTTTTAAACTATTTTTTAGTGATTTTTATTTATTTTTTTGAAATAAAAATAAGGTATTTACAAAATAGTATTATTATATATAGGTATATACAATATACATTTTTAATTTTTGATTATTAATTATTTATTTTCGGACATTTTATTCCAATTTTATATTTTATTTATTTAGGAAATAAAATTTGGAATAATTTGGTATTTTTATTTTATTTTTATTAATTATTTCCAAGGGTTAAATAAATAGTTTTATTTATATACATACATGGTATATGTACAATGATGGAAATCGATTTCTATTTTATTTCTTTTTATTTTATTTTTATTTTTATAATTTTTATTTTATTTATTCACATTATGAAATGTTGAATATGTACACATTTTTATTGGATTTTTATTTATTTATTTTTTATAAAGGTAAATAAATATATATGTGGTTCTATGTACATGGCTTTTATACAATGATGAAGGGATTTCTAATTTCTTTTTAATTTTTCCATTTTTATTTTGACTTTGTATTTAAAAATATATGCATATTTACAAAAATATATGCATATTTACAAAAATATATTTTTGTTTTATTTAGAGGAAAATATTTTTATTTATATACAGATATATATGTACACACATGAGCTTCCTTATCTCTCTCTACTTGGGTTTTTATGCGGTCAGACCCATGCTGAGCCCTCCCTTGAGATTAGGTCGCTCAATATTTATTCTAAATATCTCCCTCTTTTTCTTTTATTTCTTTATTCTTTTATTTATGCACAAAAACATGCTAATTATTCATAATTACACAATGCATGCTGAAAGAAATATACATGTGTTTTGCATGGGTTTTGTAGCTAAAATAAAAGAATAAAGAGTGATGAATGGGTATTCATCAAGTATCCATATATTGTTATTTATATTCACAATATATATATATATATATAGACACACACATGCATATAATACATACATATATACATACACACATGTAACAACCCTACCTTGGGTCAATTAGGATTCTTTCACTATATTCTCATGCAAAGAGTAATCACATGAGTATATCAAAAGGTTGACATACATTTATTCGAGTTCATTTGTAAGTAAATTGATGTAAAATACAATATACGAATATGTAATAGAAATTGTTATGACATTTAATTTACACAGAAAGATTTAGTATTTGAATTATATCACTAAATATAACATGTCAAAGTATGGCAACAGAAATAAGCGGTTTCTCATTTCTATTTTGATTTCATCATTCATAAAGTTATTAATCATACTTTGGCAGTTAACTAGAAGAGAAAAAAATTCCACCAGATTCTTATTGCATCAAGCATGTAAAGATACTCTCAAACCAACTTACTACAGTGATTAAGTGGCCATTCCTAAAGTTATAAGCATATCTAAGCTCCACTAGTATGATTTATCGTGTCCAGACTTGGCTGATATGATTTCCTTATTCCCAAGCTACACTGACGTGACTTGTCAATGCGTGATGTTTATATGCAATATTTGATCCACGAAACCTAATCTATTTCATTTCCCATTTATAACTAAGTTCAAGTAGGTTGGCTCCAAAATATATAATGAGTCAGAGATGCGAGTCCTTTATGCATTGGGCATAGAAAGCATCTAAGTTTTCGTGTCAACTTCATATTTTAGCCTAGTAACAGTACCTTGGGTTTGAGTTACTTAGTATATGTACGATAATCAAACTTAGTGTGCTCTTCAGAAATTTCAAGGCATTAAGAGAATCACAAAGCACTTTAAGCTACACTTAATTTAATATGTATGTATATGTACATGTAAAATCCTATTAATTAAATATTGAATATAAAAAAGAGTAGAAAATATTAGTCATAAAATCCACTGACAAAATAAAATGTTTAAAATTATTATCCCAATTTATCTCCCCACATTTATTTCATGTTCCCACATTCCTGACCAAATCTTTTCCATTCCTCTTTCATTATCTGCCAAAAATCCCAAAAACCCGAGGTAGATTATGGTGCTCTTTCTCCTATCACATAAAAAATAATGGTTTTGTTACTTCAAGCTCCTCCTTAACATTTGTCATAGTTCGAAGTTTATCAAGATATCTCTCCTCTGCATGTATATTTTTTTATTTTCCTTGCATGTCAGTTCATGATGATTATTATTATCAATACGATATTTATGATCACATGCCACTACAAAAAAAGGCGGGATTGGCGTGCACATAAAAGCTTGTTATGTGCACGCCTAGTGCACGCCCGAGGGGTGGGCGAGCACATGTGCTCGTTCAGGGCGTGCTCGCTTCTGTGAGAGTCGCCACGGCTGGTGGGCGAGCACATCGGGACGCTATGTGCTCGCCTGCTCCCTGGCGGGCACATATGTGCTCGCCGATGTGATTGCCTCCTCTATAAATTGCGATTACCCACGGAGCACCTGGCGAGCACATGTGCTCGCCCAAAGTGATTTTCAGGAAAAAAATATACAGGTTCGACAGGGTTTTGACGCCCCGTCGAACCTGTATATCCTGCCAATAAACCACTGCAGGTAGCTCCCTAAGGGTATATATATTATAGCAGTTCGTAGAGTAAGATAACTAGCACTAAGAATTTAAAGGAACGCAATATACATGAATTCATAAATAAATAATCTAATTTAATATCTAAATATTACAAACAAGTCAAGCCAACAAAGTTCATATAAATTAAAGGGATATTTACACCCATAACCCTGAGTAATCTCGTAATTACCCAAGGAACCCTGCGCAAACACGAATTACACCCAGAACCCCGAATAATGTTTAACCCTTACATTACATAACCCTGAGTCAACTTCCATCCATTTTACCGTTAACTATTGACGGTATCCGTTATATATTTTATATTTATACCCTTTAAATTTCTATTATTTACAAAAAAATTCTTTTAACACCTTCCTCCTCCTCTCCCCTTCGACCTCCAAGCAGCACCCCCCCCAATCGCCTCTGCAAATGCCCCCCAGGTCCATCGCCTCCCCCTCGTCCCTCCGTCGCCTCTGCGCAACCCCTCCGCCAGGTCCATCACCTCCAACCCAAACCCCCTGCCGGCTCCATCGCCTCCACCCCAGCCCCCCCCTGCTCGTCCCTCCAGTCCGCCTCCAGTCCGCCTCCTTCAACCGCTCCCTCTGGTCCCTCCTTGCCCGCGCAATCGCCGTCGAGGCCCGCGCCATGTACAACTCCGCCCAAGCGCGCCTCACCTTCTGGGCCCCCAACGTCAACCTCTTCCGCGACCCGCGCTGGGGCCGCGGCCAGGAGACCCCCGGCGAGGACCCCTTCCTCACGTCCTCTTACGCCATCGCGTACACCACCGCCTTCCAGGGGGAGTGGCGCCGTCGCTACCTGACGGAAGGGAGGAGGGGTCCTCCGGTCCCAAGCCGACCCCACTCCCTCCATCCCCTCCCCCCACCACCCCACGTCGCCTCTGCAAACGCCCCCTCCCCCGTCGCCTCTGCAAAAGCCCCCCCAGGTCCATCTCCTCCCCCTCCCCCCGTCGCCTCTGCAAATGTCCCCCCCACCCCCCACCCCAGGTCCATCGCCTCCCCCCAACACCCTCCCCCCTGCGCTGCCAGCTCGTCCCCCCACCCCGTGCCGGCTCGATCGCCTCCCCCCCACCCCCCGTCGCCTTTGCAACCCCCCCCCCCTCCCCCCCCACCCCAGGTCCATCGCCTCCCAACCCCCTCCCTCTAAGCTTGCATTCGAGCTTGTTTACAAGCCGTTCCTCGGCATAGGAACTGCGGACGAAGCCGTGGTGTCTGAGCACCAGGAGAAGCTCCGCAAGGTGCTTGATGTGTATGAGTCGCGCCTCGCGAAGAACGAATACCTGGGCGGGGAGAATTTCGGATTGGCCGACCTCCACCACCAGCCAATGCTGCACTTTCTGGTGGGGACGCTGGTGAAGAAGCTCTTCGACGAGAGGCCGAACGTGAGCAAGTGGGTGGGAGCTATTCTCGGGCGTCCAACATGGGAGAAAGTGGTGGCCATGCAGAAGACCCAGTAGCCCAGCACCTTCTCTGTTACTTGTTGGTAAATAAAACCCACTTTGGTGTGTGGTACGGTGTCTGAGATACATCAATAATGGTAGTTTTGGTGGGATCTTCATGATGTTAATGAAGATTGTAGGGTGCAATGCACTAAATAATGGTGGTGGTGTTGTTTTTTTCCCAAATGGTAGTCGATGTAGGTGGGGAGTTGCTTTTCCTCTGTTCTTTCTGGAAATGGAATTCCATGTGTACACGTTCCTCATTGGCATGTTCTTGAAGACGCAAATTGCACTGCCGATCAACCCACATTTGCCATACATGTGTAGGAGTGCGGTACCCAACACCACATCCGTCTCCCAACCCTTCTTGATTGCATAGCTGTGTAGCGGAACGCCGACGTGCGGAGAGTGCCGGCACGCGCACGCGGCGAGGAAGCTGACGGTGGTGACGCGATTGGGAGGAACCCCGAGCAGATGCATCTGCTGGAAGGTGTCCAGCGCGGCTTTGGAGTTGCGGGCCTTCCGGTAGGCGGTGATCAAGGTGGTCCAGGGGACGACGTCTCTCAGGGCTATTCCGTCGAACACCTCGCGGCGGCTGAGGAGGTCGGTAGAGGAGGAGTGGGAACCGGCGAGGGAGTTGTGGAGGAAGGCGTCGTGGTGGCGCCCGGATTTGAGGGCGTGGGCATGGAGGTGGAGACCGGTAAGATGACCGATGGAGGTTTGGGAGAACGAAGAGAGGAGGTCCTTTCTCGGGCTCATGGGGTGGAGGAAAAGGGACCGTCAGATCATGAATGAGTTAGATTAACTCACCCATGTAGTTGAGTTATTCAACTAAACTAACAGAAGGTTATAGTTGTAAAACGGAGCATTTATTCAGGGTGTTGGGTGTAATTCATGATCATCGAGGGTTTCTGGGGTAATTACGAGATTACTCAGGGTTATGGGTGTAAATATCCCTAAATTAAAAGATGTGCTAAAAGTTTAAAAAAATACAGGTCCAAACCACCAAAAATTTACTTCTTCTTTGATCTAAAAAATTTGGACACTAAACCCTGCTTTGATTTCTTTTATTTCTTTCTCCTTTTCTTTGAACCTCGCATACATGCGTGCCTCTTCCTCAGGGTCGTTCTCCCCCTCCTCTTCGTTATCAGATTCAATCTCTTCAGGTTGAGATGCACGCCCTTGCGACCTATATTATATATGGAAGATATATATCTATTACGTGCATTTTATAGATATAGAAATTTAAAATTATTACTCATTCTATAAGAAGAATACTTACATGTACGCCGTGAACTCCTCTCGGAGCTTCGTCACCTGCTCCACCATCATCGCCATCTACGACTCCATTGGAACTGTTGATTGGGACGGATGTGGTTGCGTGTACGATGGCTGAGAGTATGCAGAATATGAGTGACGATGTTCCTCCACATAATATGGAGGAAGACCACGAAGCGTCTGCTTCCTATTCGCCACAACGTCCCTCTCCTCCAACACCTTATAAGTTTTTCAATTTTGAATATAAAATTATATATTAGAAATGAGTATAGTAAGATAATATTTATCCATATATACCTGCTTCCAGATCGTTTTATCAAATGGTGGTTGCTCTCCAGTTGTATCGACACCCCATTTTTCTACAGATAGTGCCAGATAACGATCCTGAAATACAAAGTTTATAATATATATAAATGAGTTATAATATATCATTTAATTATAAATAAATTGATAGACTTACCAACAATTGTCCTGCTTCAGGAGTGGACCATTGCGACTCTCCTTCTCTCCCACTCATGTGGGACCTCGACCACCACTCCTGAAAAGAGGGTTCCCTTTCCAACCTAGCTGCCTGAATTTTTTTTAAAATCTAATAACAACATTGCATTATATTAAAGTAGATCTCCAAAAAATAATTTTAAATTGTAATACCATCTCCGCTCTAATCTGATTGTGACTTTTAGAGCCACTTGTCGACTTAATCCTTTGTATCTGGCGGTTTGTCCTTCTCGCCGTAGATCTTTTTCCAAACTCATCATCCGCAACGAATGCATCACATAAATCTGCCCATTTGTAAGGATTATGTTATGATAATTGATTATTTTAAAAAGTTTAATATAAATTATTTGACAAGTATAATACCTATCCTCCGTACACCATGACGGCGGGAACCTCTTCATCTCCTCAAAATTCATCTTCTCGCATCCCGTCTTCGCATGCGAGTCTCTCCTTGCCTTGAAAAATGTATCGCTCATTCTCTTTTCTGCCAAACGAATGAAGGCTCTACGATAAACCTCCTTCCCCAGACCAGAGCCAAGGCGAAACATACTCTGAAAATTATAACAATTTATAAGATACAAAAAACTTGACCAAAAAAATCTGTATCACTTCTTAGAAACATTTCTTACCAGAAACATGTCAAACAGTCTCTCCTGTTCTGCAGCAGGGATGCGACACCATCTAAATTGCATGGAAGTCAAGTGTGTCTTTATTATGTTGGTTATCTCCTTTGCCACCCTGTTGCTGTTCAAAAAATCCCTACATTTACTAGAAAATTTAACTTCCATTCAATTTATAAAAAATTGGAAAATATTTAAAGATAAAATCTATAAAATTTTTACCTCCCATCAGCCGTAACCTCCAACAAAGGGTGGGACGCCGACGTCTGTCCAACTACAGTGGGTAAAGGCACGGATGTGCTCGGCCGTCCAGAAGAAGGAGAGTCAGAACCCATTGATGTACGTGCTGGTATGGGGACCTGGACTGGGAATCCTGTAGGGGCTGCTGAGGTAGATGGCTCTCCATAGCCTCCTACGTAAAAGGGTGGCGGAGGATAACCAAGAGACTCGTAGTAAGCTATCACCCGACGAACCTCGTCGGACTGTGAATCAGGAACAGCATCCGGGGTGGGCTGCCTACTGGAAGAAAATGTGTCTGAGGAAGATGGACGATTGGATCTATGTGATCCATGCGCCCCGCCACGTCCAAAACCTGCCATGACTGTAATAATGATGTATTACATATTTATTATTTAAGATTTTGGTTAATTCAATTATAATTTTATAATAAAACTTACAACTAATCTTCATCACTTATTTCGGTGGGATTAAAGGATATTTCTTCGTTTTCTGAGTTTTCCGAGTAACCAATTCTGGAGTCAGTATATGTTCCGCGTGCCATGTCATGTACTTCGCCGTTTCTTTACAATAATATAGTCGTTTCAATCTCGGAGTCAACGGGAAATAACGTAGAATCTTTCTCGATATTTTTGTTCCATTCTTACTAGCTGTCTGATATCTTGGCTCGTTACATTCAGGACACCATTGTAAATGTTGATGTTCACCGTAATATAGAATATGGTGATTTATGCATGAGTCTATTTTAACTTCTGCTTAACCCATCTTCTGCATCATCTTTTTCGTTTTGTAAAAATTATCAGGTAATTCTGCATCTTCTGGTAACATCTTCTTAATAATCCTCAGCATTGCATCAAAATTACGATCGGTCATATTATATTCCATCTTCATCGATAGAAGATCCGAGACTGCAGAAAGTTTTGAATATGTCTTGCAACCTAACCACAATGGCTCTTCCGCTTTTTTCAACAGCTCGTAAAATTCTGCAGACTCTCCATATGGTTCCTCATCATCTAACAAAGTATCATTAAATTCTGAACCCGCAACATCTATAACCATATCTGCAAAGGGATTAATATTGTCAGCTTCTTCCACATCATTCATTCTGTCCTCAAAATTCTCACCATGCCTCCACCAATCTGATATCCTTCCATGAAACCCATTCTATAAAGATGTAACTGAGTTTCATCTTTTGATCGCTTCTTCATTAGACGACATTTCTTACACGGACACAAGATAGTTCCATCTGAATCCACAATATGGGAACCTTGTGCGTAAGCAAATTATAAAAATTCCTGAACACCTCTTTGAAAGGCATCTGCTATACGTCCATCTACTACACGGTTGTACATCCATTCTCTATTGGTCATATTGATGAACCTGAATTAAATAATCTAAAATGTCAAATCTAAGAAATTGAGGATATCTAAGCGTATCACATTATTGAGATAAAAGATGAGAAGAGAAGTGTATTAATTATGTTATCACTTTAGCCCGTCCATAAGGATTCAAATTTACTAAAAGATGATCGTTATCACAAGTATCTTTATTTCTAACGAAAATTCGGCAGCATAACCCTGCACCTCTCCCGTATACCCCATAAATCAATCCTAATTAATTATCAAAATAATCATATTAGTGATTATTTCAATAATAACTATGATTGATTTGGTATACCGAAGAGGAAGGGGTTATGAACTGAATTTCCGTAAGAAATAAAGACCTTGTGACACCGATCACCTTTTAGTAAATTTGAATCCTTATGGACCCCCTTAGTCCGGGACCTCCGAACTAAGGAAAGCTAATATAAATGTAATACTTTAAGATCATTTTACGTCATACATTTGTATGTGCTACAAATGAGACTATAAAATAATCTTAAAATATTTATTCATTTATATTAACCGGGCAATTACGTATATTTGGCTGGTTAACGATGGGGATAGGGATAAGTGTGATCCTTATTTAGTGCCTAATACAGTGCTTGGGTCACTAAGAGCTAATAGGCACCTGCAAAAAAAAATCGAACCTGCAAACATCCAAATCCACGACCATTGGTCTGGGATAAACATCCCAAAGTGAGTCCAATAGTGCTGTGAAAAAATAAAAAAATATAATACAGTTAGAGGTGATCAAATCCTCCAATGTGTTGCACACGCCACTCGTTGTGCAGGGCCACACACCACCCGGTGTGGAAGGACGTACTGTGCGTAATGGATTTTGTGCAATTTTTTAATAATTAATAAATAATATTTTGGACTTATCATAAACCTATCTATAAGTTAATGTGATATAATTGGTCACATTAACTAGAATTTAATGTGATAATAAATTATCACAAAGGAAACATTGGTGTATATCATATCTCATATCAAAATGATATGAAATTTTAAAACTGTTATTAATGATGTTCATCATATCTAATATCTACATTATTGAAGTTGACTAACTAATGTTATTCACAAATTTCATAACTAATCTTTTTAAGAAAATTAACAATACTAACTAGTGCAGATGTTGTAATGGATATTTTGTCATTTAAAATTTAGAAAATGTAAACATAATGTTGGTTGAGGTATTTTATCGAACATCTACAGGGCATACAATTATACATATTATTGAGACAATCAAATTCGAAATTGCAATACTATAGTGATCTACTATTATCCTTAACATGTAAAACACATATAAACTATCAAAACAATACACTACATTCAACAAAAAATTGAAACCCTAATCTATCCAAACAATACAAATAGGTAATGAAATCGTATAAAAAGAGAAAGGATTAAGGATTATACTGAGTGGTAGATGTAGATCTACTCAAAACATGAAAACGACGGGCGTCGGTGTCAGGGCGGAGGGGTGGCGGGTCGCCGGAGGGGAGAAACTGGGAGGGACTTGCGTGAGAATGTGGAAGAAGAGCCGCACGAGGTTCTGTTTACGGGCCTGGGCGGGCACACTTAAGTGCTCGCCAGGTCGTCGCCAAGTGCTCGCCCGAAATTTCCAGGCGCTAAAGTTTTCCACGCAAGGAAATTCAAGTGGGCGAGCACAATTGAGCGAGCACATGTGCTCGTCCAAATTGGTAACCGTGCCTCTCCGCAAAATTCAAACCAGCGACCCTCATGGGCGAGCACATGTGCTCTTCGTGTGCTCGCCCAATAAGGGGCGAGCACATGTGCTCGCCTAGTGCACGCAGAGCCGTGCACGCTAATCCTGCCTTTTTTTGTAGTGTGTGTAATCTACAAGATCTTCTCACCATAATGTAAGTCTTTCCTTTGTACATCAAAAATTATGTATATTTTCATGTCATGGCTTTAGTTTTTTATTTGTAAGATCCTCATGCTAAATGAAGAGGCTTCATCTTCCTACTTTGTTTTTATCCAATATTTCATACAATAATATGAAATTCTATTAACTTTCTATATGAGCATGATCTTGTCTTGCTTTAACATGCAATCATATTCATAATGTGTTAAACTTCGTCATTAGTGATATTCTATCTCTTTGATAGGATCGTATAATTATATGGTATTTATATATTTATTCATCATAAAAAAAGAGTACATTTAGATTGTAAACAATATATAGTAGTTGTAAATTAAGTACTTTTATCCACCTTATATTATTGATTTCATTTCCTTGATTATATAATATTTTCAACTTATCTTAGTGATCTATATTTAAAATTTAATTATACAATAAAATCTTTAAATTATTTATATAATATTATTTGTATAAGCTTTAAAACATAAGTTAATATTTCAAATTCAAAACAAAATAAATCGAATTTGAATAATTGAAACTCAAAATGAATTGAATTTGAAATTAAAAATTCCTTTAAAATTCGATTCGACTTCGGATTCGAAACTTTTATAATGAATTGAATTAGAACTTAGGTGGATTTGAAGATATTCGATTTGATTAGCACCCCTACCTGCTAGGTTAAATTTTTTTTCTAAACCAATCAGTGGAGTGGGGTTAAGGGTGTTTCTAGCAAGTAGTGTGGGTAAAAGCTAAGTTGGAATGAGTTTAAACTATAAAGAGAGTATTTTGGATATTTACACATTACTTTCAAGTAAAATTAAATATATAATGTATTTTAATTACAACAAATGAATTATTATATTTTATTATTTATTAATGGATTAACATATTGGATCAAATAGATTTGGTCGATAATCCGAACCAATTCATTAATGAACGGATTTGTAAAATTTCTATCCAATCCGATCCGTTAGACTACAAATCCAAACCGATCCAATCCGATGATAATGGATTAAATCGGATTACATATTTTATTCAATCCACGTGCGCTATTAGTTTTCGCATTGATCCGATATCCGAATTGTCAATTATAACACATGCTAAACTGATTTCCGTATTGTATCGTCACTTTCCGTCACGTTTTCTGAGTGGTTAAGTGATCCGAAAAATATGAACTTGGATGTGATTTATACATGTTCCATGCTCTATCCCTACACGTAATTTGTTGGAAATGCATTTTTATTCAGTTTCATGTGTAGCTTTATATTTCGAATGTTAATTATAATATAAGAATGAAGTTATTGCCGAGTATCTATATCTTAGAAAAAAGGGATGTGATATGCTAGTATTTATTTATTCTGACGGGAAAAAAATAAGAAAAAAATATAAATCTCACTTATCCCTTATCTCATCGGTATGATGAATTCTCCTATTACGGATTAATTTATCCCTGAGAACATACATGAACGTGACGATGCTATTAAATAGGATGATAAATGTTAGCATTTATGTTCCAGAGTTCAACTATTCGTACAAAAAATAAACGACCTTGTCTGTAAGGTACCATGTATAGCTTAAATATACTAGACCTGTTTCTTATTTTTTTCTACGGTGTCCTTTTCTTATGACACGTGTCCAACATTTGCAGACCTTTAAAATAGGCTACCCATATAATTAGAATCTTAAAAAAACTGACACTGAGGATGTGTAATCAAATAAACACATTCATTTGTGTTTTGTCGCGTAAAAAAAGTCATTAACGGATCCGATCAATCAAGGAAAACATATATAATCACAAAACTTGAAAATATATAATAGTTCGAAAGTATTCCTATGTCTACCGTTCTCATCAAGATCTCCTTCTTCATCTTTCACATAATTGCTTTTGGAGGATAATAAGCAGTTTTCTTAGATGACATTTTTACACTGCAATTTTAGGATTAAAGGGAAGAGTGTAACTGATATTGCAATATCTCAGAAGGACACAATTGATAACAACTCAAAAAAGAATAACAAATAACCACCACTTATATCTCTAACATAGCTAACTTCTAGAATTATTTCTTTTTTTCTAACTGAATTTCTAACTGAAAAGAGAATAGTAAATAACTACTATTTATCCCTCCTTTATTCCCATAAATCGTATCCCCACAACTGAACATAAACAGAAGATAAACTCTCTTTATCTCTTATCCCTCTACCGGATGGGCCTTTAAATCTCTTCATTTAATCCTTCTACAAATCCATCAATTCCATCTATGCCCCAAGTATGACCTATAATTTAATTTCAACTGTTTACCACCACCTCATATATACGATTTTATTAAAAAAATCCACATTATATATGTGTCCATCTTGAAGGTTTTTTAACATAATAATCCCTGAGATACTTCAAATCATAAAGATAATCTTTATATACATGTTATTTCTTGATGGGTTTTTTAACATAGATAACCATTTCAATATTCTACATTATTAATATGCCCACGTAAATTGGATTTTCATATTAAATTTGTTTAATTTTAAGTTTTAAATTGGTTTAGTTTTACGTTTTTAATTTAATTTTTTCGAAGATACCAATTTAACAATTTCATTTTTCACACAGACACCTTTTCAAAGACATCTTAAGTAAATGTTATTTTAAATATTTGAAATCATATGCAAGCATTATAAATTTTATCCTATGAGTATTACATGTCACGTAGACACCCTTTTTGCATATGGAAATATTAATACAAAAAAATACTTGTTATTATACATATGATTCTATGAATATTGCAATATAACACCTTCATGGAACTTTTATATAAATTATCCAATAAAAAAGTTTGTTTTAACATAGCAGAACTGCCAATATTTTATTTGTTAAAAGGACAAAAAGTATAGATGCCAAGCTGGAACTTTTATATAAATTATCCAATAAAAAAGTTTGTTTTAACATAGCAGAACTGCCAATATTTTATTTGTTAAAAGGACAAAAAGTATAGATGCCAAGCTTTAAATATTTTTGACATGTTTGCCATTAGAAGAGCTGTTCCATCCCCTTTCCCAGAAGAAATATATGATATTTCACTCCATCATTGCTTCCTCTATTCCTCGTCGGTGCATATTCTCCCATTTGTTTAAAACCTATACAGAATCCCAAACAAAAAACATGAACAAACTGTAAGCTATAAGGTTGCGAATTCGATCGATCATTCTCAGTCAGAACTACTGATCTTAATCATGCAGGGGCACGTCATATATATATATATATATATATATATATATATATATATATATATATATATCTGATGTGCTTATTATATGTTTTTCTCTTGAGATTGTTAGATCACGAATGCTGTTACATGAATCAATATGATTCAAATCTATGGAAAGATATATTACCATCCATTTTTTTGAAATAATTAGGTGGCCAGTACAGGAAGTGTGTTATTTTATCTGCTAATCACATGAGGGTCTAAAACAGGTTATGGCTGACAAGATGGCACTCTTTCCATTGACCTGTGAGCTCTGGCAGCGAATCCGCAATTATTCTACTCATCGTATGGGAACTTGCACCTTCTGAGGGCTTTGGTGGATTGCTGTCAATTTATTCCCATCTTTCCAGTCGTTAGGGTTCACGCAAAAAACAAGCAGAAAAACACAATCGAAACCCATGTATTTTTCCTTCAGTTGTGTTTGATATCTGAACAGCTTCTCCTCCGAGATCACTGTAATTATGGAGAATAAATGCACGCGAAAAAAAACTGTATCTCAAGCTTTGCATGAGATCAATAATATTTATTCCCTTTTTTTCCAGGCATTAGGGTTCACACAAAAAAAAGCAGTAAAACACAATCCAGAAATATGTTTTTTCCCCTTCAGTCGTGTTTGGTATCTGAACATCATCTCCTCCTGGAGATCACTGTAATTACCTGTAATTATGTAGAATAAATGAACGTAAAAATTAAAGATGGTGTATTTCAATGTTTGCATGAGATCAATAATATATATTCCCATCTTTCAGGCATTAGGGTTCACACAAAAAAACAAGCAGAAAAACACAATCCAGAACCATGTTTTTTCTTTCCTTCAGTCGTGTTTGGTATCTGAACATCATTTTCTCCTTCGAGATCACTGTTATTACCAGTAACTATGGAGTGTAAATGCACGTAAAAAAGATTTGTAAGACGTATCTGAAGCTTTGCCTGAGATCAATTACATCGTATTGTATTGTGCTGTACGTGGCGAGAAGATAAATTTAATGAAGCAGATGTTATATAACTACTTCAGAAGAAGATTAGATAGGACAGATCCACCTCCCCACTCCCACACAGAACTATATGTATGCGGTGATGATTCCGATATAGAGTATAGAATTATCAAAACCGAAGGCCATGTGAGGGGGAGCACGAACCTCTTGAACTCTGTGCTTTTGAATGGAATTTTGGGTTCTCCTGCATTGTTAATGGGCGTAGGTAAGAAGAACACACAATGGGTTGTATTATTTTAAGACACAACTGATTCATGTCAGTGCCCGAGAAGAGAATAGTGGGTGATTGTGGCTGCAGGATTTGACTTTGTGTTGCACAATGTGTCCCCTATTTTTTTATAGTGGAGGTCAGATGGACTTTAGCAAGCACCACTGACAAGAAAGGAGAGGCTTAGCCTATATATATTTGGGATTTTTTACATCTTTTGATCCTTAACTTTTTGACCAACCATGCCAAGGCCTTTATAATATAACCCATGTCGAAGGTGTGATTTATAGGTTGTAGGCATTAAGATTATAAGGGTTGTGGTGTATATAGACAAGATTTTAGGAGTGAAAGTTGGAGCTCCAACTCTGCAAATGCATCGATTTTCATAGCCAAGCCTTTTTTTTAATAATGTGAGGGTGACATCCCGGGGATTCACTCCAGGTAGAATATATTACTAAAAGGGTGGAGGAGTACATTATGAGGCTCGGAAATAATGAAGAGGGTTACAATGAACATTTACATTCTTCGTATAAAATATCCAATTTTTGAATATGAGGTCATTCCTTCCTTCCCAAATGGCCCAAAGAATCGCGAAAGGCAACGAGCAGTCATCTGTTGAGTTGCCTCCTACCGACCTCACTGACCTCCAGAAATCAGCAGCACCTCCAATCGAACACCAAGATACCCCTGCCTCCTGCCAGATCTGGTCTGGCGTCGGGCACCTGAAGAACAAATGATCAATGTCTTCGATCTTCTCACCACACCTATCGCATTGAGTGTCCACAATGCCGAAAAGTGTCCACAATGCCGAAAAGCCTTCCCCTCCTTGCTTTGTTGCACAATCTTTCATAGCCAAAGCTACTTATATAAAAGAGTGTGGTGTAACTTTAATGTCAAGTAGAGAGAATAGAATACAGTTTATGATTCAAATATGAGATATCTCGGAGGCATCCATATGTTTTTGAGATTTTATGGGCCATCTGAGGGGAAGAAATGATTTAATTTTTAATAATAAGAGATTTTATTCAAAACATGTAATAGCCTTGTACCTCTCCCTTTACCGTCTCTGGTTTGTAAGGTAATCTATTTCTTTTGATGTGATATTAATATAACCACTTTTGCCGTGGGTCCCACCTTGAGACTTCACCCTCTTTCTTCTAAAAAAAATGTTTTCGAGATTTTAAATTTTTTGAAGGAGCAACAAGGTGTACTTTGAAACCTAGATTTATGCATGTATAATAATGCAATTACATCCAATTATAGGACTTAAAATACACCAGTAAGATGAGACAAATATATACTTGGGCTCGCAATAATAAATATATCGTAAAGGTTTTAGGAACTATAAAATAATAATAATAATAATAACGTGTTACTGAAAATAAGGGTATTTTAAAAATCAAGTTCCCCAGTATTTAGAAAAATATCATATTGTGTAATTTTGTATACTGGGTGTTTTTTTTTCTAAATATAGTATCTACGTATCTATAAAACACCTTTATTGGGGATTTTTAGATTTTTTCTTGAATCATCTAGAAAATGTGCAAGTTTTTGGGGGTTTCAGGAGCTACAAGCAATAGATTTAAGATCTTCTTGGTAGGGTGATGCAGCAATGCAAAATATATGAATTATATTTTTTGGAATTTGTCGAGGATGATTTGCTGTTTTCAAAGAATTAAATGAACAAAAAGGCAATTTCAGTGTCTTCCATATGGTAAATAAAAAAACATCAGTATATAGTTAGAACAAAAAAATACAATTTATGTGTGAAATGGTGAAGAATGCAAGACATTTTTTGCTTGGCAAAATATTACATGTATTGCTTAAAATAATTCAATTAGAAAAAAATACATTTTATATTAAGCATTGATAATGAAATTTGCATTTGATATTTACCACCAATATAAGCACATTAAAAGACATACGCAGGAAAAGCTTCACATAAATTCAAAAAATTGAATTTAATATGAACTTAAAACCATTTGTCATGCATTTAACCTCAAATAATTCCCATAAACAAACCATGCATCAATAGATTACTAAATATTTACGGAAGTTAGCTCAACATGTAAAAATACGATCTACTAGGATGGAAATAAAAAATAAATAAAATGACCAAACCACATCTAGGTCTTGAAGGGGCTTATATGTATTTTTCACATCTATTTTTTTAAAAACCCGTTGCGCTCGCCCCCCCTCAGTGCAAAGGGGCTGATTTGAAGCACTCAAGTCGACCAAAGGGTCTTTATGCAAAATCTCCATCATTTCAGATAAACTGTAAGGACTAGATTGGAGGAGCCGATCTGAACCGTTCAGATGGGACGCATGTTCACCACCTTTGTCGTCTCCTTCCTCGGCTTGAGCTTCGAGCAGATGGGCTTCAACCGAGGTTCATAGTCGTGCTTCGAGATCCACATGCAACACGAAGGCTTAGAAGGTAGCAAATCTTGACGCTAACATGGTTGCAAGGTTGGGCAGAGTTGGGTTGGACTGGGTTGGGCTGGGTGAATAGTAATTTGTGAGGAGTAAGTACCCTTGTGAATAGTAACCAGGGTTGGGCCAACCCTGCCCAACCCTGCAACCAAACAAGCCCAAAGGATGTGCTCCTAACTACAGCTTGAAGATTTCTTGGTACCTCGGGTCAACAATGGCGAGTTACGCTACAACCAACTCTGCTATACACTGTAAAGGGGTGAAGTAATTAGATCCTAGGTGTGCTACAAAGAAGAGGGACCAAGTCCTCGATTCCTGGATGACTCGAAGGTGAATGAAGGTGCAGGTCGGGGTTATGATGGAGAAGATTGCATCAGACGAATGGGGGTGCATCAATATAATGGAACAAGGTGAAAAACAGAGCAACCGGGCGGAAGTAGCGCAAAAGAGAGAAAAATCTCAACCAACAACTCATCCAAGTGTTGATCTGAAAGCTCGCATTTGAATTGGGTGGAAAAGAGTGACCTACCCATGTCCTCACCATATGAAGATCCGTTGTCAATTATCCATTTAAAGGATATTCTTGAAAATATTTTTACAAAATCGATTCAAGACTATTTTAAGTATCCATACCTTATTGAGTCCTTTGTTGATTGTGTCCCAAGAGATTTTTTTGGTACTCACTTGATTTTTGACATGAAATGTAATGCATGGTTAGGAAAAGATCTCCGTTGTGTTTTAATGCACATAAAACATGTTTTGGTATAGTTTTCTTTTCTTGATTTTTTAAGTACATATTCTATTTCATATTTAGTAGATTTAGAAGTTTGCATGAATTAATATCGATAGCTATTCTAAGTTCTTAGTACCATTACTTTACTTAAGTAAATCATTTACCAATCTATTTTGTTTTTTTTCTACCTACTGATTGACTTTATTACAAAAGTTAGTTATTTCTTCTACCAAAGTCTCATTTTCCTTTTTTTATTCTGCTATGAGGAAAGGCTCGAACTTGTCAATGTTTTCTTCACTTAAAAATTCTTTTCCTAGACCTTCGAAATAATTGACAATGCTTTTTTTGAAGTAAAAAAGGAGGAGACGCTCATAGGCGTTCACCCCATATATATAAAAATCAAAGTGAAGCAAAAAACTAAAAGCGAGAAAGAACAAAGGAAGCACTCTAGATAACCCAAGAGCGCAACAGTCCCGACGCACGAACACAAACGTTTTCTTTGTAGAACCTCTAGATAGAAAACAACAGGTCATTCCTAGCTAGCCAGATAGACCAAACCAATGCAAGAGGCTGCAAAAGTTCCAATTTTGGCCGATGCCTTGCCGCAACCACCTCCCTGCAAAAGACCTCGACATTCACCCTACCAACCCATCCCAGTCACGGGTCTGCCCAAACATGAAGCATGGAAGGGCACGAAAAGAAGAGATGCTCCGGAGTCTCGATTCCCTCCTCGCACAGCAGGCACCTGTTAGAGACCACGCCCAGAAGTCTTGCACATCGGTCCCGCGTCATGAATCTCTTTCTTCTGAACAATCAGAAAAAGAAAGCAACTTTCACCGGAAGACCCAGCCCCCAGAAGAAAGCACATTCCCTCACCAACTCTGCAGATGAAGAGGGCGGTGGCCTCCAGATCATCGAGTAAGCCTTCCGTACAGAGAAGGGCCCGCCACGTCAAACCCAGTGGTCACGTCCCGAAGAGGACCCCGGGCCCTCCCGAAGCGCGTCAATCAACCACAAAAGCTCCTCAAGGCACCGGTCGGAGATGTTCGAACGAAAAGTCGACAACCAGTTCCCGTCAACCCAACATCGAGCAACCCGAACATCTTGGTCCGCAGCCAGCGCGAACAACCGAGGGAAGAGAAGGGATAGCGCTCCCCCGCCCGTCCAGTCATCCCTCTAGAAGGCGAAGTGGAGGCCATCTCCGAGCGTAGGCCTGAACAGCACCTAGAAGTTGGCAGTGAGCGACTGAATGGCCCTCCAAATGGGGGACGACCTCCTCCCCCGCGAGCCCACCGTCACGCCCCCCCACAGGCGACATCCCACCATCTCCATAAATCTGCCATAGGAGCGTGCAACAGAGGTCCTCCCCATCTCCCCAGATTCTGGACACCCACTTCAGTAATAGTGCTTTATTCAGCTCACCCAACTGATGGATCCCAAGTCCCCCGTCACACTTCCGCAATGTAATCTCCTCCCATCTAACAAGGTGCTTCCTAGTATCCTTCCCGTTCTTTCCCCACAGAAACCTCCTCATCAGACCCTCCAGCCTCCTCCTGATGCCCGGAGGCATGAGCCTAGTGGAGGAGAAGTAGACCGGCATGGTGGACATGACTGCCCTCAGGAGCACTAGGCGACCACCCTTGAAGAGTACTGCTGCCTTCCACCCCGCGAGCCGCCCCTCCAATCGCTCAACGAGCGGAAGCCAATCCGCCATCTTAGATCTCCCGAGATTCAGAGGCAGGTCTAGGTAGTGAATGGGGAGAACAGAGGTCTCGGTGGTCAGTGCCAAACCACAGGAAGCGGCCAACTCCTCTGACATACCGAAAAGGACCACCGTGGACTTGTTCCTGTTCTGTCTCAGCCCGGACATCTCACTGAAAAGCTCCAGCGTTGTCTCCATACCCTTAGCCTCCTCGATGCCCCTATGTATGAAGAAAATGATATCATTGGCATACTGAAGAAGCGGGATCCTCAGGTCTCCCATAGTATAGCCGCTCGTTAACACCTCATGATGTACTCTGTCAACCATACAAGTAAGGACGTCTGCCGTAATGATGAAGAGGAGAGGAGCGAGAGGGAAGCCCTGTCTCACCCCTCTCTGTGGCTGAAAAAAACCACTTTTTGGGCGCCCGTTGAGCAGGATCGAGAGGGAAGCCGTGGTAACGCAACGTTTTATCCAGGAGATCTAGAGCTCAGGGAATCCCCTTCTGTGCAATGCCGCCCCAAAGAAAGTGTCAGTCCAGTGTGTCGAAAGCCTTCGTGAAGTCAACCTTCCAGAGCATTGCCTGCCGACCGTTCCTCTTCCAATCCGCAATAATCTCAGAGGCAACAACCATGCTATCCGCGATCTTCCTCCCTGGAATGAAGGCGGTCTAAGTCGGAGCGATGAAGTGCTCCAGAACCCTACTCAGTCTAGTAGCAAACACCTTGGCTACAATAAGGTACACCACATTGGAGATCGTGATTGGTCGAAAATCCTCGATCCTTCCGGCACCCGCCTTCTTTGGAATGAGTACCACCAATGCCTTGTTCAGCTGCTCGAACCCAAAATTGCCCTGACAGCACTCTGCCACCACCTCCAAGACCTCGGCGCCAACCAAGTCCCAGAACTCCTTGTAGAAGGAGACAGGGAAGCCATCCGGATCTGGAGCATCATCGTCGTTGAGATTCCAGACAGCTATCTTCACTTCCTCCAGAGTGACAAGAATGGTCAGACTGGCAGCATGGGCGCCCAAAAGGTGCACCGCCCCCGAGCCCGACCATCGCCAGCGCCTGTCGCCACCCCTAGCAGAGAGCCTGTAGAAGTGATCCGCAATTGCTTTGCCAAGATCTCTACTCCCTTCCACCCTCTCCCCGCCAATGAGTAACGATCTAATGAAATTTTCCCTCTCCTACCACTGGCCGCCCTGTGAAAAAAGGTCGTGTTCGCATCTCCCTCCTTAAGCCACATGTGCCTCGACCGCTGTCTCCATGATGAATCCACATTTCATCATCTTTATTCTATCATTTTGGTACCAAAAAGCCTAGCAAATGCTTGTAAATAGCCTTAAATACATCATCTTAGCATTCATGCATGTGCATCTATTTAGTGTATAAAATACTGTAATTAAGGCCAAAATTATAAAATAAATAAAAGAAAAGAAAAAGAATAAAATATTGTAAATATTTTATGACCCAAAACCCCAAGACCTAGGCATCTTGATGAATGGGTCGACAAGGAATAAAGTAGGGGGAGATAAGGGCCAAAATACAGATAAAATACCTCTACCTTTTATTCATTCCTTATTCATTTTAGGACCTATTTTTGGTTCCACTTTTTATACATAAAATAAAGAAACTTTGTTCATAAAAGTTGTAGATAATTTGATAAAGAAAAATACAAAATTGATTTCACAGGAAAATAATGTACAGATAAAAAATTATGGTCTGAATAAGAATCCAGAATCCCAACTTCCCAGACCCGTATCTCACAACTGACAACTCCAAATGCAGCATACTCACCTTTAATTGTATATAGAATAAAATAATCTATCCAATGGCGGTGGTTTCGCATTTGGCGGAGCTATGGTTTGGAAGTTGAGTTTTGAACCCACCTTGTATAACTGTACTGATTAAAATATTCAATTTATTATTTATTCATTATTTTTATATTTTTATATTTTTATAATCTTGTAAATATTACTTATAATAAATATGTATATTAAAATTAGAATAAAAATGCAAAGAAAATACAAAATAAAAATACTTGTATAAAGAATACATAGGTATACTGCCTATTCCCAAACATATACAATACTCATTCATATTTTATTAAATATACCAAACAATTCAGAAAAATTAAATAAAAATATATTTGTGTAGATAAAAGTATCTTATAATTTTATAAAATAAGAAATAAAAATAAGTAACATGAAAATACACAAAATATAAATAAAGGTTAAAATATGTAGGTATTATACCTATAAAGGACATAAATGCAAACTTGTAAAAATACAACTCATAAAAATAATTAAAAATTGGAATAAAATGCTATATAAAATAATAAATATGTTTTTATTAAATAACCTAAAATTAATTAAATCATTTCACATTTTTAATTTAATTTACAAACATTTTATTTAACTTTTGTCTTTTTGCGGATGACGTGGCCCAATCAGGCCACGCCATCCGTTGACCGGGGGTCAACTCCTTGACCCCAGGTCTGCTACCGCTGGGTTTGTCTGAGCCTCCAATTTCTTGGATTTTTCGCGGGTCAATCATGCACCGAATCATGCTAGAGTCTTCACGACTTTTGCTCATCGTCGAATGGACTTACACGCCTATCGACTGTTTTGGACTATGAGCCATTGATTCGCCCGATCAGCCTCGTTCTTTGGACACCTGCGTCAACCATTCAAAAAGGATCCCTTGACTTCGATTCGAGTTGGAACCGTGAATTACCATCGATCTTCCCCCCTTGGTCGAGCCAAAGATGCCTGGAGGTGACAGCTCCGAGCTCCGGGCTTCAAGGCGGCTGGATAGCACCTGATCGACACGAGTTCCACACCTCTGGCGAAGCACAGCTGTCGAGGTATTTACCCTCTGGTCCTAGGCCATCGAGGCCGTTCTTTGCTTCTTTTTATCCCCTTTAAGTTCCTCATAGATTTAGGATCATTTCGCCTATCTTTCCTCGTCAAATCGTCCACCTAATCACATCATTGATCACCTCGCCGGAGCGCAACTCCGGCGAGTACCTATATCGCCCTTCATTCCATTTCGAGAGCCACTGGAGGTCGAGGCATTTTGCCCTCGACCTCCGTAACCTTTTTGTGCAGGTACTGGAGCATACCGAAGCGTCTGGAGCGCTTTTGGGTCTTCGCCGGAGCACCTGGAGCTTCGCAGCTTCCTCCTCGCCGTGGAAGAGCTCCGCCGTCCGTCGCACCATTCTGTTGCTTCCAAACAACAGAGGGGACCTGCAGCAACCTCCTGGGACCGTTTTGAAGCTTGTCCACCGCCGGAGCGAGGCGCTACCTGATAACCGCGGATTATCGAGGGTCTAAATACGTCGCTGTGGCGACCCACAATAAAATGCGATTAATCAACAATTAACCCATACTAAGATCAATGAATTAGAACTAATGTGGAGTTAAAATTTATTTTTAACTCTACATAAAAGATGTATAGGTGCAAGTATGTAGAGAGTTCGAACACAGGGAACAAGCAGGGTAGTTCAAGCAAAAATGCTAAGTGTGTGTGTGATGTGTGGAGTGTCTACACTAAGCAAACAAGCAAATGTATTTTTGTGGGTTTTTAATTTTTAATTTTTTTTAATTTAATTTTTAATTTTGTATTTTGATTTTTAATTTTCTGATTTTTATATTTTATATTATATATATATATATATTTTTTATTTTTTTCAATATTGGAGAATAAAGACAATATAATAAAAGGCAAGCTAAAATATTTATAAAAATATGCAAAAATACTCAAAAATTCAGAAATAAAATGTTTTTGGTATTTTTATAATTTTCTACTATTTTTGTGATTTTTGGGGGTTTTTCAAGGTGTTTTTGATATTTTTAAATATTGAAATAAAGCAAAACAGTAGAAATAATGCTGGCTGTGATAAATATGGGAATTAAAAATACCAACCAGTAGCTAAAAATTCTTACACTATTTTTCGAATAAAAAGGACAAAATAAGGAACAAACAGAACCTCAATTTGCTATTTTTGGATTTTTCTACTATTTTATATATTTTTTTTGAAGTTTTTGAGTGTTTTTGAATTTTTAGTGTTTTTCTTTTGAGATTTTTAATGATTTTTGGACTGACACTAAAATAGAATAAAATAGACACTAGGTGATTTTTTTGGAATTTTTGGAGATGTTTTAATTTTTTTTTTGATATTTTCTAAGCTAGACAGTACACAAAATAGATGTTTTTGATTTTTAATAAAAATAAAAATAAAATAAAATCAAAAACTAAATAGATGGCGTCAAAGTACACGTGTCCAGATACTTAAGTCTATTTTTGTGAAATTTTTGGAGTTAAAATGATAGGCTAAATAATTAGAGCAAACATCCAAACATTAAACAGTCCTACCAGGGGTATATGTGCAATATCCGAAACATCCAGGGGCATACATGCAATTTTCCACAAAAATATACACTGTATATTCAATTTTTAGCACCAAAAGTTAATTACAAAAGCCGCCTGGGCTTCCTAGAAATTTACCCACCAGGGCGCGTGACTTGCACGCGCCTGGCGAGGACTAAACTGTAATATTCTGAAACCCTGGGGGCCTACTTGCAAAATCACCAAAAAGTTTACACTTAATACGAAAGTTTCAGGACTCAAACGAAATACACAAAAGACCGAGGGTATCCTTGCAAAATGCCCACCCCCTCACGTGTACAGGTCACGTGAGGTGACGTGGCGAAGGACCTAAGTGCAAATAAGCAAAGTTCAGGGGTCTCTCTGCAAATATTACAAAATTTTTACACTACGGGCTCAAGTTTAAATACTAATAAATAAATACAAAACAATGCGAGGGTTGGGATGCAAAATACCCTCGCTCGGGCGCTCCGCAGGTGACGCGTGGCGTGCATCCAACGGCTGGCGGCGATGGGCGATCCAGCGGCGGGGAGCGGGCCACTTATCCACGTGGCAGCACGAGAACGGCCGATGACGGTTGGCGTCGACGTCTGAGATTAGATCTCAGAAAGAGATCTGACGGTGGATGGGCTTGGAAGATCGGACGGTCGTCACGCGAACTGGAGCTGCGGCTCAATCGGACGGTGGAGAAGCGAGGAGGAAGAACAGGGAAGAAGGCCGGCGGAGGCGAACTTCCCCGACTCCGGCCTCGCTACTCAGGCGATGGATGGGCTCCAAAATGGACCTGTAGACTCCTGGAAGGTCCCTCTGTGGACTGGATGGCTCGGATTCGCCGGAGGAGCGTGAAGGTGCTGGCGCGGAGGCGGCGGAGCTTTACGCTCCAGGTATCTCCGGCGAGGAATCAAAATGGCCCTCCAGGTGCGTTCAAGGGTCTTTGACCTGCAAAAAGTGGTGAGAAGGCCCAGGGCAAATTGCCTGGGCCTCGCGGAGGCGTAGGGACGTGTGCTACGAGGTGGCTGCGAAGGGCCGGAGGTGCGCTCCGGCCAAAGTGGGTGATCGAGCGATTCAGATGATGGAACTTCGAATTTTTTGGGGGATATTGATCCTAAGGCTAGCAGGAGTTAAATGCAAGAAATAAATAAGCGGGGCGAGCCCTCGATGGCCGGAGCCAGAGGGAAAATAGGTACCTCGACCGGCGACTTCGCGGGAGGTGGTGGAGGCTCCCTCGACTTCGCGCGCCTTGGCTGAAGGGCTGGCGGTGGAGCTGTCACCTCCACGGAGCTCAGGAGCACGGAGGTGGCGCTGAAGGGTGGACCAAGGGGACTCAAATTCGAAAGGGGAGAAGGGGTTTCATTTTATGTGGTTTGACCCTGAGCTGCAAGGGTCCAAAGATCAAGGCCTATCTTGCGAATCTTGGGTCCGACGACCAAGGTTAAGCATGGGCGAGCTAGAGGGAGGATCGAGGAGTAATGTTGCAGAAGGTTGCAACACAAAAAGATGAAAGTCTCGGCCTCGAAAAATCCATGAAATTGGGTCGAAACCGAGGTTGTCAGGAGCTACAGGGGGTAGGTCAGACTGTTGACCTAGGTCAACAGTCCTGGCCTCCTGGTTGGTCCACGTGGACCAACCAGGAAAAGCCCTAAAAAAATATTTTAATAATTCTATTAAAATACTAAATGGCCGAATTAGATAAAAGTTATAAAATAAAAAATGTTCAAAATTTTATGTAGTATTTTATTTTGATTTTTAATTATTTTTATGACTTATATTTTTACAAGTTGCCTTTTTAACCCTATATAGGTATAATACCTATGTATTTTGATATTTTATTTTTATTTAGGTATTTTATTTTCATTATTTTTATTTAGTATTTTATAAAATTGTAACATACTTTTATATACATAAATATATTTTTATTGTATTTTTCTGTTATGTTTTGTATATTTAATAAAATACAAGTGTATTCTATACAGGTATAAGTATGTGCAGTATGCCTATGTATTCTTTGTATAGGTATTTTTATTTTTATTTTTCTTTGCATTTTATTTCAATTTTAATGCACATATGTATTATAAGTAATATTCACAAAATTATAAAAATATAAAAATGAATAAATAATGAATAAAGAATAAATTGAATATTTTATTCAGTACAAGTATACAACAGGGCTCCAAAACTCAACTTTCAAACCGTAGCTCCGCCAAATGCGAAACCACCGCCATTGGATAGATTATTTTATTCTATATACAATTAAAGGTGAGTTTGCTACATTTGGAGTTGTCAGTTGTGAGATACGGGTCTGGAAAGTTGGGATTTTGGATTCTTATTCAGACCATATCTTTTTGTCTGTACATGATTTTTATGTGAAATAAATTTTGTATTTTTCTTTATGAAATTATCTACAACTTTCATGCACAAAGTTCCTTTATTTGATGTACAAAAAGTGGAACCAAAAATAGGTCCCAAAATGAATAAAGAATGAATAAAATATAAAGGTATTTTATTGGTATTTCTGACCTTATCTCCCCCTACTTTATTTCTTGTCGACCTATTCATCAAGATGTCTAGGTCTCGGAGGTTTTGGGTCATAAAATATTTACAATATTTTATTCTTTTTCTTTTCTTTATTTATTCTATAATTTTGGCCTTAATTACAGTAATTTATACACTGTCTGGATGCACATGCATGAATGCTAAGATGCTTGATTTAAGGCTATTTACAGGTATTTGCTAGGGTTTTTGGTGCCAAAATGATAGAATAAAGATGATGAAATGTGGATTCATCATCCCCCTATACTTTACCTTTGCTAGTCCCTAGCAAACACTTATGCAATAAGTGCAAAAAGAAAAACAAAGAAAAGAAAAAGAAGAACTTGGATTTAATTTGATGATCAAACTTGTCTTCGCAAAATCAAAGTTTGGAGCTTAAGTCGGACCTTTGGAATTTTAGTGCGGGCGGAACCTTAGTGAGAACCGTGTTTGAAGTCCAACAGTCCTTGAGAATCCCAAAACTCTGTCCAAGTCTCCTCAATAGCCAGGTCCGAAATACTTCAACTCATACGCAAACTCTTACGACTCTGAATCTGACTTGTACAGTGTAAGTGATGGTGGCTCTCCCCAACTAGAATGACAAAGAGACTGACTTCTCCAGTACAACAACCCAATGATTCCCCAATCCAGCAACTCCATCCTCGAGGAGCGGGGTATTCCCTTCTAAGTTCAAGTGGCAACCAGCTCAAGAGGAGGGGGTGAAGAGAAGAATGGACGGTAGCCAGTGTAGCTACCTATCCTTGGATGCAAGACCAGTGTAGTCAAGTCATCCTGCTGCAGGCTCACATGATATGACTTTGGAACTCAAGCTTGCTTATTGACTTTGTACATACTTGCAGGCTTTTTATTTTTTTTGTATATGCCTGAACACATTTTTTTTTTGAATACTATATACAGCAGCATTTACATAAGGAGTTTTTCCTCTTGAGCCAGTAGACTATCCCTCTTTTGAAGCTTTATCGCAACCCACAGCCTCCTGTCTTTAGACTTCCTAATCACTGGACGGGTTGGGGTGCACTTCCCTCCCTAGAGGAGGACAAATGTTTCCACTTGTGTGCGTCTCATACCGGCAAATCCAATCCCCTCACCACTCCAACTGAGTTGAGCCATGTGAAAGGTGCAGGTGTCCAAGTTAGGTCATTATCAACAAGAGTCGTGCGTGTGCTCTGAAATACTCTACTTAGGCAGTCAAGAATCCATTGAACCAAGTCTCGTGATCCTCAAAGAATTAAGTCAACTAGACCTGAAGTACCTCAAACTCAGTTCCTATAAGGTTCCTGTTATTAGGTAGATTATAAGGTCCAATCAAGCTCCAATCTCCGGATTTTACTTAGACTCGTTCAACTATCAAACTCAATCCGAAAAATGCTCATGCTATGCAATGCGATGCAGAAAATATTTTGGTGATGCAATTTTCAAGGATTTTGAACTTTTTATGGATTTTTGAAAATATGATGCATGCATATGCAGATGCATTTTTTGTATTTTTCAAAAAGATTTTTCAAATGTTTTTGGATTTTAATTTTGCAAATGTTTTTGGGAATTTTTTTTTAAAAACAAAAAGCTTTTGGCTAAAAACTAGGTGAAAACTATGTACACGGGAGTGCTTCTTCTTATATACAAGAAGTGGATTTTAAGAATTTACAGGGTAAGTAGTCAATTTTATACATATATACATATATTGAGGATTTTGGTGTGATGTGTATATTCCTCAAACTTATTTGCAAACAATTTTACACACAATTTTTGAAAACTATAGTCCAAAATAATTTTTACAAACATTTTTACACACATTTGAAAATCATTTTGCGAAGGCTTTCAAAACAGTATATATAGGTTTTTCAAATCATTTTTGCAACCATTTTTTTTCAAACCATTTGCAAATCATTTTTCAAACATTTTATTTCACACAAAGAAAATAAATTTTTACAAACCACACATTTTACACAGGTTGAAAACACGAAACAAAATATTTTCAAAATAGTTTTTCAATAAATGTTCACAAAGATTTTCAAACTATTTTTCAAACATTTTGCAAAAAAACATTTTCACCTGATTTATTAATCAGTAAATACAAAAAGAATTTGAGGAATAACCACATCTTTTTATTAAGGATTTTAATGAATTTCAAAGAATTATTAGCCATATTATTAAGAAAATACGAAAGTACGAGTTATGGCTAAAGTATATACGTAGTATATACGACCCCCCTATACTTAGCTTGAGCTATGTCCTCATAGATCGAAGAGAAAAGAGAAGACATAACTCGTACTAAGTATAGACAAGTCTAAATAATAAAGAATAAATGAATGAATTAATGAATCACCGAATGAGAAGTTGACTGTCCCCCCTATACTTAGGATCAAATAATCCTAAGTATAGCAGACTATACACAACGCAGGGAGGGTCAAGGGTGGGAATGAACAGATCGTACTCAGATTGTCTCCCCCTATACTTAGGGTAAGATATCCCTAAGTATAGACAGGAAGAAGAGACAATGGAGAGGATAGAAAAACTCGGGGTGCCAACCCCCCTATACTTAGGACAAGGTACGTCCTAAGTATGGAAAACTGTCTACAAGGGCGGCACCTTTTTGATAGATACAGAAGATAGAAAAGGAAAAGAAGAAAAGAAGAAAATAAGAGAATAAATCAACAGAAAACAGAGTGATATAAACAGACGGATCTGTACAGCGAAAGCTAGAATTTGATCACCATGTATGAGACGTAGATGATGAGAGTCAAAGGACACATCTCATACCAGAAGAATGGGGGCAACGTCAATGGTCGGTAGATCATGATCAAGATATAGTTTCAGGCGTTGACCATTGACGCGGAAGGTAGAAGAAGATGACGGTTCGGATATGTCGATGCTGCCATTGTCATGTACCTTCCTGACCACATACGGTCCTTTCCACTTGCTCTGCGATTTCCCTGGGAATAATTTCAGCCTGGAATCAAACAACCATACTCTCTGATCTGGCTCAAACTGTTTATGGCTGATATGCGAATCATGCCATGTCTTTACTTTTTCTTTGTACTGTAGGCTGTTGGAGAAGGTTGTGTCTCTCAATTCTTCCAGGGCTGCCAATTCTGCTCTTCTCTGTTCTCCTATACTCTCGGGATCTAGAAGCAATTCTGTAACTACCCAAAAAGATTTGTGCTTGATTTCCACTGGCAAATGGCACGGCTTGCCATAGACGAGACGAAAGGGAGACGTTCCCAATGGATTCTTGAAAGAGGTCCGATAAGCCCACAAGACCGAGTCCAAAAGCTGTGACCAATCCTTTCGGTCTGGGCGGACAACTTTCTGCAAGATAGTCTTTATCTCCCTGTTCGATACTTCGGCAAGACTATTAGTCTGAGGGTGATAAGGAGTGGCAACCCGATGGTCAATGCCGAACTCGTCTGCAAGGGCCCTGACTTTGTCATTGATGAAGTGAGACCCCCCGTCTGAAATCAAGACTCTAGGTACACCGAACCGTGAAATGATATTTTTCCTCAAAAATTTGCAAACGGTTTTAGCATCTGCGGCTCGGGCGGGGATAGCCTCAACCCATCGGCTGACATAATCTACAGCGAGCAAAATATGCTCGAATCCCTGACTCTTAGGAAATGGGCCCATGAAATCAATCCCCCATGCATCAAAAACCTCACAGAAGTGAATGGGTTGCATGGGCATCATGTCTCTCTGTCCGCAGGTTCCCATTTTCTGACAGTCAGTACATCTCTTCACGAACTCATCAGAATCCTTGAAGAGAGTAGGCCACCATAGGCCGGATTGAAGCACCTTTTGTGCTGTTCTTTTTCCAGAATGATGTCCTCCTGCCTCAAGCTTGTGGCAGTAAGTGAGGACGCTATGCTGCTCTTCTTGAGGAATGCACCTCCTCCAGATACTATCCCCTCCTTCATGATAAAGGACGGGATCCTCCCAATGGTAAAACTTGGCCTTAGCTAGGAAGGTCTCAAGTTTCTGCCTGGGCCAACCCTGAGGGACTGTCTTGGCAACAAGATAGTTTACAAAGTCAGCATACCACGGGAGTGAGGCGACAGCCAAGATCGCCTCATCCGGAAATGTCTCAGTGATAGGTGCGCTGGGCTCAGATTCCTCAAGATTCTCCAATCTGGAGAGGTGATCCGCCACCACATTCTTGACTCCAGGCTTGTCCTTAATTTCAATATCAAATTCCTGGAGTAGAAGGATCCATCTGGTGAGACGTGCTTTGGCATCCTTCTTAGCCATTAAGTACCGGATGGCGGTATGATCAGTATAAATGGTCACTCTAGATCCGAGAATATATGATCGATACTTATCAAGAGCGAAGACTACGACCAGCATCTCTTTCTCAGTCACAGTGTAATTCCGCTGCGCGGCATCCAAAGTCCGGCTAGCGTAGTGAATGGCGAACGGTAAACCATCCCTCCTCTGTCCAAGCACAGCCCCAACGGCAAAATCTAAAGCATCCGTCATGATCTCGAATGGGAGAGACCAATCGGGCGGCTGAAGGACAGGAGCTGAGACAACCATATTCTTGAGAGTCTCAAATGATTCAAGACACTTATCATTAACAATAAACTCGGTGTCTTTAGTGAGCAAGTCAGTAAGCGGTCGGGCAATTCGACTGAAGTCCTGAATGAACCGTCGGTAGAAACCGACATGCCCCAGAAAAGACCGTAACTGACGTAAGTTGGACGACGGATTTAGTTTTCTGATGATATCCACCTTAGCCGGATCGACCTCCATGCCCCTGTTGGAGACGATATGACCAAGGACCGTCCCCTGGGTCATCATGAAATGACTCTTCTCCCAGGATAAGACAAGATTGACCTCAATGCAGCGCTTCAGCACGCGGTCTAGGCAGTCAAGACAAGCATCGAACCCGTCGCCATAGACCGAGAAGTCATCCATGAAGACCTCTAAACAGTCACCCACCATGTCCGAGAAGATGGACAACATGCACCTTTGGAATGTCGCCGGAGCGTTACATAGACCAAAGGGCATCCGTCTGAAAGCATAAGTCCCGAACGGACAGGTGAATGTCGTTTTCTCCTGGTCTTCGGGCGCAATGGCCACTTGATTATATCCAGAGTACCCGTCAAGAAAGCAGTAATGACTCTTCCCGGCTAACCGCTCGATAATCTGATCAATGAAGGGAAGCGGGAAGTGATCCTTCTTGGTGGCCTCATTCAATCGTCTGTAGTCCACACAGACCCTACAAGAAGTTGGTACTCTGGTAGCGATCTCCTCTCCAGACTCATTGACAACTGTAGTGATACCCGTCTTCTTGGGTACCACATGTAACGGACTTACCCATTTGGAGTCGGAGATGGGATAGATGAAATCGGCGCTCCACCACTTGGAAATTTCTTTCATGACTACATCTCGAAGATTCGGGTTCAGCCGTCGTTGGAACTCACGCGATGGCTTAGCGTTATCTTCAAGATAGATATGGTGGGAGCAAAGATTAGGGCTCAGCCCTTAGAGATCAGCTATACTCCAACCGATTGCCTTGCGGTTTCTTTCAAGAACCTCCATCAGACGAGATTCTTGTTCTCCAGTCAAATCTGCTGAGATAATGACTGGGTGCATTTCTGGCTCTCCAGCAAGGAATCTGTACTTCATTGACTGCGGCAGAGGTTTTCGTTCTGGACAACTGGTAGGTGGCAGATCTGGTTTCTGATATGTCTGTGTAAATGCTACCAGGTCTGCATGGGAGAACTCTCGCTCTGCATGAATTTCTGACGAAGGGCGGCCTGATGTATCATCAATAAACTGCACTGGCTCGCATTCTGTCATGGTTGTTGGCTCAGTAGGAATCAGACAAGGTAAGTAGTCCTCAAAGTCATCCCAGTCTATGTCTGAATCCGAGGGATCAGAAGACGATGAGCAAGATTGAAATTCCTCAGCACCACTCATCACAACACTGTCAGCCTCAGAGATATCCTCATCTAGGGATGTGCTCTCCCGGCTCTCGACCGCCATGAGCTTGAGATACAGTGAATCTGTAGGCAAGGCGAGGGTCGGTGCTACGGGATCTTTCCAATTGGATTCATCATCAGTCATCTCAAAATCACAAACCTGGTGGATGTCTAGCTCCTCCTCTGTCATTTGCTCGGCTTCGCTGGACTGTTCTGAGCATTCTGCCTCTCTGGCTCTGATCTCGTCGATCGTCTCTATTTGTATGGTTTCGCCCTCTACGCGAAAACATACCTTCCCGCTATCGTGGTCGGTCACCGCCTTAGCTGTGGCCAAGAATGGACGTCCGAGAATGATGGGGGCATCAGTTACCGACTCAGGGATCTCCATGTCCAACACAACGAAGTCCACGGGGAATTGCAGGCCCTGAATGGTAACGACCACGTCTTTCAATAACCCCTTCGGCCTCTTAATCGACCTATCAGCAAACTGAAGGACGGTTCTGCTTCGAAGAAGAGGGCCAAACTCGAACTGCTTGAGTAAGGCTGCCGGAAGGAGGTTAATTGAAGAGCCGCTGTCTAATAGAGTACGATCAAACTGCTGCTCCTGAATCTCGCATCTGACATAGGGAGCTCCTGCGTCTGGTCGCTTGGCTGGCAATGTTTTCTGAATGGCGCAGCAAGTGTCATGAGTGAGCATATGGATTTGATCTCTGTGCCTCTTCTTCCTTCTGACAGTAGTTGTTTCTTTCAAATTCTTCTTGAAGAAGGGGATATGCTCAAATGCTTCTCGTAGAGTCAGCTGAATATGAAATCTGTCAATCATCTCGTTGCCGAACTCTACCTGTTGGCTCTTTTTTGGATGTTCTTTTTTGTTCCCCTTCGCTCGGCAGAGTGCCTCAGGGAAGGGGATTGTAGGGGCCTCCTCAGATGGAGGACTAGGAATCGGTCCCTGTGCCTGTGAAGACGGAGAATCCATACGATAATCATCATTCACCACATATGGATCCGTAATTTGAACAGAAACCTTTCCTTTATTCATATTTTTGTTTTTGTTTTTGTTCCCATAGTCTCTAGATACAAAATGTGGCAACATCACAGATGGCTTAACAAAAGTGGATGTGGTGGCCTCAGTACCACCACTAGCACCTGTCTTCGCGGCATCAGCACCGCGCTCTGGTTCATCATCCAAAATGGTGGCATCAGCACCACCGTCTGCATCTGGCATCACAACGGCATCAGCACCGTCGTCTTGGTCTCCATCATTGGTGGCATCAGCACCACCGTCTTCAACATCATCATTAGCGGCATCAGCACCGCTCCTCTGCTCCTCTAGCGCTCCTGATTCTGCATCTGGCTGTCGCTCAGAAGAGGCACCGCCGGCTGGCATCCTACCGCTCCTAGTAGTAACAAAATCAGCATCATAATAGGAATAAGACATGTCACTCAAATAATCACTAGGAGAGGTATCCTCTGTGGACTCTACCTGCTCAGATTTTCCTTTTTAAATTATTAGGGTTAGGTTCGATCTGAGCTGGTATGGCGGCCTTTCCTTTGATGAAATCCCGCATCTCCTGCCGGAACTCATCCATTTCTTGCCTGAAAGATGCTCGCTGTTCAGATAGCAAGCGGGCAAGATCATCAAGAGCAGGGTTCTCGAAGGCTGGCCCCTGAGAACCGGACGTCTGTCCCTGCTGGAAATGGGGCTGCTGCTGCTGGTGTTGTTGCTGAAATTGGGGGGGAGGCTGGTGATAAGACTGCTGAGGCGGCTGACGCTGCCTCCACTGTTGTCCCTGATAGGCGGGACGAGGACCACTCTGGTATTGTTGTGGCTGGGCATACTGGGGCTGCTGGTTGTACTGATGTGGCTGGCTGCTCTGCTGTCCTTGAGCAGGGGGATGCTGTTGGGATGAGGAACCACCATTACCCCAACGGAATCCGGGATGATCCCTACGAATTGCGGGCTGAGGGTATCGGTCATACCAGATCCCATTGACTTCCATCAATGGTTCCTGCTCAAAGGAGGATGGAGGGAGAACTGCCAGTGGCTGCTCCGGCTGATACACCACCATCTGCGTCTCCTGAGATGGCGGTTGCTCTGGATGGTACTGCAACAATGGAACCGGCTCCGCCTGGATATGGTTCACCTGGCGGTATGAGGTGGAGGCCTGGTTGGGATTGTTGCTGCTGGAAGCAACCTGTGACCTGGGAGGCTGTTGTGAATGGGCCTGTGCCTCCTGAATACAAAGAATTTGAGTCTTCAGGTCACTCATTGTTTTGGTGAGAAGGTCCATCTGGGCTAGACCTTGGTTCTGTTTCTTTTCGAGGATCTCCATGCGGTCCAGCTTTTCACTGATAATGCCCATGTCGGCTGCTGCTGACTCGGCTTGTGCTGCGGCTACCGACGTTGTGCTGGGACCGGCATCGATGCGGGCGATCCTCTGAAATGATCCCGCTCCTTGCGGGGGCTTCTGCTGATTGTAGACTCTGGCCTGGGTCATCACTGTGGAGTTCTCTGCCATACCTTCGTAGATGGCCCAGACGTCGTCTTCTCCCTTGGAGAAATATGATCCACCGCAAGAGGCGTTCACAAGCCCCTGCAGCTCCGGTGTCAACCCACAGAAGAAACTCTGCACCAGGTGGGGCTTGGAGATATCGTGATGTGGACACCGGTCTATGAGCTCTCTGAATCGATCCCATGCTTCATGGAACTGTTCATTTGGGATCATGACGAAGTTGCTGATCATGGCTCGAGCTGCGTTGGTCCGGCCGAGGGGATAGTATTTCTTCAAATATACGGACCGGAGATCTGCCCAAGTATCGACGAATCGCCCTAGATGCTTGAGCCAATATGCGGCTCGATCAACCAATGAGAACGGGAAGGCGATCATCCTGATAGTGTCCTCGGTCAACAACCGATCGTGGATAGTGCTGCATATCATTTCGAACTCTTGGAGATGGAGGTGCGGCTCTTCGGTCGGCAGCCCGTGAAACTTGGGTAGCAACTGAATCGTGTGGTGCCGAAGCTCGAAGTCTCCGTGGATTGGCGGGAGTCTGATCCACCGGTGAGTGAGGGACGAAGCTGGGTTGTGCAGTTCCCTCATGATGGTCTGTGGCGGTCGCTCACCGTCTGGATCGCCTCCTCCTGCATCAGGTCCTCCTCCTTCTCCGCCACCGCCTCCTCCAGGTCGGTTCTCTCTCAGCTGTGCGATCTCTCTCATGAGGTCACCCATGAATGTACCCTGGTCCCGGATCTGTCTCTGCATCGTCTCCAGGGATGCTAGCAAGGAATTGTTGATGGCCACCTGATCGATTATGAATGGAGGGTGATCGTGGTCATCTGGGTGCTCGCCTTTGTATGCCATTGCTTGATTCTCTGAAAATGCAAAAGAGGCCATTTCGGGTGCTGTTGAATGAGCTGAATTCTGTGATTCACTGAACTCTGAAATGATTGGACTGAGGGAAGGAGAATGGGAAGGGTGGTCGAGGGGGAACAGGGTGGATGTAAACTCGGGCTCGGAGAGCGGACTCTCCGAGGCATTCCTAGATGAGTAAGGAGGAGTGCTAGATAGCGGTGCCGACAAGGTCGGCCTAAGAGATCTCCGTCCCATCATCTTGATTATTCGAGAGGAGTAGGGAAAATGCAAGGTAAGAAGAAGATAAAATGCAACAAAATTGTGCACGATTGTGCGGTGTTTTTGATCTTGACCTTAATAAATCTAACAATCAAACACAAAGCAAGGGTAAGTTCACCAACTCAACTCGTAAAGCCGTGAAGGATCGGCTTTTATCTTGTCAGTTTTAGCTTGTTTTCAGGTATTTATCTTTTCACGAGTCCTTAGAGCGCTACGCCTATAGGAGCGAGAGTACTGCCAGGAAAGTGTCCCCGTACTTGTCCTCCTCCTGTGTAACCTGTAACTTGCGCTTTTTGAGGTCCTTGTAACCCTTCCTGGATCCCTACTCAGCCAAAGAAATAGAGGGAGGAAGCCGATAGGCGAAACCGATACTTCGGACCTCGCTCGCAACGGAATCACCCGTGAGCGTACAAGGTCCTACTCGGACGCAGCCGGTGAGACAGACACACCCGTGAAGGCGTGGCCTAAGCTCGGTACTTCGGACAAGGTCGGTGCTCTCACAATAGAGAGTCACCAATGGCGACCAAGTCCTACTCGACTACGTACGATAGTAGCGCCAATACTTCGGAAATCCAGGCGATACACAAGGCAGCCACAAGTTGGGTTTTGGGCTCTAATCCTTACGAAGCGCTCACCTCACTTGGAAGGAGACCTTCCCATGCAACCTGAAGACAAGTGAGGGTATTACTCTCCCCAAGCAATGAATCCAATTACCAATTTTATTTTGGTCAAGTTTTCTTTAGCAGTCCCTTTTTTAATTTTTTTGGTGTTATCGCTTCTTTTGAGTCGATTCAATCAAGCGCCTAACGGTTTTGTATTTTTTCCTTTTTCCTACTTTGTTCCAAAAACAGAGGGAGAATAGAGTCGGAAAAGTCGTGCAAGTCGACACCAAGGTGGAAATCTCACCTTTGTGCCTAGATGATGCATGCAAAGTAAGAGGACTTACAGCGAATCCCAGCTCTCTCCATGCGGGATGCAAAGCAGAATTTTTAAACCTAAGCTATATGGTGAAATGCAAGCGGAAATCGTCCTAGAACAGGCAGCTGCTAGCGTGAAGAACCACAAGCTAACTAATAACTCCTAATCCGAGTGTCCGGTCTAGGCTCACCCCTCCTCTGCCCAACACATTTGGGGTAGGAGAAAGCGCTTGTTCGGGTGTGAGCTCGCGGCGCGTGGATTTGGAAGCTACTAGCTAACTGTTTAATTAGTCTAAGTCCAAATACGATTCTATAGGAGCATGCAAATATAATTAGGTGTTTGGACCTATTCTAATCGAGTCAAGCAGACCTAGAACTAAGAGCTCAATCCACAAAAGAAAGTGAAAAATGAAAACAAAACCGGAAAATGACAGCGATAAAAACGCGATAAAAATCCGCGGTGAGCCCCCGGGTGAACAAACACCCGGAAATTAGGCCCGAAAGTCTGAGTGTCCAAGTCCAAGTGTACCTGTATTATTACAAATCAAATGAATCACTCTCTCACCAAAAATAAATGAAAACTAATCTAATCACTCTCTCTCTCACTCCTTGCTCTCTCCTGCCGGCTTGGCTAGAGAACAGCCGGCTCCGCTTCCCAAGGATGCGTCGGGTCACCTAGGCGATCCGCCTCGCTCCGCGGTCCCTCGCAAGAAGACAAAGAAGAGTGGTCAGATAGCTCAACAAAATATATCAAAATGTAAGAGATGAAAAATGCTATGATAACAATCACACAATCAACCAAACAAAATATGAACTACTCGCTGTTGCTCCCCGGCAACGGCGCCATTTGATAACCGCGGATTATCGAGGGTCTAAATACGTCGCTGTGGCGACCCACAATAAAATGCGATTAATCAACAATTAACCCACACTAAGATCAATGAATTAGAACTAATGCGGAGTTAAAATTTATTTTTAACTCTACATAAAAGATGTATAGGTGCAAGTATGTAGAGAGTTCGAACACAGGGAACAAGCAGGGTAGTTCAAGCAAAAATGCTAAGTGTGTGTGTGATGTGTGGAGTGTCTACACTAAGCAAACAAGCAAATGAATTTTTGTGGGTTTTTAATTTTTAATTTTTTTATTTAATTTTTAATTTTGTATTTTGATTTTTAATTTTCTGATTTTTATATTTTATATTATATATATATATATTTTTATTTCTTTTTCAATATTGGAGAATAAAGACAATATAATAAAAGGCAAGCTAAAATATTTATAAAAATATGTAAAAATACTCAAAAATTCAGAAATAAAATGTTTTTGGTATTTTTATAATTTTCTACTGTTTTTGTGATTTTTGGGGGTTTTTCAAGGTGTTTTTGATATTTTTAAATATTGAAATAAAGCAAAACAGTGGAAATAATGCTGGCTGTGATAAATATGGGAATTAAAAATACCAACCAGTAGCTAAAAATTCTTACACTATTTTTCGAATAAAAAGGACAAAATAAGGAACAAACAGAACCTCAATTTGCTATTTTTGGATTTTTCTACTATTTTATATATTTTTTTGAAGTTTTTGAGTGTTTTTAAATTTTTAGTGTTTTTCTTTTGAGATTTTTAATGATTTTTGGGCTGACACTAAAATAGAATAAAATAGACACTAGGTGATTTTTTTGGAATTTTTGGAGATGTTTTAATATTTTTTTGATATTTTCTAAGCTAGACAGTACACAAAATAGATGTTTTTGATTTTTAATAAATATAAAAATAAAATAAAATCAAAAACTAAATAGATGGCGTCAAAGTACACGTGTCCAGATACTTAAGTCTATTTTTGTGAAATTTTTGGAGTTAAAATGATAGGCTAAATAATTAGAGCAAACATCCAAACATTAAACAGTCCTGACAGGGGTATATGTGCAATATCCGAAACATCCAGGGGCATACATGCAATTTTCCACAAAAATATACACTGTATATTCAATTTTTAGCACCAAAAGTTAATTACAAAAGCCGCCTGGGCTTCCTAGAAATTTACCCACCAGGGCGCGTGACTTGCACGCGCCTGGCGAGGACTAAACTGTAATATTCCGAAACCCTGGGGGCCTACTTGCAAAATCACCAAAAAGTTTACACTTAATACGAAAGTTTCAGGACTCAAACGAAATACACAAAAGACCGAGGGTATCCTTGCAAAATGCCCACCCCCTCACGTGTACAGGTCACGTGAGGTGACGTGGCGAAGGACCTAAGTGCAAATAAGCAAAGTTCAGGGGTCTCTCTGCAAATATTACAAAATTTTTACACTACGGGCTCAAGTTTAAATACTAACAAATAAATACAAAACAATGCGAGGGTTGGGATGCAAAATACCCTCGCTCGGGCGCTCCGCAGGTGACGCGTGGCGCGCATCCAACGGCTGGCGGCGATGGGCGATCCAGCGGCGGGGAGCGGGCCACTTATCCACGTGGCAGCACGAGAACGGCCAATGACGGTTGGCGTCGACGTCTGAGATTAGATCTCAGAAAGAGATCTGACGGTGGATGGGCTTGGAAGATCGGACTGTCGTCACGCGAACTGGAGCTGCGGCTCAATCGGACGGTGGAGAAGCGAGGAGGAAGAACAGGGAAGAAGGCCGGCGGAGGCGAACTTCCCCGACTCCGGCCTCGCTACTCAGGCGATGGATGGGCTCCAAAATGGAGCTGCAGACTCCTGGAAGGTCCCTCTGTGGACTGGATGGCTCGGATTCGCCGGAGGAGCGTCAAGGTGCTGACGCGGAGGCGGCGGAGCTTTACGCTCCAGGTATCTCTGGAGAGGAATCAAAATGGCCCTCCAGGTGCGTTCAAGGGTCTTTGACCTGCAAAAAGTGGTGAGAAGGCCCAGGGCAAATTGCCTGGGCCTCGCGGAGGCGTAGGGACGTGTGCTACGAGGTGGCTGCGAAGGGCCGGAGGTGCGCTCCGGCCAAAGTGGGTGATCGAGCGATTCAGATGATGGAACTTCGAATTTTTTGGGGGATATTGATCCTAAGGCTAGCAGGAGTTAAATGCAAGAAATAAATAAGCGGGGTGAGCCCTCGATGGCCGGAGCCAGAGGGAAAATAGGTACCTCGACCGGCGACTTTGCGGGAGGTGGTGGAGGCTCCCTCGACTTCGCGCGCCTTGGCTGAAGGGCTGGCGGTGGAGCTGTCACCTCCACGGAGCTCAGGAGCACGGAGGTGGCGCTGAAGGGTGGACCAAGGGGACTCAAATTCGAAAGGGGAGAAGGGGTTTCATTTTATGTGGTTTGACCCTGAGCTGCAGGGGTCCAAAGATCAAGGCCTATCTTGCGAATCTTGGGTCCGACGACCAAGGTTAAGCATGGGCGAGCTAGAGGGAGGATCGAGGAGTAATGTTGCAGAAGGTTGCAACACAAAAAGATGAAAGTCTCGGCCTCGAAAAATCCATGAAATTGGGTCGAAACCGAGGTTGTCAGGAGCTACAGGGGGTAGGTCAGACTGTTGACCTAGGTCAACAGTCCTGGCCTCCTGGTTGGTCCACGTGGACCAACCAGGAAAAACCCTAAAAAAATATTTTAATAATTCTATTAAAATACTAAATGGCCGAATTAGATAAAAGTTATAAAATAAAAAATGTTCAAAATTTTATGTAGTATTTTATTTTGATTTTTAATTATTTTTATGACTTATATTTTTACAAGTTGCCTTTTTAACCCTATATAGGTATAATACCTATGTATTTTGATATTTTATTTTTATTTAGGTATTTTATTTTCATTATTTTTATTTAGTATTTTATAAAATTGTAACATACTTTTATATACATAAATATATTTTTATTGTATTTTTCTGTTATGTTTTGTATATTTAATAAAATACAAGTGTATTCTATACAGGTATAAGTATGTGCAGTATGCCTATGTATTCTTTGTATAGGTATTTTTATTTTTATTTTTCTTTGCATTTTATTTCAATTTTAATGCACATATGTATTATAAGTAATATTCACAAAATTATAAAAATATAAAAATGAATAAATAATGAATAAAGAATAAATTGAATATTTTATTCAGTACAAGTATACAACAGGGCTCCAAAACTCAACTTTCAAACCGTAGCTCCGCCAAATGCGAAACCACCGCCATTGGATAGATTATTTTATTCTATATACAATTAAAGGTGAGTTTGCTACATTTGGAGTTGTCAGTTGTGAGATACGGGTCTGGAAAGTTGGGATTTTGGATTCTTATTCAGACCATATCTTTTTGTCTGTACATGATTTTTATGTGAAATAAATTTTGTATTTTTCTTTATGAAATTATCTACAACTTTCATGCACAAAGTTCCTTTATTTGATGTAAAAAAAGTGGAACCAAAAATAGGTCCCAAAATGAATAAAGAATGAATAAAATATAAAGGTATTTTATTGGTATTTCTGACCTTATCTCCCCCTACTTTATTCCTTGTCGACCTATTCATCAAGATGTCTAGGTCTCGAAGGTTTTGGGTCATAAAATATTTACAATATTTTATTCTTTTTCTTTTCTTTATTTATTCTATAATTTTGGCCTTAATTACAGTAATTTATACACTGTCTGGATGCACATGCATGAATGCTAAGATGCTTGATTTAAGGCTATTTACAGGTATTTGCTAGGGTTTTTGGTGCCAAAATGATAGAATAAAGATGATGAAATGTGGATTCATCACTACCGTCGGAAGAAGGTCGCCACGACGGTCCTTCTTCCCTGTTCCTCCAGCGCGCTTCGCTGCCGTCTGATCAAGAAGGAGCCCCAGATTTAACGTGGGTCGTCCGATCGCCAGCGCCCGCCACCGTCGGATCTCATCTGAGATCTGATCTCAGACGCCCAAGCCGAACCGTCATCGCGAACCGAGGAGCTGCCACGTGTCAAGCGAAGGCTCCCCGACCGTTGGATCGTCCCAGCGAGGGATTTTTGCAAGTACACCCTCGCTATTTTTGTATTTTCCCCTTAGTCCAGTAACTTTTATTCGTAGTTTAAAAGTTTTATAACTTTTGCAAAAACACCCCTGCCTTTACTTTATTTACGTATAGGTCCCCTGCTACGTCACCTCAAGTGACCTGTTCACGTGAGGTGTGGGCATTTTGCAAGGGTACCCTCGGACTTTGTGATATTTCAGTTCAATCCCAAAATTTTGTAGCGTAGAGTAAAATTTTGGGATTTTTGTGTATAAGCCCTGGATCTTTTTTGGATATTGCTCTTAGGTCCTTGCCAGGCGTGTGTGTAGCACGTGCTTGGCTTGGGCATTTTGCATCAAGGCCCCTCCGGGTTTTGTAATTTGTTTTTAGTCCAGTAAATGCCAGTTTTAGTGTAAAACTTTGTGGAATTTTTGCATGAACCCTTTGGATGTTTGAGAAATTGCACATATACCCCTGTCAGGCCTGATTAATGTTTGGATGCTTGTTTTAATTATTTAAATTGTCATTTCTCCTCCAAAAATTCCACAAAGTAGGTTTAAGCTCCTGTTAACTTGTGCTTCCACGCCATCAATTTAGTTTTTGATTTTATTTTATTTTTATATTTATTAAAAATCAGAAACATGCTTTTTATTCACTGTCTAACTTAGAAAATACCAAAAAAATAGTAAAATACCTCTAAAAATTCAAAAAAAATTCCCTCGTGTGTATTTTGTTACCTTTTAGTGTCAGTCCAAAAATCACTAAAAATCTCAAAAGAAAAATACTAAAAATTCAAAAACACTCAAAAACTTCAAAAAATTATATAAAATCCTAGAAAACTCCAAAATTGAAAACTCAGTTCCTGTTACTCTACATTTTCTTATCTTTATTTTAAAATTAGTTTGAAAAATTTTGGTGGCTGTTTGTTATTTCTAATTCCACTTTTACCGCCAACCAGTAGCTTTGTCACTGTTTTGATTTGTTTCAGTGTTTAAAAATACCAAAAACAGTTTGAAAAATACCCAAAAATCACAAAAACAGTAAAAAATCTGAAAAATATCAAAAACATTGTATTTCTGATTTTTTTGTTATTTTTGCACATTTTTATAAATACTTTATCTTGTCCTTGTATTACATTGTCTTTATTTTCCAATATTGAAAAAAGTAAAAAAAATATAAAATAAAAAATTATAAAAATCAGAAAATTAAAAATCAAAATACAAAATTAATAATTAAATTAAAAAAATAAAAAAATTAAAAATTAAAAACCCACAAAAACATCTTTGCTTGCTTGCTTAGTGTAGACACACTCACACACACTCACTTGTGCACATTTATTTGAATTACCCTGTTTGCTCCCTGTGTTCGAACTCTCTGCATACTTGCCCTTTACATCATTTGTGCAGAGTTAAAAATAAATTTTAACTCCACATTTATTTCTAAATATTGATCTTTAGTGTGGGTTAGTTGTTGGTTAGTTACAGTTTATTGAGGGTCGCCACAGCGACGTAGTGGTCCCGCCTTGTGTGGACTATTTAGACCCTCGATAAAGTGTGATTATCACTCCACTCAGTGTCTCTCTTCCTGTCCTTGTCAAGGATCCTCCTCTGCACCTCAGACCGCTGCCCCAGCTCCTCCTCGAGCAAGGGGCGCTCGTCCTACAACTCGTCGTAGAAGGTGACCACCCCCTTTGCCTCCGCCCTAGCCGCGCGATGTGACTCCCTGGATTCCTTCTTGAAAGCGCACAGCCTGGGCCGCAGGGACTCTAGCTTCTATACGAACCTGACCGTAGCAGAGCCAATCACCATCACCGAGCCCCATTGCGAAGAAACCAAATCACGAAACCCATCCTCAAGAAGCCACACCTTCTCAAAACAGAAGTAACCACAAGCAGACTCAGGATCCCCGGAGTCCCAAAGGATAGGCGTGTGATCAGACCATGAACGTGTCCTGGCCGTGATGGACGAGAGCGGAAAGATCTCCAGAAACTCGGACAACGCCAGGAACCGATCGATGCGCGACCTAGAGTTGGCTCCACACCAGGTGTATTTGGTGACCGCCGCATCCAAAACCTCCAGCTCCAGCGAATCCATCACCTCCACGAAGCTCTCAGACCCGGGGTCCTGCCCGCCCTGCATCCTCGGCCTATCAGTCGAAAACAAAGTGACATTGAAGTCCCCCCCACCCACCAGCCAGGGGACCCCCGGGAAAGCGTCCCGAACCTCCCTCAGATCCGTCCAGAGATGCTTCCTCTCCGATCTCTGACACGAACCGTAAACACAAGAGAGCACCGGCATAATCCCCGAATGAAGGCACTCCAGCAGAACCGAAAGGGTATGCATCCCCCTCAGTTCCCCTCGACGAGCAAAGGTAGAGCCCTTCCAGGCAACAAGAATCTCGCCTGCAGAGCCAACGACCCCGAGCGAGTCGAAGTCAGAGATTGACCCCGCACCGAAGGAGCGCCAAACCAACTGGGTGAGCGAGCCCAGCTTAGTCTCCTGCAAGAGCACCAAATCGCAACCCCACTCCACAAACCTCGAGCCCAAGACCCTACTTTTCTCCGGGCTTAATTGATAATGCTTGTATGACTATCTAGACTCCTTAGAAAAAGAATCAGATAGCAAGTGCATCCTTCGTTGGACCGCAAGTGCATCCTTCAAAATAGGGAAGCATGCATCTCATCAACACGCCTGCAAGTGCATTCTTCATTGGACCGGACTTAAGATAAGAGAATCTCTTACTTTAGAAATTAACGATCGCAAACACGCTTCAAGAGTTAATCCTAATTACTCATTTGTGATCTTTGATGAAACGTTTCGATAAGTGTTCTTGAATCATGCGGTTTTATCTGTTTATTTTTTTTAAATTTTGCTGCCTGTCGCAACTAGTATGACTCGCTGACCTAGATCGTATTTGATGTGATATTCACGCTTCCATGATGCGCTTGGGATAAAAGCCTAGCCTTCACAACAAACATGCAAGGGTGAACGTTCATTGATAGCTACCCCAATCTCTCTAACATGAGACAATATTACATTGATCACATGTTACATTGTTCAGAACAATACCATTCTCTCATTTTCATTTGTCTTACCGATTATCTACCTAACCAACCAAGGATACAAATATTCATCGCGCCATGTTATATTTCACGATCATTATAAACTCACAACATATCGGCAATCAATACTTCGCCTTATCCAATCACATCACTTAACATAGAAGCACACAACACCCTCAGTTACACCCAAAGTTTCCCTTACCTAATAGGTCGTCTCTTTACAAAAAAAATATCACTTATAAGATGGTGCAAAAGTGTGCCATGGTGGTGTGGTGCAATGACATATGTGCCAAGGGAGGGTCACTCCATGTGAGTAACCATGCAAAGGAGCCCCCACCAGCCATCACCATCACCACCACCTCTCCCACCCAACCCCTTACTATGCATAACAATCATTAAGCACCCCCTCCCCATCTTCCCACCTTGCTGCCACCTCATGTGGACAATGAAGTGAAATGAGCAGGGGCTGCTGCTATACATCCTGTTGTTTGCTGATTAGTTAATGAGGTTTGGTATGATGGGGTTGTGGGGGTCTCCATTAATTGAGATGAACAGTTCCCTTTGCTCCTGTTCTCCATGTGCTTGTGCTTGTCCTTGTCCACACAGCAGTACTGCAGCAGCATTCAGCTGTTTGAATTGGCTATGGATTAGGGTTTGCCATTGGCTACCTTCCAATTCCATTCCCATCCCTCTCCCTGTTGATCCATGCCATCCATCCCATCATATCATGCCCTTGTTTTGCTGCACTGTGTGTTCTCGTCAGCCAAACCCTAGCCAACAATGTGTATAGTGTACGCCTTCAATACATAAATATAAGTATATGACCTTGGCAGCATCACCACCAAACGAAAGCTTTGTCTCCCAACGACTGCCCATTGGGTACTGTACTCCTTTGTTTTCTTTCTCGCATGCCATTGCTGTCTATTCCTTGTAGGATGTGCTATAGTTTTTTCATGATAGGGTACGTTTGTCAACTTGTGGATTTCCATCAAAAAAAGTCTTGGCCTTCCTTGAAGACCTTTCCTTTTTTTTTCATGTATTTCCACACATTTAAGGAGATAATATGTAAATAAAAATGATAAATATATTAATGTAAGGTGAGGAGGGCAAAGCTTTAATTTTGATTGCGTCTATCGACAATACAGTATCTCATATTTTGTTTTTAAAGATGCAGATCGTGAAAATCGATATTTTTTTCCTGTTTTTATGAATTCATGTGGTATTTTAAAGCCGAGCGGATCCTCTGCAGTACTGCAGAGGTATGTTGTACATCCTCTCCATGCTCGAGCCGTTCGATCAAGATCGAGTGGTTCATGCGAAATCCGGGTTTTTCAGAGACCTTAACATGTAAACCACTCGATTTTGATCGAGCGGCTCAAGCGTGGTGAAGATGTACATCTGACCTCTACAGTACTGTAGAGGATCCACTCTCATTTTAAAGTACCAAAATTGGCTGAATTCCATATTCTTGATGGAAAGTTGGATTTTGAATCTAATGATAGTTCAGTATATAGTTACATTGCAGAATAGTCCTCGATCGAGGTTTATAGAAATAAGTTGAAGAATTACCACAATATCTTCTGATGTTAAACATATACTAGCGAATAATGTTGGTATTATTTAGAGCATTACTGGGGTCAGGATATAACATTTATCTTCTTTTTCGATTCTTTTCTCCATCTTTTCTATACTTGATGGCATGGATCCTTCGATCTTCTTGCATTACTTCTCCTCTATTGTTCTTATTGTGTTTGCATTTTTATCCGATACACATTTGTGAAAGAATGAATGTATACGCCGCTTTTGTTGTGCATTGCTTGTATTGTACATGGTATGATCCAGGGGCAGACTAGAAAAAGATCGGATTCAATCATCATGAAGCAAAGAGCAAAAGAGCACCATAATAGAAGTTAGTTAGAGGCTCGCAAAGATAAAAACCCGCATAGGAGAGGGGCAAAATAATTTCCGTAGGCGACATGAGCCAAAGTTCAAGATTAAAAACACTGTACAATTTGCGATAAAAAACCAGCTTCATAAACTTCTCCCATTTCCCACAACAGACAAACAATCACTCTATGTTATGAGCACGACTCGTTATCATGTCGATGACTTGACTGGAGTAAATTTTCCGATCCCCTTATCCTTCTATCCCTTAGCATTAGGTCATAGTTATGTGTGTTTCGCCTTCATTTCTACGTTTTTCACTTCCTCTGCCATTGGACTAGTCTCAACTAAACCTCAAAATCACAATAAAGTACACAATTAAGGGCTACTACTCATTGTTTAAGCCATAATCTTCCTTGTGCATGGTGGTGTAACTGAGAGTAGATCCTCTGATGTACATCAGAGGATTGTTGTAAAACCCTCAACCGCTTGAGTCGCTCAATCTTGATCGAGTGGTTCGTACGAAATCAGTGTTTTTGTGGATCTTACCGTGAGAATTCGTGCGAACTGCTCAATAAAGATCGAGCGGTCCGGACGGCCGAGGGTCTTACAACAGTTTGCTCTCAGTGTAATTGGTGTTGGGTCAAAGGAATCTAACCTCCAACAATATATGGACAAGTGTCCACCAGTAACAATTCCTTCTTCTTTTAAAAAAATTTCGAAGACGTCCAAATTCGGTGATGTGATATTTGAGCTGCATTCACCGGTACCTTAGTAACTGTTGGAATTTCTTGAGATGATGAAAAAAATGCCATTCCAATCGATCACAACCTATTTGTCTTTTGTGATGTGATCATGAAATGAGCAGTAGGAAATCACCGAGATCCTTCCATCCTTTTTTTTATTATTTTTTTACCATGCTGTGATATTCTCATCTTGATCTTGAGATCCCCAATTCCTACAAATCCATGTTTTTGTTCTATACACCTGTGAGGATTAGATGACACTTTGCCTCCTTAATTGCAAGGATGGCACAAACTTTGATGTCATTCTAAGCAGTCCCAAGGTTAATATAGAATAACAAAGACTCCATCTTCCAATTAATCTAATTGCACTCGACAAAAAATAGATAACAATCACTCTATCGATTAAGTTGTCGTGGCCAAAAATGGGATAATTACACCCATAACCTTGAGTAATTCCTCAATCTCAATCATAACCCTGCATAATCGCGAATTACACGAGAAATCCCGAGTAATCATTCCGTCTCACACTCATGACCCTCCGTTAAATTTCTCCCTTAACCCAACCATATCATTGGGTTAATCCAACCCTTGTATCCAACTGCTGAAAAAAAATTAAAAAAATTGTCCTTATCTTCTTCCACCTTAGCCGACCCTCTCCCCCTTCTTCCTCCTCCCTCCTCCCTCCCTCCGCCTACAACCACCCCCTCCGCCGCCCCTCCGCCCCACGCAACCCCAGGAGACTCCCGCCCCCCTCCCCCTCACCGTGCGTGCTTGCAAGTTCCGACCCGGAGCCCCAGACCCACCTGATGGACCGCGACTGGCCAGCCCCGACCTTCCACCCGCACCCACTCCCACCTCCCCGGGCCCACCTCGTCCTGAGCAACCCCGATCCTCCCTCCCCCGACCCCCGGCAACCCTCGACCCCACCTCCTCCTGCGGCATCCCCGCCCCCCTCGACCCCACACCTCCTCCTGCGGCATTCCTGCCAGCCCACCTCCTCCTGCGGCAGCCCCGCCAACCCTCCTCAGCACAACCCTCCCCCCTGCGGCAGCCCGACCGCCACCAACCATTTCCAGTTCGCATCCAACCCCACGTTCAGGTTCTTTCCAGCTAACCAAAAATTCTCCAGGGTTCAGCAGGGTTCCAATCTCAAAATAGATCAGAGAACTTGAAATGCCCAGTAGTTCTTTGTAGATTGACACGAAAAGAGCTTTCAGAATTATAATTGACCTGTAGTAAGCGACCATTCAACAGAAGCTCGGATTTGCCTGAAGCATTAATAGCTTTAGTTGCATCCTCGGGTCTAGCAAAATGTACGAAGGCATGAGGTCCAACCTTATCGAAATCGTTAACAGATGATGTTATGCTCATGTTCTCCCCCCACCCCCCGTGACATCGCGGGCAGGGCGGTTACGTCGTGCGATGGGGGGGGGGGGGTGCGCGCGCTGGGGGCGGTTACGTCGGGGCGGGGCGGTTTGCGTTCGCCGGGGGTAGGTGGGATCTTGCAGAGGTCAACTGCACGTGATGATTACTAGCACAGGTCGACGGAGGTGGGGTGTGGGTCTTGCAAGGTCGACGGCTACGTGAGGATTGCTTGCACAGGTCGACGGGGAAGAGGCGTTTGCAGGATCCGGGGGAGAGCTTGCAGCCAGCCTTCTAAAGTGATGAAGAGAAAAGGAGATGGCACGATTCACAAATAAGAATGAGTATTAGGGGTAATTTAGTCTTTTTCAAACGGAAATCGTCAAATATAACATACATTTTTAACGGAACATAACACAGGGTTATATCATGTAAGAGTTAAGCATTACTCGGGGTTTCTCATGTAATTCACGATTATATAGGGTTATGATTGAGATTGAGGAATTACTCAGGGTTATGGATGTAATTATCCCAAAAATTAACAACCATCTCTTTTCACTTGCAATGAACTCTTGATCGTCCCGTTGATAGCATGCTACCACTTTTTTATGAAATGAATTCCGACCCTTTTCAAAAAAAAAACTCATGATACACCATATGTTTAGAAGTTTTTTTCAAGAAAAAAGGTGCAATACCATAAAGGCAAGCACCCAAAATTTATATACTCGGGTTAAAAAATATAATTACAAAGACCAAGATTCCAAAGGATCATGGCATGCGATACTACATTTTCAACATAAAATCACTCTCGAAATAAAACAACATTCCTTGCAAGTCGAATTACCCACAATGGTCACAACTTGGATTTTCAAAAGCTCTTGCACGTTACCCGATGTTCGATAGATTCTCAGAATGACCGAGAACTTTCTATACCAATCCCAACAGGGGTGATCTCCATCCAAATATCTCTAGATGTTGGGCAAGTAAAAAAAGATAATCAATGGCGTATGTATCTCTTGCGCACCGCCTACATAAGTCATCCAAGCCGTGGAATAAACTAACCCTTCGCATTGATGTCATCATTATTTCTCTCCCCAGTAGCAATAGGAAAATACTGATCCACTTCGGGATCTTCCAGGTCCAAATATGTCTCAATGTCGCATAGCGATCCCAAGATCGAAGACAAAAGAAGCATAAAGTACTTTATATGCCTTCTTCACTGGGAACTGACCATCCTTCCATGTCCAGTGATCTCGTTGAGATGGTGGTCCTTCCACCTGTGAGAGCATCTCCTTCAAATTATGCAAGTCTACCATATGTTGGTCCAAGAGCTCCGACTGAAACTAAGGCAACCATGATCCAACATTCCACATATCGTCCACTCGCACTTGTGGATTTGCTACCAATGTAAACAAGCAAGGAAAGTGCTAACATAAAGCCTCATTACCACACCAGTTATCTAATCAGAAACAAAAGCTATCTCCAATTCCAAGGCGCAGTCGCAAGCATGGCAAATTATCAGTCAGAATAGAGCAGACCCCCCTCCAAAAGATTGAGGGCACCGAGATTCTGACCGCACTCCAAGAGAGGACACCAAAAACAATGTATATGTTTTGCGTAATCGAAAGACGAGATCTAATCCATCACCCCATATATGCACAACCCACCTTGCTGAAAGTACCTTGTTCATTGCATCCAAGTCAGGGACTCCCAAACCACTATCCTCCTTAGACACCATAATTAGGTTCCACCCAACGAAAGCCACGCCTAGAGTCTCCTCATGATCAGATCAAAAGAATCGTTGCATCAAAGTCTCCAACTGTCTCATAATACCTACAGGAAGAAGTATGTCATACTGAAAAAGATGGAATAGCAGAGGGTACAACCTTCAGCAAGACTATGTGTCCCCCTCGAGACAAACAAGAAGCACGTCTACCCGCAAGTTTATGTTCAATTTGCTCCACCACAGGTAACCAGTCAGCCTGTTGTAACCATCCACACATCAACCGTTAGCCAAGGTAACAAAGCGGAAGGGCACCACACTTGGAGCATAAAGATGCTCCACATGATACCACTACAATAAAGTTGACCAAAGGCAATGAATAATTTGAATATTTATTGTGATGTCTTCTGATATTAAAGATATATTAATGATTGTTTTTCATTATATTTTATTCTTTTAATTAGTAACAAATGTCTCATTGTCTAATGTTAGACAATGATTTTTTCGTTGACATGTTTGTTAAATTTGTATCAATTGTTGCTAAATTCAACGACAATTATAAGAAAAAGTCAACAAATAATCATTATTATATGATTCGTTGTGAGAAATATAGAACTACTATGATATTCTTTGTGGATTTAAAAATCAATCAACACATAATATTCATTTTTATATATTTAGTTATGGAAGATATGCTAACAAATATTGAAACTTTCATTATCTTAGGTCAATTTTATCATATTGATGTTAATTGCTGCAAAAGATTTGTTACATCATAAATCAACGACTAATGCCATATATGGTGCTATCATTTGCGACAGTTTATATAACAATGCTCATGCGTTGCAATATTCCAATACTTAAATTAATCGCCGTTTAATTTTTTTAACTTATAATAACAATTAATTTATATTTTGAAAAATAACAATGAACAAACATGTCTATATAGATCGTTACCAATGATATAGTAACATATATTATATTTGTGCTAGTATAAAAATTCAGTACACAATGAATAATATTTATCACTAGATATTTGAGAAAAGCAGCATTACAAACGTTTTTCTTGCAGTGATACCAAGCAAATCCAATCTATATCTTGGCATCTTGCGACAGGGTATTGAAAATATAAGGGTCCATGACCATCAATCGATATTATTAAGGTCCAATGGGGGCTGCTCCCGCCTTATTTTCCGGTATTTTTTTTTGCAAAAAAGGTCATGTATTTTCATCACTATATCACTCTAATATGTCATTCCAATTTGTTAAAAACAGACACTCCTATGTCCTTCATCTAGAACATGTCGATTACAACAATCCTAAGATCTTTAAAATTACATGTTCTAGATGGAAGGTATATGAGTCACTGTTTCTCACGAAATTAAAATAACATATTAAAGGGATATAATGATAAAAATGCATGACTTTTTTAAAAATTAAAAATAAAAAATACCGGAAAATAAGACGGACAACAACCCCATCTTTTCCATATTATTATATAGTGATTAGCGAGTCCCCATCATTTTCTACTATTGTTACATGTGCGCATATATATTTATATCTTATCTCCTCCTGTTGTAACAAGTTAAGGACTACTGTTGCTGTCGGTGGGATACCCAACAACAGCCTGTTATCATCATTAAACCCTATCTGTGTACTTAATTTAATGCACCCATGAACTATATTAATATTTCTATGCTTTTCAAATGGGTCTCTCCATCTTTTGACTCCTTGGCATGCAGACACATGAAATCTGCCAAGATTTGCCTAACCAATGCACCTCTCTTTCTCCATGTTATCTTTTTCGCATGCAAATCATTAAATAATAAGATGCATTAAAAAAACCTTCGAATTTGATGGAGTGGAGAATGGCTAAGTTTTCATGTACAAGTTATTAATAAGTGTAATGGCTTTTTCCAGCTAAAAGCCAGAATCAAATGAACACATTTTTTTCAAAAATGATTAATAATACTCTATGTATGTAAATACTGATTTTACAAAATTGTGGACTGAAGATGATTTTTTTTAGGGTCGTTCAAATGAGGAACAAGGGAAAGGAATAAGAAAGGACAATTAAGTATGGCATACTGTGTCTATTTGGTTGAAAGGATGGGATAAGAGAAATAAGGAGGTATAAGTGATAATTATTGTATATCTCTGTTCGGTTGGAGGGCGAGGATAACGATGGATAAGATGGTTAAAATTATTAGATAAATGATAGTTATTTGTATTTTTTGACGAGAGAGGCAATAAGGCGGAAAACATTATTCCTTAGTTTGATTCCATGCTCAAAATATTGACCATCCATGGAAAGAGAAAATTAAGGAGGGATGTCCCTCCTTTTTCCGCAAACAAACAACACTGTTGAGAATGTCAAATTGAGTTAGATCATGATAACAAATTGGTCAATCAAATAAGAAAAGATAACTCGATTCACTACAAGAAAAACGAGTTGTGGTCACAGAATGTGGCTACGAAAACTTGTGGTCATGATAATTGGGTGGCCACTAGTTTCTCGTAGCTACAATTCCGTAGTCAAAGTCTTCAAATATGTAAGGAGGACATTCATGCAAGAACTGTGGCCACGACAACTTTTGTGGTTACTTGTAGTAGCCACGACATATTCGTCGTTAGAGAACTCTTGCGACGATACTTGTAGCCACGGTTACAGGCCACGACGTGTTGTGGTCAGAGCCTAATTCTGTGGCTAAACCCCACATCCGTGGGCATAGTTCTATAGCCAACTTGTTTTTCTTGTAGTGGTTCTTCCCTTATTCTGGATTGTTCTTATCCCTGAAATAGTTATTTTCCTTCCTTATTCCATAAGTATTCATGGAATAACTATTCTCCTTCCCTAAAATAATGATAACTATCTATAACTTGCTCAAAATGGATCTTGGCCTCCTCCGCGTCCGATGGCTCCTTCAGTAAGTGACATGGATCTCCGTTGACATCGAACGGGCTCGGGGAAGACCTGGGGATTCATGTATCTTCTTCTGCTCAAAATTGACCCCCCCAAGGGGTCCTTATCCCCCCAGCACCTGTAAGGCAACTAAATCGTGTAGATAATACAGACAACTACAATTTAAAATAAATACATGAAATCAAACCTAAGATTAAAATCTAACTACAAAGCAAGAAAACATACCTCAAGTCGGCCAGAGCCAACGAGATGCTACCTCACGGCGGTGCTCCATCGTAGATGATGGAGATCACCTCTACGCTACTCCTCCACGGGCCAAAGAGAAGGGTGAGTGAGTTGTCACCTCACTCAAGCCTAGGAGCTCGAATTTGGGGGGAGAAAGTAGGTAGAAGGGATTTAAAATTGGGAGGAAGGAGGAGGGTGGCTTATGTACAGGTGACTGGATAGGGGGAAAGAACGAGGCGAGCGGCTTGGTATAGTGATGCAATCCCCGATAATTTGATCCGGCGAGTGTGGATCAAGGATAAAAAATGGTGGAGGAATCATTCCAAAAGGATGCTTTAATCGAGCTACAAAAATCAAAGAAAAATGATCAAAGCAAGATCTGTCAGAATCTAGGACCTTGGTCAGAGAGTTGACTGATGTTGACTAAAGGTGCAACCTGGTTGGTCCACGTGGACCAACCAGGAAAAAACCTGACCCTAAATTATTAGAAAAATTGATAATAAATAATAAATAATTTATGTAATTTCAAGTTATAAAATAATTTTTTCATATTTTATGTAGTATTTTAATATGTTTTTTATTTATTTTTTCGAATTTATTTATTACAAGTTAATTTTTAGGGTTTTATTTATAGGTATATTCATCTATATTTTGGGTATTTGTTTTTATTTTGTATTTTTGATGTTATTATTTAATTTTTCTTACTTATATGATATAACTTATTTTTATAAATATAAATATATTTTTATTACATTTTTTGATATATTATGTGCACTAAAGTAAATATATATGTATATTATATAGGTATAAGTATAGGCAATTCATCTATGTATTTTTATACATTATTTTATTTTTGAATTTTCTTTATATTTTTATTCTATTCTAGATATGTACAAAAATATAAATAATATTTACAAAATTTTAAAAAAAAATTATAAAAATAATAAAGAATAAATAAAGTGAATATTTTATATAGGTAAACTATATAATAGGGGTTCAAAACCTAACTTTCACACCTTAACTCCAAAAATATGAAACCACCTTCATTAAATATCTTATTAAAAGTTATATACAATTAAAGTGATTTTGATACATTTTAAGTTTTTATTTAGGAGATATGGGTCTGATAAGTTGGGGTTTTGGATTCTTATTTTGAGTATAAAAAGTACACTATATATTATTTTTATATGAAGTCAATTTTGTATTTTTATTTTTATCTACAACTTTCATGTACAAAGTTTCTTTATTTGAGGTATAAAAATAGGTTACAAAAATAGTTTATTGATGAATAAAAGAATGGATTTTTATTGGATTTTTGGCCCTTATCTCCCCGTACTTTATTCCTTGTCGACCCAATCATCAAGATGCCTAGGTTCCGGATTTAGGATCATAAAATACCTTTGGCACTTTATTTTTTTATTTTCTTTATTCGATAATTTTGGCATTAAAAATAGTATTTTATACCTAATAAATGTAGCAAGTAATGAATGTTAATTTGTACAAAATAATTCTACTTACATGCATTAACTGAGATTTTTAAGATCAAAATGATTGAATAAATGTGATTAAACAGAGATTCATCACTCCCATATATTTGCCTTTACGAGTCCCTAGCAAACACTTATGGAATAAGTGCAGAAAATAAAAAAAAAGGAAAGGAAAGAAACTGGATTGATTTTAATTTTCAAACTTGTCTTCATAAAATCGAAGTTTGGAGCTTAAGTCGGACCTTTGGATTTTAGGTGTGGTCGGGACTTTTTTGGGAATCAGATTTAAAATACAATAACCTTCAAAAATCCCAAAACTATGCTCAAGTCTCTTCAATAGTCAGGTCAGAATATTTCAACTCATACGCAAACTCTTATGACTATGAATATATTCTGCACAACATGTGAGATATGTAGCTCTCCTCGGCTGAAGCGGTCGAAGTCAGTCTTCTCCAACATGGTTATCCTAATTCCCCAAGTCAACAACTTTTTCCTTGAGAAGCGGGGTATTCCCTTCTAAGTTCAAGTGACATTCAGCTCAAGAAGAGGAGGTGGCGAGAAAAATGGACGGTATCCAGTCTAGCTACCTATCCTAGGATGCTTGACCAGTGTAGCCAAGTCATCCGGCTGCAGGCCTACATACATATGACTTTGAAGCTCGAGCTTGCTTATTGACTATACAAGTATGTACACTTCGGCAGGCATTTTATTTTCAATAAGGCTTGTCCATTTTTTTAGAGTTTTTTATTTTTCCATTTTTTTGAAATACTATATACAACTACATTAACATAAGAGCTTTTTCCTCTTGAGCCAGTAGACTATCCCTCTTTTGAAGCTTTATTGCAACCCACAACTTCTGTCTTTCGACCTCGTCGCCATTAGATCGGGTTGGGGTACAATGGCCACAAATTTGTGACTTCCGATGTTTCTGCTGGCTTGTGTCGCGTGCCGGTAAATCCAACCCTCTACCACTTCAACTGAGGTAAGCAAAGTGAAAGGTGCAGGTGTTCAAGCTTGGTCATTATCAACAAGAGTCTTGCGTATCTTCCGAAACATTCTACTTAGGCAGTCATGACGACACTCAACCAAGTCTCATGATTCTCAAAGAATTAAGTCAGCTAGACCTAAAGTACCTCAATTCTAGTTTCAATAAGGTTCATGTGATAAGGTAGATTTAAGGTCCAAGCAAGCTCCAATCTTCGGAACTTACTTAGACTTGTTCAATTATCAAACTCAATCTGAAAAATACAAATGCTATGCACAATGTAGAAAATATTTTTGTGATGTAATTTTCCAATTTTGAAATTTTTATGGATTCTTGAAAAGATTTGGCATTTTTTTGGGTTTTCCAGAATAAAAAGTTTTGGTAAAGAAAACTAGGTACAGATATTTATACAGGGATGTATCTTATTATTTACAAGAATTAGGGTTTAGAGAATTTTCACAATGGATATGTTATTAATTTTTATAGATAAATACATATACGATTAGTGAAACAAATGTTTATTTATTTGGATGATGTATATATTCCTCAAACTAATTTCAAAATAATTTTACAAACAAATTGAAAACTATAGTCCAAAATAAATTTTGCAAATAATTTTTACAAACATTTACAAATATTTGAAAATTATTTTGCAAAGGTTTTTCAAATAATATATATTTTTCAAAATATTTTGCAATCATTTTCCAAACATTTGCAAAATAGCTTTTCAAAATAATTTTATTTCGCACAAAGAAAAGACATTTTTACCAACAAAATATTTTTATCAAGGTTGAAAATATTTAACAAAACATTTTTCAAATAGTTTTCAAAAGATTTTTCAAATATATTCTCAAACGGTTTTTTAAACATTTTGCAAAAAAATATTTTTACCTAATTTATTAATCAGTAAATAAAAAAGAGTTTGAGGAATAATAAATATCTTTTTATCAATAGATTTAATGATATATATATGTATATATAGTATTTCATACAATATTTTAGACATAATTATTGAAAATACGAAAGTACGAGTTATGCAAAAGTATATACGACCCCGTATACTTCGCTTGAGATATGTCGTCATAGATCGAAAAGAAAAAAAGAAGACATAATTCGTACTGAGTATATACAAGCCTATACTACAACAACTGAATAAGGAATGAAAGATGCAGAGCAAAATGAATGAGAAGACGAACGTCCCCCTTATACTTAGGATGACATAATCCTAAGTATAGCAGATTGTATACAAGACAGGGAGGGTCAAGGGTGGGAATGAACAATTCACAACTCGGTCTGTCACCCCTATACTTAGGGTGAGATATCCCTAAGTATAGACAAGAAGAGGAAACAGTGGAGGGGACCAAAGAATGAATACTCGGGGTGCACACCCCCTATACTAAGGACAAAGTATGTCCTAAGTATAGCAGTGGTAAAAAAAGGATGACACCTTTGGAAGAAAAAGAAAAATGAAAACGAAAAGAAGAAAGATTAGTCAACTCATCCACCTTCCTATACTTAGGACATAGTACGTCCTAAGCAAGGCGAAACACACAGAATGAAGTGGATGAGCAAAACAGTAGATGGAAGGAAGTAAATCGAAAGCGAATATACAAAGAGATGGATGTACAGAGGATAAAGAAGGTACAAAGCGGACCTTCTCGTGAGACCGTTGAGGAATGGATCTGACAAAATGGAGGTCGACATCGGGGTCCTTAGTAGACACAAACCAATCATGATCGACTTGATAAAGATCCTCAGCAGTATAAAAGTAGAAAGGCACGAATCGATCAGTGGAAGTAGTGTGGTCATGGTCGTCCAGGGAAGTCTCCACTAGGTCATCATCAAAATGAAAAGGAATGAACTCATCTATGAAAGTAGTCAGGTCAGGTTCATTATGTGAGGTCTCAACTAAGTAATCATTGAAAGGCCCAAATTTATTTATAAAAGAAATAAGATCAATTTGACCTCTTTAATCTATGCTATGTCTACCCTCCGCTCTAAAGTGTCAATCGTATAAATCCCACAGATGTCATCAGTGCATCGCCAATCATCGGTAGTGAGAACTCCAAGGTCTATGCTTTCTGAATCTTCCTCACTAAAGAGGAATCCTCAGGTCTTAGAATCATTAGACTTCACAAAGCAAATCTCTCTAATATCAACATCAAGATCATAGTCCTGAGGGTCAGCTAACACGGGCACACTCTAATGGGCTGCAGGTCTCCAGACAACAGTGATAGGTGCGGTGATCAGCACATTACTCCCGGCATCAGAATGGAAGTGAATCACTCCGGATCCATAATCAGTAACGGTCCTCGTAGAGGTGAGGAAGGGTCATCCCAAGATGATTGTAGGATGCTGATGAATCCATGATTCATTAACTTTTCTGTCGTATTTTGTCTTAAAACCCTTAACAAATACATGTAAATATACATTAATTTCCACATTTTATTCAAATTCCTTTCATGAATAAAAATACACTTTTAAGCATCAAAAACATGCAAATAAATAAAGAATAAAGAAAAGAAAATAAGGAAGATTGGAAATATGTATATATGTACAATATGACTTTTAAATATAAATATAGCTATAAGGTATATTTATAACCTAACCCCCAAGACCAAGTCAGCATGGGTTGGTCGACAAAACCAATAAATAGGAGGAGATAAGGAAAGAAAACCATAAAAATAAATTAAGACACATTTCACACATTTCTCACTATTTATCAAATGAATACAAAACTTCATTGATTTAGTTAATTCATATGTAACATATTTTTCTCCAAACTCTTTTCCAAATTATTGCTAAAAATGTATATAAAAATATAAAAATAAGTTAAAAATATTCTCTTGTACATATACCAAGAAATCCTAATTTTAAATTATCAAATTCTCAACTTCCGAACATCATAACTTCTTCATACAAACTCCAATTTGACTCTACTCTTCTTTAAAGTTCATAAAATAATATTCTCTAATTAATAGAGGTGGATTCATTGAATTTGGAGTCCGCTTGCAAAAAGTCAGTTTTTGGGACCTAATGACAACAGGGTTTCTGGGCTATTTATTTTATGTAGAACACATTATTTATAATTTTGTTAATTTTATAATTTTTAATTATTTTCATGATATTATACTTTCATCGTAATTTATTCCAGAATTTTTGGAGTTTATTTATTATTTTAATAAAATCCAAAACCCTAATTCATAGATAAAAATGAACTGGTTAACTTATACCTATATTTATTAATATATTTAAATTAATTTATTAAAATCCATAAAAATTCACACAACCTTTATTTATTATTCTAATAATTAAGAAAATACAAAAATAATATTTAATTATTTATTTATTAAACTAAAAATCTAAAACCTATTTATCTATACCTATTTATTAATATAATATTTATATTTCATATTATAATTATTATTTATAAAAAGTAATTATTCTATAATTTAGATAATTAAATTATTTATATTTCTTGTTTTTTTACCTAATTAAAATAATGTTATTTAATATTTATTATTGAATTTCGAAGTAATTTATGCATCTGGCCACTCAGGTGCTGACACGTGTCAGCACCTGGTGCATCTTCTCCAAAAAGCTGGCACAGCTTCTGTTCCAACCAGCCTTCTTCACCAATTTTCCCACGCGTTCTATAACCTCTTCAGGCGATCCAAACCCTTGAATCTATTCTCCTAACAACCACCTCACTCGACCACCATTAGATTAACCTTGAGGACCACGAAATCTCTCTATAAAACCCCCAAAGTTGGCGGTTTTCAACAACTTTTCCTGACTACTCAAACCCAGTTCCAGTGGCCGAACACCAAGCTTCCTCCCTCGATTCCGGCCATCCAAGGAGGTGAAAACTCCTCATCTTTGGCTCGCGTGGAAGGCGGGTGATCGGAGGAGGTTCCAAGGCATCATCCTCGTCTTGTATCGCCGCCTATCGCGCGTAGAGCTCCGGCAAAGATCGGCCGTCGAGCAATCACCAGAGGTAATACACCTCTACTTTCCCATATATATTCCTCCATCTTTGTCGAATTTTTTCTCGATCTCCGTGCATCCATTAGTTGAGTTAGTTATGTCATTAGCAAGTCTAAGCATCCTTCTTAGACGCCATACCAAATCACATCTTTCCTTCATTTCAAAATCAAATCAAATTGCGCCTCATTTCATTGCCATTCTGACGCATGATTCATGTATTCTGGAAATGATATTTTGATCTTGCAAAAATTCTTAATCCATTGGCCGATTTCTTGCAAATCGAGCACATGAATTTGTAAATTGCAAATCTAACTTTCATCTGGAGCAAAAGCGAGGAATCGGGAGCCTCTAATCATCACGCAAATCACACCCAAAGAAGACACAACAACCTGATCGTCAGTTCCAGAGCAGACGGACTGCCATCTCTATCAGCCTTACTCCGTCGTCATCAGCCTTCTCCGATCGTCGTCCACCGCGGGCGAGCTCGAGGGGTAGCGGAGCTATCCCTCTGGCCCCACTGGAGTCCCAAGCGAAGCAACCATCGCCGTCGATAAATCGGGGAAGAAGCCGCCATTGCTTCCTGCGTCAGGAGCTGAAGAACCTCAAGAACAGCCGGAAGTTACAGTTTCTCGACACGTGGCAGGAACCGACGCTCGAGATCACGTCTGACCTTTTAATCTCTGCCGTCCAAGCCGAAACAGTGCAAAAATTGCATACTAAGCCCAAGAGACTTCAAGCTTTCCAGACCGCCTCCAGAGTTTTCCAGAAATTACATTTAGGTCCTCGTGCGGGGACCTAAATGTAATATTTCATATTTTCTTTACAATTCAGTCCCTAACAGAGGACCTAATTACAGAACTTTTCTTTTTATTTCTTGCATTTCTACCCCTGTACTGTAAGGTGATTTTGGACACATTTTCTACACTTTTTTTCCTAGAAATTTTTTAGGGTAGTTACACAACTACCCCAGCGAGGTTTTTTCAGTATTTTTTGTGTGTTTTTGTTGCTTTTTGATCGTGTTTTGATTTGTTGAATATCGCTTCCGTTTTGCTTTGTTTTTGAGTCTTTTTATAGCGCGTTGCTCGCTCGATTTACCTATTATATAATATCACGTATTTTCACCTAATTCTTACATATTATATTGTAGGTAAATTGTTTGAAAAAAATATCACTTTGAAAAATTAAATAAAACTTGAAAACTAAAATTGAATAAAAAAATAAAAATCTACTCGTTTCGAGAAGAGATAAAAAATCACAAAAGAATCCTTTTTACTCAAAAATCAAGATAATTCTATTTTGTCTCCTTGTGTTCGACCCGTGCATACTTACCTGGCTAAATAAATAGTGTAAGGTTTAAAATAGGAGAGAAGCCTATTCATTCATCTTTTCTCTCTCTCTCTCTCATATTTTAAAACCGAATTTTTGTTTGATGTAAAGTTGGGTTTCTTTGCAGTTTTCTACACCAACAACGCAATCAATTAACCGTAATCGGATCCAAGCAGGCATCAAAATGGCGCCGTTGCCAGGGATGCGTTAGAGTTATTTTGATTGTTGACTTTTTCTTGCAATTTGTTTTTAGGGTTTTGACACTTATTTTTCATTCGGTTTTCAATTTACGGTTTTTACTTCGATTTTATGATTCTTTCGTGTTTCTTTTAAATCTTGTTACGATTTTTTTAGTGTTTTTCTTATGTTGTTCGTTAACCAACTCTTGCAGGGCCTGCAGGTTCAGCCGGCTTTCTCAAAAGCCGCAAAATAGTTGAAAGTACAGAGATCGAGTTTCTCAGTTGTAGAGGGAAAGAGTTGTTAGGATTTGTGTGTTGTAATTTTCTTTTTCTTCTTGTATTAAAAAGAGAGAGAGAGAGAGAGAAAGGGTACTTGCCCATGTTTTTATTTTCGTAGAAAGGGCCCCCCCCTAAGGGTATCCCGACTTGTACTTTCCCTCCCATTTTCTTTCAGGGTCTGATTCACCGACCGTGTATTCGGGGGATCAGGGCACCCACCGCGGTTTTTTCGCATCAACGATTTTTCCACGGCTTTTTATCGAGGCTAGGTGCTTGCTTAGGATTTTTTTCCTATCTGATTATGCTTCCGTAGTTAGTCTTAGGAGTCACCACCTAGGTGCATGATTTTAGGATTTTTATAAAAACAATAAAGACACTCGGTCGTTTGTCTGAAAAAACCCCAAAAAAACATAAAACCTCAAAAATAAAATCGGGACTGCTAATGTATCTGATCTAAAAACGTAAAGATTCAATTGATTTGGGAGAGTAATCCCTGCACATTTTTCTCAGAGTGCGCGAGTGAGAGACGACCCGTAAGGTTAGAGCCACAAACCCGTATTTCTTGCGAAATACCACTTAGTCTATGCACCTAATCACTGTTTTTCAGTGGGTATGCTCGGGTAGCCGGAAACGATCCGGGTTTACTTAGCAGAGTGGGAGGTTTAGAGGACACCGCGTAAGGCTCCGTCCTCAAGTAACACGGGTAACCGAAAATAGTCCGTACTTACTCCCATACTGGCTGAGAGCAATTGATTCTCTGCAAAGACTCGAGACAATGTTTCGGAGAAAACATCAGGCACCTATCAGCTCGCGTAACCTCTATTATATTTGTTTGCTAATACAACTTTATAACCGACAAGATAAAAGACCGAACTCTTACGATCATCATCGGGTTGTGTTGGTGAAAACAGGGTTTGCTTTGTGTTTGTTTGTGGGGCGTGCTTTACCACGGCTTTTCGCATTTTCCTATCTTTCTTGAATCGACAATAGTGCTCTCCCGATCATTCTCTTGGCATCGAAGATGACGACTCGACGGCTTTTCTGCTCAGACTCTGTGAGCTCTCCACCGTCCACCGTCCGTCGTATATCTTCACAAGCTCGGGATGACCCTCTTCCCGAGTTGATCCCATCTAATCTCGAGGAGAGTCAGACCCAGACTCCCTCGCCTCCTGGCCAGACTATTGAGGCAGATCCTTGTCTCAATACATCATCATCTCCAGCTGAATTTTCGCTGAGTTCTTACGAGACTTTTTCTTTCACAACAGATCTTAGACAAATGACTCGTGGTAAAGGACCAGCAGAGGAGAGGCCACCAGCAGAGGATCACCATGATGGAAGATCAGATCCAGCCGCAGATATAACAACCGGAATTCTCGATACATTACAACAGATGAATTTATAGATTCGAGAGTAATTTAGAGCTCAGAACGAGTTGCGAGCTGAGATAGCCATGTTACGAGTAGGGACCGGGAATCCTTTACCGCCTGCAGTGGTTCCCGCCACGTTACAAGATGAGTATGACCCGGGCGCGAGAACACTCCATCATTGGATTCGGCTACTGCCGAATCAAGGGCCATATGAATTGAGGCCTCCCTTCATCTCATTGCTTTCCAAGTTATACAGGAATGCTACAGAGGAGCCGTAACATCTCTAGTTATCCAGGTGTTACGCAGGAGGCTGTTCGCCTCAAAGCCTTTCCCTTTGCCTTAGCCGATAAGGCACTTTACTAGTTGAGCCACCTGGGAAGGTCTTTCCCTTTGCCTTTCCCTTTACGCAGAAATGCTCCACAGGGATGGAGGTCTCCATGGGCAATACGATAAAGTCAGCAATGAAGCTCATGCCCTAAATCTGAATGTCATAGTTTTCTAGAATACCCTTCGACCTCTTTATTGATCCAATAGTGAATTGGACAACATCCTGGTTTTCTTGAGAGGCCTGATAACCAGGCTTTCAGCGAGGATCAAAATACGTCTTACACAAGGCAGAGACGAAGACGCTGAGGCGACCGCTCACGAAACCCCAATTAAGCAGAAATTAACCCACAATAAAGAATAAGTCAATTAAGTCCCAAAAATGTGAATTAAAATTTTATTAACTCTACCATAAAATGCATAGTGCATAAGCATGTAGAGGTCGAACCACAGAGAGCAAGAAAAATAGGTAGCCTGTAGATATTTATGTACATCCCAATCATCCTTAAATGAATCCTCTTTTTTTGTGGGTTTTTAATTATATATATATATATTATTTTAATGATCTTTATTTGTTTTTATATTATATATATATATCCTTTTTTATATTTTCTTTTTATTTTTTTAATTATATAAAATAGATATATGTATATACATATATATACTCATATAAGAGGAGAGAGAGATATACAATATATAGGTATGTATATATATAAGTACTCAAAATGTAAGAAATATAATGTTTTTAGGCTTTTCATATTTTTCTAATTTTTTGTTATTTTTCTGGAATTTTACTATTTTTTGTATGTTTTTAATTCCAAAAATATCCCTAAATGGGATTAGTTAAATATCTGAAACTAATTTGGGTTTTAAAATTAGTAAATAAATCCCAAAATTACCCAAACCAATTTTAAAACATAGATAATAGTATATATACATATAATTATAAAATAGAAAAAACATATTTTTGGAATTTTTATTGATTTTTTATATTTTTTGATGAATTTTGGAGTTTTCTAATTTTTTTAATTTTCTTTTACTCTTTTTATGGGTTTTTGGTTTCTGGACTCAATAAATAGCAAGATATAGCATATAATTTTTTTTGCAATTTTTCAAAAACATTTTCTATTTTTTTGGTATTTTATTATTTTAACAGGGCAAAAGTGGCTCCTATTTCAATTTTAATAAATGGATAAAATGCACAAAATGGCCAAATAAATATACAATGTGAATCTACAAGGCACAAAGCATTTATCCTAATTTTTGTGGATTTTTAGGACCAATCTAGGTATTTTTAATAAATGCCTGAAGCACATAAAATACAACAACCTGACAAGAGCATTTTTGCAATTAAAAATAAAGACAGGGGCTCAGTTGCAAATTTACCATCAGAATTAAACATCTATTTAATTTTCCAGAATCGTTTTACAATATACAAAAAATGCCAGGGCCTTCATGCAAATTTTACAAGCCTCACGTGGTACTACACGCGAGGTTGGAAGGGACCCAAGTGTAATTATAATAAATAACAGGGGTCCTAACGCAAAAATTCCATTTTATTTACACATGATATTTTATTAACAATATTAAAAACTAAATACAAAAAGACGGGGGTTTAGATCTGTAATTTACACCTATAGGCGCGCTGATGGACGGCGATCCGCGTGTCACTTATCCACGTGACGGGCTCTAGCAGCTCGATACCGCTTCGCTGATCGGTGGTCTGGATTGTGTCTGAGGTCCGATCGAGCAACCGAAGCGGGCTTTGAACGAACGACCATGATCAGATCTGGGGCCACCTTCTCCATCCGAAGGCTGCTGTTGTTCATGAAGAATGGGGAAGAACACAGGGGTTCCCTGCCTTCGATTGCGGATTCCTCCTCCGCCAGATGGTCATGGGCGATGGAAGTAAGCTCTACACGTCCAGGAAGGTGCTCCGCAGCTATTGAGGTGCTCAGGAAGTCCTAGGACCCCACGAACAGTTCTGGCGAGCTCGATGAAGAAGGGGGGTCCTGGGAACCTTGAAGGTGGCTGATCCGAACCCCAGGGGGTTCCTTTTAGTGTGTAACTTGCACCAAGACAAAGAGTGGCTCGAGGGGTTCCCATAGATCGGAAATTGAAGCTGCTGAGCCAAAGAGATGGAGTGGGTGGCGAGGTCCGACGACACGGAGGAGAGGGACCTCGATTCGCAGAACTAGGATAGTTCTGGTTGGTCTGAAGCATTCGGGAGATGGAGAACGCGGAGGGAAATGAGATGAAAGTGAATGGAGGGCCAGAGCACCGAAAATTCGCAAGGAAGTCGTCGCCAAAGCGGAGCTCCGACAGACTTCGATTTGACTAACCCTACGCTAATCCCTACTCTAACCACTATCCTAAGGGCATAATTAAACTACGGGAATGAAAACCTAATTACTTAAGCAATAAAATATCTCTTATACATGGTGGAGCACCAGGGAGCAGGGTGACGCCGGAGCTCCGCCGTGGGTGCTGCCTCGACTCCTCCGACCTGCTAACAACTCCGGAAGCACCCCCCCTATCACGAGGGTTCTCTCTGGACTGGAAGCAAGGGTTGAAGAAGAACAAAAGGAGACCAAAATGGGGAAGGAGGTCGAGGCTCTTATTTATGGATATGGTGATGCACCCTTATTAACCGGGGTGCCACAAAGAATCGCCTAGTCTGAGGATCGATTTGAGATGTTGGCGTGAAGGATGGATCACCGACGGAACTTTTTCATGAAGGAATCGAGGCTAGAAAGTCAATGAACTAGAATGGGAAGGTCAGAGAAGATGGTTGCGCAGGCTTTCTGACGCAAGGCGGCTGGTGGCAGAGCAGTTGACCGAGCGGTCAACGAATGGAAAATCCTGATTGGTCCACATCAGCGTCGATTTGACCTATTAATTGAACATGATAAATGATTTTATTATTTTTTACTTATAAAATAAAAAATGTTTATTAAATAATATAGTATTTATTTATGATTTTTATTTATTTTTTTGATGTATTTTATTATGAGTTTAGTTTAATAGTGTATTTATGGGTATATTTACATGTATTTTGTACAATTTATTTTTATTTTATTATTTTATTTTCTTATTTTATATATTTATAACTTATTTTTATGAGTATAAATATATTTTTATTTGAATTTATGAGTTTATTTGCATATTTAAATAAATAGGTATATATAATATGTAGGTATACTTGTAGGTATTTTACCTATATTATATATATTATTTATTTAATGAATTTTATTGGGTTTTATTTTGGCTTTACATTCTTAATAGAATATAGATAATATCTATAATTTAAGATAAATATAAGTGAATAAATAATAAAAGAATGGAATCCCTTTTATTTATATACATATACAACATAGGTATTTTTGTCTATGTATTTAATGGATTTGTTTTATTTGAGGTTTTCTTTTTGGTTTTATTCTAATTTAAATATGTAGATGTATTATGTACATTATTTACAAGATTCTAAAAATATGAATTTATAGAAATAATGAATAATGAATAAATTGAATATTTTAATCGGGTAAACTGTACAATGAGGGCCAAAAACCTAACTTTCACGGATGTACTCCAAATATTATGAAACCAATTTTATTAAATAGTTCTTGAAAAGTTATATACAATTAAAGGTGATTTAGGTGGATTTTGAGTTTTTATTTGCAAGATATGGGTCTGTGAAATTGAGATTCTGGCTTTTTATTTTGTGTATAAAATGTATACTGTGTATCACTTTTGTACAAACTCAATTTTACATTTTTATTTACATTATTATCTACAACTTTTATGTACAAAGTTTCTTTATTTGATGAATAAATAATTAGATACAAAATAGGTGCCAAAAATGCATAAATCAAGAATGAATAAATGAAATATTTATTGTATTCTCGGCCCTTATCTCCCCCTACTTTATTCCTTGTCGACCAATTCTATTCTGGACTTGGTCTCAGGGTCAAGGTCATAAAATATTTGCAACATTTTATTCCTTTTCTTCTCTTTATTCTATAATTTTGGCATTAAAAACCTTATTTTATGTACAATGAATGCAATGAACAATGAATGCTATGATAGACAAATTAATATTATTTACATGCATTAGCTAGAGTTTTCAAGGCCAAAATGATAGAATAAAGGTGATGAAATGGAGATTCATCACCCCCCTATACTTGCCTTTGCTAGTCCCTAGCAAATACTTACGCAATAAGTATAAAAGAGAACAAAGAATAAGAAGAAAAGAAAAAGAAGGTTGAAAAAGATAGAGTGAATAGGGATGCTTTCAGTGCAATATCTGTCCTTACAAAATCAGAATTTGGAGCTTCTGTTAGACCTTGGGTGTGGATGTGTGTAGAACCTAGTCGGGAACCAACTTTAAAACACAACAGCCTTCGAGAGTCACATAACTCGGTTCAACCCACCTCAATAGCCTGGTCAGAACTGGCCTACGCCATACGCAAACCCTTATGACTATGAAGCTGACTTGTACAGTGTAAGTGATAGTGGCTCTCCCCAACTGAAATGACAAAGGAACTAACTTCTCCAGAATGACAACCCAATGATTCCCCAATCCAGCCCTATGTCGTCGAGGAGCGGGGTATTCCCTTCTAAGTTCAAGTGGCATCCGAACCGAGAGGAGTGAAGAAGAGAATGGATGGTAGCCAGTGTAGCTACCTATCCTGGGATGCAAGACCAGTGTAGTCAAGTCATCCAGCAAGACCATTGTAGTCAAGTCATCCGGCTGCAGGCTCACATGGTATAACTTTGACGCTCAAGCTTGCTTATTTTCTATACAACATATATACATGCTCCGACAGGCACTTTTGTTTTTATTTTCAAGCCTGTCCACTTTTTTGGAGATTTTTTTGAAATACTATTCACAGCATCATTTATATAAGGACTTTTTCCTCTTGAGCCAGAAGAGTATCCCTCTTTTGAAGCTTTATCGCAACCCACACTCTCCTGTCATTCGACTTCATTGAAACTGGACCAGGTTGGGGTGCACTTCCCTCCCTAGACGAGGACGGATGTTTCCACCCGTGTGCGTCTCAGACTGGCAAATCCAACCCCCTCACCACTCCGACTGAGTTGAGCCAAGTGAAAAGGTGCAAGTGTCCAAGTTAGGTCACAGCCGACAAGAGTCATGCGTGTGTCTCGAAAAGTTCTAGTTAGTCAGTTGAGGTGACTTGAACTCAACCCTGATTTCTCAAAGAGTTAAGTCTGAATAGACCTGAAGTACCTTAAACCTAGTTCCCATAGGGTTCCAGTGTAGTTAGGTGCGGTAAGGTCCAACCAAGCTCCAATTTCAGACTTTATCAGACTGGTTCAATCATCAAGCTCACTCAAAAAGAATATGAATGATACGCACATGCTATTTACAAATATGCAAAGAATAATGCAATTTTTTCAAAGAATTTAAAAACAAAAAGAAGAGTTTTTAAACAAAGAATTTACAAGTAAAAGAATTTAGGCACCCAAAGTATAAAATATGTACAACTATTTACACATGCGTACTTCTTTATTTACAAGAAGTAAGAATTTTAAGGGATTTACAAGTGTTAACCTGTTTGTTCCAAGTACATATATGTATACAATTGATAAAGACTCTTTATTTAGTGGCTTTACAGATATGTCCATTTTTTTATTTTTGAAAACATTTTCAAAACTATAGTACACAATAATTTCTGCAAGCATTTACAAACATTTGAAAGCCATTTTGCAAAAAGTTGTCACACTATGTATATACATTTTCCACAATAGTTTTTACAAATATTTTTCAAACCATTTGCACATAGGTTTTCAAATCCTTTATTTCACACAAAGAAGAAAATTTTACAAACAAAGCAATTTTACACAGGTTGAAAACATTTCACAGCAAGTTTTCCAAACAGTTCACACATTTTTCAAATCATTCTGTAAAGGTATTTAACCTGATTTATTAATCAGTATATACAAAGAAAAACTACACTTTAAGTACAACATGGTTTAGGTTCTTATAAGTTTTATTTGGAATTATTGCTTGTTTTTGCATGAGAGATTTTTGTGTTGACTCCTCATACTTATTTAAGAATCATTTTCAAAAGATTTTGAAGACTATAGTCCAAAATATTTTTACAAACATGTACACGCATTTGGAAATGATTTTGCAATGGTTTTTTGAATAGTATAGATAGATTTTTCAAAATAATTTTACAACCATTTTTCCAACCATTTGCAAACCACTTTTCAAACATTTTTATCTCACTCAAAGAAAATAAATTTTGCAAACAAAACTATTTACAAAGGTTGAATACTTTGTACACAATATTTTTCAAACAATTTTCAAAAAATTTCTTCACAAGGAGAACATTTTGCACAAAGCATTTTTTCCTGATTTATTAATCAGTAAGGGCAAAAAGAGTCTGAGGAGCTCACAATCATCTTTTATTATAGTAATAGATTTATTTTTATTTTTTTATTTTTTTATTTTTATTTTTTTAACATTACTTTTAGCTTGAGGTAGTATTTTATTTACAATATGAGTTATGGCTTATAGTATATACATAGTATATACGACCCCCCTATACTTAGCTTGAGCTATGTCCTCATAGATCGAAGAGAAAAGAGAAGACATAACTCGTACTGAGTATAGACAAGTCTAAAGAATATACGAATAAGAGATGAACGAATGAGAAGTTGACTGTCCCCCCTATAATTACGATCAAGTAATCCTAAGTATAGCAGACTGTACACAAAGCAGGGAGGGTCAAGGGTGTTAATAAACAGATCGTACTCAGATTGTGTCCCCCTATACATAGGGTAAGATACTCCTAAGTATAGTCAAGAAGAGGAGACAATGGAGAGGATCAAAGAATAGAGAACTCGGGGTGCACACCCCCCTATACTTAGGACAAAGTGCGTCCTAAGTATAGAAGATTGTCAACAAGGGGCGACACCTTTTTTTGGTAGAAAAAGAGGATAGAAAAGGAAAAGAAGAAAAGAAGAAAGAAGAAATCAGATGAATAGTTTTTGAGGTGCAGTGTCTGAATCTTCTGATGCTGACAATGTTGTGGATATGTCATCAAGGTGCAGAAGCTGGATGGAGTCGACACCAAGAATGTATCAGGCTCGAGGTAAGGCTTCAGAAGTTGACCGTTGACGACGAATGATTGTGTGTCAGGGGACAATTCTGATATGGCAATACTTCCATTGTCACGCACTTCATGAACTCGGAATGGCCCTCTCCACTTACACTTAGTTTGCCCAGGAAGATCCGTAACTTTGCATCAAATAACCACACCTTCTGTCCAACTTCAAAGGTCTTTCGTCTGATGTGCCGGTCATACCAGCATTTCACCTTTTCCTTGTACATCAATGTGTTATCGTACGCATAGTCTCAGAACTCCAAGAGTCTGTTCAGATCATCTTTTCTTTTCTGACCACTTTTCTGAGAGTCTAAATTGCACGTGTTAATTGCCCATAAAGATTTGTGAATTAATTCGACGGGCATATGGCACGACTTCCCATATACAAGATGATAGGGTGACATGCCCGAGGGAGACTTGTAGGCAGTTCTGTATGTCCAGAGGACTGAGTCCAAAAGTTGAGACCAGTTCTTTCTGTCCGGCCTAACAAGTTTCTGAAGGATCATCTTGATTTCTCTGTTCGGTAATTCAGCCATGCCATTGGTCTGAGAATGATAAGGGGATGCGACACGATGGTTGATGTCATACTCCTTCGTTAATTTCTTGACCTCTTTGTTAATGAAATGGCTACCCCCATCTGATATGAGGATCTTCAGAATCCCGAACCGCGCAATGATGTTATCTCTCAAGAATCGGCACACTATCCGGTTGTCAGCGGCTCGAGCGGGAATAACTTCAACCCAACGACTCACGTAATCTACGGCAAGAAGGATGTGCTCAAAACCTTGACTGTTAGGGAAATGCCCCATGAAATCAATGCCCCATGCATCAAAAACATATGAATCTGGATGATCTTTAGAGGCATCGAATCTTTTGCAGTGAGCGTACCCTTCAATCTCTGACAGTCAATGCATCGTTTGACGAATACTGCAGCATCCTTGAATAGTGTGGGCCACCAGAAGCCACACTGAAGTACTTTAGCTGACATACGGTCTCCAGATGTCCACCAGATTTGAGCGAGTGACAATGCTCGAGGACACTATAATGCTCCTCCTGAGGGATGCACCTGCGCCAAGTGCAGTCCGCTCCTTCCCGGAATAAGAGAAGATCTTCCCATTGATAAAAACGGATGGTCGGCATAAATTTATTCTTCTGATTTTTCGTCCAATCCGATGGTATTACCCCTGAGGTGAGGTAATTGACTATATCAGCATACCAAGGGAGGGAATCTACTGCTAAAATTGACTCATCTGGAAAGGTTTCTGTGATAGGTGCGTTGTTCAGGTAAGGCTCTTGCTGCTCAATTCTGGAGAGATGATCTGCTACCACATTTTGAACTCCAGGCTTGTCCTTGATTTCCAAATCAAATTCCTGGAGGAGAAGGATCCATCTAATCAGTCTCGGCTTGGCATCCTTCTTCTGCTGTAGGTACCGGATAGCAGAATGGTCTGTAAAAATGGTAACTTTTGATCCAAGCAAATAGGATCTAAACATCTCGAGGGCGAAAACCACGGCCAACAATTCTTTCTCTGTCACAATGTAATTTCTTTGCACCTCATCTAATGTTTTGCTGGCGTAGTGAATGGCATAGGGCACTTTTTCTCTTCTCTGTCCTAGAACAGCCTCGACTGCAAAGTCTGATGCGTCAGTCATGATCTCAAAAGGGAGAGACCAATCTGGCAGCTGTAGGACTGGAGCTTGAGTGATAAGCTCCGTCAGTTGATTGAAAGCAAGGAGAACTTGGTGATCGACATTGAACTCGGTTTCCTTGCATAAAAGCACTGTTAAAGGTCGGGCAATGCGGCTGAAATCCTTGATGAATCGTCTGTAAAATCCCAAATGCCCCAGGAATGACCTTACATTTTTTACTGACTGAGGTGGCTCTAGATTGGCAATAACATCCACCTTTGCCGAGTCGACTTCCATGCCACGTTAGCACAATCCCTTCGGTGACCATGAAGTGGCTCTTTTCCCATTAAAGCACTAAATTGACTTCACAACATTTCTGAAGCACTCTGTCTAGGTTCCCAAGACAAGAATCAAAACTGTCACCATAGACTGAGAAGTCGTCCATGAACACCTCGAGAAAACTGCCTACCATCTCGGCAAAAATTGCTAGCATGCATCTTTGGAATGTCGCAGGTGCGTTGCATTATCCAAAGGGCATTCTCCTGAAGGCGTAGGTGCCGAATGGGCAAGTGAAGGTAGTCTTCTCTTGATCTTCAGGAGAGATTGCCACCTTGTTGTACCCGGAATACCCATCCAAGAAGCAGAAGAACTCCTTGCCTGCTAGTCTTTCCAAAACTTAATCAATGAATGGTAAGGGGAAGTGGTCCTTCTTAGTTGTTGCATTAAGACGGCGGTATTCAACACACACCCGCCAGGATGTTGGTACCCGAGTGGATATTTCCTCTCCTTTGTCATTGGTAATCACGGAAAGCCCGGATTTCTTTGGAACTACATGCAATGGGCTTACCCATTTTGAATCGGAGATAGGATAGATGAAGCCTGCGTCACACCATTTCGTGATCTCTTTCATGACGACGTCCCGGAGGTTTGGATTCAGCCTTCTTTGGAATTCGCGGGACAACTTGACATCTTCTTCTAGATAAATGTGGTGTGAACACAAAGCTGGATTTATCCCATGGAGATCTGATACACACCAACCAAGTGCCTTGCGGTTTTTTTCTAGAACCTCGAGAAGTCGAGATTCCTGATCTGGATTCAGCATGCTGCTGATGATGACCGGATACATGTGTTCTTCACCCGCAAGGAAAGCGTACTTCAGGCCTGCAGGAAGTGGCTTGAGTTCTGGTTTTGATCTGTCTAACTTGTTGGTCACTTCAGACACTATACTGGTGGTGGGATGTACTTCTTTGATGGAGCTACCATCCTCAGTATTCTGTTGAGACCCTGATGATGTGTCGAACGAATCTGCACTGAGCTCATTGTGTTTGGGCTAGAGTGAATTCTCGAAATCACATAGTTGCGCCAGCATCTGAGAGTCTGTCTCCCGAGAATCATCGGAGCATAGGTCAACTGTGCTTTCCAAGTCCTCCTCGAGAGTGAGGATTTCTCGAGTCCATGAATTATTCAATGACAGTAATGAGTCTCTGATTTCTGCAATAAAGTCACAGTCTTCTTCTGATACTGCATGGTTCTCATCAGTCGTGGCGTTCGGCTCTTTGATCATGTCTATAGTGATCTGCTTGTTGTTCGAGCTGAAAGTGATCTTGCCGGACCCGTAATCAACCACGGCACCTGAGGTACGCAAGAATGGTCGGCCAAGGATGATAGGGGTCTGGAGTAAGGGTACATGTGAGTCCATATCAAGGACCACAAAATCGATCGGGAATTGCATCTCCCGTACCTTAACTACAATGTCTTCCAACAGACCTCTGGGTCACTTGATGGATCGGTCAACGGACTGAAGGATCATTCGTGTCTGCTTGAGCGGACCCAACCCAAATCCTTGCGTTATTGACGTTGGCAAAAGGTTGATGGAAGACCCGCTGTCAAGGAGAGTGCGCTCGAAGACCTGATCGAAAATCTCACAACTGATAAGAGGTGCTACATTGTCCTGCTTTTTCTGTGGGAGGTTGCTGATGGCTGCTACTGTGGCCAAGGTGACTATGTGCTTCTCAAGTTGTTGGCGTCTGTTCTTTCGTGTGGGATGACGCTTGCTTGTACATGCTTTTTTCAATCCTTTCTTGACAGCTGGCATGTATTCTATGGCCTTCAGTAAGGGAATCTCAACAGTCAAGTTATCTATTATTTCCACAACTCCAGAATCAGACAATGCACTTTTTCTTTTTGCAATTTTTTTGGATTTTTCAATTTCATTAGAAAAAGGAATATTTACATCACTGATAGGCAAAGTAGAGTTCTTGTTTACATCATAACTATCGCCCACAAATTGTTGTACATCCAGACTACAAAAAGGAGTACAAACTGGATCCTGACAAACTGGTGCTGATGGGCGAGCAAAAAGTAGGGTGTCTGCTCTGTCGGCTGGCGAGGGATCAGCTACTGCTGGCGACTCCTCCGAGGCTGGCGCGGCTTTGCTTCGGCTGCAAAATTCTTTTTGTTCTTTTTGATTTTGCTGATTTTTTGTAGTTTTTGCTGATGATGGTGGTGTTGCATGACGACTGGAATGGCTTCTCCTTCTTCTTCCTCCTCACCCGTCCCTGTAGCTGGCACGGTTGATGCAGAAGATGACGATTCACCTGGTCCTTTATTCTCCCCATTCTTGATAGCAGGTGGAGGCAAGGCCCTACCGCTCCTGAGAGTAACAACATTAGAACAAACAATATTATCATTTTCTGACTCTACAGACGCAGACAGGACATCACATACTACCTGCTCTTTCTTTTTAAAGCTATTGGGGTTGGCCTCGACCTGAGCTGGAATAGTGGTCTTGGTAGCAGTCAGATCGTCGAGCCTCTTGGTCATATCTGCTATCCCTTTGACGAGTTGGGCCAAGCAATCCATGGTTGGGTTCACAGGAGTTACCTCAGTAGATTCAGCGTGCATACCACGCTATTGTTGCATGTGTTGGTGCTGAGGTTGTTGTTGGTGGTGTTGGGGTGGTGCAGGAAGCCAAAGCTGCTGGTAAGAGGGAGGGGGATACTATTGGTACTGCTGAGGTGGAGCAGCCGCATACTGATGAAAAGTTGTGGATGGCGGTATTGCGGCTGCTGATATTGCCGATTCTGCCTCCATTGATTTGCGTATGGGGGAGGCTGATGATACTGTGGCGACAGCTATGAGGATTGTCCAAATCGACCACCCTGAGGTTGGTGGCATTGCCGGTTGTCTAGTAGCTGACCTTGAGGTTGTCCCATGGGACGGGTTGGTTGTGCTTCATTGCTCCATACCCCGTTGACTTCTTGAATCAAGGGTGGTGGTGGGAAGACCAGGTCGGATCCTGATACAAACTCTGGTTGGTACACAACCATCTGCTGCTGCGGCTGGCCCTGGTCGGGCGCCTGCACGTAGTACACGTGCTGGACTGCCGATGGCTGCTGGCTCGGCTGGGGCTGATGTGGTGGTGGTAGGTCGTCCTTCTTCTCTACTAGAGCTTATGATGGTGCTTCCGACTGAACAGAGCTGATGGTGCCTGATTTAACCAAAATTCACGGGGTCTAAATAGTCCACACAAGGCGGGACTACAATCGCTGTGGCGACCCTCAATGAATCCCGAACTAAAGTCAACAATTAACCCACATCAATATAAATCAAACAATGACAATAGAAGTGAAGTTAAAATTTATTTTAACTCTACAAATAGGTGTATAGTGAAAGTATGTAGAGTGTCGAACACAGGGAGCACACAGGATAGATCGAGCAAATGCAAAGAGTGTGATGTGATTAAGTGTCTACAATTATGCAATCTTTTTGTGGGTTTTTAATTTTCAATTTTTTATTTAATTTTTAATTTTATATTTTTGTATTTTGATTTTTAATTTTCTGATTTTATATTTTCTTTTTATATTTTATATTTTTTATATTTTCTTTTTCAATAATTAAGTATATATACAAGATAAGAAAAGATAATATGGGGGATTTCTAAAAATAAGGAAAAATATTTAAAATTCAGAAAATAAAATGTTTTTGGTCTTTTTATATTTGTCTACTATTTTTGTGATTTTTGGGGATTTTTCAGAATATTTTTGGTATTTTTAAAAGTTAAAATACAAGAAAACAGTGAATTAGCTACTAGACGAAATTAAAATGAGTATGAAAAATACCAAACGGTACCCAAAATTCCTCAAATTAATTATAAATAAAAGATAATAAAATACAGAAACTACAGAAACTGAACTTAGATTTTTAGGATTTTTCTAAGATTTTTTAGATTTTTATGAAGTTTTTAGAGGTTTTCTAATTTTTAAGGTTTTTGTTTTGAAATTTTTAATGATTTTTGGATTGACACTAAAAGACACTAAAGTAGACCTTAAGCATTTTTTTGGAAATTTTCAAGAAGTTTTGATATTTTTTTGGTATTTTCTAATGCAAACAGTAGCTAAAATACATGTTTTTGATTTTTAATAAATATTAAAATGCTATAAATATGAAAATAAAATATAGCGTGAAAGTGGTGATGCAACATGAACTTATAATGATTTTTGTGGAATTTTTTGGATTTTAGAAATGCTTGTAATAAATAGAGATAAAAAAAGAAACTACACTACTAGCAAGGGCTTAATAGTAGATAGACAAAAGTTCCAGGGCCGTAGTGCAAATTTCACACAAAATATATAACTGAATATTACAATTACTGGACTAAAGATAAATTGCAAAAGCTGCGAGGGCCTTTTGGCAAAAAGCCCACCCACGCGCGTGCGACGCACGCGCCTGGAGAGGAACCTAAATGAGATATTACAAAACTTGGGGGAGGTAATATGCAAAATATGCAGAATATTAAAAAGGCCAAAGAAAGTTTCAGTATTAATTATTAAATACAAAATAAATGCTGGGTTTAATACGCAAAATACCCAGCAGCGTCGAATCGGACGGAGGTTGAGATCTCGCTTGACACGTGGCGCCAATCCGACGGTTGCTACCACTCCGCGATCGAACGGCACTCTGGTTCCCACTAATCCACGTATCCGTGATACGGAGCCCGATGACGGTTCGATACGGACGGCTCAGATTAGAAGCCCCTTGAAGATCCGACAGTTGACGCGGGGGCTCATCCGACGGTAGCTGCACCTTCTGGGATACCCTCAAGATCCAACAACGGAGAAGCTCCTCGATGAACTGGGAAGAACAAGCGTGGGGGCGAGCTTCCCAAGCTCCGATCTCTCTCCTCTGTTGCTCGGCGAAGCTCCAAAATGGGTGCCCGAGGTTCCTGCAGTCTTGATCTAGGTGTTGGGGGCTTCAGAAAGGAGAGGCGACCACTGGGGCTCCTCCACGACGTCGAAGAAGAGAGGAGGCCCCAGGTGTCTCCGGCGAAGGGGACAACCGCCCACCAGGCGTTGATTCAGCTCTTAGACCTGCAAAAATGGTTAAGGGGAGTGCGGGCAAATTGCCGCGCATCACCCTGCAGTAGAAGAAGGTGGGAGTCGGCGAGGGAGACGCTCACCGGAGCTAGCTTCGGTGAGGTGACGGCGAGTGCGAGTTGGTTGATCTCAGGCGAAATGGAAGGTGATCTAAGGATGCTATTACTGTTGGGAATGAAAATATGCAAGAAAAACAACAAGAAAATACCTCGAAGGCTGGTTGGCCTGAGGTTGGGTACCTCATGGCGGCGCGGCCGTCGGAGATGGTGGAGCGCGCTTCAGGGCACGAGATGCACCTCAACAAGGTGCTGGGATCGACCCGTTGTCATCGGGGATCCTTCAGCAAGCACTCGGAGGTCTCGGCCTTAGCCAAAAGCAGTTCAAAATTCGAATGGGAAGGAAGGTGGTCTTCTGAATGGGTGATGAAGAGGGTGGAAAGATCGAGGAACCCCGTCACGATCAGTGATTCACAACCCAAGAAAAGTCCTGGGCGTGAATCACCAATGGCCGAGGCAAAAATTCGCAGGAGGACGCGACATGAAAAGAGCAAAGGGGTGGTCTCCAAAATTCGTCGAACATGACCCACAACCGAGGTCTGACACAACCCAGAGGGAAGGTCAGACTATTGACCTTGGTCAACAGTCCAGACCACCTGGTTGGTCCACGTGGACCAACCAGGAAAAACCTATGGAAAATTATTTAAAAATTAGTTTAAAAATAATAAATGATTTATTTAATTTTAGGTTATTTAATAAAAATGTTTATTATTTTATAAATTATGTTATTATGATTTTTAATTATTTTACGAGGTGTAAAAATAAGAGTTTCCTTTTATACCCTTTATTGGTATATTTCTCTATATATTTTATTAATTAATTTTTATTTTGTGTTTTTAATTTATTTATTTTTGTTTATTATTTTATAAATTTATAAAGTACTTTTATACACTTGAATATATTTTTATTTTATTTTTATGAAGTGTTTTGTTTATTTAATAAAATAGAAGTATAAATTATACAAGTTTGTATATAGGTGTTTTACCTATGTCTTTTATATACAAGTATTTTATTTTGAATTTTTTTTTGAGTTTTTATTCTGATTTTAATACACATATTTATTATAGATAATATTTACAAAATTATAAAAATATAAAATTATAAAAATAATGAATAAATAATAAAATGAATATTTTAATGTGTACAAGTATACAATAGGGGTCCAAAACTCAACTTTCAAACCGTAGCTCCGCCAAATGCGAAACCACCACCATTAAATAGCTTATTTTAAATTATATACAACTTAGGTGAGTTTGATCCATTTGGATTTTCATTTGTGAGATACATGTCTGGGAAGTTGGGATTCTGGATTTTTTTCAGACCATAACTTTTTAACGGTACATTATTTTTCAGTGAAATTAATTTTGTATTTTTCTTTATTTAATTATCTACAACTTTCATGACAAAGTTTCTTTATTTGAGGTCTAAAAAGTGGAACCAAAAATAGGTCCCAAAATGAATAAAGAATGGATAAAATAAAAGGTATTTTTGCTGTATTTTAGCCCTTATCTCCCCCTACTTTATTCCTTGTCGACCTATTCATCAAGATGCCTAGGTCTCGGGATTTCGGGTTATAAAATATTTACAATATTTTATTCTTTTTATTTTTTATTTATTCTATAATTTTGGCTTTAATTACAGTAATTTATACACTATTTACATGCACATGCATGAATGCTAAGATGCTGGAATTAATGGTATTTACACGCATTTGTTAGGGTTTTTGAGGCCAAAATGATAGAATAAAGATGATGAAATGTGGATTCATCATCCCCCTATACTTTACCGTTGCTAGTCCCTAGCAAACACTTATGCAATAAGTGCAGAAAGAAAAATAAAGAAAAGAAAAAGAAGAAAGATGGATGAAGTTTAATTATCAAACTTGTCTTTACAAAATCAAAGTTTGGAGATTAAGTCGGACCTTTGGAATTTTAGTGCAGACGGATCCTTATTGAGAACCGGATTTGAAATCCAACAGTCCCTGAGAATCTCAAAACTCTATTCAAGTCTCCTCAATAGCCAGGTCAGAAATATTTCAACTCATACGCAAGCTCTTACGACTATGAATCTGACTCGTATAGTGTAAGTGATAGTGGCTCTCCCCAACTAGAATGACAAAGAGACTGACTTCTCCAGTATGACAACCCAATGATTCCCCAATCCAATGACTCCTTCCTCGATGAGCGGGGTATTCCCTTCTAAGTTCAAGTGGCAACCAGCTCAAGAGGAGGGGGTGAAGAGAAGAATGGACGGTAGCCAGTGTAGCTACCTATCCTAGGATGCAAGACCAGTGTAGTCAAGTCATCCAGCTGCAGGCTCACATGATATGACTTTGGAACTCAAGCTTGCTTATTGGCTTTACAACATATGTACATACTTTGCAGGCATTTATTTTTGTACAGGCCTAACCATTTTTTTGAAATACTATTCACATCAGCATTTACATAGGGAGTTTTTCCTCTTGAGCCAGTAGACTATCCCTCTTTTGAAGCTTTATTGCAACCCACACTCTCCTGTCTTTAGAATTCCTCATCACTGGACGGGTTGGGGTGCACTTCCCTCCCTAGAGGGGGACAAATGTTTCCACTTGTGTGCGTCTCACACCGGCAAATCCAATCCCCTCACCACTCCAACTGAGTCGAGCCATGTGAAAGGTGCAGGTGTCCAAGTTAGGTCATTATCAACAAGAGTCGTGCGTGTGCTTAGAAATACTCAGGCATTCAAAAATCCATTGAACCAAGTCCCGTGATCCTTAAAGAATTAAGTCAACTAGACCTGAAGTACCTCAAATCCGGTTCCTATAAGGTTATATTAGGTAGATTTTAAGGTCCAATCAAGCTCCAATCTCCGGATTTTACTTAGACTTGTTCAACTATCAAACTCAATCCGATAAAATGCTAATGCTATGCAATGAGATGCAGAAAATATTTTTGTGATGCAATTTTCAAAGATTTTGAACTTTTTATGGATTTTTGAAAATATGATGATGTTGCATATGCATTTTTTGTATTTTTCAAAAATATTTTTCAAATATTTTTGGATTTAAGTTTTGCAAATGTTTTTGGAATTTTTCACAAAAAGATTTTGGCTAAAAGCTAGGTACAAATATTTACACGGGGCTGCTTCTCATATATACAAGAAGTGGATTTTTAAGAATTTACAAGGGTAAGTGATCAATTTTATACATACATATAAATAATGGATTTTGGTGTGATGTATGTATTCCTCAAACTTTATTTGACACAGGGTTTTTCAAACAATTTTGAAAACTCTAGTCCAAAAAAATTTTTTACACACATTTTACAAACATGTACACACATTTGAAAATCATTTTGCAAAGGTTTTCAAACAGTACAGATAGATTTTTTAAAATATTTTTACAACCATTTTTCAAACCATTTGCAAATCATTTTTCAAACATTTTATTTCACACAAAGAAAATAAAATTTTGCAAACCACACATTTTTACAAAGGTTGAAAACATGTAACAAAACGTTATCCAAATAGTTTTCAAAATATTTTTCACAAGGATTTCAAACTATTTTTCAAACATTTTGCAAAAAACCTTTTCACCTAATTTATTAATCAATGATTACAAAAAGAATTTGAGGAATAATAGCATCTTTTTATTAAGGTTTTTAATGAATTTTAAAGAATTATTTGCCATATTATTAGGAAAGTACGAAAGTACGAGTTATGGCTAAAGTATATTCGTAGTATATACGACCCCCCGATACTTAGCTTGAGCTATGTCCTCATAGATCGGAGAGAAAAGAGAAGACATAACTCGTACTAAGTATTGGAAAATCTAAAGAATAAATAAATGAATCAATGAACGAATGAGAAGTTGACCGTCCCTCTATACTTAGGATCAAATAATCCTAAGTATAACAGACTGTACACAACGCATGGAGGGTCAAGGGTGGGAATAAACAGATCATACTCAGATTGTCTCCCCCTATACTTAGGGTAAGATATCCCTAAGTATAGACAAGAAGAGGAGACAATGGAGAGGATCGAAGAATAGGAGAACTCGGGGTGCACACCCCCCTATACTTAGGACAAAGTACGTCCTAAGTATAGGAGACTATCTACAAAGGCGGTACCTTTTTGATAGATAAAGAAAATAGACCAGGAAAAGAAGAAAAGAAGAAAAGAAGAAAAGATATCAACAGATGAAAATGGGAGAAGAGATCGGAGGATGTACACACCACTCCCCCTATACTTAGCGTATAAGAAGCCCTAAGTATAGGCAACAACAGGAGTGATGAAACGGAACGAAGAATGAACACTCGGCTCATCCACCCCCCCATACTTAGGACAAAGTATGTCCTAAGCAAGGCAAACACGAGAATGGGTGGGCAAACAATACAGATATAGATAGAGGGAAACAAATGAATATACAACAAAGATGGATGTACACATGATCAAGAAGGTAGAAAGCCAACCTTCTTGCGAGACTACTGAGGGATAGATCTAGTGTGATGCATGTCGACATCGGGGTCCATAGTGGACGGGAGCCGATCAGGGTCGACAGGGTGAAGGCCCTCAGTGGAGTCAAATCGAAAAGGCAGGAACTGGTCAATGAAAGTAGTATGGCTAGGTTCGCCCTTGGTGGTCCTATGGTGTGAAGGCGCAGACGGGCGAGTGGAAGAAGTGTCGTCAGGTCTGGCCTTGGAAGTCTTGCTGATATCGAAGTGGAATGGGACAAACTCATCCTCATCGAAAGAAGTGTAATCGGAGTCGTCCTGTGAAGTCTCATCAAGGTCAAAACCAAAAGGAACGAAGTCATCAGTGGAAGTAGTCGAACTCAGATCGTCCTCAAGAGTCTCACTCGGATTATCTTTTTCATCAAGAGGCCAGAAATTTTGGAAATTCGCATCATAACCGACTCAATCATCATTACTTTTGAGTGACCAGGAACAAACTTATCAGTGGAAGTAGTCAAAACAGGTCCGTCCTGCCTAGTCTTGGTATCTGCCCTCCGCTCTATGGGATCAATCACGTAAATTCCTTGGATTTCATCAACACATCGCCACGCACCAGAAGGAGGAACTGTGAGGTATATGCTTTCCGAGTTCCTCTCCTTTCGGCGGATTCATCGGGTCTTATCAGGTTTCGCTAAGCAAACATCTTTAATATCATCAGATCGGTCACAGACGTCGGAGTCAGCTAGAATCGGTGAAGATGCATCAAGTGCAGGTCTCTGGTCAATTGTAGGTGTGGTGATCGACGCTTCGCTTTCGTCAACAAGGCGGAAGCGAATCTCTCCTGATCCATAATCAATAACGACCCTCGCAGAGGTGAGGAATGGTCGTCCCAGGATGATTCGAGATAGCTCCCCTGTGGAGGTCTCCATGGGCAACACGACAAAATCAACATGGTAGCTCGTGCCCTGAATAGAAATGATGGCGTTTTCAAGGATACCCTTCGGCCTCTTTATTGATCCATCAGCAAACTGAACGATCATCCTGGTTTTCTTAAGAGGCCCAAAGTGAAGAGACTATACTAGCGAGAAGGGTAATATGCTAATAGATGCATCGTCATCTAGGAGAGTGTGGTCACAAGTATAGTCAGAGATCGTGCAAGTGATGAAAGGAGTAGTTGTGTTCTTCTTTCTAGGAATGGGACGGTGTGTGATGGCGTAGGCAGTGGCCATGGTTAGAATGTGACGCTCAGATCTGCTCCTCCGCTTTCTCTTCTTAGGAAGAGGTGCAGATAATTGTGTCATGGCCTGTTGAAGTGGGGCACGGATAATCTCATGAATGGTGGCCACCACTTCAGGTTCAATCAACAATTTTTTTAATTTTTGGACCTCCTCCATACAAGAGAGGAAGTCAGAATCAGCATCTACATGAGGCATGCAAAGAGCAGTCTGTACAGCGGCATCCTCGGGGTCAAAGATGGGACAGTGTGTGAATGGATGTGTGGGTGATTGATCTGGCAAATAGACCCTCTCCTTACAATCTGAATCAACCAAATGTCTCCCGAACTCTTTTTGGATTTTTAAATTTTTCTCATTTTTTTGTGTTTTGGGCGATTGCAATCTCCCATGATCTCCCGCAAGGAATTCCGTATCCGTGATGATGGAGCGTCAATCTGTTTTTTCCTCAAGATAGCCATATCATCATTCATCAAATCAAGGCGCTCTATCATTCGGTTCAATATATCACTCATAGAGATCGAGGAAGGTGACTCCAACAGGTCAGACTCGGGTGGATATAAAGGTGGAGGTGGATAATATACAGGAGGAGGTGCGTGTGGGTAGAAATCCGAGGTCTGATGCTGTGGCTGAGATGGGTATGTACAAAAATTAGAAAAAGTAGGAGGAGGGTCCTCATGATAAAAGGGAGGTGGATCGGCTGGAGTGAACGAGGGATCCGCAAAGTCCGTATAAAATACGCTCCAGGGGTCCATCTCGAAAACAAAAGAAAATGATCGGGAGAGCACATCGATCAAGTCAAGAGAGTGGATAAAAGGCACAAATGCGCAAAGGCGATCTAGGGCACACACAAAACAATCACAAACAAAAATGAAAATAATACAAACCCTCAATTCACCTACTCAACTCGGTAGAGACCGAAAAGTCGTTCTTTTTATCTTGTATGTTTTAGAGTTAGGTGAGAAGTCAAAGATTAGCACACACACTTAGGGGGGCTAAATGGGATTTTGGCATTATCCTTAGTGTGTGCGCGAGCAAGTAAAAGCGAAGACAATGAGGGGATTACTCGCCCCAAGAGAATTTTTCCTTTTAGTTGAGTTTAGGGTCGAATAATGTTAACAGTCCCAATTTTATTGGTTATCACTTTTTTTTGGATTTTTAGTGAGAAATGCACGAACGTAACGAGGAGTCAATTTCACTTAGCACTTAGGTGATCAAAATCAGAGGGAGAGTCGGAAAAGCAATGCAAGCGGTAAATCAATGATGTATGCTAAAGAGTAAATGCTCACCTTGCCTCCAGCACTCTACATGAAAGGATGCTCAGCAGATTTGAAACCTATCTATATGCAAATGCAAGCCGATGAAATCGCCCTAAGTTCAGAAATTGATATTAGCGTGAAGAACCACAAGTCGGTCACCGATCCTCAATCCAAGAGTCCGGTCTAGGCTCACCCCTCCTCCTCTCGACGCATCGAGTTCAGGAGCAGCTTGGCAGGGTGGGCTCGCGGCACGAAGGCTCAAAGATGATGAGGCGACTATTTAAAATTTGATCTAAGTCCAAACCGCACTATAGGTACATGCAAGATATATTAGGTGTTTGGCCTTAATCTATCGCAAGCAATCCTAAAAATAGGGGCTCAATCACACAAAAGAAATAAAAATAAAACCGAGAAAACAAAATAAAAAATGCGAAGGAAAACGCGAGAAAAGTCGCGGTGAGCCCCCAAGTGAACAATCACTTGGAAATTAGGCTCGAATGTCTAATGTCCGAGTACCTGTATTATTACAAATTTATGTCTCTCTCTCTCACTTAAATTACAAAAATAAATACAAGAAAATAAATGCTATAACTAAAAATGGAGCTCGGTCTTCAAAATCCCTCTAAGTCTCCTTCGGTGCAAGGCGAGCAAAGTCGGCTTCACGTGGTGCACAGGCGCCTAGGGTAGAGCGGCTCCCTCGATCCGTGGTTCCTCGCACAAAGTCAACAAAAGATGAGGTTAGACAGCTTAACAGATATATCAAAAATAAATAAAAGTAAGAACCGCGAAAATAGAAACCGTGAAAGTAGACAAATAATCACAAGCACAAACAAAAAGCCGAACTACGTGTTGTTGCTCCCCGGCAACGATGCCATTTGATTTAGCCAAAATTCATGGGGTCTAAATAGTCCACAAAAGGCGGGACTACAATCACTGTGGTGACCCTCAATGAATCCCGAACTAAAGTCAACAATGAACCCACCATAGTGTAAATCAATAAATGAAAGACAAGTGGGGAGTCAAATTTATTTTAACTCTACAAATAGGTGTATAGTGTAAGTATGTAGAGTGTCGAACTCAGGGAGCTAGGCAGGATAGATCGGGCTAAATGTGCAAGAGTGAATGTGATGTGATTAAGTGTCTACAATTATGCAATCTTTTTGTGGGTTTTTAATTTTTAATTTTTTATTTAGTTTTTAATTTTATATTTTTGTATTTTGATTTTTAATTTTCTGATTTTATATTTTCTTTTTATATTTTATATTTTTTTATATTTTCTTTTTCAAAAATTAAGTATATATACAATATAAGAAAAGATAAGATGGGGGATTTATAAAAATAAGGAAAAATACTCAAAATTCAGAAAATAAAATGTTTTTGGTCTTTTTATATTTTTCTACTATTTTGTGATCTTTGGGGATTTTTCAGAATATTTTTGGTATTTTTAAAAGTCAAAATACAAGAAAACAGTGAATTAGCTACTGGCCGAAATAAAATGAGGATGAAAAATACCAAACAGTACCCAAAATTCCTCAAATTAATTTAAAAAAAAAGATAATAAAATAGAGAAACTACAGGAACTGAAATTAGATTTTTAGGATTTTTCTAGGATTTTTTAGATTTTTATGAAGGTTTTAGAGGTTTTCTAATTTTTAAGGTTTTTGTTTTGAAATTTTTAATGATTTTTGGATTGACACTAAAACACACTCAAATAGACCTTAGATATTCTTTTGGAATTTTTCAAGGAGTTTTGATATTTTTTTGGTATTTTCTAATGCAAACAGTAGCTAAAATACATGTTTTTGATTTTTAATAAATATTAAAATGTGATAAATATGCAAATAAAAATATAGCATGAAAGTGTGATGCAACAGGAGCTTATAATGATTTTTGTGGAATTTTTGGGATTTTAGAAATGCTTGCAATAAAAAGAGATAGCAAAAAGAAACTGCACTACTGGCAAGGGCTTAATAGTAAATAGACAAAAGTTCCAGGGCCGCAGTGCAAATTTCACACAAAATATATAACTGAATATTGCAATTACTAGACTAAAGATAAATTGCAAAAGCTGCGAGAGCCTTTTGGCAAAAAGCCCACCCACGCGCGTGCGACGCACGCGCCTGGAGAGGAACCTAAATGAGATGTTACAAAACTTGGGGGGGGGGGCAATATGCAGAATATTAAAAAGGCCGATGAAAGTTTCAGTATTAATTATTGAATACAAAACAAATGCTGGGTTTAATACGCAAAATACCTAGCAGGGTCGAATCGGACGACGACTGAGATCGCGCTTGACACGTGGGGCCAATCCGACTGTTGCTACCACTCCGCGATCGAACGGCGCTCCGGTTCCCACTAATCCACATGTCAGCGATACGGAGCCCGATGATGGTTCGATGCGGACGGCTCAGATTAGAAGCCCCTTGAAGATCCGACGGTTGACGCGGGGGTTCATCCGATGGTAGCTGCACCTTCTGGGATACCCTCAAGATCCAACGATGGAGAAGCTCCTTCAATGAACTGGGATGAACAAGCGTGGGGGCGAGCTTCCCAAGCTCTGATCTCTCTCCTCCGCTGCTCGGCGAAGCTCCAAAATGGGTGCCCGAGGTTCCTCGCTGTCTTGATCTAGGTGTTGGGGGCTTCAGAAAGGAGAGGCGACCACTGGGGCTCCTCCACGACGTCGAAGAAGAGAGGAGGCCCCAGGTGTCTCCGGCGAAGGGGACAACCGCCCACCAGGCGCTGAATCAGCTCTTAGACCTGCAAAAATGGTTAAGGGGAGCGCGGGCAAATTGCCGCGCATCACCCTGCAGTAGAAAAAGGTGGGAATCGGCGAGGGAGACACTCACCGGAGCTAGCTCCGGTGAGGTGATGACGAGTGCGAGTTGGTTGATCTCAGGTGAAATGGAAGGTGATCTAAGGATGTTATTACTGCTGGGAATGAAAATATGCAAGAAAAACAACAAGAAAATACCTCGAAGGCTGGTTGGCCTGAGGTTGGGTACCTCACGGCGGTGCGACCGTCGGAGATGGTGGAGCGCGCTTCAGGGCATGAGATGCACCTCAACGAGGTGCTGGGCTCGACCCGCTGTCACCGGGGATCCTTCAGCAAGCACTCAGAGGTCTCGGCCTAAGCCAAAAGCGGTTCAAAATTCGAATGGGAAGGAAGTTGATCTTTTGAATGGGTGATGAAGAGGGTGGAAAGATCGAGGAACCTCGTCGCAATCAGTGATTCACAACCCAAGAAAAGTCCTGGGCGTGAATCATCAATGGCCGAGGCAAAAATTCGTAGGAGGACGTGACATGAAAAGAGCAAAGGGGTGGTCTCCAAAATTAATAGAACACGACCCACAACCGAGGTCTGACACAACCCAGAGGGAAGGTCAGACTGTTGACCTTGGTCAACAGTCCAGACCACCTGGTTGGTCCACGTGGACCAACAAGGAAAAACCTCTGGAAAATTATTTAAAAATTAGTTTAAAAATAGTAAATGATTTATTTAATTTTAGGTTATTTAATAAAAAATATTTATTTTTTTATAAATTATTTTATTATGAATTTTAATTATTTTTACGAGGTGTAAAAATAAGAGTTTCCTTTTATACCCTTTATAGGTATATTTCTCTATATATTTTATTAATTAATTTTTATATTGTGTTTTTAATTTATTTATTTTTGTTTATTATTTTATAAATTTATAAAGTACTTTTATGCACTTGAATATGTTTTTATTTTATTTTTATGAAGTGTTTTGTTTATTTAATAAAATAGAAGTATAAATTATACATGTATGTATATAAGTATTTTACCTATGTCTTTTATATACAAGTATTTTATTTTGAGTTTTCTTTGAGTTTTTATTCTGATTTTAATACACATATTTATTATAAATAATATTTACAAAATTATAAAAATATAAATATATAAAAATAATGAATACATAATAAAATGAATATTTTAATGTGTACAAGTATACAATAGGGGTCCAAAACTCAACTTTCAAACCGTAGCTCCGCCAAATGCAAAACCACCGCCATTAAATAGCTTATTTTAAATTATATACAATTAAAGATGAGTTTGATGCATTTGGAGTTTTCATTTGTGAGATACAGGTCTGGGAAGTTGGGATTCTGGATTTTTATTCAGACCATAACTTTTTAACGGTAATTATTTTTCAGTCAAATTAATTTTGTATTTTTCTTTATTTAATTATCTACAACTTTCATGTACAAAGTTTCTTTATTTGAGGTCTAAAAAGTGGAACCAAAAATAGGTCCCAAAATGAATAAAGAATGGATAAAATAAAAGGTATTTTTGCTGTATTTTAGCCCTTATCTCCCCCTACTTTATTCCTTGTCGACCTATTCATCAAGATGCCTAGGTCTTGGGGTTTTGGATCATAAAATATTTACAATATTTTATTATTTTTCTTTTCTTTTATTTATTCTATAATTTTGGCTTTAATTACAGTAATTTATACACTATTTACATGCACATGCATGAATGGTAAGATGCTGGAATTAATGGCATTTACACGCATTTGCTAGGGTTTTTGGGACCAAAATGATAGAATAAAGATGATGAAATGTGGATTCATCAGTGCCCACCAGCAGTTCTAGCTGCTTGGTGATCTAATCTAGCTTGTCAAGATTTTGAGTCCTCTTCTGATCACAGCAAGTTTTTCAAGGTCTTGTGATCGTTTCTCGATGATATCAACCTTCGAGAGATGGCCCCGATGATGCTGAGGTTGGAGCTCTCATCTCTCTCAGTCTCGCGGGACGCTGCCATATGTACTTGTTTATGGAAAATCTGAGGCTGCTTTTGGTATGCCTTTGATGAAGAGAGGGCAGCTTCTCCTTTGGCCATTTCTTCAAAGATTTTCCAGACTACATCTTCATCCTTATTGAAATGTGAACCCCTACATGCTGCGTCAACAAGCCTTTGGCTCTCAATGTTCAGGCCCCCAAAGAAGTGCTGGACCAAGCAGGTCTTCGAGATCTCATGATGGGGGCATTTCTCCCAAGCTTCATGTATGGATTCGTGGGCTCCCTGGGAGAAGTTGTTGATTCGTGCTCGCATCTGGTTGAGCCGATCGAGAGGGTAAAACTTGTGCAGGAAAGGTGACTTCAGTTCCTCCCAGGTTGTCACAACCTTCCCCAGATGGTTGACCCAATAAAGGGCCTTGTCTTGCAGGCTGAAGGGGAATGCCATCATTTTGACAATGTCCAAAGGGACATTGGGGTAGTGGGTAGTACGGCAGATGCGTGAGGACTGCTGCAAGTGGATATATGGTTCTTCACTGGTGTTTCCATGGAAAGATGGAAGAAGAGCGAGGAACTGGGGCTCCAGCTCAAAGTGAGCGTGCACCGGTGGAATGAGGATCCACTCGGTCATCTGGATGTCTCCAGGATTATAGGTCTCCTTCAGTGTAGGTTTGGGTCTCCCATTTTCTGGATCTTCCTCGTCATCTGGAGGGTTACCACCTCCTCATCGTCCTCCTCCTCCCTCGGCTCTGTTCATTACATCATTCAGCATATCCTAGAAAGCGATCTGTGCTAGGGCCTGCTCTGTCAGTTGTTGTTGGATAGCCTGGATAGATGCCAAGAGTTATGCATTAACCTGATTCTGATCAGGCATCTGTCCATCTGGTTGGGGTGGCTGCTAACATTTTCCCTTTCCTTGAGGAGCCATGTCAGGGTCTGAGTCCAACGAAATGAATTCCGGATTAGTATCCAGGGCTTGTTTTGTCTTCTATCTGTAGAATGAGAGAATCCTAATCAGACCACTTCACAATATTATTCAGCTGTCATGATGGATCTGGAATCGAGGTCAATCCCAGTGTGTCAAGAATGGAAAAAAATATGGACTATGATCGACTTCCATTCATAACGGCGAAGGTGGGACAAAAGTGATCCCGCTTTATTGGTTGGTCAAAAGAAAGGTAGAAGATGAGGAGTCTGGAGATAGATCCGCAAAGTCCGGGTCGGGTTCTCGTGAATCGCCTCGAATTTATTGGCGAAGTTGAGTCTATGGAATCGATGTGGGTGTCGGCGGGATCCCGACGGAAACCATCCATGGATCGACTTCGCAAAGCAAAAGGAGGATTGGATGTTGGAAGAATGATATGATGGTCAACGAAGAATAGAAAGGAGTGCAAAATAGTAGAAAGGCTCGACTGAGCGGGGGACAAAGGAGAATGATACAACAACATTTGCGCAAAGATGCGGGACTTGATCTTTGAACTTTAATCTAGATCCATACAAACACAATACAAAATTGGGTTCACCAACTCACGCCATGTGAAGCCGTGAAGGTTCGGCTATTTATTATCTTTTCAGTTTTAGAGTTGTTATTTCAAGCATATCTTTTAACAAGTCCTTAGCACGCTAACCCTATATGAGAGAGAGTACTGCCAGAAAAGAATCTCGTACTTGTCCTCCTCCTTTGTAACCTGTAGTCTGTACTTTTTGAGGTCCTTGTAACCCTTCCTGGATCCCTACTCAGCCAAATAAATAGAGAGAGGAAGCCGAAAGGCGAAACCAATACTTCGGTTCTCGCTCGATACGGAATCACCTGTGAGCGTGCAAGAACCTACTCGGACGCAAACCGATGAGACAGACACCCCCGTGAAGGCGTGGCCTATGCTCAGTACTTCGGACCATGTTGATGTTCCGCACAAGGCGGGAACACCATCGCTGACAAGGCCCTACTCGGTCACGTACTATAGAAGCGCCATTACTTCAGAAATCCAGGCGATACACAAGGCAGTTGCAGACTGGGATTTTGGCTCTATTCCTTATGGGAGGTGCCTTGCTCATGGGAGTAGGGTTTTGGTCCCCCTCCAAAGGTACCTGAAAACAGTGAGGGCTTTATGAACCCAGTACAATGATAGTCCATTACAAGTTTTAAATAAGGTCAAAGTTTATTTAGCAGTTCCCTTGTTTTAGTTTTTTTGGGTTTTCACTTTTTTTGAGTCTGTTTTCATACCAGCGCCTAACATTTTTGTAGATTTTCATTTAGGTCCTAGGTGCTCAAAATCAGAGGGAGATAGCGGAAAAGTCGTGCAAGTTGGTTCCATGATGTAAATCTCACCATTGAACTGAATGATGCATGCTGAGTTAGAGGACTTACAGTGCATCCCAGCTCTCTCCATGCGGTATGCAAAACGGAATTTTTAAACCTAACTACATGGCGGTATGCAAGCGACAAAATCATCCTAAACATTAGTTGTAATTAATCGTGAAGAACCAATTAACTTTGACTAGATCCATACGTAAGAGACTATAGGAACATGCATTCTTATTAATGTGTGGACCTATCTACCGAGTCAAGCAACCTAAGTCTAGGGGCTCCATGCACACAAAACAAAATAAAGAAAAGGCGGAAAACTCAAAACAACGAGAAACAAAGAAAAGAAAGCGAGAAAAACACGAAAAAGCCACGACGAGGCCCCCAGGTGAACAGACACCCGGGCACTGGACCTCGTTGTGAAGAGTAGAGTACAAGTTATATTACATGCCAAAATTGTCTCTCTCTCACAATAAATTACAAAATTGATCCTAATTACTCAAGGCCTCGCTAATTCACATCCCTTTGCATCTTTAGTGCTCTCTCCAGGTTGTCATGAAGTGAAGAACAACCTCCTCCAAGCTCGGCTGCCTTGACTTCCTAAGAAACCATCCTCGCATGGCGGGCCCTCGCAACAAGATCACAAAGAGATAGAAATAATATAGAAGCTCAATCAATGAAATAAAGAATCAAGTAATTAATCAAAATAAATGAATGTGTATGTCACTAATCAAATAATCATGTATAGTAAAACAATTTCAAATGAATAGCTATTCATAGAATAAATGGTGAATAAATGAATTTCCATACAAGAATGATAAGGTGTGACAAGCTACGCTCATTGCTCCCCGACAACGACGCCATCTGATAACTGGGCTTTCAGCGAGGGTCAAAATACATCTCACACAAGGCAGAGACGAAGTCGCTGAGGCGACCGCTCACGAAACCCCAAATAAGCAGAAATTAACCCACAATAAAGAATAAGTCAATTAAGTCCCAAAAATGTGAATTAAAATTTTATTAACTCTACCATAAAATGCATAGTGTATAATCATGTAGAGGTTGAACCACAGAGAGCAAGAAAAATGGGTAGCCTATAGATATTTATGTGCATCCCAGTCATCCTTAAATGAATCCACTTTTTGTGGGTTTTTAATTTTATATATTTTTTATTTTATTTTAATGATCTTTATTTGTTTTTATATTATATATATATATCCTTTTTTATATTTTCTTGTTATATTTTTAATTATATAATATATATATGTATATACATATATATACTCATATAAGAGGTGAGAGAGAGATATACAATATATAGGTATTTATATATATATAAGTACTCAAAATGTAAGAAATATAATGTTTTTAGGCTTTTCATATTTTTCTAATTTTTTTGTTATTTTTCTGGAATTTTACTAATTTTATATGTTTTTAATTCCAAAAATATCCATAAAATGGGATTAATTAAATATCTGAAACTAATTTGGGATTTAAAATTAGTAAATAAATCCTAAATGTACCCAAACCAATTGTAATACATAAATAATAATATATATATAATTATAAAATAGAAAAAAACATATTTTTGGAATTTTGTTGAATTTTTATATTTTTTATTGAATTTTGGAGTTTTCTAATTTTTTTAATTTTCTTCAACTCTTTTTATGGGTTTTTGATTTCTGGACTCATTAAATAGCAAGATATAGCATATATATTTTTTTGTAATTTTTCAAAAAAAAATTTCTATTTTTTTGGTTTTTTATTATTTAAACAGGGCAAAAATGGCTCCTATTTCAATTTTAATAAATGGATAAAATGCACAAAATGGCCAAATAAATATATAGCGTGAATCTATAAGGCACAAAGCATTTATCCTAATTTTTGAGGATTTTTAGGTGCAAGCTAGGTATTTTTAATAAATGCATGAAGCACATAAAATACAACAACCTGACAGGGGCATTTTTGCAATTAAAAATAAAGACAGGGGCTCAGTTGCAAATTTACCATCAGAATTAAACATTTATTTAATTTCCTGGAATCGTTTTAGAATATACAAAAAATGCCAGGGCCTTCATGCAAATTTTACAACGCTCACGTGGGACAACACGTAAGGCTGGAAGGGACCCAAGTGTAATTACAATAAATAACAGGGGTCCTAACGCAAAAAATCCATGTTATTTACACACGAGATTTTATTCACATTATTAAAAACTAAATACAAAAAGGCGGGGGTTTAGATCTACAATTTACCCCTATAGACGCGCTGGTGGACGGCGATCCGCGTGTCACTTATCCACGAGGCAGGCTCTGGCAGCTCGATACCACTTCGCTGATTGGTGGTTAGGATTGCGTCTGAGGTTCGATCGAGCGGTCGAAACGGGCTTTGAACGAACGACCATGATCAGATCTGGGGCTGCCTCCTCCATCCGACGGCTGCTGCTGTTCACGAAGAATAGGGAAGAACACCGGGGTTCCCTGCCTTCGATCATTGATTCCTCCTCCGCCAGATGGTCATGGGAGATGGAAGTAAGCTCTACACGTCCGGGAAGGTGCTCCGCAGCTATTGAGGTGCTCAGGAAGTCCCAGGACCTCACGAACAGTTATGGCGAGCTCGATGAAGAAGGGGGGTCCTGGGAACCTTGAAGGTGGCTGATCCGAACCCTAGGGGGTTCCTTTTAGCATGTAACTTGCACCAAGACAAAGAGTGGCTCGAGGGGTTCCCCTCGATTGGAAATTGAAGTTGCTGAGCCAAAGAGATGGAGTGGGTGGCGAGGTCCAGCGACACGGAGGAGAGGGACCTCGATTCGCAGAACTAGGATAGTTCTGGTTGGTCTGAAGCGTTCGGGAGATGGAGAACGTGGAGGGAAATGAGATGAAAGTGAATGGAGGGCCAGAGCATCGAAAGCTCGCAAGGAAGTCGTCGCCGGAGCGGAGCTCCGACAGACTTCAATTTGACTAACCCTACGCTAATCCCAACTTTAACCACTATCCTAAGGGCATAATTAAACTACGGAATGAAAACCTAATTACTTAAGCAATAAAATAGATCTTATACATGGTGGAGCACCAGGGAGCAGGGCGACGCCGGAGCTCCGTCGTGGGTGCTACCTAGACTCCTCCGACCTGCTAACAACCCCGGAAGCACCCCCCTGTCACGAGGGTTCTCTCTGGACTGGAAGTGAGGGTTGAAGAAGAACAAAAGGAGACCAAAATGGGGAAGGAGGTCGAGGCTCTTATTTATGGATACGGCGATGCACCCTTATTGATCGGAGTGCCACAAAGAATCGCCTGGTCTGAGGATCGATTTGAGATGTTGGCGTGAAGGATGGATCACCGACGGAACTTTTTCATGAAGGAATCGAGGCTAGAAAGTCAATGAACAAGAATGGGAAGGTCGGAGAAGATGGGTGCGCAGGTGATAACACGGATGTTCTGCAAGGGTCACCATGAATAATATGTATAAGGTGTCGCTGAGGCGACCGCTCGCAGAATACCGGTGTTAGTCAGCAATTAACCCACAATAAAAGAATAAAACAATTGAGTCCCAAAAATGTGAGTTAATATTTATTACTCTACCACAAAATGTACAGTGACTAAGCATGTAGAGGTCGAACCACAGAGAGCAATACAAAATGCAATAGCCTATGATATACATATACCACGGAGTCATCCATGTGTGAAGCCTATTTTTGTGGGTTTTTATCTTTTATAAATTTTTTTAATTTTATTTTAATAATATGACTAGGTAATATATATTTTATAGAACATAAATATATAAATATATATGTATACCCATAGAGGGTGAGTACATAGCATATAATACATACATTAGATATACAAATAAATATAATTAATTTTTTTATTTTTTTAGAATTTTAGACATTCATACATATATATATATATCTTTTAGAATAGGGGGATATATATAAAGGGGGGAGAGAAGTGATACAATATTTATAAAAATATATAAAAACACTCAAAAATATAGAAATCAAATCTTTTTGGGATTTTCATAATTTTTAACTTTTTTGGTGATTTTTGGGTATTTTTCAAATCGTTTTTGGTATTTTTAAAAGCTGAAAAAGAGGAAATCAGTGAAATAGGTACCGGCTGTAAGTAAAATAGGAATCAAAAATAGCAAACAGCTACAAAATTTTTCCACTCTATTTCTCAAATACAGATAATAAAATATAGAAGAAATAGGAGCTGAGTTTATATTTTTCTGATTTTTCTTTGATTTTATATATTTTTTTGAAGTTTTTGTGTATTTTTGAATTTTTAAGGTTTTCCTTTTGAGATTTTTAGGGATTTTTGGACTGACACTAAAATAGGTCAAAATACACACTAGGGATTTTTTTGGAATTTTTTGAGATCTTTTAATATTTTTTGGTATTTTATAAGCTAGACAGTAAATAAAAGGCATGTTTTTTTATTTTTAATAAATGCAAAAATACAACAAAATTAAAATCCAAAAATATGACGTGCAAGGGTACACTAACAGGAGCTTATACCCATTTTTGCAAAATTTTTCACGTTAATATCAGGCACAAAATAAATGGACAAAGCATATAAAAATATATGGCCTGGCAGGGGCATTTTTGCAATTAAAATATTTATCAGGGGTATCCATGCAAAAATTACAATAGAAATAAACATTTACTTTTATTTTCGAGGCCATTTTACAATTAATAAAACCCGGCGGGGTTTAAGTGCAAAAATCACGCGCCTCACGCGGGTGCTACACGTGAGGCGCGGAGGGACTAAAATGTAAATACATAAACTCCAGGGGGTGGACTGCAAATTGTACACTTTATTTACAACGTGGCGTTTTATTTTCGGAATTAAACTATAAATACAAAAAGCGGAGGGAGATGTTTGAAATTTACCCCCTATGGCGCTTCATCCTTCGGTAGGTCTTCGCCCACTCATCTACGTGTCGCGCATCTGACGGTGGACACCGGTTCGCCGATGAACGCGTGAGATTAGATGTGCCTCGCATCTGACGGTCAGTGCAGGCGTTCATCGGACGGCTCTCGCTCAATCTGGGACTCGCCTCCTGATCCGACGGCGCAGGGCGTGTCTGGAAGAACAGGGAAGAAGCTCGCCCCCGGCGAGCTTCGATCGTGAAGCTTGGGCTCCTCCGGGCACCTCCCTCGCATCTGAGCTGGTCTGCACATAGCTGGAGGCCTTCCTCGTCGTCTGATGGTCTTCTCATGGCTCCTGGAGGTCCGAGTCGCTCGGATGAGGTCGATGAAGGATGGACCCTCCAGGAGCCTCTTCCTGGTTCGATTCGAGCCCAGATGGGCCTCTTCCTTCGTTGGACCTGCATAGGAAGAACCGGGGGAGCGAGGGCTTCCTCCTCGACCCCGGGTTTTGAAGCTACACAGCAAACTGAGGTGTGGCGGAGGAGCTCCGGTGAAAGGCGGAGGTGGAGCTCCGATTCGCCAAGACCAGAGGTCCTGGGTTGAACAAAGGCGTGCGATCGATGGAGAAAACGATGGGGAAGGAAATGGGAGGCAAACGACGGTCGGATACAGTCGAGGTCACCGTGAAAAAGTCGCCGGAGCTGAGCTCCGAGAACATCGAATTTTTGATTCTAAGCTACACTGATTAACTAAACACTAAACTAACTACTGGAATTAAAAGCTAACATTAAAACCTAACTAAAAAGCGATAAAGGGACATGTCTTATACCTGGGGGCCACCAGGGAGCAGGACGGACGCCGGAGCTCCGCCGCGTCAAAATTATCCTTCCTCCGGCCGCTTCGAGGTGCTGGATCACTCCCCCTGTCACGAGGAACGTTCCAGGAACGAAATCAGGGCTTTTGGATGGATTAAAATTGGCCAAATTTGAGGAAGGGGGCGGAGCTTCTTATTTATAGACAATGGCATGGAGCCTTATTGACCGACGATTATTGCTTAATCCAATGAGTATTGGGTTGATCCAAGTTATCGGTGGGTATCAGTGATGATCAGAGATCAATTCTTGTGAAGGAAGCGAGCTTGATCGATGGACGAGATGGCCGTAAAAAAGGGAAGAAATCCGGGGAGTTGACAGTTCAGAGGCGCCAGGTCCCGGATGGGACAGTTGACCGGGCGGTCAACAAGGGCCGGCGCCCCATTGGTCCACGTCGGCCGCTAGACGCCAAAATAGGAAATCTTATTAGAAATTGATTTATTTAACCTAGTAAATGATTTTATTAGAATTTTTTTTCAAAAATAAAAAATGTGTATTATTTCATGTAGTATTTATTTACGATTTTTATTGTATTTTTTGAAGTGTTTATTATAGTTTTGTTTTAATAAAGTGTATATGTGTGTATTTACATGTATTTTGTATCTTTTAATTTTTTATTTGTTTATTTTATTTTATTATTTTATTGGCTTATTTTATAAATTTATAATTTATTTTTGTGAGTATAAAAGTATTTTTATTTAATTTTTATGAGTTTATTTTCATTTTTAAATAAATAGGTATATGTATGTGTAGGTATTCTTCTTGGTATTTTACCTATGTATTTTGTGTACTTAATTTATTTAATGTATTTTCTTGATTTTTATTTTGGATTTGCATTTTCAATAGGTTATATGTATTACTTACATTATTATAAAAATATAAAAGAAGAGAAAAATTAAAGAGTGTTTTCCCCTTTTATTTATATACATTCTTGGTCATAGGTATTTTGCCTACTAACTTGCATAGGCTTATTTTATTTTATTAATCCTTTTTAGTTTTAGTCTAATTTTAGTATGTACATGTATTATATACATTATTCACAAAATTCTAAAAATATAATTTGACAAGAATAATAGACAAGGAATATATTGAGTATTTTAATCAGGCAGGCTGCCCAATGGGGGCCAAAAACCTAACTTTTGCATATAGACTCCAAAAATTATGAAACCAATTTTATTAAATAGTTATTGGAAAGCTATATACAATTAAAGGTGAGTTTGGGTGATTTGGAGTTTCTATTTGCAAGATATGGGTCTGTGAAGTTGAGATTTTGGCTTTTTATTCTGTGTATAAAATGTACACTGAGTATTATTTTTACACAAACTTAATTTTGTATTTTTATTTACATTATTATCTACAACTTTCATGAACAAAGTTTCTTTATTTAATGAATAAATAATTATGTACAAAATAGGTGTCAAAATTGCATAAATAAATGCATGAATAAATGAGGTATTTATTGTACACTGGCCCTTATCTCCCCCTACTTTATTCCTTGTCGACCAATTCCATGCTGGCCTTGGTCTCGGGGTTTGGGTCATAAAATATCTTCAATATTTTATTCCTTTTTCTTTTCTTCTCTTTATTCTATAATTTTGGCATTAAACACATTATTTAATGTATAATTAATACGATGAATGATGAATGCTATTATGTAAAATTTAATGCTATTTGCATGCATTTGCTGGGGTTTTTTAGGCCAAAATGATAGAATAAAGGTGATGAAATTGAGATTCATGACCCCCTATACTTACCTTTGCTAGTCCCTAGCAAACACTTATGCAATAAGTACAAAAAGAATAAAGAAAAGAAAAAGGACAATTAAAGAAGGATAGAGTGAATAGGGGTGCTTTCAGTGCAATGCATGTCTTTATAAAATTCGAATTTGGAGCTCCTGTCAGACCTTGGGTGTAGATGTGTGTGGAACCTAGTCGGGAACCAGCTTTAAAATACAACAGCCTTCGATAGTTACAGAACTTGGTTCAACCCACCTCATTAGCCTGGTCAAACCTGGTCTACATCATACGCAAACCCTTATAACTATGAAGCTGACTTGTACAGTGTAAGTGATAGTGGCTCTCCCCAACTGAAATGATAAAGGAACTGACTTCTCCAGAATGACAACCCAATGATTCCCAAATCCAACAGCTCTTTCCTCGAGGAGCAGGGTATTCCCTTCTAAGTTCAAGTGGCAACCAGCTCAAGAGGAGGGGGTGAAGAAAAGAATGGACGGTAGTCAGTGTAGCTACCTATCCTGGGATGCAAGACCAGTGTAGTCAAGTCATCCAGCTGCAGGCTGACATATTTGACTTTGGAACTCAAGCTTGCTTATTGGCTTTACAACATATGTACATACTTTGCAGGCATTTTATTTTTGTATAGGCCTGACCATTTTTTTTTCAACATACTATTCACAGCAGCATTTACATAAGGAGTTTTTCCTCTTGAGCCAGTAGACTATCCCTCTTTTGAAGCTTTATCGCAACCCACAATCTCCTGTCTTTAGACCTCATGGCTACTGGAGCAGGTTGGGGTGCACTTCCCTCCCTAGACGAGGATGAATGTTTCCACCCGTGTGCGTCTCAGACTGGCAAATCCAACCCCCTCACCACTCCAACTGAGTTGAGCCAAGTGAAAGGTGCAAGTGTCCAAGTTAGGTCACGTTCGTCAAGAGTCATGCGTGTGTCTCGAAAAGTTCTAGTTAGTCAGTTGAGGTGACTTGAACCCAGCCCTGATTTCTCAAAGAATTAAGCCTGTATAGACCTGAAGTACCTTAAACCTAGTTCCCGTAAGGCTCCAGTGCAGTTAGGTGCGGTAAGGTCTAACCAAGCTCCAATTTGAGACTTTATTGGACTGATTCAATCATCAAGATCGCTCAAAAAGAATATGAATGGTATGCTTACGCTATGCACAATGAATGATGCTTTTTTTTACAAAGATTTTACAAGAATCAAAGAACCTTTTTACACAAAGCATTTTTGCAAATAGAAAGCTTGACACATACAAAGGTATACACAATTATTTACACGGGCGTACCACCTTATTTACAAAATATATGGATTTGTAAAGACTCTACAGGTTTCAATTAAGTAGTTTATTTAGGTTGTCCAGAAAGAATTTTATGCATTCTATTTTTGATTTGCAAGTCTTTGTATTAATGCTCTTATTCTTCAGCTCTAGTTTTGAAAATAATTTTGCAAACTATAGTACACGATAATTTTTGCAATCATTTACACACATTTGAAAACTATTTTTGCAAAGCTTTTTCACACTATATATACATTTTTCACAATAATTTTGACAAACATTTTTCAAAACATTTGCACATAGGTTTTTTAAATCCTTTATTTCACACAAAGAAAAAATTTTGCAAACAAAACAATTTCACACAAGTTGAAAACATTTCACAGCAAATTTTTCAAAACAGGTCACACTAGTTTTCAAATCATACTGTATAGGTATCTAACCTGATTTATTAATCAGTATATACAAAAGAAGAAAACTGTATTTGATGTATAATATGGTTTTGGCTCTTATAAGCTTTATTTGGGATTATGCTTATTTTTGTATAAGAGATTTTTGTGCAGACTCCTCAGACTTATTCAAGAATCATTTTCACAAGAGTTTTGAAAACTTTAGTCCAAAATAATTTTGCAAACATGTTCACGCATTTGAAAATGATTTTTGCAATAGGTTTTACACAGCATAGATAGGTTTTTCAAAACAATTTTGACAATCAAGTTTTTTTAATCATTTGCACACTGATTTTCACACATTTTGATTTCACGCAAAGAAAATAAATTTTACACACAAAACTAATTTTCTCAAATGTTGAATACTTGTACACACTATTTTCAAACAATTTTCACAAGGTTTTTCAAAGAAAACTTTCTTTCACTAAACATTTTTCCTGACTTAATAATCAGTACAAGTACAAAGAGCCTGAGGAGCTCACAATCATCTTTTATTATTATAGGACTACTTTTTACATTATATTTTATATTGGGGTGATATATTTTATTCTTCAGTATGAGTTATGGCTTATAGTATATACATGGTATATACGACCCCCTATACTTAGCTTGAGCTATGTCCTCGTAGGTCGAAAGGAAAAGCAAAGACATAACTCGTACTGAGTATAGACAGATCTAAAGAATCTAGATGAATGAAATGAATGAATGAGAAGTTGACCATCCCCCCTATACTTAGGATCAAGTAATCCTAAGTATAGCAGACTGTATAAAAAACAGGGAGGGTCAAGGGTGGGAATACACAGATCGTACTCAGATTGTCTCCCCCTATACTTAGGGTAAGATACTCCTAAGTATAGACAAGAAGAGGAGACAATGGAGAGGATCGGAATGAAATGAAAGCTCGGGGTGCACATCCCCCCTATACTTAGGACAAAGTACGTCCTTAGTATAGAAAACTGTCTACAAGGGCGGCACCTTTTTGATACAAAGAGAAAATAGAAAAGGAAAAAAAGAAAAGAAGAAAAGAGGAAAATCAGATAAACAATGGTTGGAGTACATCGTCTGAATCTTCTGATTCTGCAGCAGTTGTGGAGATGTCATCATGTTGCACGAGCTGGATAGAGTCAACAACGACCAAGAATGCATCTGGTTCTAAGTAAGGCTTCAGGAGTTGGTCGTTGACGACGAAGGGTTGTACGTTAGGGGACAATTCTGATATTGCAATACTTCCATTGTCACGCACTTCACAAACTCGAAATGGCCCTGTCCACTTACTCTTTAATTTTCATGGGAATATCCGCAACTTTGCATCAAATAACCACACTTTCTGTCCAATGTCAAAGGTCTTTCTTCTGATGTGCCGGTCATGCCAGCGTCTCACCTTCTCTTTGTACATCAAGGTGTTATCGTATGCATAGTCTCAGAATTCCAATAGCTTGTTCAGATCATCTTTTCTCTTCTGACCACTTTTGCGTGAGTCCAAATTACAAGTGTTGATTGCCCATAAAGACTTGTGAATTAATTCCACGGGCAGATGGCACGGTTTTCCATATACAAGACGATAGGACGACATGCCCAAGGGAGACTTGTAGGCGGTTCGGTAAGCCCATAGGACCGAGTTCAAGAGTCGAGACCAGTCCTTTCTGTTTGGCCTAACAACTTTCTGCAGGATAGTCTTGATTTCTCTGTTTGATAGCTCCGCCATGCCATTGGTCTGAGGATGGTAAGGAGACGCGACACGATGATCGATGCGTACTCCTTCGTTAACTTCTTGACCTCTTTGTTAATGAAGTGGCTACCCCCGTCCGATATGAGAATTTTCGGTATCCCGAACCGCGAAATGATGTTCTTCTTCAGGAACTGACAGACTGTTCGGCTGTCGGCGGCTCGAGCAGGGATAGCTTCAGCCCAACGACTCACGTAATCGACGGCAAGAAGGATGTGCTCAAAACCTTGACTATTAGGGAAAGGTCCCATGAAGTCAATGCCCCATGCATCGAAAACATCTGCTATCTGAATGATTTTCAGGGGCATTGAATCTTTGGCAGTAAGTGTACCTTTCAGTCTCTGACAGTCAATACATATTTTGACAAACTCCGCCGTATCCTTGAATAAAGTGGGCCACCAGAAGCCACATTGAAGTACTTTAGTTGCCGTCCGATCTCCAGAGTGGTGTCCACCAGATTCGAGCGAGTGACAATGCTCGAGGACACTAAATTGCTCCGTCTGAGGAATGCACCTGCGGCAAATGCAATCCGCTCCTTCCCTGAATAGAAGAGGATCCTCCCATTGGTAGAATTGGATGGTCGACATGAATTTGTTCTTCTGATTTTTCGTCCAATCCGCTGGTGTTACCCCAGAAGCGAGGTAGTTGACTATGTCAGCATACCAAGGAAGAGAATCTACTGCTAAGATGGCTTCGTCAGGAAAGGTTTCTGTGATAGGTGTATTGTTCAGAGGAGACTCATGCTGCTCTATTCTGGAGAGATGGTCTGCTACCACATTCTGGACTCTAGGCTTGTCCTTGATTTCCAAATCGAATTCCTGGAGGAGAAGGATCCAACGAATCAGTCTTGGCTTGGCATCCTTCTTCTGCTGTAAGTACCGGATAGCAGAGTGGTCCGTGAAAATTGTGACTTTCGATCCAAGTAAATAGGATCTGAACTTCTCAAGGGCGAAAACCACAGCCAGCAACTCTTTTTCTGTCACTGTATAATTCCTCTGTGCTTCATCTAATGTTCTGCTGGCATAGTGAATGGCATAGGGCGCTTTGTCTTTCCTTTGCCCAAGAACCGCCCCGACTGCAAAGTCTGATGCATCGGTCATTATCTCAAAGGGAAGAGACCAGTCTGGCGGCTGTAAAATTGGAGCCAGAGTGATAAGCTCCTTCAACTGATTGAAAGCAAGGAGAACCTGCTGATCAACAATGAACTCAGTTTCCTTGCACAAAAGCTCTGTCAGAGGTCGGGCGATGCGACTGAAATCCTTGATGAATCGCCTGTAAAATCCCACATGCCCCAGGAATGACCTCACATTCTTCACTGACTGAGGTGGCTGAAGATTTGAAATGACATCCACCTTTGCCGGGTCGACTTCCATGCCACGTTTGGAAACGACGTGGCCTAGTACAATGCCTTCAGTGACCATAAAGTGGCTCTTTTCCCATGAAAGCACTAGATTGACTTCTCGGCACTTCTAAAGCACTCTGTCTAGGTGCTCAAGACAAGAATCGAAACTATCACCATAGACAGAGAAGTCGTCCATGAACACCTCGAGAAAACTGCCTACCATCTCGGCGAAGACTGCTAACATGCATCTTTGGAAGGTTGCAGGTGCATTGCATAATACAAAGGGCATTCTCTTAAAGGCATAGGTGCCGAACGGGCAAGTGAAGGTAGTCTTCTCTTGATCCTCAGAGGCGATCGCCACTTGGTTGTACTCGGAATACCCATCCAGAAAGCAGAAGAACTCCTTGCGTGCTAATCTTTCCAAAACTTGATCAATGAAGGGAAAGGGAAAGTGGTCCTTCTTAGTTGCTGCATTGAGCGGCGGTAGTCAACACACACCCGCTAGGTTGTTGGTACCCAAGTGGAAATTTCCTCTCCTTTGTCATTTGTAACCACGGTAAGCCCGGATTTCTTTGGAACTACGTGCAGTGGGCTTACCCATTTTGAGTCGGAGATGGGATAGATGAAGCCTGCGTCACACCATTTTGTTATCTCCTTCATGACGACGTCCCGAAGGTTAGGGTTCAGCCTTCGTTGGAATTCGCAGGACGGCTTGGCATCTTCTTCTAGATAGATGTGGTGTGAGCACAGGGCTGGATTTATCCCTTGGAGATCTGATACGCTCCAACCAAGTGCCTTGCGGTTCTTTTCTAGAACCTCGAGAAGACGAGATTCCTGATTCGGATTCAGCTTACTGCTGATGATGACCGGATACATTTGTTCTTCACCCGCAAGGAAAGCATACTTCAGGCTTGCAGGAAGTGGCTTGAGTTCTGGTTTTGACCTGTCCACTTTATCTGTCACTTCAGATACCATGCTGGTGGTGGGATGTACTCCCTTGAAGCTGCTACCATCCTCATCATCTTGTTGAGATCCCAGAGATGTGCCGAACGGTTCTGTGCTAAGCTGATGGTGTTCGGTCTGGAGTGTCTGCTCAAGTAGATGCACCTGCATCTGAGAGTCTGTCTACCAAGAATCGTCGGAGCATAAGCTGACCGCGCTTTCCAAGTCCTCCTCAGAAGTGAGGATTTCTTGGGTCCATGGATCGTCCAATGATAAGGCTGAGTCTCTGATCTCCGCAATAAAATCACAGTCTGCTTCACATGCTGCCTGGCTCTCATTAGTTGTGGCATTCGGTTCTCTGTTCATGTTTATCATGATTTGCTGGGTATTCGAGCTGAAAGTAATCTTACCAGACCCGTAATCAACCACGGCACCTGAAGTACGAAGGAATGGTCGGCGAAGGATGATAGGAGTCTGGAGCAAGGGTGCAGGTGAGTTCATATCTATGACAACAAAATCAGCTGGGAATTGCATCTCCTGCACATTAACTACGACGTCTTCCAAAAGACCTCGGGGCCGCTTGACGGATCGGTTAGCGAACTGAAGGATCATGCATGTCTGCTTGAGCGGACCCAGCCCGAATTCTTGCATTATAGACGAGGGCAGAAGGTTGATGGAAGATCCACTATCAAGGAGAGTGCGCTCGAAGGCCTGGTCAAAAATCTCACAACTGATCAGAGGTGCTCCTATATCTTGTTTCTTCTGGGGGAGATTGCTGATGGCTGCAACAGTGGCCATGGAGAGAATGTGCTTTTCTACATCTCGGCGTCTGTTTTCTTGCGTTGAGCGACGCATGTTAGAACATGCCTCTTTCAGTCCTTTCTTCACAGCTGGTATGTATTCCACGGCCTTCAACAAGGGAATCTCAACAGTCAATTTATCTAAAATTTCCACAACACTAAGATCAGACAATGTTGTTTTTCGTTTTGCAATTTTTTTGGATTTTCGTATTGCATGAGGAAAAAGAATATGTACATCACTGACAGGAAAATGAGAGTTCTTATTTACATCAAAATCATCGCCCATAGAGTGTTGTACATCCGAACTATAAAAAGGAGTACAAGCTGTATCTGGACATGCTGGTGCTGCAGGGCGATCAAAAAGTAAAGCGTCTGCTCCGTCGGCTGGTGAGGTCGGCTGCTGCTGGCGGCTCCTCCAATGCTGGCGCGGCTTTGCTTCGGCTGCAAGTTTCTTTTTGTTGTTTTTGATTTTGCTGATTTTTTTGTATTTTCTGTTGGGACTGATGCTGGAAAGGCACAACGGCTGGACTGGCTTCTCCTTCCTCTTCCTCCTCACCCACCCCTGGAGCTGGCACGGCTGATGCGGAAGATGACGATCCACCTGTTTCTTTATTCACCCCACTTCTGGTAGCAGGCGGAGGAAAGGCCCTACCGCTCCTGAGAGTAACAACATTAGAATAAACAGTAATATCATTACCAGACACGGACATGACATCACATTCTACCTGCTCCTTCTTTTTGAGGTTATTGGGGTTGGCTTCGACCTGAGCCGGAATGGTGGTTCTGGTGGCGGTCAGGTCGTCAAGCTGCTTGGTCATATCCGCTAGCCCTTTGACAAGCTGGGCCAGACAATCCATGGTGGGGTTCGTAGGGGGTACTTCTGAAGGTTCAGCATGCAGACCACACTACTATTGGTTGGATGGGTGTGGAGGTTGTTGCTGGTGGTGCTACGGTGGTGCAGGAAGTTGAAGTTGTTGGTACGAAGAAGGAGGATACTGCTGATATTGTTGAGGCGGGGCAGTGGCATACTGGTGAAATGGCTGTGGATGACGGTACCACGGCTGCTGCTGGTATGGAAAATTCTGCCTCCATTGGTTTGCAAACTGGGGAGGCTGCTGATACTGCTGGTGCTGCTGAGAGGATTGTCCAAAACGACCACCCTGAGGTTGGTGGTATTGCCGATTAGCAAATTGCTGACCCTGGGGTTGTCCCTGAGGACGGGTCGGCTGTGCATCATTGCTCCATACCCCGTTCACTTCCTGAATCAGGGGTGGTGGTAGGAAGACTGGATCAGGTCCGGAAAGGAACTCTGGCTGGTACACGACCATCTGCTGCTGCGGCTGGCCCTGGTCGGGCGCCTGCACGTAGTACACGTGCTGGACTACCGGTGGCTGCTGGCTCGGCTGAGGCTGATGCTGCGGTTGCTGCTCGTCCTTCTTCTCAGCGGGAGCTTCCGATGGTGTAGCCGACTGAACAGAGTTGATGGTGCCCACCAACAGTTCAAGGTACTTATTGATCTGATCAAGCTTGTCTAAGTTATGTGTCCTCTTCTCGATCACAGCGAGTTTCTCGAGGTCCTGTGATCGCTTCTCGATGATGTCAACTTTAGAGAGATGGCCCCCGATGATGCTGAGGTTGGATCTCTCATCTCTCTCTGCTTCTTTGGACGCTGCCATGTGTACTTGCTTCTGGAAGATCTGGGGCTGCTTCTGATACGCCTTGGATGAAGAGAGGGCGGCCTCTCCTTAGGCCATTTCTTCGAATATCTGCCAGACAACATCTTCATCCTTGTTAAAATGTGAGCCCCCACATGCTGCGTCGACGAGCCTTTGGCTCTCAATGTTCAGTCCCCCAAAGAAATGCTGGACCAAGCTGGTCTTCGGAATCTCATGATGGGGACACTTCTCCTGCAGGTCAGTGAATCTCTCCCATGCTTCATGTATCGACTCATGGGGTCCTTGGAAGAAATTACTGATTCGGGCTCGCATCTGGTTGAGCCGACCTAGGGGGTAATATTTGTGCAGAAAGGCGGACTTCAGCTCCTCCCAGGTCGTCACAACCTTCCCCAGATAATTGACCCAATAGAGGGCCTTGTCCTGTAGGCTGAATGGAAAAGCCATCATCTTGACAATGTCCAGAGGGACATTGGGATAGTGAGTAGTACGACAAATGCGGGAGAATTGCTACACGTGAATGTACGGCTCCTCGCTAGTGTTTCCATGTAATGCAGGGAGAAGAGCAATGAATTGGGGCTTCAGCTCAAAGTGAGCGTGTACCGGTGGGATGAGGATCCACTCGGTCATCTGGTTGTCTCTCGGATTGTATGTTTCTTTAAGTGTTGGCTTTGGTGGTGGTGGAAATTCTACATCATCATCTGCACCACCACCTCCACCTCCACCTCCTCCTCCCCTGCCTCCTCTGCCTCTGCCTCCTCCTCCGTCGTCTCGGTTCATCATATCGTTCAACATATCCCGGAATGATGTCTGTGTGAGGGCCTGCTCGATCAGCTGCTGCTGGATGGCCTGGATAGATGCCAGTAGCTGTGCATTGACTTGATTCTGATCTGGCACTTGTCCCTCGGGTTGGGGTGGCTGCTGACCCTTGCCCTTTCCTCTTGGAGCCATGTCAGGGTCTGAGTCGGACGAAATAAATTCCGGAGTAGTCTGCAGGGCTCGCTCTGTCTTTTATTTGCATAATGAGATAGTCCGAATTAGATCACTTGCAATTGTGTTCAGCTGCCGTGATGAAGCTGGAATTCAGGTCAACCCCAGCATGTTGTGAATAGAAAAGTATGTAGACTATAATCGACTTCCATTCACAACGGTGAAAGTGGGACAAAAGTGATCCCAGTTTATTGGGTGGCCAAGAGAAAGGTAGAAAATGAGGAGTCTGGAGATCGATCCGCAAAGCCCGGATCGGGTTCTCGGGAATCGCCTCGAACTTATTGGCGGAGTTGAGTCCATGGAATCGATGTGGGTGTCGGCATGGTCCCGACAGAAACCATCCATGGATCAACTTCGCGAAGCACAAGAGAAGATCGGATGTTGGATGAAAGATACGATGGTCAACGAGGAATAAAAGGAGTGTAAAACAGTAGAGAGGCTCGGTTGAGCGGGGTGGTCAAAGGGAGAAACAACAAAATGTGTGCAAAGGCGCGGGACTTGATCTTTGAACCATAATCTAGATCCATACAAACACAATACAAAAGCGGGTTCACCAACTCACGCCATGTGAAGCCGTGAAAGCTCAGCTATTTATTATCTTTTCATTTTTAGAGTTGTGATTTCAGGCATGTCTTATAACAAGTCCTTAGTACGCTACCCTATAAGAGAGAGAGTACTGCCAGAAGAGTATCCCGTACTTGTACTCCTCCTGTGTAACCTGTAGTCTGTACTTTTTGGAGTCCTTGTAACCCTTCCTGGATCCCTACTCAGCCAAAGAAATAGAGAGAGGAAACCGATAGGCAAAACCAATACTTCGGTTCTCGCTCGCAACGGAATCACCCGTGAGCGTGCAAGAACCTACTCGGACGCAGGACAATGAGACAGACACCCCCGTGAAGGTGTGGCCTATGCTCAATACTTCGGACATGGTCGATGCTCTACACAACAGAGAGTCATCATTGGTGACCAAGCCCTACTCGCCTACGTACGATAGAAGCGCCATTACATCGGAAATCCAGGCGATACACAAGGCAGTTGCAGACTGGGTTTTTGGCTTTAGTACTTAGGGGTTCGCACTCGCTCAAGGGAGTAGGGTTTTGGTCCCCCTCCAAGGTACCTGAAAATAATGAGGGCTTTATGAACCCGGTACAATGATAGTCCATTACAGATTTTAATTAAGGTTAAAGTTTATTTAGCAGTCTCCTTGTTTTAATTTTTGGGTTTTCACTTTTTTTTGAGTCTGTTTTATACCAGCGCCTAACGTTTTTGTAGATTTTCATTTAAGTCCTAGGTGCTCAAAATCAGAGGGAGATAGCGGAAAAGCCGTGCAAGTGGTTCCATGATGGAAATCTCACCATTGAACCGAATAATGCATGCTGAGTTAGAAGACTTACAGTGCATCCCAGCTCTCTCCATGCGGTATGCAAAACAGATTTTTTAAACCTATCTACATGTCGGTATGCAAGGCACAAAATCGCCCTAAACATTAACTGTTATTAGCGTGAAGAACCATAAGTCGCTCATTCATCTCTAACCTGGAAGGTCCGGTCTTAGCTCACCCCTCCTCTGCTCAACAAACTTGAGTTTAGGAGAAAGCGCTTTACAGGGCTCGTTGTGGCACAAGGGTTAAGAGACAAATGAATGGCTTGTTTAAGTTTGACTAGATCCATACGAAGTAGACTATAGAAACATGCATTCTTATTAATGTGTGGACCTAGCTACCGAGTCAAGCAACTTATATCTAGGGGCTCCAAGCACACAAAACAAAGTAAAAGAAAGGTGGAAAGCTCAAAACTTCGAAAAACAAAGAAAAGAAAGCGATGAAAACTCGAAAAGCCGTGATGAGGCCCCCAGGTGAACAATCACCCGGGCACTGGACCTCATTGTGAAGAGTAGAGTCATGTTTAATTACATGCCAAAATTGTCTCTCTCTCACCATAAATTACAAAAATAATCCTAATTATTCTAAACCTATCTAATCCCCATCTCCTTGCTTCATTGATGCTCTCTCCAAGTGGTCATGAGGTGAAGACCACTCTCCTCCAAGCTTGGCTGCCTTCACTCCCTAAGAAGCCATCCTCGCGTGGCGGGCCCTCGAATCAAAGTCACAAAAAGATTGCATTAGTAGAGGTTTAATCAATCAAAATAGAGCAGATAAGAAGTTAATCACAATAAATAAATCAATCGATAAAGCATGGTGATTAATTACAAGAGAAATAGCTGCTCATGAAATAAATGATAGATTAAACATTTTTACACAAGAATGACAAATAAAGTAGGCTATGCTCATTGCTCCCCGGCAACGGCGCCATCTGATAACATGGATGTTCCGCAAGGGTCACCATGAATAATATGTATAAGGTGTCGTTGAGGCGACCGCTCGCAGAATACCGATGTTAGTCAGCAATTAACCGACAATAAAAGAATAAAACAATTGAGTCCCAAAAATGTGAATTAATATTTATTACTCTACCACAAAATGTACAGTGACTAAGCATGTAGAGGTCGAACCACAGAGAGCAATACAAAATGCAATAGCCTATGATACACATATACCACAGAGTCATCCATGTGTGAAGCCTATTTTTGTGGGTTTTTATCTTTTATATTTTTTTTAATTTTATTTTAATAATATGATTAGGTAATATATAATTTATAGAATATAAATATATAAATATATATATGTATACCCATAAAAGGTGAGTACATAGCATATAATACATACATTAGATATACAAATAAATATAATTAAAATTTTTTTTAGAATTTTAGACATTCATACTTATATATATTTATATATATATATATTTCTTTTAGAATAGGGGGATATATATATATAAAGGGGGAGAGAAGTGATACAATATTTATAAAAATATATAAAAACACTCAAAAATATAGAAATCAAATCTTTTTGGGATTTTCATAATTTTTTACTTTTTTGGTGATTTTTGGGTATTTTTCAAATCGTTTTTGGTATTTTTAAAAGCTAAAAAAGAGGAAATCAGTGAAATAGGTACTGGCTGTAAGTAAAATAGGAATAAAAAATAGAAAACAGCCACAAAATTTTTCCACTCTATTTTTTAAATACAGATAATAAAATATAGAAGAAATAGGAGTCGAGTTTATATTTCTCTAAATTTTCTTTGATTTTATATATTTTTTTGAAGTTTTTGTGTATTTTTGAATTTTTAAGGTTTTCCTTTTGAGATTTTTAGGGATTTTTGGACTGACACTAAAATAGGTCAAAATACACATTATGGAATTTTTTGGAATTTTTCGAGGTCTTTTAATATTTTTTTGTATTTTATAAGTTAGATAGTAAATAAAAGGCATGTTTTTTATTTTTAATAAATGCAAACATACAACAAAATTAAAATCCAAAAATATGGCGTGCAAGGGTACACTAACAGGAGCTTATATCCATTTTTTGCAAAATTTTTCACGTTAATATCAGGCACAAAATAAATAGACAAAGCATACAAAAATATATGGCCTGGCAGGGGCATTTTTACAATTAAAATATTTATCAAGGGTATCTTAGCAAAAATTACAACAGAAATAAACATTTACTTTTATTTTCGGGGCCATTTTACAATTAATAAAACCCGGCGGGGTTTAAGTGCAAAAATCACACGCCTTACGCGGGTGCTACACGTGAGGCGCGGAGGGACTAAAATGTAAATACATAAACTCCAGGGGGCGGACTGCAAATTTTACACTTTATTTACAACGTGACGTTTTATTTTCGATATTAAACTATAAATACAAAAAGTGGGGGGAGATGTTTGAAATTTACCCCCTATGGCGCTTCATCCTACGGCAGGTCTTCGCCCACTCATCCACGTGTTGCGCATCTGATGGTGGACACCGGTTCGCCGATGAACGCGTGAGATTAGATGCGCCTTGCATCTGACGGTCGGTGCAGGCATTCATTGGACGACTCTCGCTCAATCTGGGGCTCGCCTCCTGATCCGACGGCGTAGGGCATGTCAGGAAGAACAGGGAAGAAACTCTCCCCCCGGCGAGCTTCGATCGTGAAGCTTGGGCTCCTCCGGGCACCTCCCTCGCATCTGAGCAGGTCTGCATGTAGCTGGAGGCCTTTCGCGTCGTCTGATGGTCTTCTCATGGCTCCTGGAGGTCCGAGTCGCTTGGATGAGGTCGATGAAGGATGGACCCTCCAGGAGCCTCTTCTTGGTTCAATTCGAGCCCAGATGGGCCTCTTCCTTCGTTGGACCTGCATAGGAAGAACCGGGGGAGCGAGGGCTTCCTCCTCGACCCCGAGTTTTGAAGCTACACAGCAAACTGAGGTGTGGCGGAGGAGCTCCGGTGAAAGGCGGAGGTGGAGCTCCGATTCGCCAAGACCAGAGGTCCTGGGTTGAACAAAGGCGTGCGATCGATGGAGAAAACGATGGGGAAAGAAATGGGAGGCGAACGGCGGTCGGATACAGTCGAGGTCACCGTGAAGAAGTCGCCGGAGCTGAGCTCCGGCGAACTTTGAATTTTTGATTCTAAGCTACACTGATTAACTAAACACTAAACTAACTACTGGAATTAAAAGCTAACATTAAAACCTAACTAAAAAGCGATAAAGGGACAACTCTTATACCTGGGGGCCACCAGGGAGCAGGACGGACACCGGAGCTCCGCCGCGTCAAAATTATCCTTCCTCCGGCCGCTTCGAGGTGCTGGATCACTCCCCCTGTCACGAGGAACGTTACAGGAATGAAATTAGGGCTTTTGGATGGATTAAAATAGGCCAAATTTGAGGAAGGGGCGGAGCTTCTTATTTATAGACAATGGCCTGGAGCCTTATTGACCGGCGATTATTGCTTAATCCAATGAGTATCGGGTTGATCCAAGTTATCGGCGGGTATCAGTGATGATCAGAGATCAATTCTTGTGAAGGAAGCGAGCTCGATCGATGGACGGAATGGCCGTAAAAAAGGGAAGAAATCCCGGGAGTTGACAGTTCAGAGGCGCCAGGTCCCGGATGGGACAGTTGACCGGGCGGTCAATAAGGGCAGGCGCCCCATTGGTCCACGTCGGTCGCTAGACGCCAAAATAGGAAATCTTATTAGAAATTGATTTATTTAACCTAGTAAATGATTTTATTAGATTTTCTTAAAAAATAAAAAATGTGTATTATTTCATGTAGTATTTATTTATGATTTTTATTGAATTTTTTGAAGTGTTTTATTATAGTTTTATTTTAATAAAGTGTATATGTGTGTATTTACATGTATTTTGTATCTTTTAATTTTTTATGTGTTTATTTTATTTTATTATTTTATTGGCTTATTTTATAAATTTATAATTTATTTTTGTGAGTATAAAGGTATTTTTATTTAATTTTTATGAGTTTGTTTTCATTTTTAAATAAATAGGTATATGTATGTGTAGGTATTCTTCTTGGTATTTTACCTATGTATTTTGTGTACTTAATTTATTTAATGTATTTTCTTGATTTTTATTTAGGATTTGCATTTTTAATAGGTTATATGTATTATTTACATTATTATAAAAATATAAAAGAAGAGAAAAATTAAAGAGTGTTTTCCCCTTTTATTTATATACATTCTTGGTCATAGGTATTTTGCCTACTAACTTGCATAGGCTTATTTTATTTTATTAATCCTTTTTAGTTTTAGTCTAATTTTAGTATGTACATGTATTATATACATTATTCACAAAATTCTAAAAATATAATTTGACAAGAATAATAGACAAGGAATATATTGAGTATTTTAATCAGGCAGGCTGCCCAATGGGGGCCAAAAACCGAACTTTTGCAGATGGACTTCATAAATTATGAAACCAATTTTATTAAATATTTCTTGGAAAGCTATATACAATTAAAGGTGAATCTGGATGTTTTGGAGTTTTTATTTGCAAGATATGGGTATGTGAAGTTGAGATTTTGGCTTTTTATTCTGTGTATAAAATGTACACTGAATATTATTTTTACACAAACTCAATTTTGTATTTTTATTTACATTATTATCTACAACTTTCATAAACAAAGTTTCTTTATTTGATGAATAAATAATTATGTACAAAATAGGTGTCAAAATTACATAAATAAATGCATGAATAAATGAGGTATTTATTGTACACTGGCCCTTATCTCCCCCTACTTTATTCCTTGTCGACCAATTCCATGTTGGCCTTGGTCTCGGGGTTTGGGTCATAAAATATCTTCAATATTTTATTCCTTTTTTCTTTTCTTCTCTTTATTCTATAATTTTGGCATTAAACACATTATTTAATGTATAATTAATACGATGAATGATGAATGCTATTATGTACAATTTAATGCTATTTACATGCATTTGCTGGGGTTTTTGAGGCCAAAATGATAGAATAAAGGTGATGAAATGGAGATTCATCAGCAGGCTTTCTGACGCAAGGCGGCTGGTGGCAGAGCAGTTAACCAAGCGATCAACGAATGGAGAATCCTGATTGGTCCACATCAGCGCTGATTTGACCTATTAATTAAACATGATAAATGATTTTATTAATTTTTACTTATAAAATAAAAATTTTTTTATTAAATAATATAGTATTTTTTTATGATTTTTATTTATTTTTTTGATGTATTTTATTATGAGTTAGGTTTTAATAGTGTATTTATGGGTATATTTACATGTATTTTGTACAATTTATTTTTATTTTGTATATTTTATTTTATTATTTTATTTTATTATTTTATATATTTATAACTTATTTTTGTGAGTATCAATATATTTTTATTTGATTTTTATGAGTTTATTTGCATATTTAAATAAATAGGTATATATAATATGTAGGTATACTTATAGGTATTTTACCTATATTATATATATATTATTTATTTGATGAATTTTATTGGGTTTTATTTTGGCTTTACATTCTTAATAGAATATAGATAATATCTATAATTTAAGAGAAATATAAGTGAATAAATAATAAAAGAATGGAATCCATTTTATTTATATACATATACAACATAGGTATTTTTGTCTATGTATTTAATGGATTTGTTTTATTTGAGAGTTTCTTTTTAGTTTTGTTCTAATTTCAATATGTAGATGTATTATGTACATTATTTACAAGCTTCTAAAAATATGAATTTATAGAAATAATGAATAATGAATAAATTGAATATTTTAATCGGGTAAACTGTACAATGAGGGCCAAAAACCTAACTTTCACAGATGAACTCCAAAAATTATGAAACCAATTTTATTAAATAGTTCTTGAAAAGTTATATACAATTAAAGTGATTTAGGTGGATTTTGATTTTTTATTTGCAAGATATGGGTCTGTGAAATTGAGATTCTGGCTTTTTATTCTGTGTATAAAATGTACAGTGTGTATCATTTTTGTACAAACTCAATTTTACATTTTTATTTACATTATTATCTACAACGTTTATGTATAAAGTTTCTTTATTTGATGAATGAATAATTAGATATAAAATAGGTGCCAAAATGCATAAATCAAGAATGAATAAATGAAATATTTATTGTATTCCCGGCCCTTATCTCCCCCTACTTTATTCCTTGTCGACCAATTCTATTCTGGACTTGGTCTCGGGGTCAAGGTCATAAAATGTTTGCAATATTTTATTCCTTTTTCTTTTCTTCCCTTTATTCTATAATTTTGGCATTAAAAACCTTATTTCATGTACAATGAATGCAATGAATAATGAATTCTATTATAGACAAATTAATGTTATTTACATGCATTAGCTAGGCTTTTCAAGGCCAAAATGATAGAATAAAGGTGATGAAATGGAGATTCATCAAGGCCCAAGATGAATAGATTATACCAATGAGAAGGGTATTATATTAATCGAAGCACCACCGTCAAGGAGAGTATTCACAAGAATAGCTAGAGATCGTGAAACTCACAAGAGGTGTGACAGTGTTCCCTTTCCTAGTGTGTAGACGGTGAGAGATGACGTGGGTAGTGACCATGGTCAAAATGTGTCGCTCGGATATGCTCATTCGCTTTCTCTTCTTGGGTTGAGGAGCATATAATTGGGTCATGGCCTGATGAAGTGGGGTCTCAATGATCTCATGAATATATGCCACCACTTCAGGTTTAGTCAACATTTTTTTGAAATTGTCTCTCCTCCATACAAGAAAGGAGTTCGGAGTCATCATCGTCACAAGGACAACTAAGAGCAGTTTGCACAGTGTCATCCCTGGGGTCAAGGGTGGGAACTGGTGTGAGTGAGTGTGTGGTCAAGGAACATGGCTGGTGTGCCCTCTCCTCACAAAATGAATCGACCGCGTGTCTCCCAAAATCTTTTTGTATTTTAAAATTTTTCTCATTTTTTTGTATTTTTGGCGATTGCAAGATCTCATGGGAATTCTTGAATGAACCCATATCATCAAATAGTGAAGCATCATTGTGGCTCTTATTTATACTAGTGAGGTCATCAATCCTCTGTCTCATATGCTCCATCATCTGGGTCAAGTGCTCAAGAGTGTACTCCATGAGAGGTGATTTCAATAGGCCAGTCTTGGGTGGGTGAAATTGTGGGCAATGTGATGATGATGGTGGTGGGTAGAAATCCGAGGTCTGAAACTGTGGCTGAGGCAGATATGTACAAAAAACTCACGAGCAAAGTCCTCCTGGTAAAATGAAGGTGGACCGTCTGGAGGGTACGGCGGATCCACAAAGTCCGGATAAAAATCACTCCAGTCGGCCATCTCCGAGATAAGAGAAAAAAATGATAGAGAGAACACGATAGTCAAATCAAGATATGCAAAGAGAAATGCACAAATGCGCGGAGAGATCAAGTTTGTACACAAACAATCACAAAAAACTAGACACAAAATAAACCTCTCAATTCACCTACTCAACACAGTGAAGACTGTGAAAGTTCGATCTTCTTTTTTCTGTCTTATCGATTTTAGAGTTAGTTGAGAATACAAAATTGTACAAGAACTTAGTTGGCCTGGGATTTGGGCACTACACCTTAGTGTGTACGCATGCAAATTAAAAGCGAAGACAATGAGGGGGTTATTCTCCCAAGACAATGATTTTCTTTTTAGTTGATTTTAGGGTCAAGTAATGTTAACAGTTTCAATTTTATTTGTTATCATTTTTTTTGGATTTTTAATAAGAATGCATGAACCTAATGAGGAGTCAATTCTTTTTAGCTCCTAGGTGATCAAAATCAGAGGGAGAGAGGAAAAAACAATGCAAGGGAAATCGATGATGTATGCTAAATAGAAATGCTCAACTTACCTCCAGCTCTCTTCATGCAAGGATGCTAAGTAGAATTGAAACCTATCTATATACAAATGCAAAGCCGATGAAATCACCCTAGATAGAGTAATCGCTATTAGCGCGAAGCACAATATGCTAATCACCTAGAATAGAACAAAAGGGTTCGGTCTTGAAGCCTCCTCGGTGCCCATCACCGTGGGTCTTGCAAGCACTGTATGGAGGGCTCTTGTGACGCGTGGTTCCGAGACTAAGTGAAGACCAAACGAGAACTATAGGTGCATGTAATGGTAATTAGGTGTTTAGCCTTAATCTATTGCCAATCGGATCCTAATTCTAGGGCTCAATCACACAAAACAAAAAAACTTATGAAAACAAAGAAAAAGAAAGGCAAAGAAAAGGTGACAAAAATGGTGAGGCCTCCAAGGGAACAATCCCTTGGTTAGTGGACCTCGTGAAGTGTAGAGTGTCCGAAGAGTCCTGAATTATTACAATTAAATGTATCTCTCTCGCATTTGATTACAAAATAAATAAATTGCAAATAAAGGTGGCTTTGTCTTCAAAATTTCCTCAAGCTCTCTCTTGCTACTCTCCTATCAGCTAAGTCAGAAAGCTGACTCGTCATCTCAGGGGATGTACCGAATCTCCTAAGAAATCCTCCCTCGATCAGCGGTCCCTTGCAACAAAATAAAACAAGAGACAGGGTCAGAACACTCATAAAATAATATCAAATAAAATAGAAAATAAGTAAAGGAAAATAAAGACAAGCAAGAAGACACGGGTAAAAATCCAATCTACATGGCGTTGCTCCCCTACAATGACACCATTTGAAGAATAAGATTTTGTGGAGGTCTTGTCAATCCACAAGGCGGACCAACAATCGTTGAAGTGACCTCACATGAAACCCTGATTCAATCAATAATTAACCCACAATAAAGAATCAAATAATAAAAATAAATTTGTTGAGCTAAAATTTATTATACCTCTACAAATGTGTGTATAGTGCAAGTATGTCTAGAGTGTCGAACAAAGGGAGAAAATGAGAGATCGGGAAAATTAATTCCAAAAAGTTGTGCTTCCTGTTGTCTATTTGTTTCTGTGAGTTTTTTATTATATATTTTTTATTTTTGTTTTTATATTTTTTAATTTTTTTATTGTATGTTTTTTATTTTCTTTTTATAATTTTAAGATTTTAAATATCTTTTTCTTTTTAAATATATAATATAAGAATATATAAGTCTATAAATATACAATATAGACTAATAGAATTATAAATACTAATAAAAATAAACAAAATTCAAAAAATAAAATGTTTTTTATTTTTAAATAATTTTTACTTTTTTGTATTTTCAGCTAATTTTACTATTTTGTGATTTTCAGGTAATTTTGCAAAATTTTATAGATTTTTAAAGTAAAAAATATCCCAAATCAGGGATTTATAAATTAGTCAGATTAATTAGAAAATTAAAAATAGCAAATAATGTCCAAATTTTTCTAAATAAAATTTAATAGTTAAATAAAAATATAAAGAAAATTATAAAATAGAAAGAAATATTTTTGGAGATTTAGGGATTTTTTAGATTTTTGTAAAGGATTTTGGATATTTTTTATTATTACAAGTTTTCTTTTTCTATTTTTAGGGTTTTTAGGTTCTACAGTTGTAAAATAAATAGATAAACAAAAGAAATATTTTTTTTGGAATTTTTGGAAAAGTTTTTATATTTTGGTATTTTATAAGCTAAACAGGGAATTTTTATGCTCTTTTTTATTTTTATAAAAAAGGGAAAGAAAATGTAAATTCCATATATAAAAAATAAGTGAAAATATAATATAACAGGAGCTTAACCCTATTTTTTGAGAATTTTTGGAGCATAGTTACTATTTTTAATAAATATAAAACAACCATAAAAAGTAATGTGCTAGTAAGGGAACATATGCAATTAAGAATACACACGAGGTTGTATCTATAATTTACCTAAAAAATAACTGGAATTAAATATTCTAGGACCAAAAAGAAATACAAATACCTACGAGGGTATCTCTACAAAATGCCACCTCACGTGGGACAGCGTGTGAGGTGAGTTGGCAATGGACGAAATGCAATACATAAAAAGTTCAAGGTTTGACTTGCAATTTTCACAAAACTTTTTCAACTACAGATGAAATCTTAGATATTGAATAATAATTTACAACAACACAGGGGTGAATAGTGCAAAATACCCCCTAAAAGGTGCAAATGAACGACAGGATGTGATTCTCTTGTCCACATGTCAACACCTCAATGCACGATGACGCTTCGCACGGATGGCTAGGATTAAATCCCAGTAGCCGATCTAAGGGTTGTGAGGGAGCACATCCAATGGCTACTGCACTATCTAATGCCTTGGCTCAATCGTGCGGTGGTGAAGGGGTCTGGAAGAACAGGCTAGAACACATGCTCTCTCGAGGTTTGATCAGGTGCAGCTCTCGCCTCTGACCACCTGGGATGCTCACAGGAGGCTCAAAATGGAGTTTTGGCTCCTCCGCGTCTGGTGGCTCCTTTAGCAGGTGACCTAGAGCTCCATTAACATCAAACAGGATCGGGGAAGAACTGGGGCTCCAAGTATCTTCTTCTGCTCAAAATCGACCCCCCCCAAGGGGTCCTTATCCTCCAACACCAGCAAGGATGTGCACACATGCAAAAAGGGGTGTTTTGGGGGCTTTATTGGTGGAGATGGGTGAAAGGTGGAGCGCGGCGGTGGTGCTCCGGTGAGGCGAATAGGTAGAGCACCTGAGTTCTGATTCGGCAAGGATCAGTTGAGCTGGAGTGGAGTGGGATGTATGAGAAATGCAGGGCAAGGAGAGGAGGCAGTCAGGTGGGTCGGAGACAGGGCGGTTGATGAGGCCAAATTTCGAGGGTCTAAATGTCTCACACAAGGCGGAGACAAAGTCGCTGAACCGACCACTCAGAAATCCGGACTACAATCATCAATTAACCCACAACAATCAAATAAGACAATCAAAGTGAATGTGCAGAGTTAAAATTTATTATAACTCTACAACAAAGATGTCTATAGGTGCAAGTATGTGTAGAGGTCGAGCACAGGGAGCAGACAGGTAGAATGGGGCAGAATTGCTCAAAATGTGTGAATGTAAATATTTGCCTATAAATGTTATGTTTTTGTGGGTTTTTAATTTATATATTTTTTATTTTTTTATTTTATATATTTATATTTTGATTTTAATTTTCTGATTTTATATTTTCTTTTTTATATTTTATATTTTTTATATTTTCTTTTTTTACTTTTAATAAAGATATATACAAAGTAAGAGAAAAGAGGGATAAAGTATTTATAAAAAATATCAAAAAATAAAAAAAATTCAGGGAATAAAATATTTTGGGTATTTTTATATTTTTCTAATGTTTTTGTATTTTTCTTGAGTTTTCCTAATTTTTTTGGTTTTTTTAAAGTCAAAAATACTGAAAAATAGTGAATACAATATATATGCGAGATAAAAATATAGAAATAAAATAGCAAACAGGAGTGAAAAAATTTCAAACTAATTTTTATAGATAGATACTAGGATAAGGAAATTTCAGAGACAGGAAACACAATTTAGGAGTTTTTTTAAAGATTTTGAGAATATTGCAATTTTTAGGGGTTTTCTTTTGTAATTTTTAGTAATTTTTGTCAGAAAATAGAATAAACTAAAACACACGAAATATAATTTTTTGGAATTTTTAAAAGTCTTTTTATAATTTTTATGTTTTTTCTAATGCAAACAGTGTTGAAAATGCATGTTTTTCATTTTTAATAAATATGAGAATGCAATAAAAATGCAAAATAAAAATATGGCGTTAAACTACAATGCAACAGGAGCCTATGGCATTTTTGGTAATTTTTCGAGTTGAAATAATATATGAAATGAATGCAAACATCCAAGCAAAAATACAGTACTAGCAAGGGCATAAATGTAAATACACAGAAGTCCAAGGGCCTAATTGCAATTTGCCAAAAATATATAACGTTTAAATTAATTTTCTAGACTAAAAATAAATATTCAAACCCAGAGGGGGTTCGCTACAAAATGTCCAACTCACGCGCACTGGGCACGTAACCTAGCAGGGGTATTTTTGTAATTCCACAAAGTTCCAGGGGCTCAGATGTAATTTTACCAAACTATTACAACATATTTAAAAAGTTCATGGACCAAATCGAAATAGACAAACCCCTAGGGGGTCACTGCAAAATACCCACCACCCCACATGCACGAGTCACGTGAGGTCACGTGGACTGGACCTAAATGCAAATATGGAAACTACGGGGGTCTGGATGCAAATATTACAGAAATATTTAAACTACAATTAAAAGTTTATGGACTAAAAATAAAATGCAAAAATGGTGAGCGTGTCGGTGCAAAATACTCACGCCTAATATCCTCATGTGTGATCGAACGATTGTAGAGCGTCCACTTGACACGTGGCGCTTCGAGGTTGCACGATGACATTTCGAGCCAGACGGTGGAGATTAGATCCTCGGTCGAAGATCCGACGGTGGTGGCACGACGCGATCCAACGGTTGAGATCAAAACTGGAGCTGCGGCTCGATCGAACGGCGGAGAAGCCAAGGGGAAGAACGGGGAGGAACGCTGGCGAGGCGAACTTCCCCGAGCTCGATCTCGGGTCTCCGGCGATGGTTGGGCTCCAAAATTGAGCTGCGAGCTCCTTGAAGGTCAGGCTATGTGCTGGAGGTCTCGGGTTAGTCGGAGGAGTGTCATGGCGCGAGCGCGAGGGCGGCGGAGCTAGGAGCTCCAGGTGGCTCCGGTAAACTTCGCAAAATGATCTCCAGATGATTTGATCGTGCTTTGACCGGCAAATAACTCAAGACCAACGAGGGCAAAATGCCTCGATGGTCGGTGAAGCGGATGGCGACGGGAAGCGGCGGCGCGAAGTGATGGTCGGAGCGAGCTCTGACGAGATGATCGTGAGGGCGAATCGATAGATGGAACTTGGGTATTTTTTAGGGGTTTTTGATCCTATGGCTAAGAGAAATAAAATACGAAACGAAAAAGGGGGAAAAGAAGTATACCTCGATGGCTGGAACCAAAGGTAGGGGAACCACGATGTTGGAGGTCGGCGGAGGCGATGGAGCCGATTCAAGGCTTCCTCGACTCGCCTGAGGGTACGGTTGCGGGGCTGTCACCTCCAGCAACGTGAAGAACGCAACATGGAGAAGGATTGATGGCCAAGAAAGGTTCAAATCCGAGCTTGAAGATGGCGGGTCGACTATATACAGGATGGTGGCATCTCCTTCAAGCGAGGACCACGTGCAAATGATGGGGATTTTGCGTGATTTACAGGCATGGCGTGGGTTAGTGATGATCAGGGAAAAGTTTCCAAGAAGGAATCGAGGGGAAATGACGAAGAGATTGGGCTCGGAAATTGGGCGAAATCGGGCTCAAATCGGGCTGTCAGATGGTGGTAGACCTCGGTCAGGCAGTTGACCGAGGTCAACAGACGATTACGCCTGGTTGGTCCACATGGACCAACCAGGAAATTCGGAGCCGAAATTATTTGTAAATTCGAATAAAAATAGTAAATGAATTTATTAATTTTAGGTTATAAAATAAAAAGTGTTTCTTATTTTATAAAGAATTTTATGGTGATTTTTATTTATTTTTATACATGTTACCTTTTATGCCCTATATAGGTATATATATTATTATTTTATTTTTATTTTATGTATTTAATTTATTTATTTATGTTTATTATTTTATAAATTTATAGAATATTTTTATACACTTAAATATATTTTTATTTTATTTTTCTGATGTACTTTGCACACTTAATAAAATACAAGTAGTAATTTTATAGGCATAGGTATAGGTATTACACCTAGGTATACTATTTATACAAGTATTTTTATTTTGTATTTCTTTTGTATTTTTATTCTGATTTTGTTATACACATAAATTATAAATAATATTTACAAAATTATAGAAATGAAAATAATGAATAAATAATAAAATGAAAATAATGAATAAACAATAGGGGTCCAAAACTCAACTTTCAAACTGTAGCCCCGCCAGATGCGAACCTTCACTAAATAGCTTATTTTAAATTATACACAATTAAAGGTGAGTTTGATGCGTTTTGAGTTTTTATTTGCAAGATACAGGTCTAGGAAGTTGGTATTTTGGATTTTTTTATTCAGATCATAACTTTTTATCTGTACAGTATTTTTGCATGAAATAAATTTTGTATTTTTATTTATTTAATTATCTACAACTTTCGTGTACAAAGTTTCTTTATTTGAGGTATAAAAAGTGGAACCAAAATTAGGTCTCAAAATGAATAAAGAATGAATGAATTAAAAGGAATTTTATTGTATTTTGGCCCTTATCTCCCCCTACTTTGTTCCTGGTCGACCTATTCATCAAGATGCCTAGGTCTTGGGGTTTTGGGTCATAAATTATTTATAATATTTTATTTTTTTTTCTTTTCTTTTATTTATTCTATAATTTTGGCTTTAAATACAGTATTTTATACACTATTTACATGCACATGTGTGAATGCTAAGATGCTCTAATTAAGGGTATTTACATGCATTTGCCAGGGTTTTGAGGCCAAAATGATAGAATAAAGATAAATGAAATTTGGATTCATCATCCCCCTATACTTTGCCTTCGCTAGTCCCTAGCAAACATTTATGCAATAAGTGCAGAAAGAAAAGTAAAGAAAAGAAAAAGAAGAAAGTGGATTTAGTCTAATTATCAAACTTGTCTTCACAAAATCAATGTTTGGAGCTTAAGTTAGATCTTTGGAATTTTAGTGCAGGCGGAACCTTAATGAGAACCAGATTTGAAATCCAACAGTCCTTGAGAATCCCAAAACTCAACTCAAGTCTCCTCAATAGCCAGGTCAGAAATATCTCAACTCATATGCAAACCCTTACGAGTATGAGTTTGACTCGTACAATGTAAGTGATGGTGGCTCTCCCCAACTAAAGTGACAAAGAGACTGGCTTCTCCAGTATGACAATCCAATGATTCCCCAATCCAACAACTCCTTCCTCGAGGAGCAGGGTATTCCCTTCTAAGTTCAAGTGGCAACCAGCTCTAGAGGAGGGGGTGGAGAGAAGAATGGACGGTAGCCAGTGTAGCTACCTATCCTAGGATGCAAGACCAGTGTAGTCAAGTCATCCGGCTGCAGGCTCACATGATATGACTTTGGAACTCAAGCTTGCTTATTGGCTAAACAACATATTCACATACTTTACAGGCATTTATTTTTGTACAAGCCTGTCCATTTTTTTACAGCATCATTTACATAGGGAGTTTTTCCTCTTGAACCAGTAGACTATTCCTCTTTTGAAGCTTTATTGCAACCCACACTCTCCTGTCTTTAGACCTCCTCATCATTGGATGGGTTGGGGTGTACTTCCCTCCCTAAAGGAGGACAAGTGTTTCCACTTGTGTGCGTCTCACACCGGCAAATCCAATCCCCTCACCACTCCAACTGAGTTGAGCCATGTGAAAGGTGCAGGTGTCCCAAGTTAGGTCATTATCAACAAGAGGTCGTGCGTTTGTTCTAAAATACTCTACTAGGCAGTCAAGAATCCATTGAATCAAGTCTCGTGATCCTCAAAGAATTAAGTCAACTAGACCTGAAGTACCTCAAACCCAGTTCCTATAAGGTTCCTGTTATTAGGTAGATTTTAAGGTCCAATCAAGCTCCAATCTCCGGATTTTATTTAGACTCGTTCAACTATCAAACTCAATCCGAAAAATGCTAATGCTATGCAAATGAAAAAAATATTTTTGTGATGCAATTTTCAAGATTTTGAACTTTTTATGGATTTTGAAAAGATTATGCGTATGCATTTTTGTATTTTTCAAAAAGATTTTTCAAATATTTTTGGATTTTAATTTTGCATTTTTTGGAGTTTTTAAAAACAAAAGGTTTTTGGTTACAAGCTAGGGTAAAAATATTTACACGGGGATGCCTCTTTTATTTACAAGAAGTGGATTTTAGGAATTTACAAGGGTAAGTGATCAATTTTATAGGTATATGTATGCGTTCCTCACACTTATTTGAAAATGTTTTACAAACAATTTTCGAAAACTATAGTCCAAAATAATTTTTACACACATTTTACAAACATGTACACATATTTAAAAATCATTTTGCAAAGGTTTTCCAAACAGTATAGATAGATTTTTCAAAATATTTTTTGCAACCATTTTTCAAACTATTTGCAAATCATTGTTCAAATATTTTATTTCACAAAAATAAAATAAACTTTACAAACCAAAATGTTTTTACAAAGGTTGAAAACCTGTACAAAACATTTTCCAAATAGTTTTTCAAAAGATTTTTCACAAAGATTTTCAAACTATTTTTCAAATATTTTGCAAAGAATATTTCCACCTGATTTATTAATCAGTAAATACAAAAAGAATTTGAGGAATAATCAACATCTTCTTATTACAGTTTTTAATGAATTTTAACACGTATAATTAGCCATTTTTTATTAGTAAGAATACGAAAGTACGAGTTATGGCTAAAGTATGTACGGAGTATATACGACCCCCCTTACTTAGCTTGAGCTATGTCCTCATAGATCGGAGAGAAAAGAGAAGACATAACTCGTACTAAGTATAGACAAGTCTAAAGAATAAACAAAGGAATAAATGAACGAATGAGAACTCGACCATCCCCCCTATACTTAGGATCGAATAATCTTAAGTATAGCAGACTGTACAAGATGCAGGGAGGGTCAAGGGTGGGAATGAACAAATCATACTCCGATTGTCTCCCCTTATACTTAGGGTCAGATATCCCTAAGTATAGGCAAGAAGAGGATACAATGGAGAATAAAGAAGATAGAAAAGCAAAAGAAGAAAAGAAGAAAAGAAGAAAGAGAACAACTCAGTGTGTGCACCCCCTATACTTAGGACAAGGCGTGTCCTACGCATAGCAAAATCATAGGATGAAGATGGGGTGACATACATAATGGAAGACTGAATAATATAGACAAATGGATCTGTACAGAAGAAGATAGAAGTGATAATCATGTACGAGACGCATAAGTTGTGAGTCAAGGAGCACGTCTCATACCAGATGAATCGGGGCAACATCAACGATCGGCGGGTCATGATCTAGATATGGTTTCAAGCACTGACCATTGACTCTAAAAGTGGAAGATGATGAAGGTTCGGATATATTAATGCTACCATTATCATGCACCTTCCGGACCACATATGGTCCTTTCCATTTACTTTGTAGTTTCCCTGGGAATAATTTCAACTAGCATCAAATAGCCATACTTGCTGATCTGGCTCAAATTGTTTATGAATGATTCGGGAATCGTGCCATACTTTTACTTTCTCCTTATATTGTAGGCCACTTGATAAGGTTGTATCTCTTAGTTCTTCCAGGGCTGCCAACTCTACTTTCCTTTGTTTTCCTACACTCTTGGGATCCAGTAATAGTTCTGTAACCGCCCAAAGTGACTTATGCTTTATCTCCACTGGTAAATGGCATGGCTTGCCATAGACGAGACGAAAGGGAGATGTCCCTAATGGTGTCTTGAAGGAAGTCCAGTAGGCCCACAAGATCGAGTCCAAAAGCTGTGACCAATCCTTTCGGTCTGGGCGGACTACAATCTGTAAAATTGTCTTAATCTCCCTATTCGAAACTTCAGCAAGACCATTAGTCTGAGGGGGTGATACGACGTGGCAAACAGTTCTCTGCAAGGGCCTTTACCTTGCGTTAATAAAGTGGACCCCCCTAAGTCGACTAAAAGTGAACCCCCCATTAAATTAAGACCTAGGTACCTCGAACCGTGAAATAATATTTTTCCTCAAGAAACGGCATAGTTTTAGCATCTGCAGCTCGGGCGGGGACGGCCTCAACCCAACGACTCACATAATCCACAGCGAGCAGAATGTACTCAAACCCCTGACTCTTAGGAAATGGGCCCATGAAATCAATCCCCATGCGTCTAAAACCTCACAAAAGTGAATGGGCTGCATGGGCATCATGTCTCTCTGTCCACATGTACCCATCTTCTGACAGTCAGTACACCTTCTCACGAACTCATCAGAATCCTTGAAAAGGGTAGGCCACCAAAGGTCGGATTGGAGCACCTTCTGTGTTGTCCATCTCCCAGAATGATGTCCTCCTGCCTCAAGCTTGTGGCAGTATGTGAGGACGCTATGTTTCTCATCTTGAGGAATGCACCATCTCCAGATATTGTCTCCTCCTTCATGATAAAGGACGGGGTCCTTCCAATGGTACGACTTTGCCTTCGCAAGGAAGGTCTCAAGCCGCTGTCTAGGCCAACCTTGTGGAATAGATTTGGCAACAAGGTAATTCACAATGTCGGTATACCATGGAAGAGAGGTGATAGCAAGGATTGCCTCATCTGGGAAAGTCCCAGTAATAGGTGCTATGGGCTCAGATTCCTCAAGGTTCTCTAGGCAGGAGAGGTGATTTGCCACAACATTATTAACTCCGGGTTTATCCTTAATCTCAATATCAAATTCTTGGAGGAGAAGGATCCATCTGGTCAACCTGGCTTTGGCATCCTTCTTCGACATCAAGTACCGAATGGTAGTGTGATCTGTAAATATTGGATGAATCTCCATTTCATCACTTTATTCTATCATTTTGGCCTCAAAAACCCCAGTAAATGCACGTAAATATCATTAAATTGTACATAATAGCATTCATCATTCATCGTATTAATTATACATTAAATAATGTGTTTAATGCCAAAATTATAGAATAAAGAGAAGAAAAGAAAAAGGAATAAAATATTGAAGATATTTTATGACCCAAACCCCGAGACCAATGCCAACATGGAATTGGTCAACAAGGAATAAAGTAGAGGAGATAAGGGCCAGTGTACAATAAATACCTCATTTATTCATGCATTTATTTATGCAGTTTTGACACCTATTTTGTACATAATTATTTATTAATCAAATAAAGAAACTTTGTTCATGAAAGTTGTAGATAATAATGTAAATAAAAATACAAAATTGAGTTTGTGTAAAAATAATACTCAGTGTACATTTTATACACAGAATAAAAAGCCAAAATCTCAACTTCACAGACCCATATCTTGCAAATAAAAACTCCAAATCACCCAAACTCACCTTTAATTGTATATAGCTTTCCAAGAAATATTTAATAATATTGGTTTCATAATTTTTGGAGTCCATCTACAAAAGTTAGGTTTTGGCCCCCATTGGGCAACCTACCTGATTAAAATACTCAATATATTCCTTGTCTATTATTCTTGTGAAATTATATTTTTAGAATTTTGTAAATAATGTATATAATACATGTACATACTAAAATTAGACTAAAACTAAAAAGGATTAATACAATAAAATAAGCCTATGCAAGTTAGTAGGCAAAATACCTATGACCAAGAATGTATATAAATAAAAGGGGAAAACACTCTTTAATTTTTCTCTTCTTTTATATTTTTATAATAATGTAAATAATACATATAACCTATTAAAAATGCAAATCCGAAATAAAAACAAATAAAATACATTAAATAAATAAAATGTATATATAATATAGGTAAAATACATATAAGTATACCTACATATTACATAGACCTATTTATTTAAACATGTAAATAAACTCATAAAAATTAAATAAAAATATATTTATACTCAAAAATAAGTTATAAATAAATAAAATAATAAAATAAAATAATAAAATAAAATACACAAAATAAAAATAAATACATGTAAATACACTTATAAATACATCATTAGAATAAATTCATAATAAAACACATCAAAAAATAAATAAAAATCATAAATAAATAATAAATTAATTAATTAACATTTTTTATTTTATAATCAAAATTAAATAAGGTCATTTATTATGACTAAAAAATGAGTCAAATTTGTGCAGACGTGGACCAATAGGTTTTTCAGCATTCGTTGACCTCGGTCAACTCAGCCCTCAGCCTCACCAGCCCGTCAAATCTGTCAGACATGGCATTTTCTCCAAATTTTCTCGATCGACCCGTCGCTCCAATGACATCGGTCCCTTCACGGAAATTACTCCCAAAACAACCCCTTATACATGCCCATGGCTTGTTTCCCTTGTATATAACTTCGATTTCTTATTTTCTACTGCAAAAATAACAATTATTTTATAACGTGAAAGTTTATTTACAGAATTAAAATATAAATACAAAAAAGCGGGGGACGTATATGAAATTTACCCCCAAAACGCACACTGGATGGACGGTTGGATCCTTTTCACTTAGACACGTGGCATGCATCCAGCGGTTGGCACCGGTTCGCGGATGGATGCGTGAGATTAGATCATCCCAGATGATCTGATGGTGAAGGCCTCGTTCCATCGGACGGTGAATCTTCAACCTGGGATTTTGTTCTTCATCCAACGGCGAGGAAGACGGCTGGAAGAACTGGGAAGAACGCTCGCCTAGGCGAGCTACTTCCGGTGAGATCTCGCTTCTCCACCGGCCTTTGCTGCTCCAAGGTATCCCAAAACATCGCAGGTGGTTCCAGCTAACCGCAGGAGACCTCAGATTGGCCAGGAGGTCACCGGAGCGTCGCTACCAGGTCGATATCGAGATGGTGTTCCAGGTACCTCCGGCGAGCGTCAAAGAACACCTCCAGGTGCCTCAAAGCACCTTGTACCTGCACAGAATGAAACAAGGGACGAGGGCAAACTGCCTCGTCCCGTTAGAAGGGGAAATGGGTGAAGGGTGGACTCGGGTGGTGATCTCCAGCGATGGGTGAAAGAAGGAGATCAGATCTCCAGATCGGATGAAGATATGGGTGTGTGAGGGTGCCTGGAGCGCAGTGAAATGAAGGGGTATGAAAATGGACACGAGAGGTTGGTCAGAACACAGTCGAGGCACGGTGGAGAAGTCGCCGCTCAAACTTGGCGGTTGGGCCAAGGAGCAGGACGACTGCCGGAGCGCCGCTGTGGGCGCATCTCCTTCCTCCGCGAGCTTCCACAACCTTCAGGGGACCTCCACCTGTCATATGGATGCACACTAGGCCGAAGGTGGGAGCTCTAGGGCTAGGGAAATGGCCAAAAAAATTGGAGGAAGATGGGTTATTTATAAACATGTGTATGCGCCCTTATTGGCCGGCAAATAATAAGGAATCAGTGATATATACATTAGATCTAACATGGGGGCATGGATGTACAAGATACCAGGAGCATTTCTTGTGAAGGAAGTAAAGGCGATCGATGGACGGGGCAGCCGGGAAAAATGGGGAGAAGACGGGGGGTCTGACAGATTTGACAGGCTGGAGGCTGAAATTATTTATGAACATAATGGGAGCCCTTATTGACCGGCCAAAAATAAGAAATCGAAGTTATATACAAGGGAAACAAGCCATGGGCGTGTATAAGGGTTGTTTTGGGAGTAATTTCCGTGAAGGGACCGATGTCATTGGAGCGACGGGTCGATCGAGAAAATTTGGAGAAAATGCCATGTCTGACAGATTTGACGGGTTGGTGAGGCTGAGGGCTTAGTTGACCGAGGTCAACGAATGCTGAAATCCTATTTGGTCCACGTCTGCACAAATTTGACTCATTATTTAGTCATAATAAATGACCTTATTTAATTTTGATTATAAAAAAAATGTTTATTAATTAATATATTATTTATTTATGATTTTTATTTATTTTTTTGATGTGTTTTATTATGAATTTATTCTAATGATGTATTTATAAGTGTATTTACATGTATTTATTTTAATTTTGTGTATTTTTATTTTATTATTTTATTTTTCTTATTTTATTTATTTATAAATTATTTTTGTGAGTATAAATATATTTTTATTTAATTTTTATGAGTTTATTTACATGTTTAAATAAATAGGTCTATGTAATATGTGGGTATACTTATAGGTATTTTACCTATATTATATATACATTTTATTTATTTAATGTATTTTATTTGTTTTTATTTCAGATTTGCATTTTTAATAGGTTATATGTATTATTTACATTATTATAAAAATATAAAAGAAGAGAAAAATTGAAGAGTGTTTTCCCTTTTTATTTATATACATTCTTGGTCATAGGTATTTTGCCTACTAACTTGCATATGCTTATTTTATTTTATTAATCCTTTTTAGTTTTAGTCTAATTTTAGTATGTACATGTATTATATACATTATTCACAAAATTCTAAAAATATAATTTGACAAGAATAATAGACAAGGAATATATTGAGTATTTTAATCAGGCAGGCTGCCCAATGGGGGCCAAAAACCTAACTTTTACAGATGGACTCCAAAAATTATGAAACCAATTTTATTAAATAGTTCTTGGAAAGCTATATACAATTAAAGGTAAGTTTGGGTGATTTGGAGTTTTTATTTGCAAGATATGGGTCTGTGAAGTTGAGATTTTGGCTTTTTATTCTGTGTATAAAATGTACAGTAAGTATTATTTTTACACAAACTTAATTTTGTATTTTTATTTACATTATTATCTACAACTTTCATGAACAAAGTTTCTTTATTTGATGAATAAATAATTATGTATAAAATAGGTGTCAAAACTGCATAAATAAATGCATGAATAAATGAGGTATTTATTGTACACTGGCCCTTATCTCCCCCCACTTTATTCCTTGTCGACCAATTCCATGTTCGCCTTGGTCTCAGGGTTTGGGTCATAAAATATCTTCAAAATTTTATTCCTTTTTTCTTTTCTTCTCTTTATTCTATAATTTTGGCATTAAACACATTATTTAATGTATAATTAATACGATGTATGATGAATGCTATTATGTACAATTTAATGCTATTTACATGCATTTGCTGGGGTTTTTGAGGCCAAAATGATAGAATAAAGGTGATGAAATGGAGATTCATCACCCCCCTATACTTGCCTTTGCTAGTCCCTAGCAAACACTTATGCAATAAGTACAAAAAGAATAAAGAAAAGAAAAAGGACAATTAAAGAAGGATAGAGTGAATAGGGGTGCTTTCAGTTCAATGCATGTCTTTATAAAATCTGAATTTGGAGCTCTTGTCAGACCTTGGGTGTAGATGTGTGTGGAACCTAGTCGGGAACCAGCTCTAAAAGACAACAGCCTTCGATAGTCACAGAACTCGGTTCAACCCACCTCAATAGCCTGGTCAGACCTGGTCTACATCATACGCAAACCCTTATAACTATGAAGCTGACTTGTACAATGTAAGTGATAGTGGCTCTCCCCAACTGAAATGATAAAGGAACTGACTTCTCCAGAATGACAACCCAATGATTCCCCAATCCAACAGCTCTTTCCTCGAGGAGCAGGGTATTCCCTTCTAAGTTCAAGTGGCAACCAGCTCAAGAGGAGGGTGAAGAGAAGAATGGACGGTAGCCAGTGTAGCTACCTATCCTGGGATGCAAGACCAGTGTAGTCAAGTCATCCAGCTGCAGGCTCACATATTTGACTTTGGAACTCAAGCTTGCTTATTGGCTTTACAACATATGTACATACTTTGCAGGCATTTTATTTTTGTACAGGCCTGACCATTTTTTTTCTTTTTTTTTTCTTTTTTATTTTTTTATTTTTTTCTTTCTTTTTTTTGTTTTTTATTTTTTTATTTAACCTAGTAAATGATTTTATTAGAATTTTCTTAAAAAATAAAAAATGTGTATTATTTTAGTTTTTATTTACGATTTGCATATACATGGTATATACGACTCCCGCAAAGCGCTTTCTCCTAAACTCAAGTGTGTTGAGCAGAGGAGGGGTGAGCCAAGACCGGATTGTTTAAGGCTAAAGATGAATGAGCGACTAAATAAAAGATGATTGTGAAGGGTCTCCTCTTCATTTGATGAAAGGGAAAAATCCCAGCAAATGCATGTACACAATTATTCCCTGGCAACGGATTTTGTTGAGCAGAGGAGGGGTGGCCAACGGATTTATTCTATTATTCCCCGGGAAGGCAACTTAATAATAGAATACTAAAAGATGATTGTGTTGAGCAGAGGAGGGGTGAGCCAAGACCGGACTGTTTTAGGCTCACATATTTTTCACAACGTTTTTCAAAGAAAACTTTCTTTCACTAAACATTTTTCTTGACTTAATAATCAGTACAAGTACAAAGAGCCTGAGGAGCTCACAATCATCTTTTATTATTATAGGACTACTTTTTACATTATATTTTATATTGGGGTGATATATTTATTCTTCAGTATGAGTTATGGCTTATAGTATATACATGGTATATACGACCCCCCTATACTTAGCTTGAGCTATGTCCTCATAGGTCGAAAGGAAAAGCAAAGACATAACTCGTACTGAGTATAGAAAGATCTAAAGAATCTAGATGAATGAAATGAATGAATGAGAAGTTGACCGTACCCCCTATACCTAGTATCAAATAATCCTAAGTATAGCAGATTGTACAAAAAGCAGGGAGGGTCAAGGGTGGGAATACACAGATTATACTCAGGTTGTCTCCCTCTATACTTAGGGTAAGATACTCCTACGTATAGACAAGAAGAGGAGACAATGGAGAGGATCGGAATGAAATGAAAGCTCGGGGTGCACATTCCCCCTATACTTAGGACAAAGTACGTCCTTAGTATAGAAAACTGTCAACAAGGGCGGCACCTTTTTGATACAAAGAGAAAATAGAAAAGAAAAAGAAGAAAAGAAGAAAAGAGGAAAATCAGATAAACAGTGGTTGGAGTACATCGTCTGAATCTTCTGATTCTGCAGCAGTTGTGGAGATGTCATCATGTTGCACGAGCTGGATAGAGTCAACAACGGCCAAGAATGCATCTGGTTCTAAGTAAGGCTTCAGGAGTTGGCCGTTGACGACGAAGGGTTGTGCGTCAGGGGACAATTCTGATATTGCAATACTTCCATTGTCACGCACTTCACAAACTCGAAATGGCCCTGTCCACTTACTCTTTAATTTGCCTGGGAATATCCGCAACTTTGCATCAAATAACCACACTTTTCTGTCCAATGTCAAAGGGTCTTTCGTCTGATGTGCCGGTCATGCCAGCGTCTCACCTTCTCTTTGTACATCAAGGTGTTATCGTATGCATAGTCTCGAAATTCCAAGAGCCTGTTCAGATCATCTTTTCTCTTCTGACCACTTTTACGTGAGTCCAAATACAAGTGTTGATTGCCCATAAAGACTTGTGAATTAATTCCACGGGTAGATGGCACGATTTTCCATATACAAGACGATAGGGCGACATGCCCAAGGGAGACTTGTAGGCGATTCGGTAAGCCCATAGGATCGAGTCCAAGAGTTGAGACCAGTCCTTTCTGTTTGGCCTAACAAGTTTCTGCAGGATAGTCTTGATTTCTCTGTTTGATAGCTCCGCCATGCCATTGGTCTGAGGATGGTAAGGAGATGCGACACGATGATCGATGACGTACTCCTTCGTTAACTTCTTGACCTCTTTGTTAATGAAGTGGCTACCCTCGTCTGATATGAGAATTTTCGGTATCCCGAACCACGAAATGATGTTCTTCTTCAGGAACTGACAGACTGTTCGGCTGTCGGCGGCTCGAGCAGGAATAGCTTCAACCCAACGACTCACGTAATCGACGGCAAGAAGGATGTGCTTAAAACCTTGACTATTAGGGAAAGGTCCCATGAAGTCAATGCCCCATGCATCAAAAACATCTGCTATCTGAATGATTTTCAGGGGCATTGAATCTTTGGCAGTAAGTGTACCTTTCAGTCTCTGACAGTCAATACATCTTTTGACAAACTCCGCCGCATCCTTGAATAAAGTGGGCCACCGGAAGCCACACTGAAGTACTTTAGCTGCCGTCCGATCTCCAGAGTGGTGTCCACCAGATTTGAGCGAGTGACAATGCTCGAGGGACACTAAATTGCTCCGTCTGAGGAATGCACCTGCGCCAAATGCAATCCGCTCCTTCCCTGAATAGAATAGGATCCTCCCATTGGTAGAATCGGATGGTCGACATGAATTTGTTCTTCTGATTTTTCGTCCAATCCACTGGTGTTACCCCAGAAGCGAGGTAGTTGACTATGTCAGCATACCAAGGAAGAGAATCTACTGCTAAGATGGCTTCGTCAGGAAAGGTTTCTGTGATAGGTGCATTGTTCAGAGGAGACTCATGCTGCTCTATTCTGGAGAGATGGTCTGCTGCCACATTCTGGACTCCAGGCTTATCCTTGATTTCCAAATCGAATTCCTGGAGGAGAAGGATCCAACGAATCAGTCTTGGCTTGGCATCCTTCTTCTGCTGTAAGTACCAGATAGCAGAGTGGTCCGTGAAAATTGTGACTTTCGATCCAAGTAAATAAGATCTGAACTTCTCAAGGGCGAAAACCACAACCAGCAACTCTTTTTCTGTCTCCGTATAATTCCTTTGTGCTTCATCTAATGTTCTGCTGGCATAGTGAATGGCATAGGGCGCTTTGTCTTTCCTTTGCCCAAGAACCGCCCCGACTGCAAAGTCTGACGCATCGGTCATTATCTCAAAGGGAAGAGACCAGTCTGGCGGCTGTAAAATTGGAGCCTGAGTGATAAGCTCCTTCAACTGATTGAAATCAAGGAGAACCTGCTGATCAACAATGAACTCAGTTTCCTTGCACAAAAGCTCTGTCAGAGATTAGGCGATGCGGTTGAAATCCTTGATGAATCGCCTGTAAAATCCCACATGCCCCGGGAATGACCTCACATTCTTCACTGACTGAGGTGGCTGAAGATTTGAAATGACATCCACCTTTGTCGGGTCGACTTCCATGCCACGTTTGGAAACGACGTGGCCCAGCACAATGCCTTCAGTGACCATAAAGTGGCTCTTTTCCCATGAAAGAACTAGATTGACTTCTCGGCACTTCTGAAGCACTCTGTCTAGGTGCTCAAGACAAGAATCGAAACTATCACCATAGACAGAGAAGTCGTCCATGAACACCTCGAGAAAACTGCCTACCATCTCGGCGAAGACTGCTAACATGCATCTTTGGATGGTTGCAGGTGCATTGCATAATCCAAAGGGCATTCTCTTAAAGGCATAGGTGCCGAACGGGCAAGTGAAGGTAGTCTTCTCTTGATCCTCAGGGGCGATCGCCACCTGGTTGTACCCGGAATACCCATCAGAAAGCAGAAGAACTCCTTGCCTGCTAATCTTTCCAAAACTTGATCAATGAAGGGCAAGGGAAAGTGGTCCTTCTTAGTTGCTGCATTGAGACGGCGGTAGTCAACACACACCCGCCAGGATGTTGGTACCTGAGTGGAAATTTCCTCTCCTTTGTCATTTGTAACCACGGTAAGCCCGGATTTCTCTGAAACTACATGCAGTGGGCTTACCCATTTTGAGTCGGAGATGGGATAGATGAAGCCTGCATCACACCATTTTGTTATCTCCTTCATGATGACGTCCCGAAGGTTAGGGTTCAGCCTTCGTTGGAATTCGCAGGACGGCTTGGCATCTTCTTCTAGATAAATGTGGTGTGAGCACATGGTTGGATTTATCCCTTGGAGATCTGATACGCTCCAACCAAGTGCCTTGCGGTTCTTTTCTAGAACCTCGAGAAGACGAGATTCCTGATCTGGATTCAGCTTACTGCTGATGATGACCGGATACATTTGTTCTTCACCCGCAAGGAAAGCATACTTCAGGCTTGCAGGAAGTGGCTTGAGTTCTGGTTTTGACCTGTCCACTTTATCTGTCACTTCAGATACCATGCTGGTGGTGGGATGTACTCCCTTGAAGCTGCTACCATCCTCATCATCTTGTTGAGATCCCAGAGATGTGACGAACGGTTCGGTGCTAAGCTGATCGTGTTCGGTCTGGAGTGACTACTCAAGTAGATGCACCTGCATCTGAGAGTCTGTCTCCCAAGAATCGTCGGAGCATAAGCTGACTGCGCTTTCCAAGTCCTCCTCAAGAGTGAGGATTTCTTGGGTCCATGGATCGTCCAATGATAAGGCTGAGTCTCTGATCTCCGCAATAAAGTCACAGCCTGTTTCACATGCTGCCTGGCTCTCATCAGTTGTGGCATTCGGTTCTCTGTTCATGTTTATCGTGATTTGCTGGGTATTCGAGCTGAAAGTAATCTTGCCAGACCCGTAATCAACCACGGCACCTGAAGTACGAAGGAATGGTCAGCCAAGGATGATATGAGTCTGGAGCAAGGGTGCAGGTGAGTCCATATCAAGGACAACAAAATCAGCTGGGAATTGCATCTCCTGCACTTTAACTACGACGTCTTCCAAAAGACCTCGGGGCCGCTTGACGGATCAGTCAGCGAACTGAAGGATCATGCGTGTCTGCTTGAGAAGACCCAGCCCGAATTCTTGCATTATAGACAAGGGCAGAAGGTTGATGGAAGATCCACTGTCAAGGAGAGTGCGCTCGAAGACCTGGTCAAAAATCTCACAACTGATTAGATGTGCTCCTATATCTTGTTTCTTCTGGGGGAGATTGCTGATGGCTGCAATAGTGGCCATGGAGAGAACGTGCTTTTCTACATCTCGGTGTCTGTTTTCTTGCGTTGAGTGAGCCTGTTAGTACATGCCTCTTTCAGTCCTTTCTTCACAGCTGGCATGTATTCCACGGCCTTCAACAAGGGAATCTCAACAGTCAATTTATCTAAAATTTCCACAACACCAGGATCAGACAATGATGTTTTTCGTTTTGCAATTTTTTTGGATTTTTGTATTGCATGAGGAAAAGGAATATGTACATCACTGGCAGGAAAATGAGAGTTCTTATTTACATCAAAATCATCGCCCATAGAGTGTCGTACATCCGAACTATAAAAAGGAGTACAAGCTGTATCTGGACATGCTGGTGCTGCAGGGCGATCAAAAAGTAAAGCGTCTGCTCCGTCGGCTGGCGAGGGATCGGCTGCTGCTGGCGGCTCCTCCAATGCTGGCGCAGCTTTGCTTCGGCTGCAAGCTTCTTTTTGTTGTTTTTGATTTTGCTGATTTTTTGTATTTTCTGCTGGGACTGATGCTGGAAAGGCACGACGGCTGGACTGGCTTCTCCTTCCTCTTCCTCCTCACCCGCCCCTGGAGCTGGCACGGCTGATGCGGAAGATGACGATCCACCTGTTTCTTTATTCACCCCACTTCTGGTAGCAGGCGGAGGCAAGGCCCTACCGCTCCTGAGAGTAACAGCATTAGAATAAACAATAATATCATTACCAGACACGGACAGGACATCACATTCTACCTGCTCCTTCTTTTTGAGGTTATTGGGGTTGGCTTCGACCTGTGCCGGAATGGTGGTTCTGGTGGCGGTCAAGTCGTCAAGTCGCTTGGTCATATCCGCTAGCCCTTTGACAAGCTGGGCCAGACAATCCATGGGTGGGGTTCGCAGGGGGTACTTCTAAAGGTTCAGCGTGCAGACCACGCTGATGTTGGTTGGATGGGTGTGGAGGTTGTTGCTGGTGGTGCTGTGGTGGTGCAGGAAGTTGAAGTTGTTGGTACGAGGAAGGAGGATACTGCTAATATTGTTGAGGCAGGGCAGCCGCATACTGGTGAAACGGCTGTGGATGATGGCACTGCAGCTGCTGCTGGTATGGAAAATTCTGCCTCCATTGGTTTGCAAACTGAGGAGGCTACTGATACTGCTGGTGCTGCTGAGAGGATTGTCCAAAACGACCACCCTGAGGTTGGTGGTATTGCCGATTGGCAAATTGCTGACCCTGGGGTGTCCCTGAGGACGGGTCGGTTGTGCATCATTGCTCCATACCCTGTTCACTTCCTGAATCAGGGGAGGTGGTGGGAAGACTGGATCAGGTCCAGAAAGGAACTACGTGCAGGCGCCCGACAGGGCCAACCGCAGCAATATTGTCACTCCAGATCCAAGAATGTAAGATCTATACTTATCCAAAGCAAAGACTACCGTTAGCATCTCTTTCTCAATCACTGTGTAGTTCCTCTGAGCTGCATCCAACGTTCGGCTAGCGTAGTGTATGGCATAGGGTAATCCATCCCTCCTCTGTCCAAGCACAACCTCAATGGCATAATCAGAAGCGTCCATCATGATCTCAGAGGGAAGAGACGAATCGGGAGGCTGAAGGATAGGAGCCTCGACAACTAAATTCTTGAGAGCCTCGAAGGACTTAAGACACTTATCATCTACAAGGAACTCGGTGTCTTTAGTCAACAAATCTGTAAGCGGTCGGGCAATTTTACTGAAGTCCTGAATAAACCGTCGGTAGAAACCAACATGCCCCAAAAAAGACCGCAAATGTCTCAAATTGGACGGTGGATTGAGTTTTCTAATGATATCCACCTTGGTTGGATCAACCTCCATGCCCCTGTTGGAGATGATATGACCAAGGACCGTCCCCTGAGTCACCATAAAGTGACTCTTCTCCCAAGATAGTAAAAGGTTTACCTCTATGCAGCGCTGAAGTACTCGATCTAGGCAGTCAAGACAAGCATCGAACCCATCGTTGTAGACCGAGAAATCATCCATGAAGACCTCTAAGAAATCACTTATCATATCCGAAAAGATGGACAACATGCACCTCTGGAATGTCACCGGAGCGTTACATAGACCAAAGAGCATCCATCTGAAAGCATAAGTCTCAAATGGACAGGTGAATGTCGTTTTATCCTGGTCTTCGGGCGCAATGGCCACTTGATTGTATCCGGAATACCCGTCAAGAAAACAGTAATGACTCTTCCTAGCTAGCCTCTCGATAATCTGATCAATAAATGGTAGCGGGAAATGATCCTTCTTGGTAGCCTCATTCAATCGTCTGTAGTCCACACAAACCCTCTAAGAAGTGGGTATCCGGGTGGCTATCTCCTCTCCAGACTCATTTACAACTGTAATGACACCCGTCTTCTTAGGTACCACATGTAAAGGACTAACCCATTTAGAGTCGGAGATGGGGTAGATAAAATCGGCGCTCCACCATTTAGATATCTCTTTCTTTACTACATCTCGAAGATTCAGGTTGAACCGTCGTTGGAACTCACGCGATAGCTTAGCGTCCTCTTCGAGGTAGATACGGTGGGAGCACAGGGCCAGACTTATCCCCTTGAGATCAGCCACACTCCATCCTATTGCCTTGCGGTTGCGTTCAAGAACCTCCATCAAACGAGATTCTTGATCTCCAGTCAAGTCTGCTGAGATAATAACTGGGTGCATATCGGGCTCTCCTGCAAGGAATCTATACTTGAGCGACTGCGGTAAAGGCTTCAATTATGGCTTGGTGAGAGCTGGCAAATCTGGCTTCCGATATGTCTGTGTGAAAGCAACCAGGTCTGCATGTGAGAACTCTCGTTGTTCCTGTGATTCTGACGAAGGGAACCTTGTTGGTGTGTCTATCATATGTGGGGGCTCGCTCTGCGTCCTCTCTGTCGGCTCATCGGGAAACAGACATGGCAAATATGCATCGAAGTCCTTCCAATCAAAGTCTGTCTCCGAGGGATCTGAATCTGAACAATCATCAGTGTCTCCAATCATTACACAACTATCAGCCTCTATAGTGTCATCTGCCAAGGGTGTGCTCTCCGAACTCTCGTCTGCTTCAAAAGGTGGGTACTCTGAGTCTGTAGACAAGGCAAGGGCTCGTGCTTCTAGATCTTCCCAAACTGCTTCGTCATCGGTCATCACAAAATCGCGCTCTTGGTGGATGTCTAACTCTGCATCTATCGGCTGCACTGTGTCACTGCATGGATCTGAGCAGGCTGAATCTCTCGCTCGAGTTTCGTCAATCGTCTCCATTTGTATACTCTCGCCCTCTACACAAAAGTACACCTTCCCACTATCATGGTCGGTCACTACCTTGGGTGTGGCCAAGAATGGGCATCCTAGTATGATGGGGGCATCGGTCACCGACTCAGGGATCTCCATGTCCAATACAACAAAGTCCATGGGGAATTTCAGGCCCTGAATGGTGACGACCACATCTCTTAACAACCCCTTCGGCCTCTTGATAAACCTATCAGCAAACTGAAGGACTGTCCGACTCCGAAGGAGCGGGCCGAACTCGAATCGGTCGAGCAAGGCTGCCGGAAGGAGGTTGATAGAAGAGCCGATGTCTAATAGAGTACGATCGAATGGCTGCTCATTAATCTGGCATCTGACATATGGAGCTCCTGCATCTGGGTGTTTGGCTAGCAACTGATTCTGAATGGCACAACATGTGGCACGGGTGAGCACATGGATGTCTCCTCTGTTGTTCCGCCTTCTCCTGCGTACAGTGGTCTTTTCTCTCAGGTTCTTTTGGAAAAGGGAGATGTGCTCTAGTGCCTCTTGTAGAGTCAGTTGTATCTGAAATCGGTCTATCATCTGCTGGCTGAACTCTAACTGTTCCTTCTTTTTGGGATTTTCTGTTGTATTCCTCTTCGCCGAACGGAGTGCTTGAGGGAAGGGGATGGAGGGGGGCTCCTCAGACAGAGGGTTTAGAGAAGGTTTCTGGCCCTGTGAAGGACTGAAATCCATGCAAACATCATCATTCAACACACATGGACTCGGAATTGATGGAGAAACCTTTCCTTTATTCATTTTTTGGTCTTTTTCTCAGTGTCCAGAGATACAGAAAATGGTAGAATAGATGGTTGGAATACAGATGGACTCAAAATGGGGGCATCAGTACCACCCAAAGTATTCTCCTTTATGGCCTCAGCACCGCGCTCTGGTTCTTCATCAAAAATGGTGGCCTCAGCACCACCGTCTGCATCTGGTTCTATGACGGCCTCAGTCCCGTCGTCTGGAAGGTCATCCTTGGTGGCATCCGCACCATCGTCATCATTATCATTGTTGTGAGCGGCATCGGTACTGCTTCTCTCCTCATCTGGGGCTCTGGAATCTTCATGGTGTTGTCCCTCAGATGAGCTGCCACCGGCTGGTTCCCTACCGCTCCAAAGTGACACGAAGTGAGTATCAAGCATAGAATGCATGTCATTCAAATAAGCACTAGGAGTGGTATCCTCTGTAAACTGTACCTGCTCAGACTTTCTCTTCAAGTCATTCAGATTTGGCTCGCTCTGTGCAGGTGTGGTGGCTTTCCCTTTGATTATGTCCCTCATTTCCTGCCGGAACTCATCCATTTCTCGTCGGAAAGATGCATGTTGTTCGGAGAGCAAGCAGGCGAGATCATCAAGTGCTGGGTTTTCCAAGACAGATGTGGAAGAACCAGGAGTGTTCCCTTGCTGGAACTGAGGTTACTGGTGAGATTGGGAGTACTACGGCTGGTAAGGCTGCTGCCGCTGCCTCCACTGATGTCCCTGCCAAGTGTGACGAGGATTCTGCTGATACTGCTGTTGTGGTTGTTGGGAGTATTGGGGCTGCTGGTGTTGGCTACTCTGATTGCCCTGAGCTGGAGGCTGCTGCTGGGATGAAGCACCTCCGGTGGACCAACGGAATCCTGGGTGATCACGACGAATCTCAGGCTGTTGGGGGTACCGGTCATACCATATCCCGTTGAATTCCATCAACGGCTCTTGCTCGAAGGGTGGAGGTGGTAGTACTGCCAAAGGCTGATCTGGTTGATAGACCACCATCTGAGTGTCCTGAGATGGTGGCTGCTGTGAGTAGTGTGGCGACTGCTGTATCGGCACCTCCTGGACATGATGAACTTGGCGGTACGCTGGAGGTGGTGGGGTAGAACGGCTACCTCTGGATTCAGCCAGCGACCTGGGAGGCGGATGTGAAGATGATCGTGCCTCCTGAATACTGAAGATGTGAGTTTTCATGTCGCTCATGGTCTTAGACAGTTGGTCTATCTGTGCCAGACATTGGCCCTGCTTCTTCTCCAAAATCTCGATGCGGTCCAATTTCTCACTAATTATGCCCATGTCAGCTGCCGCTGATTCATCTTGTGTTGTTGCTGCTGACGGAGTGTGGTTTCCGGCATCGATCCTTGCAATGTGGTGGTAAGAAGTGGCTTGTGGTGGGACCTTGGAGTTTGTGTAGTTGTGGCCCTGGGACATCACTGTAGAGTTTTCTGCCATCTGTTCATAGATGGCCCAGACCGGTTCTGCATCCTTGGAAAAATAAGATCCCCCACACGAGGCGTTGACAAGCCCATGCAGCTCCGATGTCAGCCCGCAAAAGAAACTTTGCACCAGATTGGGCTGTGATATTTCGTGATGTGGACATCGGTCTATGAGCTCTCTAAAGCGATCCCACGCTTCATGGAATTGTTCGTTGGGGATCATAGTGAAATTACTGATCATTGCTCTAGCTGCATTTGTTCGGCCGAGTGGGTAATACTTGTTCAAGTACTCTTTCCGGAGTTACTCCCACGTGTCGATGTACCTCCCCAAATGTTTAAGCCAATAAGAGGCTCTATCAACCAAGGAGAAGGGGAAGGAAATCATCTTGATGGTATCCTCCGTCACAAACATGTCATGGATCGTACTGCATATCATCTCGAACTCTTGCAGATGGAGGTGAGGTTCTTCAGTGGCCAGCTCGTGAAACTTGGGCAGTGGCTGAATGGTGTGAGGGCGAAGCTCGAAGTCACCATAGATGGGAGGAAGTCGGATCCATCGGTGTGTGAGGGTTGCACCAGGGTTGTGTAACTGCCTCATGGTCCTTGGAGGAGGCCTCTCTTGGTTGGGTTCTCCTCCTCCATCCTCTGCGTTGGGTATTTCACCGCCCTCGTTTCTTTCCTCTCGTCCTTCACGCATCTCCCTCATGATTTCACCCATGACAAATCCCTGGTCTCTGATCTGTCTCTGCATTGTTTCCAGGGAGGCTAACAGTGAATTGTTGATGGCTGCCTGATCATACATGTATGGAGGTGGTCTCGGCTCATTTGGGTTTTCCTCTCTGCCTTCCATTTCTGGTGTTTCTGCAAAGTCAAAAGAATCCATCTCAGGTGCCGTCAAATGTTCTGAAATCTATTCTGTACTAAATTCTGACACCACTGGACTGATAGAAGAAGAAGGGTGGTCGAGGGGGAACAGGGTGGACGTAAACTCGGGCTCGGAGAGTGGGTCTGGACTCCCCGAAGCCAACCTAGATGAAAAAGGAGGAGTGCTCGATAGCGGTGCCACCAGACGTGGCCTAAGGGATCTCCTTCCAATCATCTTGATCTTAGAGAAAGGCGGATGAGATCTGGATTGCAAACAAGATGTGAAATACAAACCCCCAATTCACCTACATCACTCTTGAGCTGATGACCGTGAGTGTTCGGTCTGTTATTTTGTCAAATTTTATTAGGTGAACAGTCAATCTATCAGAGCGTTAGAGTGAGCTGTTAGGTACCCTACTTTCCTAGCCGACTGTCCCGATCCACGTTAGATCTTTCCCAGCCAGTATGAATTGCGGACCGTAACCCGGTTGTTCCCGCAAATTCAATCTGCTAAGGACGTCGCGGTCCGCTTTACCGGTTACCGAAGAGATCCTCACTGGAGAACGACTAACCACGATCAGTAGTCAACCAGAATTTTAAGCGTGGCTCTATCCTAGTGGCGGATCACTCTCTCGCAGCAGATAAATCAACCAGAATTTTGGTGGGATGAGTTTTAAGATCAAGTTTGCATTAGCCGTCCCAATTTTATGATTTTCACTTTTTATGTATTTTTCTGAATAAACATCGTCTAACGAATTTTCCAATTTCCTTTTTATTTAAAGTCCAATAAAACTTGGGGAAGGAAAGCGGAAAAGCCGATGCAGGGTCAAAATCTATGATGCATGCAAGGATAGGGATGGGTACCTTTTTGCTATCACTCTACATGCAAAGTGATCCACGCATAAATTAAAGACAATAAATAAAACTACCTAGATGCATGCACGAAGAAATCACCCTAAGATGAGTAACTTCTATTAACGTGAAGAACAAGTAGCTAGGACTAGGAAGAGAGTCCAGAGTCCGGTCTCGGGAGCCGATCGGTGTCCACCATAGTGGATCCTGCCAGCGCTGTATACGACTCCTCTCGGCACGCGGTCTCTAGTCCAAGTCAATAGCCTTTTCAGTTGATTTTTAGCCAAGTCCAATTATGATCTATAGGTGCAGTCAAGATATTAGGGATTGGGCCTTAGCTTCTTAATTCATCATAGTCAACAAAGATTCCTAAGTCTAGGGTTAAATCCTCGGGAAACAAAATAAAATAAAGACGAGAAAGCCGCAAAAAACACATAACCGCGGTGAGCACCCAAGTGAACAAACACTTGGAAATTAGGCCCGAGTGTCTTAGAGAGTCCAAGTTATTACAAATTAAGTCTCTCTCTCACTTCAAATTACAAAATTTTAAACTACGAAAATTCTACAAGAGATGATGGTCTTCTCAAGCCTCCAAGTTCTCTTTGGTGCTAAGCGAGCCTTCACGTGGGTGCCCAAGCGACTAGGATGGAGCGCTTCCCTCGCTCGGTGGTACCTCGCACAAAATCCTACAAAAAGGGTGATTAGACCAGTCAAGCAATATAATCAAACAAATAGGTAATAAGATAGGAAAATATCCACAATCAATCACAAAAGAATGCTCTATATGATGTTGCTCCCCGGCAACAACGCCATTTGATGAGGCCAAATTTCGAGGGTCTAAATGTCTCACACAAGACGGAGACAAAGTTGCTGAACCGACCACTCAGAAATCCGGACTACAATCAACAATTAACCCACAACAATCAAATAAGACAATCAAAGTGAATGTGCGGAGTTAAAATTTATTATAACTCTACAACAAAGATGTGTATAGGTGCAAGTACGTGTAGAGGTCAAACAAAGGGAGCAGACAGGTAGAACGGGGCAGAATTGCTCAAAATGTGTGAATGTGAATATTTGCCTATAAATGCTACGTTTTTGTGGGTTTTTAATTTCATATATTTTTTTTACTTTTATTAAATTTATATTTTTATATTTTGATTTTAATTTTCTAATTTTCTAATTTCTTTTTTTATATTTTATATTTTTTTGTATTTTCTTTTTTTTCTTTTAAAAAAGATATATACAAAGTAAGAGAAAAGAGGAATAAAGAATTTATAAAAAAATATGTAAAAATAACCAAAATTCAGGGAATAAAATATTTTTGGTATTTTTATATTTTTCTAATGTTTTTGTAATTTTTCCAAAGTTTTCCTATTTTTTTGGTTTTTTTAAAGTCAAAAATACTGAAAAACAGTGAATACAATATATATGCGAGACAAAAATATAGAAATAAAATAGCAAACAGGAGTGAAAAATTTTCAAACTAATTTTTATAGATAGATAATAGGATAAGAAAATTTCAGAGATAGGAAACATAATTTTTGGAGTTTTTATGAATTTTTTAGATTTTTACGAATATTTTGAGATTTTTGTTATTTTTAGGGGTTTTCTATTGTAATTTTTAGTGATTTTTGGTCAGAAAATAGAATAAACTAAAACACACGAAATATAATTTTTTGGATTTTTAAAAGTTTTTTTATAATTTTTATGTATTTTCTAATGCAAACAATGCTGAAAATGCATGTTTTTGATTTTTAATAAATATGAGAATGCAATAAAAATGCAAAATAAAAATATGGCGTTAAACTACAATGCAACAGGAGCCTATGGTATTTTTTGGTAATTTTTCGAGTTGAAATAATGTATGAAATAAATGCAAACATCCAAGCAAAAATACAGTACTAGCAAGGACATAAATGTAAATACATAGAAGTCCAAGGGCCTAATTACAATTTTACCAAAAATATATAACGTTAAAATTTATTTTCTGGACTAACAATAAATACCCAAACTCGGAGGGGGTTCGCTGCAAAATGTCCAACTCACGCGCACTGGGCACATGACCTGGCAGGGGTATTTTTGAAATTCCACAAAGTTCCAGGGGCTCATATGCAATTTTACGAAACTATTACAACATAATTAAAAAGTTCATGGACCAAATCAAAATAGACAAACCCCCAGGGGGTCACTGCAAAATACCCACCACCCCACATGCACGAGTCACGTGAGGTGATGTGGACTGGACCTAAATGCAAATATGGAAACTATGGGGGGTCTAGATGCAAATATTACAGAAATATTTAAAATACAATTAAAAATTTATGGACTAAAAATAAAAGCAAAAATGGCAAGGGTGTCGGTGCAAAATACCCACGCCTAATATCCTCGTGCGTGATCGAACAGCTGTGGAGCGCCCACTTGACACATGGCGCTTCGAGGTTACATGATGACATTTCACGCTGGATGGTGGAGATTAGATCCTCGGTCGAAGATCCAACGGTGGTGGCGCAGTGCGATCCAACGGCTGAGATCAGAACTGGAGCTGCGGCTCGATCGAATGGCGGAGAAGCCAAGGGGAAGAACGGGGAGGAACGCCGGCGAGGCGAAATTCCCCGAGCTCGATCTCAGGTCTCCGGCGATGGTTCGGCTCCAAAATTGAGCTGCGGGCTCCTTGAAGGTCAGGCTATGTGCTGGAGGTCTCGGGTTCGTCTGAGGAGCGTCGTGGCGCGAGCGCGAGGGCGGCAGAGCTAGGAGCTCCAAGTGGCTCCGACGAACTTCGCAAAATGATCTACAGATGATTTGACCATGCTTTGACCTGCAAATAACTCAAGACCAACAAGGGAAAAATGCCTCAAGGGTCGGTGAAGCGGATGGCGACAGGAAGCGGCGGCGGCGCGAAGTGATGGTCGGAGCAAGCTCCAGCGAGATGATCGTGAGGGTGAATCGATAGATGGAACTCGGGTATTTTTTGGGGGGTTTTGATCCTACGGCTAAGGGAAATAAAATGCGAAACGAAAAAGGGGGAAAAGAAGTATACCTCGATGGTCGGAACCAGAGGTGGGGGAACCTCGACGTCGGAGGTCGGCGGAGGTAGTGGAGCCGATTCAAGGCTTCCTCCACTCGCCTGAGGGTACGGCTGCGGAGCTGTCACCTCCAGCAATGTCAAGAGCGCAACAGGGAGAAGGATTGATGGCCAAGAAAGGTTCAAATCCGAGCTTGAAGATGGCGGTTCGACTATATACAAGATGGTGGCGTCTCCTTCAAGCGAGGGACCACGCACAAATGATGGGGATTTTGTGTGATTTACAGGCATGGCGTGGGTTAGTGATGATCAGGGAAAGTTTCCAACAAGGAATCGAGCTGAGACGACGAAGAGATTGGGCTCGGAAATTGGGCGAAATCGGGCTCGAATCGAGCTGTCAGATGGTGGCAGACCTCGGTCAGGCAGTTGACCGAGGTCATCAGACGACTGCGCCTGGTTGGTCCACGTGGACCAACCACGAAATTCGGAGCTGAAATTATTTGTAAATTCAAAATAAAATAGTAAATGAATTTATTAATTTTAGGTTATAAAATAAAAAATGTTTCTTATTTTATAAAGAATTTTATGGTGATTTTTATTTTTTTATGAGGTATATAATTACATGTTACCTTTTATGCTCTATATAGGTATATATATCTATATATTTTATTATTTTATTTTTATTTTGTGTATTTAATTTATTTATTTATGTTTATTATTTTATAAATTTATAGAATATTTTTATACACTTCAATATATTTTTATTTTATTTTTTTGATGTATTTTGTACACTTAATAAAATACATGTATTAATTTTATAAGAATAGGTATAGGTATTACACCTAGGTATGCTATTTATACAAGTATTTTATTTTGTATTTCTTTTGTATTTTTATTCTGAAATTATTATACACATAAATTATAAATAATATTTACAAAATTATAGAAATGAAAATAATGAATAAATAATAAAATGAATATTTTATTCTGTACAAGTATACAATAGGGGTCCAAAACTCAACTTTCAAACTGTAGCTCCGCCAGATGCGAAACCACCTTCACTAAATAGCTTATTTTAAATTATACACAATTAAAGGTGAGTTTGATGCGTTTTGAGTTTTTATTTGCAAGATACAGGTCTGGGAAGTTGGTATTTTTGATTTTTATTCAGATCATAACTTTTCATCTGTATAGTATTTTTGCATGAAATAAATTTTGTATTTTTATTTATTTAATTATCTACAACTTTCGTGTACAAAGTTTCTTTATTTGTGGTATAAAAAGTGGAACCAAAATTAGGTCTCAAAATGAATAAAGAATGAATGAATTAAAAGGAATTTTATTGTATTTTGGCCCTTATCTCCCCCTACTTTGTTCCTGGTCGACCTATTCATCAAGATGCCTAGGTCTCAGGGTTTTGGGTCATAAAATATTTATAATATTTTATTCTTTTTCTTTTCTTTTTTTATTCTATAATTTTAGCTTTAAATACAGTATTTTATACACTATTTACATGCACATGTGTGAATGCTAAGATGCTCTAATTAAGGGTATTTACATGCATTTGTCAGGGTTTTTGAGGCCAAAATGATAGAATAAAGATGATGACATGTGGATTCATCAGCGGTTCACAGTAGAAGGCTCGTCGAGGTCGAGCTCCAGCAAACTATGAACCAGGTAGATTACGCTAATACACACAGCTAAATCTAAAATAAATACAGGAAATCAAACCTAGGATTAAAATCTAACTACAAAGCAAGAAAACATACCTCGAGTCATCCGAACCCAATGAGATGCTACGTCACGACAGTGCTCCACCAGAGATGGTGGAGATCACCTCCACACTACTCCTCCACGCACCAAAGTGAAGGAAGAGTGAGCTATCACCTCACTCGGGCCTAGGAGCTCGAATTTGGGGGGATAAAGTAGGTAGAAGGGATTCAAAATTGGGAGGAAGGAGAAGGATGGCTTATGTGCATGTGACTGGACAGGAAGAAATAACGAGGCGAGGAGCTCAGCACAGTGACGCAATCCCTGATAATTTGATTTAGCGTGATGATGAAGGAATCGTTCCAAAAGGATGCTTTAATCGAGCTGTAAAAATCAAAGAAAATGAGTTAAAGCTAGGTCTGTCAGAACCTAGAACCTCGGTTAGAGAGTTGACCGAAGTCAACTAAAGGTGCAACCTGGTTCGTCATATAGACCAACTAGAAAAAACCTGACCCTAAATTATTAAAAACCGATAACAACTAATAAATTATTTAATTAATATTGTGATTATAAAATAAAAAATGTTTATTATTTTATTTAGTGATTTAATATGATTTTTATTCATTTTTCGAGTTTATTATTACAAATTAATTTTTTGGGTTTTATTTATAGGTATATTTATCAATGTTTTGGGTGTTTTATTTTTATTTTATTTTTTTTGATCTTATTATTTTATTTTCCTATTTCACATATTTATAACTTATTTTTATATACATAAATATATTTTTATTGTATTTATCCGATATATTATGGTCACTAAAATAAATATAGGTGTATATCGTATAAGTATAAGTATAGACAATTCATAGATGTATTTTTATACATTATTTTATTTTTGTATTTTGTTTATGTTTTTATTCCATTCTAGATATTTACAAGTATTATAAATAATATTTAAAAAAACTAAAAATATAAAAATAATAAAGAATAATTAAATGAATATTTTATATATGTAAACTATACAACAGGGGTCCAAAACCTCACTTTCACATCTTAACTTCAAAAAATATGAAACTACAATTAAAGATGATTTGATACATTTTGAGTTTTTATTCAGGAGATATGAATTTGGGAAGTTGGGATTTTGGATCTTATTTTGAATATAAAAAGTACATTGTATATTTTTTGTATGAAATAATTTTATATTTTTTTTATTTTATCTACAACTTTCATGTATAAAGTTTCTTTATTTGAGGTATAAAAAATAGAAAATAAAATAGGTCTCAAAAATAAATTATTGATGAATAAAAGAATGGGATTTTTATTGGATTTTTGGCCCTTATCTCCCCTACTTTATTTATTGTCGACCCAGTTATCAAGATGCCTAGGTCTCAGAGTTTAGGGTCATAAAATACCTTTGGCATTTATTCTTTTTCTTTTATTTTCTTTATTCTATAATTTTGGCATTAAAACAGTATTTTATACAGAACAAATATATAATATTAATTTGTATAAAATAATGCTATTTACATGCATTAACTAGGGTTTTTAAGGTCGAAATGATAGAATAAAGGTGATGAAATGGAGATTCGTCATTAGGTTTAATTTCAAATTCCCTTTTGACCTAGAGCTTGAGCTCCAAGCGAAATCATTGTGATTAGACTATTCTTTCCCCTGATTTAGATGCCACATTATTTCCTATCACATTCTCCAAGAGATCCCCTATGTTTTCAATCCAGATCGTTCAAGATCTGGAGAATCAGAGGTCACCTCTCTTCCTCTCGCCGGACCTTCATCGCCCCTCCATCCCACACAGCTTCTCGCTTCATCCTCCGACCGAGGGGGTAGCCCTTGAGCCTTGAAACTTTTTGGTGCAAATCTGAGTTTTCAAGTATCCATCCGAAGACGTTGATGCACCTTAAAGAGCTCCAGGTCAGCTGGAGCTATCTAGAACTCCAGATCCTTGTCTGAGCCACCTCAGCCTTATCGGAGGAGAGCGACACGTACAGAAGGCCCTCAAGAACTTGTAGCCGCTGTCAGATCGAGAGAAGACCATCGGAGCAAGGAGAAACGCAGGATCGAATCTAGCCCGACTAGGGTTCTTACACTATTCTTTGTAAGCCCTCGCTAACCGTTGGATGAAGAACACATGCTAGATCTAATAAGGGCCATCCATTTTATTCGAAATGGTATGCGACCAGGGCCGTCTGATCCTCCACGTGGAGAGCGGATGACGATTGGATCAATTGGAATTAAGTAGGGCAATTTGCATAGTCACTCTCCGTCCTTTTTGTATTTCTTAAATAGTCTTGTAAATATTTTATTGCGTTCAAAAGTTAGTGGAAAAATTGCAATAAAGCCATTGTTACCTACAAATATTGCAAGTAGGTCCATTATCATCTCAACTCACATCGTCCCCCACGTGAGTTGGGTAAATTGCTTGTATACCCCTTGGCTTTATGTATTGTAATTTAATATATAAAAATTAAGTTGCAATTCAAATTTGGTGATCTTTTTGCATGTGCCCCCTTGCATTTAATTTATATTACATAAATGCCCAACAAGCTTGATTAGTTTTTATTTTTACATTTCTATTTTATAAATATACTTTTCATGCTCCAAATTATGTAATAATAGATGGAGATGCTTGATTAATTGATCATTTACGCCCATATTTTATTTGGCATTTTTCATGCATTTTCTTTTTATTCAAATTAAAAGACCATGTCTATTTATGTTTGCTTAAAAATATAAAAAATTATGAAACGTAGTTTAAAAAGTCTAAAAAATCACTTACTACTTATTATTGTATTTTATCAATACAAACAAAAAAATCACAAAAAATATCAAAAGAAAGTCCTAAAAATTACAAACCCTTGCAAACCCTAAAAAATTATAAAATATTTTAAAAAATTCCAAAAAAATTAGTTTTCTATCCTATATTTTTATATATACTATTACTACATATTAAAATTCATTTTAAGAGATTTCGGACTTATTTTCTATTTTTAAATCTTAAAACAATTCGACCTATTTTAAATAGTCCATGATTTATGTATTTTGGACTTTAAAAATTTATAAAATTAATAAAAATCGCCAAAGAATTTCCAAAAATAGAATAATATGTGAAAAACACAAAAATATTTTATTTTAAAATTTTGACTATGTATATAGCTATATTTATAAATAGATTTTCTTATATTGTATTATATATATAGTTATATATTATTATTATTATTTATTATAATTATCCAAATATATTTTAAAACCCTTTATAAAATAAAAAGGATTGATCTTGATTGTATTTTTTATTTTTCTATATTTATTATATATATTACATAAATTTTACTTAATTATGCATATCACATATATGTACTTATATATACCTTATATATATTTAAAAAAAGGAAATTAAAAATCAGAAAAAATATAAAAAGAAATAAAAATTTGAAAATAAAAAATATAAATGCAAAAACAAAAAATACCAAAAATTAAATGTCTTAAAATCCACAAAAACATTAAGTGAATAAACATTGTGCAACTTAGTATATACATATACATTATTTAGCAATAAATAATAATACTGCTACACAACCTTATTACTTGCGTTCGACACCCTACTCGTACTTGCACTATACACATTTACTCGTAGGGTTGATAATAAATTCTGATCCACACACTTAGTTTTATTACTTGAATATATATTATAGTTAACTCTTGAATTTATCCGGAGGGCTTCGCGTAGTAGTGACTGCGGTCCTTCATTGTGAAGACCGCACGACCGCTCCTCTAGGTCATCTCTGGGTATTAAAGTTATCTAATATTGTTTCTCTCGAGAGGGATATGAAGCTAACAACAACCAAGGGATTGAAGGTGGAACTAAAAAATACAACCACTAGGATCAGTTGCAGCTCCGAGCGACCGAAGGAGGCTGTCAGTAGGAAGAGCCACCGATTTTGTCTACACTACCATCGCCAAAAAAACCAAAAATGAAGAAAAATGGAAAATAAAAAGAAGACCCCACTCACACAATCAAATGATGCCAAGCAAGATGAGATGAAGGAAGATCGAGCAGTTTAGGGTTAAGGTAACATGCACAAAAACATGCTCATCGTTCATGATAAAAATTGTTCTCTACAAAGTATTGAAGTGTTACAAAATCAGCTTATGCATTAGCAGTCTGAGCACAATGGTTCTATTTTTAGTTGTATTCATATATATAATATAAACATTCAAGTACTAATAATGTACAAGTCTATGCTACTTTTGTACAAACCATATTTGTAACACCATAGTGGCCAACCATATGGCTAAGATGGAGAAGGTTTGTGAGTTCCTTGAATAACTATTCACTCACTAGACCATGATACCCACTTAGAGTCAGCACAACCCAAACAATTTCAATCTTCAGAATAAGCATGGGCATTTGACCGGGAATAGAGCAGGAATGCCATCTAACTATGCCAGATAATGAACATGATTATCACTTGTTTTGTAATCTTTTTTCTCTCTGGAGGGGTAGGAAGCTAATGACAACAAAGGAGTCGAAGGGTGGGACTAAAAAAAATGCAACCAAGAGGATTGGTTGCATACTTCGCTGACTCCGAGCACAAATGATTTTGTTTCTAGTGGTAGTCATGTATATATTTCTAATCATGAATGTTGAGGATGATACTTTTTGTGTATATTCACTCGATATTTTCTTTTCCACAAGCTTTATTGAGAGAAAAAAGAATAAGAAAAATACCAAAAAATATCTCCATTGATCCAGAGATGTAATGTGCAGAGAGAACATATTCTTCAAGATCTCCCTGAAAGAAGCTTCGGAACACTTCCATGCTTTATATAAAGGATGGAATGTGAGATGCTGATAACACGATATCCTGCGAGGGTCACCATGAATGATATAAATATGTTGTCGCTGAGGCAACCGCTCGCAGAATACCGGTGTTAATCAGCAATTAACCCACAACAAAAGAATACATAAATTAAGTCCAAACAAAATGTGAATTAACATTTATTACTCTACCACAAAATGTACAGTGACTAAGCATGTAGAGGTCGAACCACAGAGAGCAATACAAAATGCAATAGCCTAAGATGTGCATGTACCACAGAGTCATCCTTCTGTGAGTTCTATTTTTGTGGGTTTTTATTTATTTATTTATTTATTTATTTATTTTATATATTTTTTATAATAATAATATGTAATATATATAATTTATAGAATATAAATATATAAAGATATAAATATCCCTAGAGGGTAAGTATATAACATATAATACATACATTAGATATATATAGATATGTAAATAAACATTTTTTTAATTTTAAAATTTTACATATTAATAGACATATATATGTATATGTAGATAATATATATTTTTTCAATAAGGGAATATATATAATGTAGAGAGAGGGGTCATATAGTATTTATAAAAATATACACAAATAGTCAAAAATTCAGAAATAAATTCTTTTTGGTATTTTCATGATTTTCTACTGTTTTTTGTGATTTTTGGGTATTTTTCAAAATATTTTTGGTATTTTTAAATATCAAAATATTGGAAAACAGGGAGTTGGATACTGGCTGGGAGCAAAATAGAAGTTAAAAATATAAATCAGCCACAAAATTTTACCCAGCTATTTTTAAAAGAAAGAGGATAAAATATAGAAACTACAGAACTTGAATTTGCAATTTTTAGGATTTTCTAGAATTTTTTATATTTTTTGGAAGTTTTTGAGTATTTTTAATTTTTAAGGTTTTTCTTTTGAGATTTTTAAGGATTTTTGGACTGACACTTAATTAGGATAAAATAGACCCTAGTTAATTTTTTTGGAATTTTTCGAGGTGTTTTACTATTTTTTTGGTATTTTATAAACTAGACAGTAAATAAAATGCATGTTTTTTATTTTTAATAAATGCAAAAATACAACAAAATTAAAATCTAAAAATATGGCGTACAAGAGTGAACTAACAGGAGCCTATGTCCATTTTTGCAAAATTCTTCGAATTAATATGAGGCATAAAATAAATGGATAAAGCATACAAAAATACCTGGCCTGGTAGGGGCATTTTTGCAATTAAAAATAAACTCAAGGACATCCATGCAAAAATCACTACAGAAATAAACATTTACTTTTATTTTCTGGGCCATTTTACAATTAATAAAACCTGCCAGGGTTAAAGTGCAAAAGTCACGTGCCTCATGTGGGACTACACGTGAGGCGCGGACGGACCAATGTGCAAATATAAAAACTCCAGGGGGCGTACTGCAAATAATACAATCTATTTACAACGTGGCATTTTATTTTTGGCATTAAACTATAAATACAAAAAGGCAGGGGGTTATGTCTGAAATTTACCCCAACAGGCGTTTCATCCTACGGCTGGTCTTCGTCCACTAATCCACGTGTCGCGCATCTGACGGTGGACACCGGTTCGCCGATGAACGCGTGAGATTAGATGCGCCTTGCATCTGACGGTTGGTGCAGGCGTTCATCGGACGGCTCTCGATCAATCTGGGGCTCGCCTCCTGATCCGACGGCGCTGGGCGTGTCTGGAAGAACAGGGAAGAAGCTCACCCCCGGCGAGCTTCGATCTTGAAGCTTGGGCTCCTCTGGGTACCTCCCTCGCATCTGAGATGTTCTGCACGTAGCAGGAGGGCTTCCGCGTCGTCTGATGTTCTTCTCATGGCTCCTGGAGGTCCGAGGCGCTGGGACGAGGTCGATGAAGGTTCGGACCTCTAGGAACCTCTTCCTGGTTCGATTCAAGCCCAGATGGGCTCCTTTCTTCACTGAACCTGCATAGGAAGAACCGGGGGAGCGAGGGCTACCTCCTCGACCCGGGGTTTTGAAGCTTTGCAGCAAGATGGAGTGGGGCGGAGGGGCTCCGGCGTAAGGCGGAGGTGGAGCCCCGATTCGTGAAGACCACAGATCCTCGGTTGAACAAAGGCGATAGATCGATGGAGAATGCGATGGGGATCGAAATGGGGTGCACGTGGCGGTCGGACATGGTTGAGTTCACGGTGAAGAAGTCGCTGGAGCGGAGCTCCGACGAACTTCGAATTTTTGATTTTAAGCTACGATGATTAACTAAATACTAAACTAACAACGTGAATCAAAAGCTAACATTAAAACCTAACTAAAATGCGATAAAGAAGCAGCTCTTATACCTAGGGGGCACCTGGGAGCAGGACGGACGCCAGAGCTCCACCGCGTCAAAATTGTCCCTCCTCCGGCCGATTCGAGGTGCTGGAGCACTCCCCCTGTCACGAGGAACGTCCCAGGATCGAAATCAAGGCATTTTGGGTGGGTGAAATTGGCCAAATTTGAGGAAGGGAGCGGAGCTTCTTATTTATAGACAATGGCCTGGAGCCTTATTGACCGGTGATTATTGCTTAATCCAATGAGTATCAAATTGATCCAAGTTATCGGCGTGTATCAGTGATCATCAGAGATCATTTCTTGTGAAGAAAGCGAGCTCGATCGATGGATGGGATGGCCGTAAAAAAAGGAAGAAATCCGGAGAAATGACAGTTCAGAGGCGCCAGGTCCCGGATGGGACAGTTGACCGGGCGGTCAACAAGGGTTGGCGCCCCATTGGTTCACGTCGGCCGCAAGAAGACAAAACAGGAAATTTTGCTCGAAATTGATTTATTTGACATAGTAAATTATTTTTTTAGAATTTTCTTATAAAATAAAAATTGTTTATTAATTTATGTAGTATTTATTTATGATTTTTATTTAATTTTTCGATGTATTTTATTATGGTTTTATCCTAATAATGTGTATATGTATGTATTTACATGTATTTTTGTGTATTTTATTTTTAATTTGTTTATTTTATTTTATTATTTTATTATCTTATTTTATAAATTTATAATTTATTTTTGTGAGTGTGAGGGTATTTTTGTTTAATTTTTATGAGTTTATTTTCATTTTTAAATAAATAGGTATATGTATATGTAGGTATACTTATAGGTCTTTTACCTATATATTGTATTTTTTAATGTATTTTCTTGATTTTTATTTTGGATTTACATTTTTAATAAGTTATATGTAATATTTACATTATTATAAAAACATAAAAGAAGAAAATAATTAAAGAATGTTTTTCCCTTTTATTTATGTACATACTTGATCATAGGTATTTTGCCTATTAACTTGTATATGCTTATTTTATTTTATTAATCCTTTTTAGTTTTATTCTAATTTTAGTATATTCATGTATTATATACATTATTTACAAAATTCTAAAAATATAATTTGATAAAAATAATAGACAAGGAATATATTGAATATTTTAATCAGGTAGGCTGCACAATGAAGGCCAAAAACCTAACTCTTGCAGATGGACTCCAAAAATTATGAAACCAATTTTATTAAATATTTCTTGGAAAGCTATATACAATTAAAGGTGAGTTTGGGTGATTTGGAGTTTTTATTTGCAAGATATGGGTCTGTGAAGTTGAGATTTTGGCTTTTTATTCTGTGTATAAAATGTTCACTGAGTATTATTTTTACACAAACTCAATTTTGTATTTTTATTTGCATTATTATCTACATCTTTCATGAACAAAGTTTCTTTATTTGATGAATAAATAATTATGTACAAAATAGCTGTCAAAAATGCATAAATAAATGCATGAATAAATGAGGTATTTATTGTACACTGACCCTTATCTCCCCCTACTTTATTCCTTGTCGACCAATTCCATGCTGGCCTTGGTCTCGGGGTTCGGGTCATAAAATATCTGCAATATTTTATTCCTTTTTCTTTTCTTCTCTTTATTCTATAATTTTGGCATTAAACACCTTATTTAATGTATAATTAATACAATGAATGATGAATGCTATTATGTACAATTTGATGCTCTTTACATGCATTTGCTGGGGTTTTTGAGGCCAAAATGATAGAATAAAGGTGATGAAATGGAGATTCATCACCCCCCTATACTTGCCTTTGCTAGTCCCTAGCAAATACTTACGCAATAAGTACGAAAAGAATAAAGAAAAGAAAAAGGAGAATTAAAGAAGGATAGAGTGAATAGGGGTGCTTTCAATGCAATGCATGTCTTTATAAAATCTGAATTTGGAGCTCCTATCAGACCTTGGCTGGAGATGTGTGTGGAACCTAGTCGGGAACCAGCTCTAAAATACAACAGCCTTCGATAGTCACAGAACTCGGTTCAACCCACCTCAATAGCCTGGTCAGAACTGGTCTACATCATACGCAAACCCTTATAACTATGAAGCTGACTTGTACAGTGTAAGTGATGGTGGCCCTCCCCAACTGAAATGACAAAGGAACTGACTTCTCCAGAATGACAACCCAATGATTCCCCAATCCGACAGCTCTTTCCTCGAGGAGCAGGGCATTCCCTTCTAAGTTCAAGTGGCAACCAGCTCAAGAGGAGGGGGTGAAGAGAAGAATGGACGGTAACCAGTGTAGCTACCTATCCTAGGATGCAAGACGAGTGTAGTCAAGTCATCCAGCTGTAGGCTCACATATTTGACTTTGGAACTCAAGCTTGCTTATTGGCTTTACAACATATGTACATACTTTGCAGGCATTTTATTTTTGTACAGGCCTGACCATTTTTTTTCAACATACTATTCATAGCAGCATTTACATAAGGAGTTTTTCCTCTTGAGCCAGTAGACTATCCCTCTTTTGAAGCTTTATGGCAACCCACAATCTCTTGTCTTTAGACCTCATGGCTATTGGACCAGGTTGGGGTGCACTTCCCTCCCTAGACGAGGACGAATGTTTCCACCCGTGTGCGTCTCAGACTGGCAAATCCAACCCCCTCACCTCTCTAACTGAGTTGAGCCAAGTGAAAGGTGCAAGTGTCCAAGTTAGGTCATGGTCGGCAAGAGTCATGCGTGTGTCTTGAAAAGTTCTAGTTAGTCAGTTGAGGTGACTTGAACCCAGCCCTGATTTCTCAAAGAATTAAGTCTGTATAGACCTGAAGTACCTTAAACCTAGTTCCCGTAAGGCTCCAGTGCAGTTAGGTGCGGTAAGGTCTAACCAAGCTCCAATTTGAGACTTTATTGTACTGATTCAATCATCAAGCTCACTCAAAAAGAATATGAATGGTATGCTTATGCTATGCACAATGAATGATGCAATTTTTCACAAAGATTTTACAAGAATCAAAGAATCTTTTTACACAAAGCATTTTTGCAAATAGAAAGCTTGACACATACAAAGGTATACACAATTATTTACACGGACGTACCGCCTTATTTACAAAAGGTATCAATTTTCAAAGACTTTACAGGTTTTAATGGCGTACTTTATTCAGCTTGTACAGAAAGAATTTGATGTATTTGATTTACAAGTGTTTGTAATGATGCTTTTATTCCTCAGATCTAGTTTTGAAAGTAATTTTCGCAAATATAGTACACGATAGTTTTTGCAATCATTTACACACATTTGAAAACTATTTTTGCAAAGATTTTTCACACTATATATATACATTTTCCACAATAATTTTGACACACAATTTTCAAAACATTTGCACATAGGTTTTTCAAATCCTTTCTTTCACACAAAGAAAAGTTTTGCAATCCAAACAATTTTACACAGGCTGAAAACATTTCACAGCAAATTTTTCAAACAGTTCACACTATTTTTCAAATCCTACTGTATAGGTATCTGATGAATATGTGATTCATCACTTCAAAAGTCAAAAATAGAGCCTTGTTCCCGAGCAAATAGAGGCATATTTCCCTTTATATTGCATAAATAACATTCATGCATACATCCATAATTCATACATTTTAGCAGTCCATTTACATTTAAATAAGAAGCCAAAAATCCCTTGTAAAATACCCATTCACTAAAATAACCTCTTCTCTATAATATGTACTCCTTAGTTAATAATATAGGGAAGAATGCCAAAAATCCCCCTTGTAAAATAGTCAATAAAGCCCTAGAACCCCTGTACACTAAAATACACATAAAGCCCTCATACAAACTCTGAATTAGGTCTACTTACTCTTAGAATACTACACATTAAAAGACCTTTAAAATGAGACTAATTTCATTGAATTTGGAGCTCGTATGAGAAAGTTGGGTTTTGGGGCCACTTTGTATACTACATAGGTGTATAATTGTATCTTTGTATTTATATATCATATTTGACCTCATCTCCGTCTTTGGTCAACATGAAACTTTTAGATCTCATCGAGATCTACAACTTTTATGTTTTGAGTTTTTCCAAATATGGCCCCCTCTTCTCTCTACACGTATATCTTGTTCTAGCCACTCACAGCAGGCCACGTGGCGCCCTCTGGTTGCGCCACACGGCCCGCTTCCCCTTGCCTCATCAGCCTTCACCTCCAACCGTTGGATCCTCTTCCAGATCCAACAGCCCAGCTCTGCCCACGTGCGCCTAAATCCTGGACCATCAGATCATCTCCGGCCTTAATCCACGCCGCACATTAGCGCCCTCACCAGAGCCCTCCACGTGGCGCCATCTACACCGCTTGATCAGGCCCTTGATCTCTCCATCGCAGCCGCCCTTCCGTTGGCGTCCCTCGTCCGCTCGATCATTTCCATCTCCTCATCCAAGCCGCTCGCCCGCGCCTCGCCCAGTTCTCGCCACGTGGCGCGATCACGACCCATCATCTACGTGCCTTGATCTAATCACACACGTCCCCTTCCGCTTCGATCACCACCGTTGGATCACAAGATCCAACGGTGGAGACCTCGTCTCCTACCTCTGGGCGCCCCTCTCTCCCACGTTCCTTGCCTTGCGGGAGGGGCACCCCCTTTCTATTTCCGGTTGCACGTCAGCCACCCTCTCCGACCGCTAACACCCCCACGATGGAGACCACTCCTCCTCACCCTCGCCAGCTCCCTCGCTTCCCACGACCTCCACCATAGAAGCCCCACGTCGACCACAAACCTCACCTCATCACGAGCCAACCCACCAACTCCATCCTTTAAATACTACACCACCGGCAACCTTCAGCCGCATCCGCCACTCCAGAGAGCTTCCCTGAGCTCTGATCTTCCAGTTGGTGACAGCAATTCGGCGATTCATCGAGCGAAGAAGGGCTTCAGCTCCGACGAGATCCACGGCAGCTCCGCCGTGTCGCAGCCACTCCTCCAAGCAGCTGCTGGAGCTCGGGACACCACCGGTCCCTCGAGCGAAGACCTGGACCCCAAGCAGGAGGTCCAATCCCCAGGTGAACCCCCTCCATTCCTCCTCCGATCTTCTTCTTATTTTCCTTTTATTTTCTCCGATTTTATTACGCATCCACGATCACCTTCTCGCTTCCATTCCACCTCGCCGAGCTTTGCGTCGAAGTTCCCATCCTCGCTGACCCCTCCGCACCTTCCGACGACGCACGTCAACCTTCATCAGCTCCAGCTCCGCCACCTGGCCGGAGCACCGTCGCCCGACCGCCTCCCTTCGCCTTAGGCCTCGCCAACCATCTTCACTTCTTCACAAACACACGCACGAGCTTCGGCTCCTTCTCCAACACCTGCAGGTACTCCTCTTCTGATTGAACGGAACTTCACCAGAGCCAACTCGGAGCTTCATCGCCATCGCCAACCATCCACCCTCTGCCGCTTCTGAGACCACCGGAGGCTTCGTCGACCATCCGCGCATCTTCTGAGGCACCTCCAACTCGCCATCGACCTTCACTGACGTCGGGAGGGAAAGGCGGAGCAACAACAGCTACGCCGGAGCCCCGCCTTCTCCTCCGCAGGAGGCGGAGGGCCGTCGAGGAAGAAGCCCCAGTGGCCGTTCGATCATCTCGATCGAACGGTTCGCAGTCGGCCACGTCGCCCGCCCACCGGACTCGCCATCGACCGTAGGATCATCCTTGATCCCACGCTCAGAAGAAAGCCACGTCAGCATCTTCAGCCTCCATCGACCGTCGTTGGATCATCATCGATCTAAAGGCCCGAGGTCACGCCACGCGTCGGCACTGACACCCCTCGGATCCATCTTGATCCAAGGGCCTTCATTACGCCACGTAGCCTCGGCCCGAACCTCCTCTCCGAGCCTAGGTTCGGGTCGCACGAACCTCACTCCCGACCTCCAAAGCGCCCGAGCCTAGCTCCGAGCCTCCGCAGCCATCCGAGCCTAGGCCGCCCACGTGAGGAGCACGTGCGGCCTGGGTAATTTACACAGAGGCCCCTGGAGCTTTCCATAATTGCAAAAAGGTCCCTGTGAAGCTGAGCCCACGTGAGGAGCACGTGCCCTGTGTAGAATTTGCACAAAAGTCCACAACATTATAGGTAATTGCATTTTAGTCCCTGTCTGCATATTTGCTTATTGTATTTTTAATTTCATGTATTGCATTTACACCCCTGAGTTTGCACGCATCCCTAGGTTGCATTTTACATCATTTCGCAAATCTAAAAATTGCATTTTGTTGAGAATTTTGTCTTCTGTCTGCTGGTCCACGTGTCACATTTTTGTATTTTCAGTTGAATTTTTAATGAATTAATTGGTGAATTTTTGACATATTTTGCCCAGTGACACCTTTTAATTTGTAGTTAATTCTCTGAGCTTCCAAAAATCATTAAAAATTCACAGTAGCTTAAGGACATTATTCTTAACATGTCATAAAAATTTCATGACATTTGCTTACATATCGAGGCCTAAATAAATTATTCAGTGATTTTCTTAATTTAATTTTAATAAATTCATTTCACCATGAAATTAAAATCTGTAAATTTTCCTGGATTCCTTATCATTAGAGCTATCTTGGATAATTTTAGTTCTTGAAAAAATTGTGGTTTGCTATTTATTAAAAATTAAATATTGAAAATCACCCTGTCTGTTTATTTAATTCACAGTAAATCCATTTAGTGTCTGAAAAATCCAAAAACATTAGGTAGATCATTTTCACCATCATTAATCATCTGGCCAATTTTCATACTTTTTGGACTTCATTTGATATATTAATTAAATTGAAACGTTAAATTGGCCTGCATTTTCTGCATAAGTCTGCATAAAAATTAAAAAGACCAAAAAAAATACCTCCTCGAAAATCTGACACTTGGACGCTTGCTAAAATTTACCTAAGGAGATAGATGCCTCCCTGAGATCGACCTTGGACTCCACCAAGTAAAAAATATCTGCCGCTTAAAATTAACTTAACACTAATTGAGAAGTGGTTTTTGACTAGCCTCTCGTATCCGACTGCAACGAATCACTAACATTAATTTGGACATTAATTTGACTGAATTAACATAGGGTGCGGGACGCTTATCAAAATGGCGCCGTTGCCGGGGAGGCACGGCTTAGGTTAAATTTTAGCGAATTTTTGAGTGTTTGATTTTCCTTCCCCGGGTAGTCTGACCCCCGGTTTTCTTGTAATTATTTTCTCTCATTTATTTCTTGCATTATTTTATTTTTGTGTCACTCTCTGACCTCAATTTTTTTTTGTGCGAGGACCGCGAGGAGTCAACGACGCTTCGAAGACTTAACATTTAAATTTTCCTTGAGTGGAAGAGAGGCTTTGTATTTCATTTATTTCTTTTTCTTTTTCGCATCATTTCTAGCGGTTCCCGTTTGGGATCTCGCGTGTGTAAGTATAGTGGAACTATGTCCCGTGTGCTGTGTGGGTGATTGTAATTTAGATTGCACTAGCGGTTCCCCGAGCCAATCTAGGAATTGCTTGTGCTCGTAATTATTAGGACCACACAATACACTTAAAAGACACACCTAGACCGTAGTACTTAGTCAAAATTAAACTGTTCTTCACGCTAATAGAACTGCCTGTCTAGGAGCGGTTTTCATTGCTTGCATTTGCATGTAGAGTAAAAAGCTTTCAATTCTGTATTGCATCCTGCATAAAAAGCGAAGGGATCACTGTAAGTATTCTTCACTCAGCATAAGCATCATCGATTTTCGTGCATCGGCTTTTCTCGATTTCCCCCTCTGATTTTCTCATTTAAATTAAACAGGAAATTGGGACTGTCCGATAGGCGTGCTTTGTGGTGGACTTAATAAGTGATAACCTAACTTTTAAATCGGGACTGCTAAACAGTATTGACCAAAAAAAGAGGAATAAAATTTGAAAATTATTTGCGGGAGATTAATCCCTGACCTTGTATTCAGGCTGAGTGAAGGTACTTGAGTGTGTGTGAACACATTAAGGTAGAGCCCAAATCCCCGTCTTCCATATCACGTTCTAACTGATCCTAGCAAATATCACAAGCCGAATAATTTCAGATTCTTTGACTAGTACCAAGTAGCCTTCGCCTGTCTCAGGTAGATAGGGGCGAAATTGCGGTACATTGCGACAAGCTGCCAGTAACCCCCCGGGGTGAAGTTCCGGCCTTGTCAGCCTCCGCCTGCTTGCAGGTAGATAGGGGCGTGGTCACTGACTCCATCGGCTTGGGATAGGAGCGAAGAAAAGAAGGAGCGGCGGTATCTTAGGCGACAGGATAAACAGGGAAGACGCATCCGGCTCTGAGCCGACTTCCCTATAGGCCACGTAATCCTTGCTACTTTTGCTTGAATATCATACTTAAAAACTACAAGATTAATTGGACTCGACTTCGAGTCCTTCACGGTGTTGAGTGTGAACCCAGGGTCTTGGATTGTTCTTTTTGCTTGCTTCAGGTAGGAGTAAAATCCTATCTTCTTCTCTCTTCATCAAGATGAGTGACTGGGGAGATCTCGACGCGATATTCACTGATCTCTCTATGAGTTCCCCGAGTAACTCATCTTTATCGGTCCGAGCGCACCTTGGACCACCCAGGACTCATGACCCTCTTGAGTCCTGGTTCCCTCATGCTCAGGGTGGTTACTCTCAAACCAACCCTTTTATCTCCTCCGAGATTACCGAGGAAGACCGTCGCCTCGGTAATCCCTTCCTTGATCTGCCCTCTAACACCGATCTTATTTCCCAATCCCCAGAACTGGAGGGCGAGATGCCGCCAAGGATGCCACCAGATGAGGACCAAATGCGACAGATTCTTAAACGCCTCGCCGAAGCCGAACAGAAGAATGCAGATCTCACGGCGCGGATGGGACAGATCATAGTAGCTGGAGGGATCGACCGACTAATGGTCGATACCTACAACCCGGCGGAGAACGAGATCCAAAATTGGTTAGCACCTGCAGTTCCCGACCAGGCATTCGAGCTGAAGCCCCACTTCCTTAGTCTGCTTCCGAAGTTCAACGGAAACCTCAGTGAAGAGCCATACACCTTCCTCCGTGACTTCGAACTAGTGTGCAACAATCTTAGCCATCCCAATGTTGGCCAAGATTATATCTGGCTGAAGGCCACCCCGTTTGCCTTAGGAGATAAGGCTGCTCATTGGCTGAAGAACTTAGGGGTGGTATGTACTACATGGATGCAGTTCAAGGATCTTTTCTTAAAGAAGTTCTACCCTCTCAGTAGGACTAATCAGATGAGAACGAAGATCGCCAGCTTCACCCAAGGACCCAGTGAACCTTTCCATGAAGCTTGGGACAGGTTCAATGACTTAGTGCAGAAATGCCCATGCCACGGCATTTCGAAGGCGATCTTAGTCCAAACCTTGTTCTGTGGTCTAACCCCGGAAATGCAGGGGTTAGTCAGCGCCGCCTGTGGAGGAAGCTATCTGAACAAGAACGAGCACGCTGTATGGAAGATCCTAGAGCAGATGGCAGAAACCGGCAGGTCACAGGCCACAAGGGCCTATCAGTTGTCTCCCTCAATCTTATCCAATGAGACAACTCGAAGGACTGTAGCAGATCTGACTGAGGACCTCACTCCCAGCATGGGGATGATTGCTGACAAGCTTACCATGGTCGAGCAGATCCACAAGAGAGTCGCGGAGATGGAGTCTCTTTCGAGCCTTCCAAAGAGAGTGGAGGAACTCTCTGAAAAGGTAGCTAAGATCAAGCTACCTACCCCTTCTGCACCACCTGTACCTGTACATCGAGTCCATCTTGTACAGGAACATGCACCGGGGTCTCAGAGTAGCTGGGATCAGACTTATAACCAGCAAAACCATCATTGATGAGCGTAAAATTCGCCTCTAAAAATAACGATGAATAATGTTGTAGCACAGGAGGCGAATTTTGTTCAGCAAAAACCACAGTCTATGAATGCTGTGGAGTATTTGTACTTGGCAAGTGTACCAAGGTCGAACACAGGGACACAGCTGCTTAATTAAGGCTTTTGAATTTCGATTCGTGAAGTTCACTGCGATTTAATCTCAATTTCAGGTCCTCATGCAAATTATGATGCACTATGATATTTGCAAGGCGATGCCATGATGCATGCATTTTTTATTTTGTTTTTATGCAATTTAAAATGATGCATGGGCAAATAATGCTAAGGAATATGCATGAAGAATAAAATGCTACAATTATACCCTAAAATGTGAGCATTGCAATGTAGAATGAAATTAGAGTCTAATTGAACACTTCATTAAAAATCGGTCATCAAACCCAGCAAGACAGATAGAGCATGGTCCCATTTTTGACATAAAAATTCACTTAATTTAAAACAGTGTCAAATGAGACAAATAAGTATGCTAGATTGTAGAGGACAAAACAAGGATCAAAACGACACTAAAATCATGCAATTTGGACCTACGATGCTCAAGTTATGCTAAAAATAGTGCAAGGGCATAATTGTAATAAAAATGCGAGGAAATAAAGGATAAATATTGCATTTAGGTCCCTGGAGGGACCTAATTGCAAATAGTAAAAACCGCCTGGGCCTGTCTGTAATTTTCCAAATGCGCGCAGGGGCCTTTTTGTAAATCTTCAAACTCTGAGGGCCCTTCCCTGTAAAATACCCAGGCACGCACGTGGGGCACGTGCCTGGGGACCAAGTTGTAATTACATGAACTTCCGGGTCTTTCTTTGCAATTTACCCAGCACCTCACGTGCTCCGCACGTGAGGGCCCAGGCTCGGGAGGCTGGTTGAGGCTCGGGTCCACGTGTCATCTGCCTGTGGTTCGGATTGAAGCTCGGATACCCCGAGCCTATTGGTCTGGAGGGGAGGCTCGGGGTGCCACGCGTCTATATCTCGACCGTCCGATCAGGAGGATCGGACGGAGGCTGTACCACCTTCTTCCTCCGCGACCCACCGGAGTAGGCGGGGCTCCGGCGAGGTCGATAGAGCTCCGCCGCCTGCCGCAGACACGTCTGATGATCGGAAAAGTTAGCTGGGGGTGCTGCGAAGACGGTGGAACTCCGGCGATGCTCCAGGCGTGGTCAGAACTTGGAGTCGATGAAGCTTCGCCGGAGGAGAAGATCGTGAAGATGCTCCGGTCTGCACTCCGGCCAATGAACCTGCAAATCGTTAAAAGCATAGCCGAAGCGTGCGCGTGAGGGTTTGTGAGTGAGCTGAGGGCCGTGGGATGGCTGGAAGCGGGGGCCCGGGGTCTCCTTCTCCGGCGAGATGGAGGAGGAGGTGGGTCGTGGTGGTAGGGGGTTCTGGAGAAGGGAGAGTGGTCGGCGAGGGTGCTGGTGGTCGGGTGGAGCTCGTGGGAGGATCAGATGGGAGCGATGGTGGTTGTAGATGGCGGAATTAATCGGAGAAAAAGATAAATAAAGACAAAAAAATCTCCTCTCCGGAGCGAGGAGTTGGCGGAGGAGGAGGTCTGGGCTTGAGCTCAGATGAGCTCAGGGGTCTTCGCACGACGGGGGCGACCCTTCCCCGGTGCTCAGCGGCTCGCCATTGGCTGCCGCGACGTGGCCGGGGGCCACGGATCACACCGGGGCTTCGGCCGTCGACGCCCCCTTGCAAGGGCTCCTCCGCTGTCACCGGAGAGCCAGGGGCTCGGGCCGAAGCTCCCAAATGGTGGATGAGTGGCTCCGGTGGCTGGGGAGGGGTTTTATAGGTGGAGGAGGTCGGAGGTAACGGTGATGGAGGGACGTTTTCGAGGGGGGTTTTATGGCGAACGGTTTAATGGGGGTGAGTGATGAAGGTGGCGCGGGGATGTCGGTCGAACGGAGAAGCCTTTCGTGGCGTTACGACGAGGAGGTGGTGGCTGGAGCGTCGGCTAGAAATGGAAGGGGGCGGAGGATGCGCGAGGTGAAACGGCTGAGGAAGGGGAGGTTACGGAGGTTGACGACGGGTTTTGGACCGTTGGATCGTTCGATCCAACGGTCAGGAGGGGTGCGCTAGCGGAGGGATGGGATCAGATCAAAGATCTGATCGGACGGTGGCGAAAGGGGCGCTAGGGAACGGTTTAGATGTCTAGGAGGGAAAGATCGACGGCGGAGATGTGACGGGTGACGTGGAGCATTTGAGAGACGTTGGATGAGGAGGGGATCGTGCGGCTGAGGTTTGGGCGGAAGTGGGTGGCTGGGATTAAATCAGGAGTTAGATCTGACGGTTCCCAGTGGAGAGGTGATGGACGGCAAGGATGAGGGCGATGATGGAGTGATCTAACGGCCCAGGAGAGGGTCGGGTGGCGGGAGATGACGGGGGCCACGTGGGCGGCCCAGAGGGCGCCACGTGGCCCAATCAGATTAATTCAAAAAAAATAAATAAAAAAAAATATAAAAGAAATAGGTAGAGGCCGAATTTGGAAAAAGTCAAAACATGAAAGTTGTTCGTCTCGATGAGATCTACAACTTTCATGTTGGGCAAAAAGCCAAAAGAGGTCATCTGTACAAAAGCTATTTTTGGGGGTATTTTTAAGGGGATTAAAAACACCGATTTTGTGGTTTTGAATTGTTTTTGCATTTTTTAGTGGTTTTAAAGGTCAGTGAATTATAGACAACTTATCTACCTAATTTTTAGGGGGTTTTGAGTGATAAAATAATTACAGAAAAATAAGGGCAATACAATAATTAAGGTTAAATATAGACAATATAATACATGATAAAAATAGAGTTTTAGAGGTGATTTTTATTGGTTTGTTTAAGCAGGGATTTTAATACGGAGTTCTTAGCATGATGAATACGAGATTCATCATACCCCTATACTTAAACCATGCTCGTCCTCGAGCATCTAAAGAATGAAGGAGTCGGATTGATTCCTGACAGTGCGCGTGAAAAATACAAGGCCTGATCTTTCGAAGACCCTTGACCTAAGTGATCCTAAAATTCTGGGTTTATCCAAGCCTTAGAAGGAATCCAACTTCTCTGATTATCAGACTCTCTTTTTGTACATATAATATAAGGATATGTCATTTAGTGTACTGCATTTCATGAGAGCCGAGTCGATGCATCACCCAAAGTTCCAGTCCCAAAGACTCTCCTCTAGACCTAATCCTCAATACTAGGGAAGAAGTCTACTCTTGCTTCAGTCGTCCATCTCTTTAGTTTGTCAGACTTTAAAATGTAGATGGACGGCCAGATGATGGAGGTACATGGGATTGTGTATATTTTTCTCACCCTCACATTGGAACAAGGGGCCTCTCGAGTGCCTTTTACTCAACACATGTAATTTATTATTTGTTGATCAATGTGTCCGTCAAGAGAGTTGGAGTCGTCTGCACTTGTTTTTCTGGGAATACACCGGGGTGTGTCTTTTCTGAGTATCTAAGATACCTTCGACACCCAGACTTGTATCGCTTACGATGCAGGGCCCTTTTTGTGGTGTCAGCCCGACTCCTTGGTCCTAATTAGCGCTTGGTCCAAGTGGACACTTTAAAAATGGTTGGGAGCGCTCGCCATTGGTGGAAGCTCATTTGGAATTGACTTTGATTTTAGAGCTTTTCTTTGACATTTCATTTCTTTTGTTGGCTAGCTCCACTGCTTTTACCAAGAGATTGGCGCACACTGATCAACAAGTTCTTTAAGTTTCATCACACCCTGGCACTTTTAGGTAAATATCAAGAGATAGCATATGAATCTTGTTCACATACTGGCTAGGGTTTTTGCTGACACTCAGGTTTTCTGAAGCCTTCATTAACTTTATCCCATCCTCGAATATCATTAGATCAGATCTAAACTTAAATCCATGGTCCTAGTTCCTCAAGTGATATTTCATCTCAGCTCATCAATCATGCAGTTGTGGAAGTTACTGTGCTGATCATATTTTCTTGAAGGTAGAGATTAAGAGTGCAATATAGCACTCAAATCTTTCAAACCAGAGGAGTGTGGATATTTAAGTCAGGAAAACCCTAATGACTAAGGCATGTTAACTCAGACTCTCAAGATCCCAGAGATCCAGTGTCCTCAAAAATCCTCAAGCCATGCGTGAGTGTGATTGTGTCAGGAATACACCAACTCCACGGGTTAGTGAATTTTTGTGTGATTTTTATCTTTTGCAAATTTTTATGGGTTTTATAGTTTTTTTTTTGTCGGAGAGACAATGACTGACCCAGGCTCAAATAAATAAAAAGTATCCATTCTCAGCCAGTATGGGTGTAAGTATGGGTCGAGACCCGTGATCCTTAAGGACGGTGCCATATGCGGTGTCCTTTAAACCACCCACTCTGCTAAGGGAGACCGAGGTTCCCTCACTGAAAATGTTTACTAAGCCTAGTAGTCAGAGCCAAATTCCGAAAAACATTTTAAATTTTTCATTTTTTTCTTTTGAAAAGGGTTATTTACAAAGATTAATCCCTCAAAATTTTAATTTTTACAGGATTTTACTCAGTTCACTAGTTTACCAAAACCCAGCCCGAAAATTAAAAAGTTTTAAAAACGCGAGCTAAGGCTAAAGTAATATACAATAATATACGGTATACCCCCCTATACTTAAAATTTGCTATGTCCTCATAGCACAAGTGCCATGAAGCCAAGGCTCGGTTCAAGTACAGGGAGATATAGCGGAACTGAGGAGGAGAGTCCCCCTATACTTAGGCCAAAATTGGCCTAAGTACAAGAAGACGGGACGAGGGAAGGAAGAGAAGGCACGTCCCCCTATACTTAGGCTACAAATAGCCTAAGTAAGGTCTGTGTTAGGGGGGGGTGGGTTTATGATACAAGGGAGAGGAGGAGGGGGTTGGCGAAGGATATATATACACAGACAAAGAGAGAGACAGAGAGAGTAGAGAGATAGAGAGAGAAAGAGAGAGTAGAGAGAGAGAAATATACAGGGGGTGGGTGGGGGTGAATATGTGCAGTGTAGGTGTGTGTGTGTGTGTATGCAGGGGGGAAATTTTTTTTTTTTTTGAATACAATATGCAAGACTGAAAAAGAAATATGCAGATGCAAGTTTTTTTTTTTTTACAACATGCAATGCAAAATTTGACTGATAAAAATCTTAGAAATCTGCACGGCTTCTTTTGCGGCCTCTTCAGCTGAAGCTCCCGACTTCGCGCCTCCATGACGATCAGGCGTCCCCGATTTTCATGGGCCCTACCACAAAAGAGAAAAGTTAGAACTCCGAGAAATTAAATCAGCGAAATAATGCAAAGAAATGATGCATGAAATTAGGACCAAGAAATTACAAATCAAAATTCAAAAATTAAGCAAAGCCGTATCCCCGGCAACGGCGCCATTTGATGAGCGTAAAATTCGCCTCTAAAATAACGATGAATAATGTTGTAGCACAGGAGGCGAATTTTGTTCAGCAAAAACCACAGTCTATGAATGCTGTGGAGTATTTGTACTTGGCAAGTGTACCAAGGTCGAACACAGGGACACAGCTGCTTAATTAAGGCTTTTGAATTTCGATTCGTGAAGTTCACTGCGATTTAATCTCAATTTCAGGTCCTCATGCAAATTATGATGCACTATGATATTTGCAAGGCGATGCCATGATGCATGCTTAGGAGAAGGACTTACAGTGAATCCTCGCGTTCTTCATGCGGGATGCAAGACAAGGAATTTTAAATTTACACTAAATGATATGCACAGATGAAAAACGCCCTAAACAGATAGTTCTATTAGCGGGAAGAATTGTTTTAAATTTTTGGCTAATGTTGAACGATCTATAGTGCGTATAGTTAGTGAATGTGTGGCCTAAGAATTACGAGCACAATCAAATAATTCTAATCTAGCGTAGGTGCTCCTAAATTCTACGTCAAGCCACAGAGAGTCCAGTCCTGAATATTACAATTTGACAGGGTACAAGGAGAGAGGGACCCTGTGAAAATTGCGGAAAATTAAATCTATGCTACTCTCCCTCACAAAAATACAAATTCATCTTCTTCGCAGATCCTTGATTTATATCTGTAAATTCCGCTCCAGTATTCTGCAAAGAGAGAGATTGCAGTTAGTATCAGAAGAAGACAAAAGGGAAAAAAAATAAAATAAAAATGCAAAAGAGAGACAAAAAAAATGTCACAAAAACTAACTTCACAAAAATTAATTAAAAAAAATGATTCAAAACCCTAAAAATTCGCCGTTCCCCGGCAACGGCGCCATTTGGCTGTCACCGGCCGAGCTCTGAAGCTCCTGATGATGGTGGAGATGTGACGGGTGACGTGGAGCATTTGAGAGACGTTGGATGAGGAGGGGATCGTGCGGCTGAGGTTTGGGCGGAAGTGGGTGGCTGGGATTAAATCAGGAGTTAGATCTGACGGTTCCCAGTGGAGAGGTGATGGACGGCAAGGATGAGGGCGATGATGGAGTGATCTAACGGCCCAGGAGAGGGCCGGGTGGCGGGAGATGACGGGGGCCACGTGGGCGGCCCAGAGGGCGCCACGTGGCCCAATCAGATTAATTCAAAAAAATAAATAAAAAAAAATATAAAAGAAATAGGTAGAGGCCGAATTTGGAAAAAGTCAAAACATGAAAGTTGTTCGTCTCGATGAGATCTACAACTTTCATGTTGGGCAAAAAGCCAAAAGAGGTCATCTGTACAAAAGCTATTTTTGGGGGTATTTTTAAGGGGATTAAAAACACCGATTTTGTGGTTTTGAGTTGTTTTTGCATTTTTTAGTGGTTTTAAAGGTCAGTGAATTATAGACAACTTATCTACCTAATTTTTAGGGGTTTTTGAGTGATAAAATAATTACAGAAAAATAAGGGCAATACAATAATTAAGGTTAAATATAGACAATATAATACATGATAAAAATAGAGTTTTAGAGGTGATTTTTATTGGTTTGTTTAAGCAGGGATTTTAATACGGAGTTCTTAGCATGATGAATACGAGATTCATCAATCATGCACCCCCACAAGTGGAGACGGAATACGAGGAGCCTCCGCCAGTATACGAGATCAACGGGCTTTGGTATAGCCGTGACCCGGTAGTCCGGCAGATCGAAATGGGGAAGGATCAGCAGCACCGCCCATCCCCAGTCTACCAAGACACCAGGCCCGTTGCCATACCGCGCTTCCAGTCCAGGCCAGAACAGGGGTACCAGCTGCAACAGCGCACCTACCAGCAGGGGCCAGCACCGTCCCATCAGCAGCAGTATCGGTAAGGCCAGCAGGGCCAATACAGGACGGCATCAACACAGCAGCAAGCCCAGCCCACCGAATTGGAGTCCCTCACCTTGGCGATCCAGACCATGTCTGATAGGGTCCAACAGATGCAGAATGACTACCTGGACATGAGGACCGACATCAATCGGGTCCCTCGTAACCAGGACCAACAAATGGCGCCAAGGACCCCGATTCCCGCACAGGTTCAGGCCAACCCAAACAGCTTACACCAGGGCCAGAACCGACCTCGAGATCAGGTATATTATTCAGATAATTATTTATCTGAACATGAGATCCTTTCTTACGATAATGTGAATCATATGTCCCTCAGGAGCGGAAGGACCGTGACCATACCTGATCGGGCACGGGCGCAGAAGGAAGGAACCTCCGAGACTCTACCTGAGGAGAACTCGGAGGAAGAGGAGGAGGAGCATCACCACCACCAACACCGGCGGAAGTAGAGGACATCTGAGTCCTCGAAGCAGCATTCGCGCATCCACTTAGAGTCAGACGACACCGATGAAGAGCCTGCACCTCAATCTGAGGAGGATCGTCCTGAAGAAGCGGAAGAAGCGTCACCGGTTTCACCTCAGCATTTTCTTTTCAGTCAGAGTCCGAGTCCGAGTCTGTATCAGAGTCAGAGTCAGAGTCATGTTAAGAACTCAGTTCCCGAGATTAATGAGAATATTTCAGTTCCAGAACCTGAGTTGGAGTCAATAATCCCTTTCCCCCGAGCTCTCAAAGGTGGAAAGAAGAAAAACAAAAAATCCAAAAAGATGACCCTGAGATGGCTGAATTCTGCAATAAACACATCAAGGTCACAATCCCTTTTGACAAGTTCGTGGAAATGACCCCTGCATTCCAAAAATACCTTAAGGTGAGATGCACACCTACTAGGGTTAGCAGGAAGACCAAAAGCCGTGTTGAGAAACACGTTCTATCAGTAGCCACGACTTGTGCAATAAAGAACTCGTTTCCTCGGAAACGAAGAGACATGGGTGCACATTATGTAGTGAGTCATGTTGATGACATCACGTTTGCACGCACTCTCCTGGACAATGGTTCCTCGATCAATTTGATGCCCACAGCCCTCTATGAGCGGCTTAATCTCGGACCTCTTAGGAAATCTAGAGCTCTTCTACATTTTGCTGACAAATCTACTAAGAGGTCCCAAGGAGAGATAAGGAACATTGTGATCAAAGTCGAGGGGCAAGAATACATGGTGGACTTCACTGTCCTAGATATGGAAACACCTCGCAATTGGAGAGATTCCCATATCATTCTAGGTAGGCCCTTCCTCAGAACAGCAGGGGCCTTATTTGATTATAAGAATGGGAAGATTCAGTTCCAAACTCCAGGTGGAGATGAGGAACTTGAAATGAAGCAGACAAGATGGCAGAGACCGGACTCCGAATCCAGCACCGAGTACTCTTCTACCAGAACAGACTGCGAGCATGTAGACTTAGTTGGGCCATGGAGACAAAACCCAGCCAGCACCAATGTGTCCATCTCCTTTGAAGATGATCCAGTGTATGAGTCAGTCTGCGAGATCCTCAGAAATGAGTACAGCTCTGAGCCTGCATCGCCCTACATCTTCGATGACGTAGAGGCCCAGTTGGGCCTGTCAGTCCTTACATCTTTAGGACAATCGGAAGATGAGGATGACGAGTCGAACGAGGTGTTTGCCGATTGTATGGAGACTTTTGACGATCCGACTCCAGAGCAGAACTTGGTGGCAGTTATAACAGAAAATGATCCAGCCACTTTCAACACTGAACCAGAGCATATTGAGCCAGATTTTTTAGATGATCATACTATTCCTGAGCTCAAACCCCTACCCACAACTTTGAAATATGCCTTCCTTGCGGGCCAAGACAAGAAATTCCCGGTCATTATCAGTTCGCAATTGACCGAGGAGCAGGAATCTCGCTTGCTAGAGATCCTGGAGAAAAACCGCAAGGCGATAGGCTGGAGCATTTCCGATCTCCACAGGATAAATCCCGCTCTGTGTTCGCACCATATTTACTTGGAGAACGAAGCCAAACCCTCTCGTGAATTCCAACGTCGGTTGAATCCAAATTCACGAGAGGTTGTGAAAAAGGAGATAGAGAAATGGTGCGGCGCGGGTTTCATTTACCCAATCTCCAACTCTAAGTGGGTGGCTCCAATCCATGTTGTCCCGAAGAAGTCGGGAATTCAGACTACCACCAATGAGGACGGAGAGGAGATCGTGACGAGAGTACCCACGTCGTGGCGCGTCTGTGTGGATTACAGACGCCTGAATGCCGCGACAAAGAAGGATCATTTCCCCCTACCGTTCATTGATCAGATCCTAGAGAGACTAGCGGGGAAAGAATTCTTCTGCTTCCTAGATGGGTTCTCGGGCTACAATCAAGTAGCCATAGCTCCGGAGGACCAGGAAAAGACCACGTTTACATGCCCCTTTGGTACCTATGCTTTCAGGCGCATGCCTTTTGGGCTATGCAATGCTCCAGGTACTTTTCAAAGGTGCATGATTGCTGTATTCGCCGAAATGGTCGGCGAATTCCTGGAAGTCTTCATGGATGACTTCTCGGTCCATGGCGATTCTTTCGATTCCTGTCTTAGGAATCTGGACCGAGTCCTCAAGAGATGTTCTGAGGTTAATCTGGTGCTCTCCTGGGAGAAAAGTCACTTCATGGTGACGGAGGGCATAGTGTTGGGGCATGTCATCTCCAAGAGAGGAATGGAGGTTGACCCTGCCAAGGTGGACGTGATCAGCCGACTCCAGCCACCAACCAACGTAAGGCAGTTGCGGTCGTTCCTCGGGCATGTTGGATTTTATCGGAGATTTATTAAGGATTTTTCTAAGATTGCCCGACCGCTAACTGAGCTTTTAGGCAAAGACATGGAGTTTATTGTAGATCACAAATGTCTTGAGGCCTTTAAGCTTTTACAAGGAATGATCATGGACGCACCCATCCTACAAGCCCCAGATTGGTCTCTACCTTTTGAGATCATGACGGACGCCTCTGATTATGCTGTTGGGGCTGTGTTGGGACAAAGAAGAGATGGCGTCCCGTTTGCAATTCACTACGCAAGCAAAGTGCTTGATTCTGCCCAGCGTAACTATACAGTTACAGAGAAGGAAATGCTTGCGGTAGTGTTTGCCTTGGACAAATTCAGATCTCACCTAATTGGATCCAAGGTAACTGTGTTTACGGACCACTCGGCACTACGGTATTTGATGGAGAAGAAGGACGCGAAGGCGCGTCTTCTTCGTTGGATTTTACTTATCCAGAAGTTTGATTTGGATATCCGTGATAAACCTGGTAAGAAGAACGTAGTGGCCGATCATCTTTCTCGTCTCGAAGATCTTAATACTTCCGAGGTTTCACCAATTCGAGACTCCTTCCTTGACGAGTCGATTCTTGTTATCGACTCACTCCCATGGTACGCCAATATCGTGAATTATCTTGTCTCCAAGAAAGTTCCCAAAGATTGGCCCAAGAGCCAAATCGACCGACTAAAGTCGGATGCTAGACACTACCATTGGGAGGATCCAATCCTTTTCTTTGAAGGACCGGATTGTGTCTGGAGACGGTGTATTCCTCAGGAGGAATACCAGAGTGTCCTTTCTTTATGCCATAGCTTAGAGGCAGGAGGACACCACTCCGGGAAGAGGACCGCATGGAAGGTACTTCAGTGTGGCTTCTACTGGCCGACCCTGTTTCGCGATGCCACCGCCTTCGCGAAGTCGTGCCCAGTTTGCCAGACAATGGGAGGAACCGTTGGTTCCAAGGATGAGATGCCAATGCAGTCGGTCATCATTTGTGATGTCTTTGACGCCTGGGGCATCGATTTCATGGGCCCATTCCCTGTCAGCCAAGGGTTTGAATATACCCTTCTTGCGGTAGATTATCTGTCCAGATGGGTGGAGGCTATCCCAACCCGAGCCGCAGACAGCAGGACTGTCTGTAAATTCATTAGAGAGCACATAATCTCTAGGTTCGGGATTCCCAAAATGATGATATCAGACGGGGGTGGCCACTTTGTGAATCGGGACATGAAGAAACTCCTGAAGGACTACGGCATCGAACACCGTGTTGCGAGTCCTTACCACCCACAAACCAATGGTATGGCTGAGGTGTCAAATAGGGAGGTGAAAACCATATTGCAAAAGCTTGTCCGCCCGGACAGGAAGGACTGGTCTCAGATTTTGGATCAAGTCCTCTGGGCGTATAGGACTGCTTACAAGACACCGTTAGGCACCTCCCCATTCCGAATGGTATTCGGAAAGCCGTGCCATTTGCCCGCGGAGTTAGTGCACAAATCAAAATGGGAAATAAAAAAGGTCAACTGGAACACACACCTGGGTCAGAAACAGAGAGACATGGATCTGAATGAGCTTGTGGAAGTCAGAAACCGAGCATACGACAACAGTTTGGTGTACAAGGACAAGGTGAAGCGTTGGCATGATAGATATATCAGACGAAATACCTTTGTTCCTGGACAGAAGGTATGGTTGTTCAATGCTAGGCTGAAGATTTTCCAAGGCAAGTTAAAGTCTAAGTGGACGGGACCATTTGTCGTCCGTACGGTGCATGATAGTGGATGTGTCGAGATCTCAGATCTCGCAGATGACGCACCGACATTCCTAGTGAATGGACAGTTGTTGAAGCACTTCGTCGAATCCAACGAACAGCTAGTCCATGTTGAGGAGATTGTATTCATGCGCGAGACAGATATAGCAGATTCATATTGAGCCGCGTATGAGACCTTGCAGCAATGAACTCCAGCCATCAGCAGCATCTTGAAAGATTCACACCGACTCATCTGTGTATACCATCAATCTTGTACATCCTATCCTTTACCCCCGCGATTCTAGTAACCCATCCCCACATCATCGAACCATTATCTTGGACTATACTTAGGATGACCAGATCCTAGGTATAGGGGGGAGGGGTCACCTGAGTTGGTTCTCTGTACATTCTCCAGATCACATTGGTCCTCATACTAATTTCCTACCGATACTTAGGCTGACCTGAGCCTAAGTATAGGGGGGACCGATGCCCGCATTGATACCCATCCACTACCCATCTTTCCCTCGTCCGTCCCATTTCTGATCTTCTTCTACACTTAGGCTGCCAGAGCCTAAGTATAGGGGGGCGAGACGACTTCTATACTTTTTGTTCCTTTAGCTCTCCTACGCTTAGCACGAGCTATGTCTTTTTCCTCGCTCTTCGTGCTCTGAGGACATAGCACACGCTAAGTATAGGGGGGCGTGTATATATTACATATATACTTTACCCATAGCTCGTACTTTCGCGTATGTTTCGCATATTTTTGTATATTTTACAATAATTATGGGTGGGTAAAAATTGGAAAAAAAAAGTGTACTTTATGTATAATACTTGTATAAAAAGTTGTAAAATTTGTTGTAAAACATGATGTATACCAGAAAAATAAAACAAAAAGGCTTCTTATTTACTCATGCATATCATCTCTGCATCCAAGGAAAGAAAAAAAAAGAGTCTTGCATTTTCATAGCATGACATCTCATTTCATCTGCATACTTTGCATATGCAAAGTGAAAAGCTAGTGGGTTCTGGACCAAGTTATGAGTAGATATTGAGGATGGACTTGATTTGACCTTAATCCACCTAATTTCAGAGGAACCTTATAGGAACTGGAGTTAAGATTTCTCAGGTTAAGTGACTTAATTCTTTGAGTCCGCAAGTCTATGTTCACATGTCATCTTGATTAGACTAAGTAGAATATCTCGTGCATACGCAGGATTCTTTTAGATAATGACCTAACTTGGACAAGCACTATGCACGTGGCTCTTCATTGATGAGGTGGTGAGGAGGTAGAATCCTTTAGCTTGGAGTAGCACACGGGTGGAAACATCCATCCTCCTCTAGGGAGGGTAGTGCATCTCAACCTAGTCCGGTGGTGTTGACGTCTAAGGACGGGATGTTGTGGGTTGCAATAATGCTTCAAAAGAGGGATAGTCTACTGACTCAAGAGGAAAAACTCCTGATGTACATGCTGCTCTTTTTGGAAAAAAAATTGCAAAAACTCCAAAAAATCAGACAGGTTCAAGAAAAAAATATATACCTATCGGAGACTGTATACTAGTAAAGAAATGCAGCTGGATGACTTGGCTACACTGGTCAGGCATCCCGGGATAGGTAGCTACACTGGCTACCGTCCATTCTCTTCTCTACCCCCTCCTCTTGAGTTGGTTGCACTTGAACTTAGAAGGGAATACCCCGCTCCTCGAGGAAAGAGTTACTGGACCGGGTTATTGAGTTACCTTGTTAGAGGAGGCTGGTTCCGAGTCATTTCTGATGTGAAGAGTTACATATCACTTACACAGTACAAGTAAGAATCATAGTCATCAGAAATTTGCGTTTGAGGATTTGTTCTGACCTGACTATTGAGGCGTCTTGAATAGAAGACTTGTGGAACTTGAAGTCTGTTAAGTCTTAAGTTCAGGTCCAAATAAGGTTCCGCCACACAACTAATCCAAAGGTCGAGTCAGGCCCCATTTTTAACTTTTGTTCATGACCTTGGTTTGGAACCCAAAATCATTTCACTCTTGCATTTCATTTAGTTGCTCGGGGACGAGCAAGGTTTAAGTATAGGGGGTTGATGAATCTGTGATTCATCACTTCAAAAGTCAAAAATAGAGCCTTGTTCCCGAGCAAATAGAGGCATATTTCCCTTTATATTGCATAAATAACATTCATGCATACATCCATAATTCATACATTTTAGCAGTCCATTTACATTTAAATAAGAAGCCAAAAATCCCTTGTAAAATACCCATTCACTAAAATAACCTCTTCTCTATAATATGTACTCCTTAGTTAATAATATAGAGAAGAATGCTAAAAATCCCCCTTGTAAAATAGTCAATAAAGCCCTAGAACCCCTGTACACTAAAATGCACATAAAGCCCCCATACAAACTCCGAATTAGGTCTACTTACTCTTAGAATACTACACATTAAAAGACCTTTAAAATGAGACTAATTTCATTGAATTTGGAGCTCGTATGAGAAAGTTGGGTTTTTGGGCCACTTTGTATACTACATAGGTGTATAATTGTATCTTTGTATTTAAGTATCATATTTGACCTCATCTCCATCTTTGGTCAACATGAAACTTGTAGATCTCATCGAGATCTACAACTTTCATGTTTTGAGTTTTTCCAAATTCGGCCCCCTCTTCTCTCTACACGTATATCTTGTTCCAGCCACTCACAGCAGGCCACGTGGCGCCCTCTGGTTGCGCCACGCGGCCCGCTTCCCCTTGCCTCATCCGCCTTCACCTCCAACCGTTGGATCCTCTTCCAGATCCAACGGCCCAGCTCTGCCCACGTGCGCCTAAATCCTGGACCATCAGATCATCTCCGGCGTTAATCCACGCCGCACATTAGCGCCCTCACCAGAGCCCTCCACGTGGCGGCATCTACACCACTTGATAAGGCCCTTGATCTCTCCATCGCAGCCGCCCTTCCGTTGGCGCCCCTCGTCCGCTCGATCATTTCCATCTCCTCATCCAAGCCGCTTGCCCGCGCCTCGCCCAGCTCTCGCCACGTGGCACGATCACGGCCCATCATCTACGTGCCTTGATCTAATCACACACGTCCCCTTCCGCTTCGATCACCACCGTTGGATCACAAGATCCAACGGTGGAGACCTCGTCTCCTACCTCTGGGCGCCCCTCTCTCCCACGTTCCATGCCTTGCGGGAGGGGCACCCCCTTTCTATTTCCGGCTGCATGTCAGCCACCCTCTCCGATCGCTAACACCCCCACGATGGAGACCACTCCTCCCTCACCCTCGCCAGCTCCCTCGCTTCCCACGACCTCCACCATAGAAGCCCCACGTCGACCACAAACCTCACCTCGTCACCAGCCAACCCACCAACTCCATCCTTTAAATACTCCACCACCGGCAACCTTCAGCCGCATCCGCCACTCCAGAGAGCTTCCCTGAGCTCTGATCTTCCAGTTGGTGACAGCAATTCGGCGATTCATCGAGCGAAGAAGGGCTTCAGCTCCGGCGAGATCCACGGCAGCTCCGCCGTGTCGCAGCCACTCCTCCGAGCAGCTGCTGGAGCTCGAGACACCACCGGTCCCTCGAGCGAAGACCTGGACCCCAAGCAGGAGGTCCAATCCTCAGGTGAACCCCCTCCATTCCTCCTCCGATCTTCTTCTTATTTTCCTTTTATTTTCTCCGATTTTATTACGCATCCACGATCACCTTCTCGCTTCCATTCCACCTCGTCGAGCTTCGCGTCGAAGCTCCCATCTTCGCTGACCCCTCCGCACCTTCCGACGACGCACGTCAACCTTCATCAGCTCTAGCTCCGCCACCTGGCTGGAGCACCGTCGCCCGACCGCCTCCCTTCGCCTTAGGCCTCGCCAACCATCTTCACTTCTTCACAAACACACGCACGAGCTTCGGCTCCTTCTCCAACACCTGCAGGTACTCCTCTTCTGATTGAACGGAACTTCACCGGAGCCAACTCGGAGCTTCATCGCCATCGCCAACCATCCACCCTCTGCCGCTTCTGAGACCACCGGAGGCTTCGTCGACCATCCGCGCATCTTCTGAGGCACCTCCGACTCGCCATCGACCTTCACTGACGTCGGGAGGGAAAGGAGGAGCAACAACAGCTACGCCGGAGCCCCGCCTTCTCCTCCACAGGAGGCGGAGGGCCGTCGAGGAAGAAGCCCCAGTGTCCGTTCTATCATCTCGATCGAACGATTCGCAGTCGGCCACGTCGCCCGCCCACCGGACTCGCCATCGACCGTAGGATCATCCTTGATCCCACGCACAGGAGAAAGCCATGTCAGCATCTTCAGCCTCCATCGACCGTCGTTGGATCATCATCGATATAAAGGCCCGAGGTCACGCCACGCGTCGGCACCGACACCCCTCGGATCCATCTTGATCCAAGGGCCTTCATTACGCCACGTAGCCTCGGCCCGAACCTCCTCTCCGAGCCTAGGTTCGGGTCGCACGAACCTCACTCCAGACCTCCAAAGCGCCCGAGCCTAGCTCCGAGCCTCCGCAGCCATCCGAGCCTAGGCCGCCCACGTGAGGAGCACGTGCGGCCTGGGTAATTTACACAGAGGCCCCTGGAGCTTTCCGTAATTGCAAAAAGGTCCCTGTGAAGCTGAGCCCACGTGAGGAGCACGTACCCTGTGGAGAATTTGCAAAAAAGTCCACAACATTATAGGTAATTGCATTTTAGTCCCTGTCTGCATATTTGCTTATTGTATTTTTAATTTCCTGTATAGCATTTACACCCCTGAGTTTGCACGCATCCCTAGGTTGCATTTTACATCATTTTGCAAATCTAAAAATTGCATTTTGTTGAGAATTTTATCCTCTGTCTACTGGTCCACGTGTCACATTTTTATATTTTCAGTTGAATTTTTAATGAATTAATTGGTGAATTTTTTGACATATTTTGCCCAGTGACACCTTTTAATTTGTAGTTAATTCTCTGAGCTTCCAAAAATCATCAAAAATTCACAGTAGCTTAAGGACATTATTCTTAACATGTCATAAAAATTTCATGACATCTGCGCACATATTGAGGCCTAAATAAATTATTGAGTGATTTTCTTAATTTAATTTTAATAAATTCATTTCACCTTGAAATTAAGATCTGTAAATTTTCCTGGATTCCTTATCATTAGAGCTATCTAGTATAATTTTAGTTCTTGAAAAAATTGTGGTTTGCTATTTATTAAAAATTAAATATTGAAAATCACCCTGTCTGTTTATTTAATTCACAGTAAATCCATTTAGTGTCTGAAAAATCCAAAAAAAATAGTGTAGATCATTTTCACCATCATTAATCATCTGTCCAATTTTCATACTTTTTGGACTTCATTTGATATATTAATTAAATTGAAATGTTAAATTGGCCTGCATTTTCTGCATAAGTCTGCATAAAAATTAAAAAGACCAAAAAAATACCTCCTCGAAAATCCGACACTTGGACGCTTGCTAAAATTTACCTAAGGAGACAGATGCCTCCCTGAGATCGACCTTGGACTCCACCAAGTAAAAAAATATCTGCCGCTTAAAATTAACTTAACACTAATTGAGAAGTGGTTTTTGACTAGCCTCTCGTATCCGACTGCAACGAATCACTAATATTAATTTGGACATTAATTTGGCCGAATTAACATAGGGTGTGGGACGCTTATCAGTATCTATCATGATTTATTAATCAGTATATACAAAAGAAGGAAATTGTATTTGATGTATACTATGGTTTTGGCTCTTATAAGCTTTATTTGGGATTATGCTTATTGTTGTATGAGAGATTTTCGTGCAGACTCCTTGATGAATCTGTGATTCATCACATCAAAAGTCAAAAATAGAGCCTTGTTCCCGAGAAAATAGAGGCATATTTCCTTTTATCTTGCATAAATAACACTCATGCATGCATCCATAATTCATGCATTATAGCAGCTCATCTGCATTTAAATAAGAAGCCAAAAATCCCCTGTAAAAGACATCTTCATCAAAATAACTTCTTCTCTATACTATATATATATATTCATTAATAAAACAGGGAGGAATCACCCTTGTAAAATAGCCCAAGTATCCTGAGAACCCCTATACATTAAAACACACATAAAGCCCGCATACAAACCCCTACTTAGGTCTACTCACTCTTAGAATATTACGTATCAAAAGACCTTCAAAATGAGACTAATTTCATTGAAATTGGAGCTTGTATGAGAAACTTGGGTTTTTGGGTCATGTTGTATGTATATTTATGTATCTTTGTATTTATGTACCATATTTGACCTCACCTCCGTCTTTGGTCAACATGAAACTTGTAGATCTCATCAAGATCTACAACTTTCATGTTTTGACTTTTTCCAAATTCGGCTTCCTCTTCTCTCTACACGCATTTCTTCCTCCAACCATTCACAGCAGGCCACGTGGCGCCCTCTGATTGCGCCACGCGGCCCGCTGCCCTTTGTCTGATCCACCTTCGCCCCCCACCATTGGATCGCGCTTCAGATCCAACGGTCCCTCTGTGACCACGTGCGCTCACTCCCTCAGCCGTCCGATTATCTCCCACTTCTCATCACCACCATCCGATAGCGCAGCGCTCTCAGCCTTCCACGTGGCGTCATCTACGCCGCTCGACCGCGCCCCCGATCCTCTCATCACAGCCGCCCATCTTCCAGCGAGTCTCGACCCTCAGATCAACTCCACCCTTTCATCTGGGCCATCCATTAGCGCCTCGCCCACAGTGCGCCACGCGTCACATCTTGAGCCCTTCGATCGCATTCTCAGCCCTTTCATCTGAGCCGTTAGCTCCCCAATAATCTCAGCCGACCGATCGATCGCCAAGGACTGATCAGGACCGCCCGCCCGCGCCTCTGCCCCATCACGCCAAGTGTCGGCTTCCTGACCATTAGATCGCATCGCCTTGACCTGATCTGAGCCGCTCGATCGCGCCTCGCCACACCGCGCCACGTGGCGCTCTCATGACCCCTCATCTGGGCATCCCAGATCTAATCCTAACCGATCGCTAAGCGTTGATCTCCACCGTTGGATCCCAAGATCCAACGGTGGAGACTTCGTCTCCTACCTCGGGTGCCCCCTCTCTCCCACGATCTCTGCCTTGCGAGAGGGGCACCCCCTTCCTATTCTCGGAAGCACTCCCTCCACCCTCGCCGGCCGCTGACCTTCCCACGACACACCCCACTCATCCCTCTCCCTCGCCAGCTCCCTCAAACACCACCATCTCCGCCACACTCGCCCCACGACAGCCACCAACTTCGCCACTCACCCACTCCAGCCGTCACCTTCATCCTATAAATACCCAGCCTCCGGCCACATTCAGCCCCATCCGCCACTCCAGAGAGGAACCTAGAGCTCGGAGCCTTCGATTTGTGACAGGAATTGAGTGAATCCTTGAGCGAAGACGGCCCTTCTTCTCCGGCGAGATCCACGGTGCCACCGCCGTGTCGCAGCCGCCCTCCGCGTAGCTGCTTGAGCTCGGGGCTTTACCGACCTCTTGAGCGACGACCTGGAGCTCAAATCTGAGCCCCAATCCCCAGGTAATCACCTCCATTACTCCTCCGATCTCGTTCTTCTTTTCCCTTCATCTTCTCCGATTTTATTCCCTGTCCACGATCATCTTCACGCCTCGCCTTCACTCCGCCGAGCTCCGCGTCGAAGCTCTCATCCTCGCTGACCCCTCCGCATCGTCAGACGCTTCACTCCACCGTTCATCGATCACTAGCTCCGCCACTTGGCCGGAGCAACGTCCCCCGACCACCTCACTTCTCCGTAGGCCTCGCCAACCAGTACCATTTCTCCACAATCGCACGCACGAGCCTCGGCTATACGTCTAACACTTGCAGGTACTCCTTTGATCATTGGCCGGAGCCTCACCGGAGCTCTCCTCGAGCTTCATCGACTCAGAGCTCCAGCCCTCCTCCAGGGATCCAGAGACCACCGGAGCCTTCGCCGCGCACTGACGATTCTTCCGAGCAAGGTGGGGGCTGATGAAGCTCACCACCGGAGCTTGACGACCGAGGCGGAGCTCGGCTGCTTTCACCGGAGCGCAGCCCTCTCCTCCGCAGGCGGCGGAGGATCGATAGAGAAGAAGGAGCAGCAACCGTTCGATCCTCTGATCGAACGGCCCTCGCCTCTCCACGTGTCCACTTCGCCGCCCTCATCAGCGACCGTTGGATTGCCCAGGATCTAACGGTGATCAGCCCGCCGCATCATCAACATTGGGAGAAGACAGGAGCCGTCAGATCATCCCAGATCTGACGTATCTTGATCGAGCCACGCGTCTTCACCGACACCCCTTGGATCCATCTTGATCCAAGGGCCTTCAGGCCGCCACGTCGCCTTATCCGAGCCTCGGCCTCCAAGCCTAGGCTCGGGTAACCCGAAGCTGCACCGAGGCTGGGCCGAACCTCCAGAAGGCCCGAGCCTCCCTCCGAGCCTCCGACGCCCCCCGAACCTAGGCCGCCCCACGTGAGGAGCACGTGCGGCCTGGGTTATTTGCATAGACGCCCTTGGAGCTTTCAGAAATTGCAAAAAGGCCCCTGTGAAGCAGACATCACGTGAGGAGCACGTGGTTCGTGGAGAAATTGCATAGAAGTCCTGCATAGTATCGGTAATTGCATTTTAGTCCCTGTCAGCATATTTACTTATTGAATTTTTATTTTCCAGTATTGCATTTACACCCTTATGTTTGCACGTGTCCATAGCATGCATTTTTCATCATTTTGAAATTCTAAAAATTGCAAGTTGTTGAGAATTTTGTCCTCTATTTGTCTGTACACGTGTTTGATTTTTGTTGGCTTAATTGAATTATCAATGAATTAATTGGTTCATTTGAGACATATTTTGCCCAGTGATGCCTTTTGATTTTTAATCAATTATCAGTGCCTTCAAAAATCACCAAAAATTCACAGTAGCTTAAGGACATTATTTTCGACACTCCATAAAAATTTCATAGCATTTGCACGCATAACGAGGCCTAAATAAATAGTTTAGTGATTTTCTTAAATTAATTTTAATTAATTCATTTCACAGTGAATTTTAGATCTGTCAATTTTCCTAGGTCCCTGATCATTAGACCTTCCTAGGATAATTTTAGTTCTTGGAAAAATTGTGATTTGATATTTATTAAAAATTAAACACTGAAAATCACTCTGTCTGTTTATTTAATTCACAGAAAAATTATTTTGAGTCGAAAAATTCCAAAAAAATTAGTGTAGGTCATTTTCATCATAAATAACCATCTGGCCAATTTTCATTATTTTTGGACTTCGTTTGATACATCAATTAAATTTAAAGTTAAATTGGCTAAGATTTGTCTGCATATGTCTGCATAAGAAATAAAAAGACCAAAAAGATTCGACCCTCGAATATCAACACTTGAAAATTGCTGTAATCCACCTAAGGAGACAGTTGCCTCCCTGAGATCGACCTTGGACTCCACCAAGTAAAAAAATATCACTGCTCAAAATTGACCAAAATCTGTCTTAAGTGGTTTTTGATCAACCTCTCGTATCCGACTGCAACGAACACTTAAAATTAATTTGGACCATTAATTTGCCCGAATTAACTAAGGGTGCGGGAGCGCACATCAAAATGGCGCCGTTGCCGGGGAGGCACGGCTTAGGTTAATTGTAGCATATTTTTGCAGTGTTTGATTTCTAATCCCCGGGTAGTCTGACCCCCGGTTTTTCTTGCAATTATTTCTCTTATTTGTTTTCTTTTTGCTTTATTTTTGTGTCACTCTCTGACCTCTATTTCATTTTTGTGCGAGGACCGCGAGGAGTCGGCGACGCTTCAAGGACTTAGCATTTAAAGTGTGTTGAGAGAAAGAGAGGCATTGTACTTTTTATTTTATTTTTCTTTTGCATTATTTCCAGCGGTTCCCGTTTGGGAGCTCGCGCGTGTAAATATAGTGGAAACTGTGTCCCGTGTGCTGTGTGGGTGATTGGTAATTTAGCTTGCACTAGCGGCTCCTCGAGCCACTCTAGGACTTGTTTGTGCTCGTAATCAATAGGACCACACATTACACTTAATAGACGCACCTAGACCGCAGGACTTAGTTCAAATTAAACTGTTCTTCACGCTAATAGAACTGCCTGTCTAGGAGCGGCTTTCATCGCCTGCATTCGCATGTAGAATAAAGTTTTCAATTCTGTATTGCATCCTGCATCAAAAAGCGAAGGATCACTGTAAGTATTCTGTACTCAGCATACGTATCATCGATTTCAACTTGCATCGGCTTTTCTCGATTTCCCTCTCTGATTTTCTCACTTAATTTAAAAAGGAAATTGGGACTGTACGATAGGCGTGCTTTGTGGTGATTAATTACAGTGATAACCTAACTTTAAAACCGGGACTGCTAACAGTATTGACCATAAAAAGGGAATAAAAGCTAAAAATTGTTTGCGGGAGACTAATCCCCGACCTTGTTTTCAGGCTGAGTGAGGGTACCTGAGTGTGTGTGAACACCCTAAGGTAGAGCCCAAATCCCCGTCTTCCATATCACGTTCTAACTAATCCTAGCAAATATCACGAGCCGAATATTTTCAGATTCTTTGACTAGTACCAAGTAGCCTCCGCCTGTCTCAGGTAGATAGGGGCGAAATTGCGGTACTTCGCGACAAGTTGCCAGTAACCCTCCGGGGCGAAGTTCCGGCCTTGTCAGCCTCCGCCTGCTTGCAGGTAGATAGGGGCGTGGTCACTGAGTCCATCGGCTTGGGATAGGAGCGAAGAAAGGAAGGAGCGGCGGTATTTTAGGCGACAGGTTAAACAAGGAAGACGCATCCGGCTCTGAGCCGACTTCCCTTTAGGCCGCGTAATCCTTGCTAGATTTGCTTGAAAATCACACTTAAAAACTACAAGATAAATTGGACTCAACTTTGAGTCCTTCACTGTGTTGAGTGTGAATCCAGGGTCTTGGATTGATCTTGTGCTTGCTTCAGGTAGGAGTAAAATCCTATCTTCTTCTTGCTTAACCAAGATGAGTAACTGGGGAGATCTCGACGCACCGTTCACTGATCTCTCTATGAGTCCCCCAAGTAACTCGTCTTTTCCGGTCCGAGCACACCTTGGACCACCCAGGACTCATGACCCTCTTGAGTCCTGGTTCCCTCCTGCTCAGGGTGGTTACTCTCAAACCAACCCTTTTATCTCCTCTGAGATTACCGAGGAAGATCATTGCCTCGGTAATCCCTTCCTTGATTCAACCTCTAACACCGACCTTATTTTCCAATCCCCAGAACTAGAGGGAGAAATGCCGCCAAAGATGCCGCCCGATGAGGACCAGATGAGACAAATCCTTAGACGCCTTGCTGAAGCTGAACAGAAAAATGCGGATCTCACTGCACGAATGGGGCGGATAATAGTAGCTGAAGGGATCGACCGACCAATGGTCGATACCTATAACCCGGCGGAGAATGAAATCCAGAATTGGCTAGCACCTGCAGTTCCCGACCAGGCATTCGAGCTGAAGCCCCACTTCCTTAGCCTGCTGCCGAAGTTCAACGGAAACCTCAGTGAAGAGCCGTACACTTTCCTCCGTGACTTCGAACTAGTCTGCAATAATCTGAGCCATCCCAATGTTGGCCAAGATTATATCCGGCTGAAAGCCACCCCGTTTGCCTTAGGAGATAAGGCTGCACATTGGCTGAAAAACCTAGGGGTGGTATGTACTACCTGGATGCAGTTCAAGGACCTCTTCTTGAAGAAGTTCTACCCACTCAGTAGAACCAATCAGATGCGAACGAAGATTGCCAGCTTCGCCCAAGGACCCTGCGAACCGTTCCACGAGGCGTGGGACAGGTTCAATGACTTAGTACAGAAATGCCCATGCCACGGCATTTCTAAGGTGATCTTAGTCCAGACCTTGTTCTGTGGCCTAACCCCAGAGATGCAGGGGTTAGTCAGCGCCGCCTGCGGAGGAAGCTATCTGAACAAGAACGAGCACGCCGTGTGGAAAATCCTAGAGCAGATGGCAGAAACCGGCAGGTCACAGGCCACAAGAGCCTATCAGTTGTCTCCCTCGATTCTATCCAATGAGACAACTAGAAGGACTGTTGCAGATCTGACAGAGGACCTCATCCCCAGCATGGGGATGATTGCAGACAAGCTTACCATGGTCGAACAGATCCACAAGAGAGTCGCGGAGATGGAGTCTCTTTCGAGCCTTCCCAAGAAGGTGGAGGAACTCTCTGAAAAGGTAGCCAAGATCAAGCTACCCACCCCTTCTGCACCACCTGTACCTGTACATCGAGTCCATCTTGTACAGGAACAGGCACCGGGGTCTCAGAGCAGCTGGGATCAGACTTACACCCAGCAGAACCATCATGCACCCCCACCAGTGGAGACAGAGTACGAGGAGCCTCCGCCCGTTTACGAGATCAACGGGCTCTGGTATAGCCGTGACCCACTAGTCCGGCAAATCGAGATGGGGAAGGACCAGGCACACCGCCCAACCCCAGTCTACCAGGAAACCAGGCCCGTCACAATCCTGCGATATCAGTCCAGGCCAGAACAGGGGTACCAGCCGCAGCAGCGCACCTACCAGCAGGGGCCAGCACCGCCCCAGCAGCAGTATCGGTACGGCCAGCAGGGCCAGTTCAGGACCGCATCCACTCAGCAGCCAGCCCAGCCCACCGAGTTGGAGTCCCTCACCTTGGCGATCCAGACCCTGTCTGATAGGGTCCAGCAGATGCAAAACGACTACCTGGACATGAGAACCGACATCAATCGGGTCTCTCGTGCTCAGGACCAACAAATGGCGCCAAGGACTCCAATTCCCGCACAGGTTCAGGCCAACCCAAATAGCATACAGCAGGGCCAGAACCGACCCCGAGATCAGGTATACTATTCGGATAACTATTTATCTGAACATGAGATCCTTTCGTACGATAATGTTAATCATATGTCCCTCAGGAGCGGAAGGACCGTGACCATACCTGATCGGGCACGGGCACAACAGGAAGGAACCTCCGAAATTCGACCTGAGGAGAATTCAGAGGAGGAAGAGGAGGAGCACCACCGTCACCGCCAGCGGAAGAAGAGGACATCTGAGTCCTCGAAGCACCAGCCCCGCAGTCATCCCGAGTCCGACGACACCGATGAGCCCGCACCTCCATCTGAGGAGGACCAGCCAGAAGAAGCGGAAGAAGCATCACCGGTTTCGCCCAAGCATTTTCCCTTTCGTCAGAGTCAGAGTCAGAGTCTGTATAAAAGTCCGAGTCAGAGTCTTGTTCAGAACTCAGTTTCAGCAGCTAATGAAGATATTTCAGTTGCAGAACCTGAGTTAATAATCCCTTTCCCCCAAGCTCTCAAGGGTGGGAAGAAGAAAAACAAAAAAATCCAAAAAGATGACCCTGAGATGGCTGAGTTTTGTAATAAACACATCAAGGTCACAATCCCCTTTGACAAGTTCGTGGAAATGACCCCTGCATTCCAAAAATATCTTAAGGTGAGATGCACACCTACTAGGGTTAGCAGGAAAACCAAAAGCCGTGTTGAGAAACACGTCCTATCAGTAGCCACGACTTGTGCAATAAAGAACTCGTTTCCTCGGAAACGAAGAGACATGGGTGCACACTATGTAGTGAGTCATGTTGATGACATCGCGTTTGCACGCACTCTCCTGGACAATGGTTCCTCGATCAATTTGATGCCCACAGCCCTCTATGAGCGGCTTAATCTCGGACCTCTTAGGAAATCTAGAGCTATTCTTCAATTCGCGGACAAATCCACTAAGAGGTCCCAAGGAGAGTTAAGGAACATTGTGATCAAAGTCGAGGGGCAAGAATACATGGTGGACTTTACTGTCCTCGATATGGAAACCCCTCGTAATTGGAGAGATTCCCAGATCATTTTGGGTAGGCCCTTCCTCAGAACAGCAGGGGCCTTATTCGATTATAAGAATGGGAAAATTCAGTTCCAAACTCCAGGCGGAGATGAGGAATTAGAGATGAAGCAGACGAGATGGCAGAGACCAGACTCCGAATCCAGCACCGAGTACTCTTCTCTCGAAACAGACCGTGAACATGTAGACTCAGTTGGGCCATGGAGACAGAACCCAGCCAGCACCGATGAGTCCATCTCCTTTGAAGGTGATCCAGTGCATGAGTCAGTCTGCGAGATCCTCAGGAACGAGTACAGCTCTGAGCCTGCATCGCCCTACATCTTCGATGACACAGAGGCCCAAGTGGGCATGTCAGTCCTTACATCCTTAGGACAATCGGAAGATGAGGATGACGAGTCAGACGAGGCGTTTGCCGATTGCATGGAGACCTTTGACGATCCGACTCCAGAGCCGAGCTTGGTGGCAGCCACTGCAGAACAGGATCCAGCCACTTCCAACACCGAACCAGATCGGATTGAGCCAGACTTCTTAGACGATCATACCGTCCCTGAGCTCAAGCCCTTACCCACAACCCTGAAATATGCCTTCCTTGCGGTCCAAGACAAGAAATTTCCGGTCATTATCAGTTCGCAATTGACCGAGGAGCAGGAATCTCGCTTGCTAGAGATCCTGGAGAAGAACCGCAAGGCAATAGGCTGGAGCATTTCCGATCTCCACGGGATAAATCCCGCTCTGTGTTCGCACCATATATATTTGGAGAACGAAGCCAAACCCTCTCGTGAATTCCAACGTCGATTGAATCCAAATCTACGAGAGGTTGTGAAGAAAGAGATAGAAAAATGGTGCGACGTGGGTTTTATTTACCCAATCTCCGATTCTAAGTGGGTGGCCCCAATCCATGTTGTCCCGAAAAAGTCGGGAATTCAGACGACCACCAATGAGGACGGAGAGGAGATCGTGACAAGAGTACCCACGTCGTGGCGCGTCTGTGTGGATTACAGACGCCTGAATGCCGCGACGAAAAAGGATCATTTCCCCCTACCATTTATTGATCAGATTTTAGAAAGACTAGCGGGGAAAGAATTCTTTTGTTTTCTTGATGGGTTCTCGGGCTACAATCAAGTAGCCATAGCTCTAGAGGACCAGGAAAAGACCACGTTCACATGCCCCTTTGGTACCTATGCTTTCAGGCGCATGCCTTTTGGGCTATGCAATGCTCCAGGTACTTTTCAAAGGTGCATGATTGCTGTATTCGCCGAAATGGTCGGCGAATTCCTGGAAGTCTTCATGGATGACTTCTCGGTCCACGGCGACTCTTTTGATTCCTGCCTTAGGAATCTGGACCGAGTCCTCAAAAGATGTTGTGAGGTCAATCTGGTGCTCTCCTGGGAGAAAAGTCACTTTATGGTGACGGAGGGCATAGTGTTGGGGCATGTCATCTCCAAGAGAGGAATGGAGGTTGACCCTGCCAAGGTGGACGTGATCAGACGACTCCAGCCACCAGCCAACGTACGGCAGTTGCGGTCGTTCCTCGGGCATGTCGGATTTTATCGGAGATTTATAAAGGATTTTTCTAAGATTGCCCGACCGCTAACTGAGCTTTTAGGCAAAGACGCGGAGTTTATTGTCGATCACAAGTGTCTTGAGGCCTTTAAGCGGTTACAAGGAATGATCATGGACGCACCCATCTTACAAGCCCCAGATTGGTCTCTTCCTTTCGAGATCATGACGGACGCCTCAGATTATGCTGTTGGGGCTGTATTGGGACAAAGAAGAGATGGCGTCCCGTTTGCAATTCACTGCGCAAGCAAAGTGCTTGATTCTGCTCAGCGTAACTATACAGTTACCGAAAAGGAAATGCTTGCGGTAGTGTTTGCCTTGGACAAATTCAGATCTCATTTAATCGGATCCAAGGTAACTGTGTTCACAGACCACACGGCACTACGATATTTGATGGAGAAGAAGGACGCGAAGGCGCGTCTTCTTCGTTGGATTTTACTTCTCCAGGAGTTTGATTTGGACATCCGTGATAAACCTGGAAAGAAGAACGTAGTAGCCGATCATCTCTCTCGTCTCGAAGATCTTAATACTTCCGAGATTTCCCCGATTCGAGACTCCTTCCCTGACGAGTCGATTTTTGTTATCGAATCATTCCCATGGTATGCCAATATCGTGAACTATCTTGTCTCCAAGAAAGTTCCCGAGGATTGGCCCAAGAGCCAAATTGACCGACTAAGGTCGGACGCTAGACACTACCATTGGGAGGATCCGATCCTTTTCTTTGAAGGACCGGATTGTGTCTGGAGACGGTGTATTCCTCAGGAGGAATACCAGAGTGTCCTTTCTTTATGCCATAGCTTAGAGGCAGGAGGACACCACTCCGGGAAGAGGACCGCATGGAAGGTACTTCAATGTGGCTTTTACTGGCCGACTCTGTTTCGCGATGTCACCGCCTTCGCGAAGTCGTGCCCAGTTTGCCAGAGGATGGGAGGAACCGTTGGTTCCAAGGATGAGATGCCAATGCAGCCAGTCATCATTTGTGATGTCTTTGACGCCTGGGGCATCGATTTCATGGGCCCATTCCCTGTCAGCCACGGGTTTGAATACATCCTTCTTGCGGTTGACTATCTGTCCAGATGGGTGGAGGCTATCCCGACCCGAGCCGCAGACAGCAAGACTGTCTGTAAATTTATCAGAGAGCACATAATCTCTAGGTTCGGGATCCCCAAAATGATGATATCAGATGGGGGTAGCCACTTTGTGAATCGGGAGGTGAAGAAACTCCTGAAGGACTACGGCATCGAACACTGTGTCGCTAGTCCTTACCACCCACAAACCAATGGTATGGCTGAGGTGTCGAATAGGGAGGTGAAAACCATATTGCAAAAGCTCGTCCGCCCAGACAGGAAGGACTGGTCTCAGATCTTGGATCAAGTCCTCTGGGCGTATAGGACGGCTTACAAGACTCCGTTAGGCACCTCCCCATTCCGAATGGTATTCGGAAAGCCGTGCCATTTGCCCGCAGAGTTAGTGCACAAATCAGAATGGGCAATAAAGAAAGTCAACTGGAACACACACCTAGGCCAGAAACAAAGAGACATGGATCTGAATGAGCTTGTGGAAGTCAGAAACCGAGCATACGACAACAGTGTGGTGTACAAGGACAAGGTAAAGCGTTGGCACGATAGATATATCAGACGAAAGACCTTTGTTCCTGGACAGAAGGTATGGTTGTTCAATGCCAGGCTGAAGACTTTCCAAGGCAAACTAAAGTCTAAGTGGACGGGACCATTCGTTGTCCGAACGGTGCATGATAGTGGATGTGTCGAGATCTCAGATCTCGCAGATGACGCACCAACATTCCTAGTAAATGGGCAGCTGTTGAAGCACTTCGTCGAATCCAATGAACAGTTAGTCCATGTGGAGGAGATTGTATTCATATGCGAGACAGATACAGCAGATACATCTCAAGCCGCGTATGAGACCTTGCAGCAATGAACTCCAGCCATCAGCAGCATCTTCAAAAGATTCAGACCGACTCAGCTGTATATATATCATTCTTCCTGTATATCCTATCCTTACCTCCACGATTCTAGTAACCTGTCCCCACATCATCGAATCATTATCTCGGACTGTACTTAGGATGACCAGATCCTAAGTATAGGGGGAAGGGGTCACCCGAGTCGATTCACTGTACATTCTCCAGATCACATTGGTCCTTATACTCATTTCCTACCGATACTTAGGCTGACCTAAGCCTAAGTATAGGGGGGACCGATGCCCGCACTGATACTCCTCCATTTCTCATCTTTCCCTCGTCTGCCCCGTTTTTTTTTCGATCTTCTTCTACACTTAGACTGCCAGAGCCTAAGTATAGGGGGGCGAGACGACTTCTATACTTACTATTTCTTTTTGGCTCTCCTACGCTTAGCACGAGCTATGTCTTTTCCTCGCTCTTTGTGCTCTGAGGACATAGCACACGCTAAGTATAGGGGGGCGTGTATATATTACATATATACTTTACCCATAGCTCGTACTTTCGCGTATTTTTGTATATTTACAATAATTACGGGTGGGTAGAGATTCAAAAAAAAATTAAAATAAAATATAGGCTTCTTATTTACTCTTGCACATCATCTCTGCATAAAGAGTCTTGCATTTTCATAGCATGACATCTCATCTCATCTGCATATCTTTGCATATGCAAAGTGAAAAGCTAGTGGGTTCTGAACCAAGTTATGAGTAGATATTGAGGATGGACTTGATTTGACCTTAATCCACCTAATTTCAGAGGAACCTTATAGGGACTGGAGTTAAGATTTTTCAGGTCAAGTGACTTAATTCGTTGAGTCCACAAATCTATGTTCACATGTCATCTTAATTAGTCTAAGTAGAATATCTCGTGCATACGCAGGATTCTTTTAGATAATGACCTAACTTGGACAAGCACAATGCACATAGCTCTTCATTGATGAGGTGTTGAGGAAGTAGTTTCCTTTGGCTTGGGGTAGCATATGAGGGTAGTACTTCTAGGCGGAACCTCTCTTCTTCTTCTAGTGAAGGAAGTACGTCTCAACTTGGTCTAGTGGTGATGAAGGCTAAGGACGGGATGCTGTGGGTTGCAATAATGCTTCAAAAGAGGGATAGTCTACTGGCTCAAGAGGAAAAACTCCTGATGTACATGCTGCACCTTGTATATGTCCTCAAAAAAAAAAAGAACTCCAAAAAAATAGACAGGTCAAAAATATATTGCCTATCGGAGTATGTATATTAGCAAGAAGTCTGCAGCTGGATGACTTGGCTACACTGGTCAGGCATCCCGGGATAGGTTAGCTACACTGGCTACCGTCCATTCTTTTCTCTACCCCCTCCTCTTGAGTTGGTCGCACTTGAACTTAGAAGGGAATACCCCGCTCCTCGAGGAAAGAGTTACTGGACCAGGTTATTGAGTTACCTTGTTAGAGGAGGCTGGTTCCGAGTCATTTCTGATATGGAGAGCTATATCTCACTTACACAGTACAAGTAAGAATCATAGTCATCAGAAATTTGCGTTTGAGGAATTATTCTGACCTGACTGTTAAGGCGTCTTGAATAGAAGACTTGTGGAACTTGAAGTCTGTTAGGTCTTAAGTTCAGGTCCCAATAAGGTTCCGCCACACAATTAATCCAAAGGTCGAGTCAGGCTCCATTTTCAACTTTTGTTCATGACCTTGGCATGGAACCCAAAATCATTTCACTCTTGCATTTCATTTAGTTGCTCGGGGACGAGCAAGGTTTAAGTATAGGGGGTTGATGAATCTGTGATTCATCACATCAAAAGTCAAAAATAGAGCCTTGTTCCTGAGAAAATAGAGGCATATTTCCTTTTATCTTGCATAAATAACACTCATGCATGCATCCATAATTCATGCATTATAGCAGCTCATCTGCATTTAAATAAGAAGCCAAAAATCCCCTGTAAAAGACATCTTCATCAAAATAACTTCTTCTCTATACTATATATATATTCATTAATAAAACAGGGAGGAATCACCCTTGTAAAATAGCCCAAGTATCCTGAGAACCCCTGTACATTAAAACACACATAAAGCCCGCATACAAACCCCTACTTAGGTCTACTCACTCTTAGAATATTACATATCAAAAGACCTTCAAAATGAGACTAATTTCATTGAAATTGGAGCTTGTATGAGAAACTTGGGTTTTTGGGTCATGTTGTATGTATATTTATGTATCTTTGTATTTATGTACCATATTTGACCTCACCTCCGTCTTTGGTCAACATGAAACTTGTAGATCTCATCAAGATCTACAACTTTCATGTTTTGAGTTTTTCCAAATTCGGCTTCCTCTTCTCTCTACACGCATTTCTTCCTCCAACCATTCACAGCAGGCCACGTGGCGCCCTCTGATTGCGCCACGCGGCCCGCTGCCCTTTGTCTGATCCGCCTTCGCCCCCCACCGTTGGATCGCGCTTCAGATCCAACGGTCCCTCTGTGACCACGTGCGCTCACTCCCTCAGCCGTCCGATTATCTCCCACTTCTCATCACCACCATCCGATAGCGCAGCGCTCTCAGCCTTCCACGTGGCGTCATCTACGCCGCTCGACCGCGCCCCCGATCCTCTCATCACAGCCGCCCATCTTCCAGCGAGTCTCGACCCTCAGATCAACTCCACCCTTTCATCTGGGCCATCCATTAGCGCCTCGCCCACAGTGCGCCACGCGTCACATCTTGAGCCCTTCGATCGCATTCTCAGCCCTTTCATCTGAGCCGTTAGCTCCCCAATAATCTCAGCCGACCGATCGATCGCCAAGGACTGATCAGGACCGCCCGCCCGCGCCTCTGCCCCATCACGCCAAGTGTCGGCTTCCTGACCATTAGATCGCGTCGCCTTGACCTGATCTGAGCCGCTCGATCGCGCCTCGCCACACCGCGCCACGGGGCGCTCTCATGACCCCTCATCTGGGCATCCCAGATCTAATCCTAACCGATCGCTAAGCGTTGATCTCCACCGTTGGATCCCAAGATCCAAAGGTGGAGACTTCGTCTCCTACCTCGGGTGCCCCCTCTCTCCCACGATCTCTGCCTTGCGAGAGGGGCACCCCCTTCCTATTCTCGGAAGCACTCCCTCCACCCTCGCCGGCCGCTGACCTTCCCACGACACACCCCACTCATCCCTCTCCCTCGCCAGCTCCCTCAAACACCACCATCTCCGCCACACTCGCCCCACGACAGCCACCAACTTCGCCACTCACCTACTCCAGCCGTCACCTTCATCCTATAAATACCCAGCCTCCGGCCACATTCAGCCCCATCCGCCACTCCAGAGAGGAACCTAGAGCTCGGAGCCTTCGATTTGTGACAGGAATTGAGTGAATCCTTGAGCGAAGACGGCCCTTCTTCTCCGGCGAGATCCACGGTGCCACCGCCGTGTCGCAGCCGCCCTCCGCGTAGCTGCTTGAGCTCGGGGCTTTACCGACCTCTTGAGCGACGACCTGGAGCTCAAATATGAGCCCCAATCCCCAGGTAATCACCTCCATTACTCCTCCGATCTCGTTCTTCTTTTCCCTTCATCTTCTCCGATTTTATTCCCTGTCCACGATCATCTTCACGCCTCGCCTTCACTCCGCCGAGCTCCGCGTCGAAGCTCTCATCCTCGCTGACCCCTCCGCATCGTCAGACGCTTCACTCCACCGTTCATCGATCACTAGCTCCGCCACTTGGCCGGAGCAACGTCCCCCGACCACCTCACTTCTCCGTAGGCCTCGCCAACCAGTACCATTTCTCCACAATCGCACGCACGAGCCTCGACTATACGTCTAACACTTGCAGGTACTCCTTTGATCATTGGCCGGAGCCTCACCGGAGCTCTCCTCGAGCTTCATCGACTCAGAGCTCCAGCCCTCCTCCAGGGATCCAGAGACCACCGGAGCCTTCGCCGCGCACTGACGATTCTTCCGAGCAAGGTGGGGGCTGACGAAGCTCACCACCGGAGCTTGACGACCGAGGCGGAGCTCGGCTGCTTTCACCGGAGCGCAGCCCTCTCCTCCGCAGGCGGCGGAGGATCGATAGAGAAGAAGGAGCAGCAACCGTTCGATCCTCTGATCGAACGGCCCTCGCCTCTCCACGTGTCCACTTCGCCGCCCTCATCAGCGACCGTTGGATTGCCCAGGATCTAACGGTGATCAGCCCGCCGCGTCATCAACATTGGGAGAAGACAGGAGCCGTCAGATCATCCCAGATCTGACGTATCTTGATCGAGCCACGCGTCTTCACCGACACCCCTTGGATCCATCTTGATCCAAGGGCCTTCAGGCCGCCACGTCGCCCTATCCGAGCCTCGGCCTCCAAGCCTAGGCTCGGGTAACCCGAAGCTGCACCGAGGCTGGGCCGAACCTCCAGAAGGCCCGAGCCTCCCTCCGAGCCTCCGACGCCCCCCGAACCTAGGCCGCCCCACGTGAGGAGCACGTGCGGCCTGGGTTATTTGCATAGACGCCCTTGGAGCTTTCAGAAATTGCAAAAAGGCCCCTGTGAAGCAGACATCACGTGAGGAGCACGTGGTTCGTGGAGAAATTGCATAGAAGTCCTGCATAGTATCGGTAATTGCATTTTAGTCCCTGTCAGCATATTTACTTATTGAATTTTTATTTTCCAGTATTGCATTTACACCCTTATGTTTGCACGTGTCCATAGCATGCATTTTTCATCATTTTGAAATTCTAAAAATTGCAAGTTGTTGAGAATTTTGTCCTCTATTTGTCTGTACACGTGTTTGATTTTTGTTGGCTTAATTGAATTATCAATGAATTAATTGGTTCATTTGAGACATATTTTGCCCAGTGATGCCTTTTGATTTTTAATCAATTATCAGTGCCTTCAAAAATCACCAAAAATTCACAGTAGCTTAAGGACATTATTTTCGACACTCCATAAAAATTTCATAGCATTTGCACGCATAACGAGGCCTAAATAAATAGTTTAGTGATTTTCTTAAATTAATTTTAATTAATTCATTTCACAGTGAATTTTAGATCTGTCAATTTTCCTAGGTCCCTGATCATTAGACCTTCCTAGGATAATTTTAGTTCTTGGAAAAATTGTGATTTGATATTTATTAAAAATTAAACACTGAAAATCACTCTGTCTGTTTATTTAATTCACAGAAAAATTATTTTGAGTCGAAAAATTCCAAAAAAATTAGTGTAGGTCATTTTCATCATAAATAACCATCTGGCCAATTTTCATTATTTTTGGACTTCGTTTGATACATCAATTAAATTTAAAGTTAAATTGGCTAAGATTTGTTTGCATATGTCTGCATAAGAAATAAAAAGACCAAAAAGATTCGACCCTCGAATATCAACACTTGAAAATTGCTGTAATCCACCTAAGGAGACAGTTGCCTCCCTGAGATCGACCTTGGACTCCACCAAGTGAAAAAATATCACTGCTCAAAATTGACCAAAATCTGTCTTAAGTGGTTTTTGATCAACCTCTCGTATCCGACTGCAACGAACACTTAAAATTAATTTGGACCATTAATTTGCCCGAATTAACTAAGGGTGCGGGAGCGCACATCACTCCTCAGACTTCTTCAAGAATCATTTTCACCAGAGTTTTGGAAACTATAGTCCAAAGTAATTTTTTAAACATGTTCACGCATTTGAAAATGATTTTTGCAATAGGTTTTATACAGCATAGATAGGTTTTTCAAAACAATTTGACAATCCACTTTTACAATCATTTGCACACTGATTTTCACACATTTTGATTTCACTCAAAGAAAATAAATTTTACACACAAAACTGATTTTTCAAAGGTTGAATACTTATACACACTATTTTGCAAACGATCTTCAAAAGATTTTTCAAAGAGAATAATTTGCAGAAAACGCTTTTCCTGACTTAATAATCAGTACAAGTACAAAGAGTCTAAGGAGCTCACAATCATCTTTTATTATTATAGAACTACTTTTTCTATTATACTTTATATTAAGGTGATATTTTATTTTTCAGTATGAGTTATGGCTTATAGTATATACATGGTATATACGACCCCCCTATACTTAGCTTGAGCTATGTCCTCATAGAACGAAGAGAAAAGAGAAGACATAACTCGTACTGAGTATAGACAAGTCGAACGAATGCATGAATGAAAAATGAATGAGAAGTTGACCGTCCCCCCAATACTAAGGATCAAATAATCCTAAGTATAGCAAACTGTACACAAAGCAGGGAGGGTCAAGGGTGGGAATATACAGACCATACTCAGATTGTCTCCCCCTATACTTAGGGTAAGATACTCCTAAGTATAGACAAGAAGAGGAGACAATGAAGAGGATCGAAATGAAATAAAAAACTCGGGGTGCACATCTCCCCTATACTTAGGACAAAGTACGTCCTAAGTATAGAAAAGTGTCTACAAGGGCGGCACCTTTTTGATACAAAGAGAAAATAGAAATGGAAAAGAAGAAAAGAAGAAAATCAGATAAACTGTGGTTGGAGTACATCGTCTGAATCTTCTGATGCTGCAGCAGTTGTGGATCTGTCTTCATGGTGCACTAGCTGAATGGAGTCTACAACGGCCAAGAATGCATCTGGTTTGAGGTAAGGCTTCAGGAGTTGGCCGTTGACGATGAAGGGCTGTGCGTCAGGGGACAATTCTGATATGGCAATACTTCCATTGTCACGCACTTCACAAACTCGAAATGGACATGTCCACTTACTCTTCAATTTGCATGGGAATATCCGCTACTTTGCATCAAATAACCACACTTTCTGTCCAATATCAAAGGTCTTTCGTCTGATATGCCGGTCATGCCAGCATTTCACCTTCTCTTTGTACATCAAGGTGTTATCGTACGCATAGTCTCAGAATTCCAAGAGCCTGTTCAGATCATCTTTTCTCTTCTGACCACTTTTGCTTGAGTCCAAATTACAACTGTTGATTGCCCATAAAGACTTGTGAATTAATTCCACTGGCAGATGGCACGGTTTTCCATATACAAGACGATAGGGCGACATGCCCAAGGGAGACTTGTAGGCGGTTCGGTAAGCCCATAGGACCGAGTCCAAGAGTTGAGACCAGTCCTTTCTGTTTGGCCTAACAAGTTTCTGCAGGATAGTCTTGATTTCTCTGTTTGACAACTCTGCCATGTCATTGGTCTGGGGATGATAAGGGGACGCGACACGATGATCGATGCCGTACTCCTTCGTTAACTTCTTGACCTCTTTGTTAATGAAGTGGCTACCCTCATCTGATATGAGAATTTCGGTATCCCGAACTGCGAAATGATGTTCTTCTTCAGGAACTGGCAGACTGTTCGGCTGTCGGCGGCTCGAGCAGGGATAGCTTCAACCCAACGACTCACGTAATCGACGGCAAGAAGGATGTGCTCAAAACCTTGACTATTAGGGAAAGGTCCCATGAAGTCAATGCCCCATGCGTCGAAAACATCTGCTATCTGAATGATTTTCAGGGGCATTGAATCTTTGGCAGTGAGTGTACCTTTCAATCTCTGACAGTCAATACATCTTTTGACAAATTCAGCTGCATCCTTGAATAAAGTGGGCCACCAGAAACCACACTGAAGTACTTTGGCTGCCGTACGATCTCCAGAGTGATGTCCACCAGATTCGATCGAGTGACAATGCTCGAGGACACTAGATTGCTCCATCTGAGGGATGCACATGTGCCAAATGCAATCCGCTCCTTCCCTGAATAAAAGAGGATCCTCCCATTGGTAGAACCGGATGGTTGACACGAATTTGTTCTTTTGATTTTTCGTCCAATCCGCTGGTGTTACCCCAGAGGCGAGGTAGTTGACTATATCTGCGTACCAAGGAAGAGAATCCACTGCAAGGATTGATTCGTCAGGAAAGGTTTCTATGATAGGTGCATTGTTCAGAGGAGGATCATGCTGCTCTATTCTGGAGAGATGGTCTGCTACGACATTTTGAACTCCAGGCTTGTCCTTGATTTCCAAATCAAATTCCTGGAGGAGAAGGATCCAACGAATCAGTCTTGGCTTGGCATCCTTCTTCTGTTGTAGGTACCGAATAGTAGAGTGGTCTGTAAAAATTGTGACTTTTGATCCCAACAGATAGGATCTGAACTTCTCGAGGGTGAAAACCACCGCCACCAATTCTTTCTCTGTCATTGTATAATTTCTTTGTGCTTCATCTAATGTTCTGCTGGCATAGTGAATGGCATAGGGCGCTTTCTCTTTTCTTTGCCCAAGGACGGCCCCGACTGCAAAATCTGACGCATCGGTCATTATCTCAAAGGGAAGAGTCCAGTCTGGCGGCTGTAAGATTGGAGCCTGAGTAATGAGCTCCTTCAAGTGATTGAAAGCAAGGAGAACCTGCTGATCAACAATGAACTCAGTTTCCTTGCACAAAAGCTCTGTCAGAGGTCGGGCAATGCGGCTGAAATCCTTGATGAATCGTCTGTAAAATCCGACATGCCCCAGGAATGACCTCACATTCTTCACTGTCTGAGGTGGCTGGAGATTTGAAATAACATCCACCTTCGCCGGGTCGACTTCCATGCCACGTTTGGAAATGACGTGACCCAGCACAATGCCTTCAGTGACCATAAAGTGGCTCTTTTCCCATGAAAGCACCAAATTGACTTCTCGGCACTTCTGAAGCACTCTGTCTAGGTGCTCAAGACAAGAATCGAAACTATCACCATAGACAGAGAAGTCATCCATGAACACCTCAAGAAAACTGCCTACCATCTCGGCGAAGACTGCTAACATGCATCTTTGGAAGGTTGCAGGTGCATTGCATAATCCAAAGGGCGATCTCTTGAAGGCGTAGGTGCCGAACGGGCAAGTGAAGGTAGTCTTCTCTTGATCTTCAGGGGCGATTGCCACCTGGTTGTACCTGGAGTACCCATCCAAAAAGCAGAAGAACTCCTTGCCTGCTAATCTTTCCAGAACTTGATCAATGAATGGCAAAGGAAAGTGGTCCTTCTTAGTTGCTGCATTAAGACGGCGGTAGTCAACACAAACCCGCCAGGATGTTGGTACCCGAGTGGAAATTTCCTCTCCTTTGTCATTTGTAACCACAGTAAGCCCGGATTTCTTGGGAACTATATGCAGTGGGCTTACCTATTTTGAGTCGGAGATGGGATAGATGAAGCCTGCATCACACCATTTCGTTATTTCTTACATGACGACATCCCGGAGGTTAGGGTTCAACCTTCTTTGGAATTCGTGGGACAGCTTGGCATCTTCTTCTAGATAGATATGGTGTGAACACAAGGTTGGATTTATCCCTCGGAGATCTGATACGCTCCAACCAAGTGCCTTGCAGTTCTTTTCTAGAACCTCGAGAAGACGAGATTCCTTATCCGGATTTAGCCTGCTTCTGACGATGACCGGATACATTTGTTCTTCACCTGCAAGGAAAGCATACTTCAGGCCTGCAGGAAGTGGCTTGAGCTCTGGTTTTGACCTGTCCCCCTTGCCGGTCACTTCAAATACTATGCTGGTGGTGGGATGTACTTCTGTGAAGGTGCTACCATCCTCATCATTCTGTTGAGATCCCGATGATGTGCCGAACGGTTCTGCGCTAAGCTGATCGTGTTCGGTCTGGAGTGAATGCTCAAAAAGATGTGCCTGCATCTGAGAATCTGTCTCCCAAGAATCGTCGGAGCAGAAGCTAACTGCGCTTTCCAAGTCCTCCTCAAGAGTGAGGATTTCTCGGGTCTATGGATCGTCCAATGATAAGGGTGAGTCTCTGATCTCTGCAATAAAATCACAGTCTGCTTCACATGCTGCCTGGCTCTCATCAGTTGTGGCCATCGGCTCTCTATTCATGTTTATAGTGATTTGCTGGTCATTCGAGCTGAAAGTAATCTTGCCAGACCCGTAATCAACCATGGCTCCTGAAGTACGAAGGAATGGTCGTCCAAGGATGATGGGGGTCTGGAGTAGAGGTGCGGGTGAGTCCATATCAAGGACTACGAAATCAGCTGGAAATTGCATCTCCTGCACTTTGACTACAACGTCTTCCAAAAGACCTCGGGGTCGCTTGACGGATCGGTCAGCGAACTGAAGGATCATGCGTGTCTGCCTGAGCGGTCCCAGCCTGAATTCTTGCATTATGGACGAGGGAAGAAGGTTAATGGAAGATCCACTGTCAAGGAGAGTATGCTCGAAGACCTGATCAAAAATCTCACAACTGATCAGAGGTGCTCCAGTGTCTTGTTTCTTCAGGGGGAGATTGCTAATGGCTGCAACAGTGGCCATGGAGAGAACGTGCTTTTCTACATCTCGGCGTCTGTTTTCTTACGCTGGGTGACGCTTGTTAGTACATGCCTCCTTCAGTCCTTTCTTCACAGCTGGCATGTACTCCACGGCCTTCAACAAAGGAATCTCAACAGTCAACTTATCTAATATTTCCACAACACCTGGATCAGACAAAGCCTTTTTTTCGTTTTGCAATTTTTTTGGATTTTTCTATTGCATGAGGAAAAGGAATATGTACATTACTGGCAGGAAAATTAGAGTTCTTATCAAAATCATCGCCCATCAAATGTTGTACATCTGGACTACAAAAAGGAGTACAAACTGTATCCTGGCATACTGGTGCTGCAGGGCGAGCAAAAAGTGTAGTGTCTGCTCCGTCGGCTGGCGAGGGATCGGTTGTTGCTGGCGGCTCCTCCAATGCTGGCGCGACTTTGCTTCGGCAGCAAACTTCTTTTTGGTGTTTTTGCTTTTGCTGATTTTTTTATAATTTCTGCTGAGATTGATGCAAATGCATAACGGGTGGACTGGCTTCTCCTTCTTCTTCCTCCTCACCCGCCCCTGTAGCTGGCACGGCTGATGCAGAAGATGACGATCCACCTGTTTCTTTATTCACCCCAATCTCTCTGGCAGGCGGAGGCAAGGCCCTACCGCTCCTGAGAGTAACATCATTAGAATAAACAGTAATATCATTATCAGACTCAGACAGGACATCACAATCTACCTGCTCTTTCTTCTTGAAATTATTGGGGTTGGCTTCGACCTGAGCCGGAATGGTAGTTCGGGTGGCGGTCAAGTCGTCAAGCCGCTTGGTCATTTCCGCTAGCCCTTTGACAAGCTGGGTCAGACAATCCATGGTGGGGTTCGCAGGGGGTGCTTCAGTGGTTTCAGCGTGCAGACCACGCTGCTGTGGCATAGATGGGTGTGGAGGTTGTTGCTGGTGGTTCTGGGGCGGTGCAGGAAGTTGAAGTTGTTGATACGAGGGAGGAGGCTACTGCTGATATTGTTGAGGCGGGGCAGCCGCATACTGGTGAAACGGTTGTGGATGACGGTACTGCGGCTGCTGCTGGTATGGAAAATTCTGCCTCCATTGGTTTGCATGTTGGGGAGACTGATGGTACTGCTGATGAGGCTGAGAGGACTGCCCAAAACGACCACCCTGAGGTTGGTGGTACTGCCGGTTGGCGAGTGGCTGACCCTGGGGTTGTCCCATAGATTGGGTCAGCTGTGCATCGTTAGACCATACCCCGTTCACTTCCTGAATCAGGGGTGGTGGTGGGAAGACTGGATCAGGTCCGGAAAGGAACTCTGGCTGGTACACGACCATCTGCTGCTGAGGCTGGCCCTAGTCAGGCACCTGCACGTAGTACACGTGCTGGACTGCCGGTGGCTGCTGGCTCGGCTGAGGCTGATGCTGCGGTTGCTGCTTGTCCTTCTTCTCAGCGGGAGCTTCCGATGGTGTCGCTGACTGAACAGAGTTGATGGTGCCCACCAATAGTTCAAGATACTTGTTGATCTGATCAAGCTTGTCCAAGTTCTGGTTCCACTTCTCGATCACAGTGAGTTTTTCGAGGTCTTGTGATCGCTTCTCAATGATGTCAACCTTAGAGAGATGGACCCCGATGATACTGAGGTTGGAGCTCTCATCTCTCTCTGCCTCCTTGGACTCTGCCATGTGCACTTGCTTCTGGAGGATCTGGGGTTGCTTCCGATATGCCTTGGATGAAGAGAGGGCGGCCTCTCCTTCGGCCATTTCTTCAAATATTTGCCAGACTACGTCTTCATCCTTGTTAAAATATGAGCCCCCACATGCTGCGTCAACGAGCCTTTGGCTTTCAATGTTCAGTCCCCCAAAGAAGTGTTGGACCAAGCTGGTCTTTGGAATGTCATGATGTGGACACTTCTCCTGCAGGTCAGTAAATCTCTCCCATGCTTCATGTATTGACTCATGGGGTCCTTGGGAGAAATTACTGATTCGGGCTCGCATCTGGTTGAGCCGACCTAGAGGGTAATATTTGTGCAGAAAGGCGGACTTCAGCTCCTCCCAGGTCATCACAACCTTTCCCAGATGGTTGACCCAATAGAGGGCCTTGTCTTGTAGGCTGAAGGGGAAAGCCATCATCTTGACAATGTCCAGAGGGACATTGGGATAGTGTGTAGTACGGCAAATGCGGGAGAATTGCTGCAGGTGAATGTACGGCTCTTCATTGGTATTTCCATGGAATGCAGGGAGAAGAGCAATGAACTGGGGCTTCAGCTCAAAGTGAGCGTGTACCGGTGGAATGAGGATCCACTCGGTCATCTGGCTGTCTCCCGGATTGTACGTTTCTTTGAGTGTAGGCTTTGGTGGTGGTAGTTCATGGTCATCATCATCAGGACAACCACCTCCACCTCCACCTCCTCCTCCCCTGCCTCCTCTGCGTCTACCTCCTCCATCGTCGTCGCGGTTCATCATATCATTCAACATATCCTGAAAGGCTGTCTGTGTGAGGGCCTGCTCGATCAGCTGCTGCTGGATGGCCTGGATAGATGCCAGTAGTTGTGCATTGACTTGATTCTGATCCGGCACCTGTCCCTCTGGTAGTGGTGGCTGCTGACCCTTGCCCTTTCCTCCGGGAGCCATGTCAGGGTCTGAGTCAGACGAAATGAATTCCGGAGTAGTCTCCAGGGCTCGCACTGTCTTCTTTCTGCATAATGAGATAGTTCTGATCAGACTGCTTGCAATTAATGTTCAGCTGCCATGATCAAGCTGGAATTCAAGTCAACCCCAGCATGTTGTGAATGGAAAAGGATGTAGATTGTAATCGACTTCTATTCACAACGGTGGAAGCGAGACAGAAGTGGTCCCAGTTTATTGGGTGGCCAAGAGAAAGGTAGAAAACGAGGAGTCTGGAGATCGATCCGCAAAGTTTGGATCGGGTTCTCGGGAATCGCCTCGACATTATTGGCGGAGTTGAGTCCATGGAATCCATGTGGGTGTCGGCATGGTCCCGACGGAAACCATCCATGGATCAACTTCGCGAAGTACAAGAGAAGATCGGATGTTGGATGAAAGATACGATGGTCAACGAGGAATAAAAGGAGTGTAAAATAGTAGAGAGGCTCGGCTGAGCGGGGTGGTCAAAGGGAGAAACAAAATGTGCGCAAATACGCGGGACTTGATCTTTGAACCTTAATCTAGATCCATACAAACACAATACAAAATCGGGTTCACCAACTCATGCCATGTGAAGCCGTGAAAGTTCAGCTATTTATTATCTTTTCATTTTTAGAGTTGTGAATTCAGGCATATCTTATAACAAGTCTTTAGTATGCTACCCTATAGGAGAGAGAGTACTGCCAGATGAGTATCCCGTACTTGTCCTCCTCCTGTGTAACCTGTAGTCTGTACTTTTTGGAGTCCTTGTAACCCTTCCTAGATCCCTACTCATCCAAAGAAATAGAGAGAGGAAGCCGATAGGTGAAACCAATACTTCGGTTCTCACTCGCAACGGAATCACCCATGAGTGTGCAAGAACCTACTCGGACGCAGGACAATGAGACAGACACCCCCGTGAAGGCGTGGTCTATGCTCAATACTTCGGACAGGGTCGATGCTCTACACAACAGAGAGTCATCATTGGTGACTAAGCCCTACTCGCCTACGTACGATAGAAGCGCCATTACTTCGGAAATCCAGGCGATACACAAGGCAGTTGCAGACTGGGTTTTTGGCTTTAATCCTTAGGGGGTCGCACTCGCTCAAGGGAGTAGGGTTTTGGTCCCCCTCCAAGTACCTGAAAACAATGAGGGCTTTATGAACCCGGTACAATAATAGTCCATTACGAATTTTAATTAAGGTCAAAGTTTATTTAGCAGTCCCCTTGTTTTAATTTTTGGGTTTTCACTTTTTTTGAGTCTGTTTTCATACCAACGCCTAACGTTTTTGTAGATTCTCATTTAAGTCCTAGGTGCTCAAAATCAGAGGGAGATAGCGGAAAAGCCGTGCAAGTGGTTCCATGATGGAAATCTCACCATTGAACCGAATGATGCATGCTGAGTTAGAAGACTTACAGTGCATCCCAGCTCTCTCCATGCGGTATGCAAAACAGAATTTTTAAACCTATCTACATGTCGGTATGCAAGGCACAAAATCGCCCTAAACATTAGCTGCTATTAGCATGAAGAACCATAAGTCGCTCATTCATCTCTAGCCCGGAAGGTCCGGTCTTGGCTCACCCCTCCTCTGCTCAACACACTTGAGTTTAGGAGAAAGCGCTTTGCGGGGATCGCTGTGGCACAAGGGCTAAGAGACAAATGAACAGCTTTTTTAAGTTTGACTAGATCCATACAAAGTAGACTATAGGAACATGCATTCTTATTAATGTGTGGACCTAGCTACCGAGTCAAGCAACCTACATCTAGGGGCTCCAAGCACATAAAACAAAGTAAAATAAAGGCAGAAAGCTCAAAACTTCGGAAAACAAAGAAAAGAAAGCGATGAAAAACTCGGAAAAGCCGCGATGAGGCCCCCAGGTGAACAATCACCCGGGCACTGGACCTCATTGTGAAGAGTAGAGTCCTGCTTAATTACATGCCAAAATTGTCTCTCTCTCTCTCTCACCATAAATTACACAAATGATCCTAAGTGTTCTAAACCTATCTAATCCCCATCTCTTTGCTTCCTTGATGCTCTCTCCTGATGGTCATGAGGTGAAGACCACCCTCCTCCAAGCTCGGCTGCCTTGGCTCCCTAAGAAGCCATCCTCGCGTGGCGGGCCCTCGCATCAAAGTCACGAAGAGATTTAATTAGTAAAGCTCAATCATTCAAATAAAGCAGATATAAATTAATCACAATAAATGGATGAAGAAAGTATGGTGATTAATTACATTGGAAATAGCTGCTCATAAAATCAATGATGAATCAAAATTTACACAAGAATGAAAAAATATATTAGGCTATGCTCATTGCTCCCCGGCAACGGTGCCATCTGATAACACGATATCCCGCGAGGGTCACAATGAATGATATAAATATGTTGTCGCTTAGGCGACCGCTCGCAGAATACCGGTGTTAATCAGCAATTAACCCACAACAAAAGAATACATAAATTAAGTCCAAACAAAATGTGAATTAACATTTATTACTCTACCACAAAATGTACAGTGACTAAGCATGTAGAGGTCGAACCACAAAGAGCAATACAAAATGCAATAGCCTAAGATGTGCATGTACCACAGAGTCATCCTTGTGTGAGTTCTATTTTTGTGGGTTTTTATTTATTTATTTATTTATTTATTTATTTTATTTTTTTATAATAATAATATGTAATATATATAATTTATAGAATATAAATATATAAAGATATAAATATCCCTAGAGGGTAAGTATACAACATATAATACATACATTTTATATATATAGATATGTAAATAAACATTTTTTTTAATTTTAGAATTTTATATATTAATAGACATATATATATGTATATATAGATAATATATATATATTTTTTTTTTCAATAAGGGAATATATATATAATGTAGAGAGAGGGGTCATATAATATTTATAAAAATATACACAAATAGTCAAAAATTCAGAAATAAATTTTTTTGGTATTTTCATGATTTTCTACTGTTTTTGTGATTTTTGGGTATTTTTCAAAATATTTTTGGTATTTTTAAATATCAAAATATTGGAAAACAGGGAGTTGGATACTAGATGGGAGCAAAATAGAAGTTAAAAATATAAATCAGCCACAAAATTTTTCCCAACTATTTTTAAAAGAAAGAGGATAAAATATAGAAACTACAGAACTTGAATTTGCAATTTTTAAAATTTTCTAGAATTTTTTATATTTTTTGGAAGTTTTTGAGTATTTTTTATTTTTAAGGTTTTTCTTTTGAGATTTTTAAGGATTTTTGGACTGACACTTAATTGGGGTAAAATAGACCTTAGTTAATTTTTTTGGAATTTTTCGAGGTGTTTTACTATTTTTTTGGTATTTTATAAACTAGACAGTAAATAAAATGCATGTTTTTTATTTTTAATAAATGCAAAAAATACATCAAAATTAAAATCTAAAAATATGGCGTGCAAGAGTGAGCTAACAGGAGCCTATGTCCATTTTTGCAAAATTCTTTGAATTAATATGAGGTATAAAATAAATAGACAAAGCATACAAAAATACCTGGCCTGGCAGGGGCATTTTTGCAATTAAAAATAAACTCAGGGACATCCATGCAAAAATCACTACAGAAATAAACATTTACTTTTATTTTTAGGGCCATTTTACAATTAATAAAACCCGCTAGGGTTAAAGTGTAAAAGTCACGCGCCTCACGTGGGACTACATGTGAGGCGCGGAGGGACCAATATGCAAATATAAAAACTCTAGGGGGCGTACTGCAAATAATACAATCTATTTACAATGTGGCATTTTATTTTTGGAATTAAACTATAAATACAAAAAGGCAGGGGGTTATGTCTGAAATTTACCCCAATAGGCGCTTCATCCTACGGCTGGTCTTCGTCCACTAATCCACGTGTCGTGCATCTGACGGTGGACACCGGTTCGCCGATGAACGTGTGAGATTAGATGCGCCTGGCATCTGACGGTCGGTGCAGGCGTTCATCGGAGGGCTCTCGATCAATCTGGGGCTCGCCTCCTGATCCGACGGTGCTGGGCGTGTCTGGAAGAACAGGGAAGAAGCTTGCCCCCGGCGAGCTTCGATCTTAAAGCTTGGGCTCCTCCGGGCACCTCCCTCGCATCTGAGATGGTCTGCACGTAGCAGGAGGGCTTCCGCGTCGTCTGATGTTCTTCTCATGGCTCCTGGAGGTCCGAGGCGCTGGGACAAGGTCGATGAAGGTTCGGACCTCCAGGAACCTCTTCCTGGTTCGATTCAAGCCCAGATGGGCTCCTTTCTTCGCCGGACCTGCATAGGAAGAACCGGGGGAGCGAGGGCTACCTCCTCGACACCGGATTTTGAAGCTTTGCAGCAATATGGAGTGGGGCGGAGGGGCTCCAGCGTAAGGCGGAGGTGGAGCCCCGATTCGCGAAGACCAGAGGTCCTCGGTTGAACAAAGGTGATAGATCGATGGAGAATGCGATGGGGATCGAAATGGGGTGCACGTGGCGGTCGGACACGGTTGAGTTCACGGTGAAGAAGTCGCCGGAGCGGAGCTCCGGCGAACTTCGAATTTTTGATTTTAAGCTACGATGATTAACTAAAGACTAAACTAACAACGAGAATCAAAAGCTAACATTAAAACCTAACTAAAATGCGATAAAGAAGCAACTCTTATACCTGGGGGCCACCACGGAGCAGGACGGACGTCAGAGCTCCACCGCGTCAAAATTGTCCCTCCTCCGGCCGATTCGAGGTGCTGGAGCACTCCCCCTGTCACGAGGAACGTCCTAGGATCGAAATCAAGGCGTTTTGGGTGGGTGAAATTGGCCAAATTTGAGGAAGGGAGCGGAGCTTCTTATTTATAGACAATGGCCTGGAGCCTTATTAACCGGCGATTATTGCTTAATCCAATGAGTATCAAATTGATCCAAGTTATCGGCGGGTATCAGTGATCATCAGAGATCATTTCTTGTGAAGAAAGCGAGCTCGATCGATGGACGGGATGGCCGTAAAAAAGGGAAGAAATCCGGGGAAATGACAGTTCAGAGGCGCCAGGTCCCGGATGGGACAGTTGACCGGGCGGTCAACAAGGGCTGGCGCCCCATTGGTCCACGTCGGCCGCAAGAAGACAAAACAGGAAATTTTGCTCGAAATTGATTTATTTGACATATTAAATGATTTTTTTAGAATTTTCTTATAAAATAAAAATTGTTTATTAATTCATGTAGTATTTATTTATGATTTTTATTTAATTTTTCGATGTATTTTATTATGGTTTTATCCTAATAATGTGTATATGTATGTATTTACATGTATTTTTGTGTATTTTACTTTTAATTTGTTTATTTTATTTTATTATTTTATTGTCTTATTTTATAAATTTATAATTTATTTTTGTGAGTGTGAGGATATTTTTATTTAATTTTTATGAGTTTATTTTCATTTTTAAATAAATAGGTATATGTATATGTAGGTATACTTATAGGTCTTTTACCTATATATTGTATTTATTTAATGTATTTTCTTGATTTTTATTTTGGATTTACATTTTTAATAAGTTATATGTAATATTTACATTATTATAAAAACATAAAAGAAGAAAATAATTAAAGAATGTTTTCCCCTTTTATTTATGTGCATACTTGATCATAGGTATTTTGCCTATTAACTTGTATAGGCTTATTTTATTTTATTAATCCTTTTTTAGTTTTATTCTAATTTTAGTATATACATGTATTATATACATTATTTACAAAATTCTAAAAATATAATTTGATAAAAATAATAGACAAGGAATATATTGAATATTTTAATCAGGCAGGCTGCACAATGAAGGCCAAAAAGCTAACTTTTGCAGATGGACTCCAAAAATTATGAAACCAATTTTATTAAATAGTTCTTGGAAAGCTATATACAATTAAAGGTGAGTTTGGGTGATTTGGAGTTTTTATTTGCAAGATATGTGTCTGTGATGTTGAGATTTGGGCTTTTTATTCTGTGTATAAAATGTACACTGAGTATTATTTTTACACAAACTCAATTTTGTATTTTTATTTGCATTATTATCTACAACTTTCATGAACAAAATTTCTTTATTTGATGAATAAATAATTATGTACAAAATAGCTGTCAAAAATGCGTAAATAAATGATGAATAAATGAGGTATTTATTGTACATTGACCCTTATCTCCCCCTACTTTATTCCTTGTCGACCAATTCCATGTTGGCCTTGGTCTTGGGGTTCGGGTCATAAAATATCTGCAATATTTTATTCCTTTTTCTTTTCTTCTCTTTATTCTATAATTTTGGCATTAAACACCTTATTTAATGTATAATTAATACAATGAATGATGAATGCTATTATGTACAATTTGATGCTCTTTACATGCATTTGCTGGAGTTTTTGAGGCCAAAATGATAGAATAAAGGTGATGAAATAGAGATTCATCAGATGCGCACCACTCCACTAGAATAGTACATCTCGTATCGAGTTCCATGTGCTGACCAAGGACACATCATATGCAATCCAAAATATTCTACCACTCAAGAAGAAAATTTTCAGTGTTTATTACACCAGTTGTTATATTACCATGAATACCTTTAATCGGACCTTGTTAGACAATGGTTCCTTGATCACTTTGATACCATTCTCGCTTCTTGACAAGTTAGAGTTGGGGCCACTTCACATATCACACACAATCCTTCAATTTGTTAATCGGTCAGTGAACCGACTGAGGTATAGACTTCAAAAATTTATCATGAGAGTAGAGGAATTGAAGTTCCTAGTAGACTTTGCTCTCCTAGACATGGATTGCCATCTAAAGTTGCACAATACTACGATCATTCTCGATAGGTCTTTCTTCATATGACTAAGGCCTTGTTCGATTATGAAACTAGGAAACTATGCATTCGCGTTTAAGGTGAGAGTTGACAACTTGAGATGGTCATGTTAGACTAACTTCAGATGTGAGCTTCTATATTTTCAGCTTTACTGATGATTGTGATCAGATGAATGTTGCCACTTTTTGGCGTACTCTAAGGAAGGTCATTGTGCACTCTACATGTCAGACCGACTTCAGATGCAAGATTAAATATTTACAGCTCGTGTGTCCAAGTTATAAAAGTTGTGTTACTCATATTCCAAAAAATGTTCTAAAACTCAATTTGATTTGAAATAGACTAATGGTATGAATGAGGAGTTAGATGCTATGGAAGAAAACGAAATTTATATCGTTGATATTCCAAAAGATGCATTTGTGGATGGTTCAAATGGATCTACATGATTAAGTATAAGTCTAATGGGAAAATTCGACTGATTTAAAGGTTGATTAGTTGGGAGAGGCTACAATCAGATATATAATTGACCATCTCATAATGTTTGCTCATGTGGCTAAAGTGAACACTGTGAAAGTTGTCATTAGCCTTGCCATTCATCTCTCATGGAAAATATGTCAGTTGTATTTAAAAGATATTTTACAAAATGAAAGACTTAAATAGGAGGTTTAGATGAAGATGCCCCCTCAATATTGTCAAGTGGATAAGTGTTGCCGAATGGAAAGAGCATTAAAGCACTATATTGACTGAAAAAATCAGCCAGAGCATGAATTGAGCATCTTCGTGTGGTCATGAAGAAAATTGACAACGGTCAGGAAAATGACAATCACACTCTCTTCATCAAAATGAAGAGGAAAAAATATGTTCTTCTTGTCTATGTAGATGATATGATTCTTATTGGTGGTGATGAAGAAGAGTTGTACAACATAAAGAGGATTCTTACAACATAATTTGAGCTAAAAGACTTAGGAAAATTGACGTATTTCCTTGGTATTGAGATGGTTAGATCTCCAGATGGTATATGTCTAAATTAACAAAATTACACTATCAAATTGCCTCATAATTTAGGCATGCTTAAATGTAAACCTATCTCCTCCCCTATGGAGGCAAATCATAAATTAAGGAGGATGGAGAACCTCTCGATGATGTTGGGAAAGAAAGAAATCTAAGATTAATTGGAAAATTGATTTATCTCTCACAAGACCTAAAATAACATATGTTGTGAATATTGTTAGTCAGTTTATGCATGCCTTTACTATTGTCCATGTGAATATTGTCAACGGAATTTTATGCTACATAAAGAAGTTTCCATGTAAAAGATTTATGTTAAAAAACCCGAGATGTGACTATTGAAGGCTATTGGGATGGGTCAACTGATGATCAAAGATCTACGTCGAGATATATTGTGTATCTTTGTGGGAATCTTGTCATCTGAAGAAATAAGAAATAAATATAGTCTCTAGATTTAGTGTCGAAGCTGAATATAATGTGCCCTCGCAAATGGTATCACCGATGTTTTGTGGTTAAAACTTCTACTGAAATCACTTGGTGCTGAAGTGGTTATGCCGATAAAGATGTCATGTGATAACAAAGTTGCAATAAACTTGGCCACCAATTTTATAATGCATGCAAAACAAAGCATGTGAGGTACTTTATCTGTGAGAAGATTAGTATTGGATAGATGTGCCTTCCTTACATGAAATCCAGTGATGAGCTTGCCAATTTCTTCACAAAGGGCATGCCAATGATGCAATTCGATCTAAATATAGGCAAACTGGACATGGTTGATATCTAGAGCTAACTTGAGAGGGAGTGTTGAGTTGTCTTATTTTTTATATGAGTAAACATGTCTATGTATGAGAGATTGTTTATCCATTCTTCTCTATTTATTGCATTCATCCTCTCTCATTGACAATCTATCCAGTGAGGGAGATTAGATTGTGTGCCCATGTGATTTTTCCCTGTCATAGGGTTTCCATATAAATCCATTTGTGCTATCTATGTGTGATTCATGGTCGATTGCAACAAATACTAACTAGGGAATGGAGGTTAAATCTTGTCCAAACTAATGAACATAATGTGGTTCTAATATATACCAGGAAACCTTCTAGTAGCAATGCAACCCCTTTAAGAATGACCGCTCTCTTCTTCCTCCTCTCTATTGGGGGGGGTGGGGGGGGTGGGGGGGTTTGGATCCTATCATTCTTTTTATAGGATGTACAATGGGTAACCCTCCTTGGGTTTGGTTAGAGCACCCACCAAAATCTTGTGCAAACATCCCATCTCCTCAACTGACATCAGATTATGCCTTGCAAGCAGCATATAAATAATTGGGTCATTAGACTAAAGTGATCATCCTTTTGATGTCAGAGCACTCACCAGAATCTTATGCAATCATCCCATCGCAATGGGCTTTGGTTTAAGCTGCAGTAACACCCATGCATGGGTACATCTTTCATAAATAAAAAATTTATTCATAATTGTTGACACAGTTTGAGATGATAATAATAATTGTATTTTTCCTTTCTTCTGATTTCAACTAAACCACAACTCATACTCATCATAACATCGAAATAAGAGACAAGCGGGTAACAAACGACAAGCCAAAATGGTCCAAGTTGACTTAAGCTTCCAATACCCTCTGCTGAGAATAGTCCCACTTTAACCATACTGGAAGTATTCTGAAATAACCAGCAAATCATTTACAGTATAATGCTGAGTAATCAAACACCCATGAGATATTTTCTATCGAACATGAAGGATAAACATGGTGAATTATAGATGATGGAGAGGATTCCCGTGAGCAGGAAGGATCCCATCCCATTGGAGACACGTTGTAGAATACAGATCTTGGGCAAATATATTATTATATTAAGATAAAAGGGTACGCAGATATTAAATATAGTAAAAGGGCTGTCGATGGCCATGGGGATGCAGATACCACGTGATTGCCCTCCTTCCCACCTCACTCTAGTCCACCATCCCATTTATTAAGATCACGTACTGCCTTTCTTATCTACCCGTATAATTTTTTAATCTCCTCCTCTGTGTAAAAAAATAATATGGCAGTAAAGAGCTCGCAGTCAAAAGGGGACTCCTCTGTGCGGTGGGAGAGCATGATTGATCCCGTTATTTATGGCACAATGGCACTATTTTTTTTACTGTTTGCACCGTTACCACTTATTTACAGTGTTTCTATAATAACCCATGGAGCAGAAGTGAAGAAGAAGAAAAGAAAGAAGGATGAAGCCATCTTCACTCACGAGATAATACGTGTGATGCACGAAAAAATGGCCTTGCCGTATATACCAGGAAGCCACTCTTCATGGGTTTGAGTTGCAGTACCCGACGGTCGAGGATAGTTGACACCGAGTGCGCGATTGAAGAAGGGTAGGAGAAACAGTCCCTCCATGGACCTCGGCATGTGGTCGTTTGGTAGATAATGGATTATTTATATTTGGTTGTCGGGGACAACCTTTCGAAGGTCATGCTCTCTGATGTACCTAATACCTTCACTAGTTAGGATAACCTCCCTAGACATCTCAAGATCCCTTCGAATGCCAATCACACGCAAAAGAACTGACTTATTCCTTCCCCGTTTGTTTGATTGGAAAGGAATTACAATAGAATGGAATCAAGATAAGAATGGAATTAACAATGGAAAGGAAAAAGTTTTTCCATTCCATTGTTTGGATCTTATTAGGAATTGAAAATTTTATTATGAGATATGTTCCTTTCTTATATTTGGAAAGGGAAATGAATAGAATGAAAATAGCATTCCTTAGATATATTTCGTTAAGTAGAAAAATAATCGGTATTCTCAGACTTATTTTTTCATATAATCGATATATTTCATATAAAGAATCAATAATCAAATTTAAATGGAAACTACTTTGAGTTTTTTCATACAATTGATATATTTGATATATCTATATCCATATCCGCTACAATATTTTATTACCATATCTATATCCATATTCTAAAGAAGTTGAAAATGTCATGGGTATCCGTATTTGGAAAATAAAATAAAAATACATATCCATGTCTGTATACGTATCCACTAAAATATAACCCATGTCCATATCCTAAAAAACTAAAGATGGTATCTGTATCAATATCTATTACTGTAAAAAATAAAACCCGTTTCCATGTCTATACCCGCTTCCGTAAAAAAACATCATCCATGTCCATATATGTATCCGTAGAAAAATTAAAATCCATATCCGTATATGTATCTGCTAGAATATAATCAGTATCCATATCTTAGAAAAAAATGCATCTGTTTCAATACTCATATTAGGAAAAAAAACATATATCTCTGTCCTTATCCATATCTGGAAAAAAAACAAAAAAAAACATATCCGTGTTTGTATCCGTATCCGTAAACAAATCATACCTGATATAGTTTATCTTTCTAATAGATATATTTATTATATATGTACTCGTATCAACTAGAATATCTTGTAACCATATTTGTATCTATATCCAAAAAAATAAATTGTATCTATACATGTATCTGCAAAAAATATCACATATCCATGCCAATATTCATATATGCATATATTTGTAACTTATCCAATCTTTTGCATCCATATATTTCTATCCATGTTAGTGTCCATATATCCATGTCCAAAAAAATCATATCCATGTCGGTGTCCAAAAAATATCCAAAAAAAGAAAAACGCATATTCATATCGATTATCATATATTAGTAACAATGATATATTAATTAAAAAATATTGAAGAAGAATACATTCATTAGCATTGGTAAGGAATGGAATCCCAATTCCTAGGGGGTACCTAGGAATGGCAATTCCCATGAATGAGGGAATCAGGTTTCCTTTGTAATCATTATTCATGCATAAAGTTGATCTAACAAATAAAGGAATGGAATCGAGAAAGGAATGGTGATTCCATTCCCTCCTCTATTCTTGCATAGAAAGAAAAGGTCTCGTTTCTTTTATTGGAAAGGAATTACAGTAGAATGAAATCAAGATAAGAATGTAATTAACAATGGAATGGAAAGGAATAAGTTTTTGCATTACATTGTTTGGTTGATATTAGGAATCGAAACATGTACATCGAGACACATTCTTTCCTTATGTTTGGAAAAGGAAAAAAATAGAAAGAAAATAATTTTCCTTTGATATATTTTGTTAAGTAGAAAAATAATCAGTGTTCTCCAACTTATTTTTCCATATAATTGATATATTTCATATGAGGTGTCAATAGTCAAATATAAATGGAATCTACTTTGATTTTTTCCATACAATTGATATATTTGATATATCCACATTTGTATCTACTAGAATGTTTTATTACCATGGCGATATCCATATCTTAAAAAATTAAAAATGTTATGGGCAATATGTATTCGTAGAAAAATAAAAACACATATCCATGCTCGTATATGTAGCCACTAAAATGTAACATGTATCCATATCCTAAAAAAGTAAAGATGGTATCCGTATCCATATTTATAGCTGCAAAAAAATAAAATCCATTTCCATGTCCATACCGTTTCTGAAAAAAAATCCTCATCCATGTTCATATCTGTATCTGCAAAAAAATTATAAAACACGTATCCATATTCGTATATGTATCCGCTAGAATATAATTAGTATATGTATCTTTAAAAAAATGAAAATTGTATCCGTATCCATATCCATATTAGAAAAAAATCCCATATCCATGCCCATATCCATATACAGAAAAAAAATAAAAAAGTACATATCCATGTGCGTATACGTATCTTCAAAAAAAATCATATCCAATATATTTTATCCTTATAATAGATATGTTAATATAGATGTATTCGTATCCGCTAGAATATCTTGTAACCATATTTGTATCCGTATCCAAAAAATGAACCATATATATCCATATCGGCAAAAAATATCACATATCCATGTTAGTATCCATATATGCATATATTTGTAACTTATCTGATTTTTTGCTTCCATATATTTGTATACATGTCGGTGTCCATATACCCATATCCAAAAACAACCATATTCATGTCGGTGTCCAAAAAAATATCCAAAAAATAAAAACACATATCCATGTTGATAATCATATATTTGTAACAATGATATATTAATTAAAATATAATGAAGAAGAATACATTCATTAGCATTTGTAAGGAATGGAATCCCAATTCCTAGGAGAGTACCTAGGAATGGTAATTCCTATATATGAGTGAATCATGTTTCCTTTGTAATCAGTATTCTTACCTTAATATGTTCTAACAAACACGGGAATGAAATCGATAGAGGAATGGTGATTCCATTCTCCCCTCTATTCTCGCATAACAAATATGGCCTAAGAGAATTCTAATACTGCTAGTCTTCCATCTTCCATTGGTGATCAATGAGGATCTCTTGCCCAGACTCGGTTGCACAAACAAGCGAAATACATGTGGCAAAGGTTGGAAAAGCTAACACAGGAGCCACTTGGGCAGTTGCACAACAAAAGAAGAATGCATAACCAACTACCATTTTTTTAAATCACAACTTCATTGTCTCATGCATATTATTCATGTGTCCTTGATAGGAATAAATCATGTGATCATTATAATGCAAGGAAGCATTTGGTAGCGCTTGGATGGAGGGTTATCTTGTAAAGGATAACCCTTCAAGAAAAAAACGGTTATATGGTGGATAGCTCATTTTTGTGTTTTGGTTTGGATGAGGTTTATTGTTGTGAGTGTTGTTGTGTTGCGATTTTATTGAATTTTGGGAAATAATTATGTGTTGAGTAATTTCTAATTTTTAGATGACAACAAAGTATGCTATAATATTTTTTAATGGAATGTATGAAAGAGAAATGGGTGATTTGATGCATTAAATGAGAGAGAGCGGTTTCGGGTTGATCTCACAAGAGAGGGAATAAAATGTGATCGTGTGACCCACCTGGTAGAAATGTAGGGTTTGGTGGTAAAGCTAAGGAAAAACCTGGGGATTTGGGGGGAAATCCCGAATTAATTGTCCAGTGTTTTCCCCAAAACGAACATAGCCTTGGCGATTGAGATCATTGACTGACTAAAAAAGCATAACAACACTACATCTAGAGCATTGATTGGATTGCCACTAATAACCTATACCCTACAGAAATGTGTTCTTACTGCATCTATCCTAGAGGAGGGGAAAGGAACAAGGATAAATAACAAGTGGCAATCATGAACATACCAACTTGTATCACATGTTACTTGTTATAACATCCAAAGTATTATCAACCTTGAGTACTCATTTACCTGAACCAATTTAAGACTAAGTGGGTGCAACCATTTGATTGAGTCAAGTTGAAGTGACTCATGAACCAGTTAGCTTGACTCATTTACATCCACAACCCAAGTGACTATATACATTGTGGCTAAAAAAGACCCTGATAAATATGGAGTTAGTATAAGTTCAAAAGTGAAAAGGATTTATATGGGTACTTAGCGTTAAAATTATAATTATATTAACAAGGATGGCTCTTGACATAGTCTTAAGTAGCTTAAATAAAAAGAATTAGAAATGAGAAGAAAAGTGGGGGGACTATTCTCAAGCTTTCCCAAGGCAAACAAGTGTAGGACCTAGCGTGTAGTTTCCCTAATAGGTCCAAAGTATAATAAACTTTATTTGAGATGAGAGCTCGCATTTTCCTGAGTTACTAACCCTAACTACCTAGAGAGGTGAACTATGTCCATAACGCTCTTAGAGCTTAAGAAAAGGAGCTCCAAGATCATCGATAGTCATGGAAGGCTTGTTGATGGCCTCGAACTAGTAAGTAAGCTCTTTATCTTCCTTTTAATTGGTCTAAGCTCAAGTTTGTGATGTGATTAAATACTAATCATTGGCTAGACTATTGGATCAAACCTCCTTACAAGGATCTTAGAGAAGGGGCTCAAAAATAAGAGGATAAAACCCAAGTGAGGTACTAGGTGTCTTTAAATCTCCTCGAATCTTTACCTTAAAGGATTTCTTGATGCCTTGAAATTTTATGAACCCGTCCCTACATTTTAAAGTGTTAATATAGCATAAAATTATAAGAATTCTATTTAATATGGAGTATTCAAATTATTTTGTAAACTTAATGTATATCAAATAGTTCTTATGTTCATTTAGTTGCACTCGGGATTAATGACATAATGCTAGACACATAATTGATTGATTTAACTTAAGTGTCGATTGTCAAATCATGACATTAGTTGATTGAACTTAGGTGTTAATAGATTAAATATGTTCATAGTTACCTCATTCTTTGGATTTTAGTTAACTAAACTAAAGTGTTAATCAAATAATCGGCCTTTAAGTCGACTAAGGATCTTTGCTAGTATACTATTAGTAATGTCACAATATATTTTGGTAATAATTGGATGTAAGAACTGATTGACTAATTAAATATGTGGAATCACAATTTAGTTTTCTCATGTGTTTTTATGCATTTATGGTATAGGACTTGATCTTCTATGATTCTTTAATAGATTTAGGTATATATTATCCCCATTTGTTTGTAATTTAATAAATCTTAATGATTATTTGATTCATTCTCGTGCATGTACGTAGTTGATCAATGATGCAAGCATTGTATTTATGTTGATTAATTATTATGCTTGTTAAATATCATATACTAGACATATTTAAATTATATTATGAAATACTAGCATGTTTAGTATGATATGAGTATTCTATACTCTGTAAGGAATTCTTAGCATGTTGTTGAGTTTTATTGTGTAACCAAAATTCTAGTAAAACTCTGATTTCTGACAGGATAGGAATCTCTTATTGTAACCCTAACCATGTGTTTCCATCTATATAAGGAGTCCATTGGATCTCAGTATCAATTATGCAATTCTCATTCTATTTTTGAACTTGGTATCAGAGTAACCCAATTCCTTAGATTAATCAACTAAATTAAAGTGTTAGTCAAATAATTAGCCCTTAAGTTAACAAAGGAATTTTGTTAGTCAACCATTTTGTGCAATAAATCACAATATAATCCGCCAATTAAGTGATTCTTAAACCTAATCAACCAATTAAATGTGTAGAAGCAGGCATGACACTACGTGGTATGATCTAAACATCTACAATTTATCATTCTAAAAGCAAGCTTGGCAAAGTCATCAAAGAAGCAAAAATACTAAATGACGTCTCCAGGTTACGAGGAAGGGAGTGCACCTAACCATGTTGGCTTGATCACTAAATCAGATGATACCAACTATCCTAAATGGTAGTGGAGAATCTTGATAATTGTACAGAGATACATCAAGGAGCATTTTTTTCCTAAAGATGGAGCCTACAACCAATACATACAAGAAAACTACATGGGCCAAGGATGATAGGGTGTTGAGCTTAGGGATCATGGCTGACACAATTGACAAAATTGTATATTAACTAGCCTACTAATCAAGTGCCTGCAAGAAGCGAACTTCTGTGAAAACCAAATGTAGGCAGGAGAAAAAATCCAGTAGGGTCTTCTAAGATATTTTAATATGATGAACCTGAATCAAGAAGGACATCCCCTAGAAAGTATTTTTCTCTTTTGAAATACTTACTTTAAATATATAATGCTTGTATCGTAGGATGCACCTACCCCCACACAAAAGGAATAACACCAACATATGGTAATTATAATATGCTTAGCAGGACTTGACCTAGGCTTTGTTGTAGTATGTCACTAGATAATCTGCTACTCTACCTACCATTGAGGAGGCATACAATACTCTTAGCCATCATGGGGTATATCCCACTTCAACTCGACTATAGAAGTTCTACGACCGATCACTACTCTTGTTTCTTCTATAAAATGAGCAGGTTAATGCCCATACAAGTCATTGTCGTTGTCTTTTTATGCTAGTGCGAGGACATATTACCATATTGTGTACCATCTAAAATATAATAGGGTATTCTTAGTCTATCTACTACAACAAGCATGGATATTTGACCACCAATGCTCGAGTCGTCACCACTAAGTGTGATGGAAAATATGTGATAATCCTGAAAGGGGACTTTGATGATCCAATGCAACATCTGAACATGCTCAAACCTAGAGACACTTATCGCTTGCATCAAGTGGACTATCTAGAGACCGTACATGTATTTATATTGGCTCTGTCCAAATTTTGTAAAAATAGATAGGTTAATTTATATAGGTGCTTCCACTCGTCTATCTGGAGAAAGGGCTCTGCTACTTCACATAAGACAAGTTCATCCATGATTTCTTTAGACAAAAAAAGGGTGGCGTCCCACGGTGGAACCCGCAGCAATAATTAGATTAATAATAGGAAATTAAGGTTCAAATATCCATGCAGAATTGAGAGCCTTGTAATGTTTAGGGTTTAATGTTTACTAGATGGTAAGTTTTCCTTAATTTAATGAAAAGCATATGTCCATCTCACTCCAAACATAAATCTCAATAATGTTTTATTTGTTTCTGAGTTTCATATTCGCCTTATATCTGTCACTCATATCTGCAAGGAACTTAACTATCAAGCTTTTTTTACTATTCTCTCTTGTATTTTTTAGACCATACTAACGAGAAGGAAATTTGGTGTGTACCATGAAGGAAGGGGTATCTACCATATTGTTTAGTCTTTCGATACCACTGCATATTCTATTGACTCATTTTTTCTCAAAAATTCACTCTCTGACAGCATCACACAGGTCATGTGTATGTGTTTGTGTGTGTGTGTGTATGCGTGTGTGTGTACTTCATCAGGTCCTTTCCAAGTTCTCTCCAACGGTCAGCCTAGAATGTGAGTCCTACCAAGTAGGAAAGTGATGGGCGCTCTCCTGTTGCTCGATGAAGAAACAAGCTGCCTTCGCTTCGCTCGGGTGCGTCGGTGCTCCAAGGAATGCCGCCATCGCTCATCGGGCCCCCGCAAGAAATAGAGAAACAAAAGATGTGTCAAATAACAGTTACGAAAAAATAAAAATAGAAATAAAGAAAGAAAGAAAAAAAGAAAGAAAAAAAATGAAAAACAAGCAAATAAAGAAAAGGAAAATAAAAGAAAAAAGAAAACTAAACCAGAGAAAACCTACTACTAAGTCGTGCTCCACGGCAATGACGCCATTCTGATGAGCGCTCTCGCGACAGAGGCTAAGTCATCTCAAGGGTTGTTGTGACCTCGATCACTAGAGCCGAACTCAAAAAAATCAGACCACCATCAAAATCAAACAAGCATGAAAATCAAGGCATGCGGTCTTGCTATTTATTTAACCTGGTATAGCCACGAGGATCGAACACAAGGAGCACGGGATAGACCTACGAAGTAGTCGAGAAATCCAAAAGGAAATAAAAATACTTTTGGTGGTTTTTAATTTTTATTTTTTATATTTTCTTTTAAGAAAGAGAATAAGAAAATATAAGCAAACACAACACAATAATTTTTATGAAGGTCTAAAAAGCTCAAAATTTCAAAATAAAATTATTTTTGTATTTTTAAAATATTCAAGTATTTTTGGATATTTTATGGGCTTTTTCTGATTTTGATAAAATTTTCTAAAAATAAAAGAAAGGCAAAAAATAAACAGTATACAGTCTGGATAGAAAGATAATTTTAAAATATTTATAAAGCCTCTAAATTCTTGACAGCAATTTTATGTGAAAATAGAAAATAAAATCTAACTACATAACTTGAAAATACATTTTTTTTATTTTTATGGAATTTTTAATGATTTTATAAGATTTTTAGTCTTTTGTAATTTTTAGGTGTTTTATAAAAGATAATAAAATGAAAATGCTATAGAAATGAAAACACAACCAAACAAGCACATATGTTTTTTTGGAATTTTTAAAGATATTTTTGTATTTTTATGGGTTTTCTAAATTAGATAGAAGTAATTTTTAGGGTTTTTTATTTTTAAAAAATAACAAATAAACTCAAAATGCATCACAAAAATTACCAAAAATATTACACAATAGCAAGAGCTACTGATAATGTTTTGGGAATTTTTGGAGTAGTTTTGATATTTATTTAATTAAAAACTAACCACACAGGTTGTAGGGACTTAAATGCAATTATTTTAAGTTTCCGGGTTAAACAATAACAAGCACTAAAGGTCCAGGGTCGAATCTGTAATTTTTCCAATTAATTCTAGCACATACGTCAATTCCACATTCATAGGGGATTAAATGCAATTTTAAAAAACCTTCATTCAAACATTAACACAAGAAATGTTCAGGGCTAATACTGCAAAAACACCAAAGTTCACGTGTCGACCCACGTGCCTCCAGATAAGAAGGACTAAATAGCAAATAACAGAAACTATAGGGACTGGAATGTAAATAAATTCAACTACACTTTTATTTTACATACTAAAACGTAAACAAAAACAAATGCATGGTAAAAAGGGATATATACCCTTGCAGCACGTGAGGCGCGCGTGGGGGGCTACGTGCAGGCCGCTGATGATGGCGCGATCGTGCGGCTCTGACGGGCGTCAGGTGTCAAATCTAGCGGTCTAGAACAGTCGGGGACGTGGGGCACGCATGGATGCCAGATCTGACATCCAACGGCCTGACTCCTCTGTTATGCCAGCGGTCCAGATATGATCTGGGGGTACGGGACTGATCCAACGGCACTGGAACAACCTAGACGAACAGCTTCGGGGTGAACTTCACTGGTGCCAAGGAAGAGATCTCCAGCTCCGATGGTCGATCGGGAAGTGTTGGATGGGTCGTGGAATGCTTCCACGTCGACTGAACAACTCAAATGGAGGCTCCACTGGCTGGATAAGCGTAACAACGATGAGGACCTGGAGCTACTCCGGTGAGTCTCTGCTGGGTGCGAAAGAGAGTCTTCAGTGCGTGCCCTTACCTGCAAAGGGTGGCTGGGACTCGGGGCGGTGCTCCGGTCCTGGTTATTGGAACTAAAGGCCAAATAAGCGACGTGGGGCGTGAGTCAGCCTCCGACGAAGGCGATGGATAAGGTCTAAAACCTAATCTCGACTAGATGGGCGAGGATCAGGGTTATAAGGATGCAGAGCGAGATGGAGGGTGAGTGTGCGGTGCTATCGGAGTGGATGGTGGTGGGTAATGGAGCTCTGATCGGCTGGTCAGAGCAGACGAAGGGACGGCGGCGATGATAGTGAAGATCTGATCGAATGAGAAAATGCAAAGGATAAAAGGGCTACCTGAAGGTTGGGAGATGTTCTGAGCTCTAGGCGAAGGTGGTCGTCGGGGTAATGGCCTCGACCGAGCTGTGGAAGGCGGGGGAGGCTATTCGCGGCGGAGCTCCGGCCACGATGGTCGAGCGTCGGCTCTGCTGCACCAAATCGGCCACCAAGCGAAGCTTCAGGCAGTTATCACTCAGTTGGAGGTGGCCAGGGTTAGAGATGGGAGCGAGACACGAGCTGCCTTCCTGGGGAAGAGGATGAGATGCTTTATAGCATTCCCATGTGGTTGGAGAGATCGGGTGGAAGCACACGAACCGAGGGCGATCCATGCCTTCCTAGGGATCCGCCTAGGCCACGGATCCACGATGCAAGCGAAGAATCGAGGCAGCAGGTGGCATTATCCGATGGGGAAAATAAGAGAAATCGATCCGGCCACGCAGTCGGATCGGGACAAGCCCTGGAAGAGGGGGTTGACCCGGATCAATACTCTGACGTGGACTAATTAGGAGCGGTGCGGGAAAAAGACAAAAACTGCTACAGGACAAAATAGCAAGGAAAATGAAAGATAAATAAATTAGGAATAATAAATGAATTTAAATTAAAAAATAAATAAAATGAAAAATGTTTATTATTTTCAAGTAATCTTTCTGTGATTTTTATTTATTTTTTATGAAAAATAAATTACTCTATATATAGTATATTGTATTATATACATATATAATATACTTATGTATTTTGTACAGTTATTTTAAATTTATTATTTTTATAAAAATACCCCAATTTTATATTGTATTTATTTACAACATAATTTTTAGAGTATAAAATAATTTTTGTTTTATTTTATTATTTATTTACAGGTATAAAATAAATAGAGAAGGAAATAAATATACACGTATTATGTACAAAGAAGAGAGATTTTTATTTTATTTTTATTTTATTTTTATTTTATTTTTATTTTATTTTTATTTTATTTTTTGATTTTTATTTTATTTTTAGAAATATATAAAAGGAGGTAAAAATATATTTTTATTTTTATTTTAGCAAAAATGATTGTTTATTTACACCCATGATATTTACAGTGTAGAGTGGGCCCTATCTCTCTCTCTCTACTTGTTTTATTTGGCGATCAGACCAATGAATGCTTGGCCCTCTCTTGGGGTTCGGGTCACTCTGTATTTATTCTAAATACCTCCTTCCTTTTTCTTTTTCTTTATTCTTTTATTTATGCATAAATACATGCTAATTATGCAATATTAACAAATGCATGCATAATTCTAAGTTATTGTATTTACATCTATTTACATGATGTTTTGCCAAGATAATTAGCTAAAATAAAATAATAAAGAGTGATGATCATGGATTCATCAAAAAACATCGTCAAAGTTCTTTTCTTTGTTGGGTATCATCCATTCCTCTACACTTTTTCTATTTTAGTAATCTTGAGTATGGGACCAAAGAATTATCATAATCATTTGGGAAACATATAATATCCAGTTCGTATGGATGACTTATCTCGTATTTCTTGGACCTTTTTGCTAGAAAATAAATAGGATGTTTTCCATTATCATATGATTTATTAATGAAATAAAGACTTGATTTTATGCATGTGTCAAAACTCTTAGATATTACAATGATTTATAATTCATTGATCATGATATGCAAACATTTTTATCTCCTCAAGAAATTATACATCAAGCTACTTGTGCTCATACTTCCAAGCAAAATGAGGTTCTGAACAAAAGCATCGAAACACTCATACCTTACTGAACGATTATTATGTCCTGACAACATATCGGGGAGATGTGGTCTATACTACTATCTTTCTTAGCAATCTTATGTCTTCTACTTCAATTAGTGAGCAAGTTTCCATTGATGTTCTCTTCCCCGGTGAAGGAGTAGTCCATGTTCCTCAAAAAAATTTGGGGTGTGGCCTTTATTCACCTCATTGATCTTGCTAAAGATAAATTGGTAGCCATAGAAGTCATATATGTATTCTTGGGGTACGCTAGGAATTAAGAAGAGATATTGTTTCTATGATCTGTGATCATGAAAACATTACGCTAATATCAATGTTACATTCTTTGAGTCCATCCCTTTCTACTTCAAGTCTGGAACACATGTGTCTCATCCTCCTATCTTAGATATTGTTCCGAATCATGTTCCAATTCCAAAAAATGATCAGTATCCCACCCCCTATCAGCAAAGGCATGCCCCTTCTGAGCCAACACTACATTTTTCCAAGGTATTCACGTTGAAATATAATCATTATGGAGTGATTGCTCGATACAAGTCTCACCTACTCGCAACTGAGTTTACTCAAACCTAAGATGTTTATTTATTTAATACCTTCTCCCTGATCGCTTGTCTCTCCACGTTAAAGATCCTTATGGCAATAGAGTTACATATTGAGTGGCCTTTTCATCAACTTAATGTGAAGAATGCATTCATATGTGGTAACATGCATGATGTGTTATACATGCAACAACCAACAAGCTTCAAGGTTGAAGGGGAGTGTAAGAAGGTTTGATTATTATGCAAAGCCATTTATGGACTTAAACAGATCACATGAGCCTTGTTATTAGAAGTTATTAGAGGTTCTATAAATTCTAGGTTCTTCGAGGTCTTCAGTAGATTAATCCTTAATATTACAAAAGAACATAAAATGAACTATGCATGTGTTTGTTTATATGGTCTATCATACTCACAGGAGTTAACGCTAAATGAATAATAAAGATGAAGAAGTAACTAAGTGAAGAATTTGTGATAAAAAATTAGGGCCATTAGGATACTTTATTGGGATTAAAATAGCTCGGTTCAAGTGCGGCATGGTTATGTCCCACCAAAACTATGCAATCAATTTACTCAAAGAGACATGGATGCTAGGATCTAACCTAGCACATATACATATTGATATTAAGGCACACATTTATAAACTAGGAACTATCAAAGAAAAATGGCACTACAAACGATTAGTGAGCAAATTAATATATCTAACCATCACACGACCATATATATCACTTGTGGTCAACAAACTAAGTCAGTTCATGGACTTTACTACCTAAGCACACTTTTACATATGCATGATGATCTTGATGTACATCAAGTTTTCCCCGAGGAAGGGCCTAATATTCACCAAAGGTAATGCCTTTGACCTTATAGTCAATTCATGTATTGATTATGGAGAATGCATGTTGAACAGGAAGTTTACCACCGGATTATGCACGTATCTTGTAGGAAACTTGGTAATATGAAGGAGCAAGAACATGCAGTGATCTTCCACTCAAGTTCTAAGAGTGAATACATAGCTACGTCCCTTAAAGCAACGTACTAGTGTTGACTTGATCGGTACTCACATATATTCATTCCATTCCCAACAAACCTATAAAGCTCCGATGCAATAATCGAGAAACAATGTGTATAGCCAACAACCCATGTTTTATGAGCATACCAAATATGTGGACGATGACTGTCATTACACTAGAGACCTTTTCTTCATACTATTGGTGTACCCTCTATAGATCAGACTGCAAACTTATTCATCAAGTCATTCGTTCACATACAATTTGAAAAATATTATAACAAGGTAAACATGATTGACATATATGCTCCAGCTTAAGTGTTATTTTGTAAACCTAACCCTAAGGGTACTCCAATCTTTTGAGAGAAGATACATCTCTTACTGTAACCCTATCCCTAGGTCTCCATCTATATAAGAAGCCCTGGGGTTCTCGGTATGAATGAGCAATTCTCATTCTATTTCTGAACTCATGCAAATAGTATATATCCACCCTAAATTTAATTACAATTTTTTACTCAATTATGACTTAATGCAAAGAATAAATGACTATATTCTTAAGGCGGTGTGCTTTAGTTTGTTGTGTAGCTCCTAAGATGGAGTTGAGATGGACATAAAAATAGCATGTTGATGTTCTTTTGCCATCTATTTATGTGCTTATTATATGAATAGCATGTCATGCTTAGTTATATGATGTATTATAAGTGCTTATTGAATGCATGAATGCAAATATGTTATTGCATATGTATATCCATAAATAACCATTTGTTTTTGGATGCTTAAAATGTTGAAAGATACATTGCTCTTCATAATAATGTATTGAGTAGCTTGCTATAAATGTGTGATGTTGATTAAATGCATGATGTTATTATGCCAAGGGCTAAAAATAATATTATAAATGTGGCTTGGATCAAGTGATAATACAATAGTACAATGAACTTTATTAACCCCAAGGACCTTGGTTGAGCGTGTAGTGCCTAGGAGGGTACTTCAATAAAAATTACCATAATGATGTGCAAACCTTGGCATATGATATGAAAATTAGGGATGGTGATGTACTCTACTAGTTCATGATCCTTATAACTATAATAGCCACATAGTTACAAAGAATAAGACACATGGAACATGAAGAAGGAACCTCTAGCTAAAAACTCATCTTTACATTTTTCTAAGATTAGTCGACAGACTTAAGAACATAAAAAAGGGATGATTAAGATAGATGTTTATCAATTGTACTTTATCGGCTACATGTACTTAAAGGCTAAATTATAATAAATGAAATATTACCTAATGAATGTGGACTACCTTATTGAACTTTTATTCTTCCTTAAAATAGAACAATGACTTAGGTGTTTGCACTTTGTAGCATGGTGTAGTTGTTTGTAACGGATATCATGATATAGTTTTTTCACTAAAAAAGATGTAATCATGACGTGATGATGCATGATTTAGAGTAATAAGACTTAAAATTGTATGCATCATAATTACATGGACTTTTTCTTAACTTGGAATTGTATGATCTAGTATAATGTAGCCTAGATTTGTGTGACCTTTTGTAATGTTACTTTAGAACCACATAGCCTAGTTGCTTTAGAATAATTTTAGTATATGTTATGTTTCTATGTTGTATAACTAGATATTGAGACTTTCCTTATATATGCTCGTATGAGAAGTTGAATTGTACTTGTTTTGAGTATTATATTAAGATGATGCTACTCTAGTTTTGAGTATAATGAATCCATATGAGGGATATGTATATATACATGTAAAATATTAGTATTATGATGCACTTGTTGAAAACTAAAAGTACACACTAGTATTGTCTCCTCTCCCTAGTGTAATAGTGTTATAAACCATAACTGATAATCAAGGATTAGGCTAAACACCCCTAAGGTGAGTCAATTAATTTCTGCTACAAGTCCTTAGTCTAGGAGGGCAAGAATTTGTTTTAAGTATGCTTCTTTATTTTGCTATTCATTTTTACTTATCAAGTCGTTGGGTTCATTTTTATGTGCCTAGCCTTTGTGCTTGTTTTTACATTTCAAGCATTAGAATTTACATACGACCTTAATTATAACACTTTTTCACTCTTCTAAACTAGCTATCTCATTCTCTGGTATTATGATTTATTTAGGCTAGAAGAAAATTAGTGAGCCTTCATTTTGTTGTATGTTACTGATGAATCTCCATTTCATCACCTTTATTCTATCATTTTGGCCTTAAAAACCTAGCGAATGCATGCAAATAGCATTAATTTGTACAAATTATCATTCATTATTTATTCCATTTATTGTGTATAAAATATTGTTTTGAATGCCAAAATTATAAAATAAAGAAAAGAAAAATAATAAAATGCTAAATGTATTTTATGACCCTAAACCCTGAGACCTATGCATCTTGATGATTGGGTCGACAAAGAATAAAGTAGGGGAAGATAAGGGCCAAAAATCACAAATAAAACTTATTGTTTATTTATCAATAATTAATTTTTGGGACCTATTTTATTTTCTACTTTTTATACCTCAAATAAAGAAGCTATGTACATAAAAATTGTAGAAAATAATATATAAAAAATATAAAATTGAGTTTATACAAAAATAATATACAATGTACAAGTTATACTCTAAATAAGATTCCAAATCCCAACTTCCCAGACCCATATCTCCTAAATAAATTAAAATGTATCAAAATCACTTTAATTGTATATAACTTTTAATAAGATATTTAATGAAGACGGTTTCATATTTTTTAGAGTTAAGGTGTGAAAGTTAGGTTTTGGACCTCTATTGTACAATATACATGAATAAAATATCCATATTATTTATTATTTATTATTTATTATTTTTAAAATTTTATATTTTAACAATTTTGTAATATAATTTATAGTATATGTACATATTAAAACTAAAATAAAATTATAAAGAAAACACTAAAATAAAATATGTATATAAAACACACAGATGAATATATAATACATATACCTATATAATGTACACTTATATTTAATTAAGTGTAAATATTATACAGAAAAATACCATAAAATATATCTATGTATATAAAAATAAGTTATAATATTTTAAAATAAGAAACAAATTAATAAAATCAAAAATATAAACTAAAAATAAAAATAACCAAAACATAGGTAAATCTACCTATAAATGGAACTCTAAAAATAAATTTATAATTAGACACCTCAAAAAATCATATTAAAATATTATAAAAAAATAAATGATTTTTATTTTATAGAATTAAAATTAATAAAATTATTTATTATTTATTAACGAATTTATAAATAATTTTGAGCTATGTTTTTCCTGGTTGGTCCACGTGGACCAACCAGGTCGCGTCAAAAGTTGACCACGGTCAACTTCTCTGATACCCAGCACCTTTGAGACACCTAGCATTCAATCTGTTCTTCCTCGATTTTTTTGGCTCGACCCTGCCATTCGCCTCAATTCCTCGACAACTTTTGTTCCTCGATCACTGGACTTACATGCCAGATCATTTCCTCGATCCATGGATCATTGCATTGCCAGTGCTTCCTCGTTCTTTAGAGCACATATGCATCTTGTACAAAAAACCTCTCTCACCTTCCTCCATTTTTTTGAATCCATTTGACCCAGTTTTGGCATTCCTCTCTTATGCTCTGGATCGATGGTCGTGACATGACCTTTTCTTGCAGCTTGTTATGGGGTCGGGTGTGGCCTTAGGTGCATTCCACATCTCCAGTGAGCATCGCTGCCGTGAGGTCTATCTCACGGCCTAACACCGCTTGAGGTCTATTTTTCTGCTTTTTAGATTAGTTTTAATCATAGGTTTAAGTTCATGCATTTGTTTTATGCTTTTATCGCATGCTTTAGCTGTAGATACCCTCTTCGTAGTTCGTCGAAGCTCGACCTCTGGGAACCCTCCACTGTGTTACACATGTTTTTCGCCATGTCCTTCGTTCTCCTAGGAGAACTGTGGTGATCCTCGGAGTGTTTTGAGGCATCCAGCAGAGAGAAGACCTCCTCAGGAGTGTTCAGGTTGTTTTGGAGCGTCAGAGTTCGACAGAGGAGGGAGATCTAGTCAGAGGAAGCTCGCCTCATCGGAGCTTCCTCCATGTTCTTCCACATCCTTCCTCCATTGTTCGATCGAAGGCATGTCCCAGTTTGATCGACAACCGTTTGATTTGGCCTCGACCTGGTCATTGATCTTTCGCAGTAGATCTGATCCTGGCCGTTCAAGCGTGAACTGTCCTCGCGCATTTTCGAGCTGACACATGTCGTAGTGGATCGCCAGCCACCATTGGATCGCACCTGTTGCTGGGTATTTTGCATTCCTACCCTAGCACCTTTTTGTATTTACTCTTCAGTACTTAAACATTCATATATTGTTATTATATTTTTGTGAATTTGCAAAAGACCCACTAACTTTTGATATTTGCAATCGAGTCCAAGCTAGCTCACCTCACGTGCGGCCCCACATGAGGTGGATATTATGTACTTGAACTCCTGGAAGTTTTTATATTTCAAATAAGTCCATTAACTTTTCATTCTAGTGTTATAATTATGTGAAAACTGCAGAAAGGCCCTTGATCTTTATTTTATTTACAATTATAAGTCTTCTAATTATGTGATTTTTGTACATTTCTTCTATTTATTGTAAAAAATGCAGAAACCTTAATATCATTTTCTATTTTCTAATTTTCTCTATATTATTTTAAAATTGATTTGAAAAATTTTGTTTATCATTTGTTATTTTTAATTTCCATTTCAATTCGATAAATTTATTTAATCCCTGATTTGGGATATTTCATACTTTAAAAATCTATAGAAATTAGAAAAAATATTAAAAAATCACAAAAATAGTAGAAAAATAGTTAAAGCCCCAAAACATTTAATTCTGTAATTTTTTTCATTTTTAGTTATATTTATATCTGTATCATCTTATATTGTAAATATAGTCTTATATATTCTATTTTATAAATTAAAAAAATAAATAGAAAATATAAAAAGAAAATATAAAATATAAAATTAAAAACAATTAAAAATATGAAAATAAAATTTTAAAAATATAAAATTAAAAACCTACAAAAATACATAGACAACAAGAAGCGCACATTTTTACATTCACTCGCACCATTCTCCTGTTAGCTCCATGTGTTCGACATCTACATACTTGCACATTATACACATCTATTGTAGAGTTATAATAAATTTTAACTCCACAAATTTTGCTTTTCATTTCTTAATTCTTATTGTGGGTTAATTTTTGATTAATTGGGATTTCGTGAGCGGTCGCTTCAGTGACAGTGTAGATCTCACCTTGTGTAGACTGCATTAGACCCTCACAAAATCTCGAATATCAAATGGTGTCGTCGTCTGGGAGCAACATCGCGTAGATTGGTTTATACACGTGTCTTCTTGCTTGTTTATATTCTCTTTTATTAATTTTTTTTATTTATTTAATATTATTGTTGAGATGTCTAACCATCTTGTTTGTTGACTTTGTTGCGAGGACCGTGGATCGAGGGAGGCCCTTTTTGGAGTGCTTGTGCCCCCACGTGAAGCCGGTTCAGAGTTCTAACCTGGCAGCAGAAGAAACTTGAAGGATTTTGAAGGTAGGGCTACTCTATTTTATAGTATTTATTTTGTAATTTAAGTGAGAGAGAGACACTCTTATTGTAATATTCATGCTCTCAGGACACTCTGCCACACTTCACGAGGTCCAGTGCCCGAGGGATTTTTTCTTTGGGGGCCTCGTCGGTTTTGTCGCATTTTGCATCACTTTTATTTTTCTTTGTTTCCCGATGTTATTTCCCTTTATTTTGTGTGATTGAGCCATAGCATTAGAATTACTTGACGATAGATTAATGCCAAACACTTAACAACTATTGCATGTACCTATAGCCTTGGTTGGACTTAGCCAAATTTTGAATTGCTATTTATTTGGATTTGAGATCGCGACATTCATTTTTTTATAATTAGCTCCATCTTACATCCACTAACATAATAGTATAGAAGATAATCAAAGATATGTAAAGTAGAATATTCAGTATAATTTACGTATGAGGGTGCATTCTCTTTCCACGCCAACTCTAAAGGCTCGAGTATCTTCTCCTTCCCATTTTTCAACGATGTTCATAAGTTATGTTTATTGAGAAATACTTTCTCTTGAATTGCACGAGGTTTTATCTATTGCTCCCAATGAACTTCTCAATCTTCCAATTATATGACATCATCCTGAATGAATACAAAAGCTGTGATATAAATTTTATGAGACAACGTTCTTAACTTAGCAATGACGTAGAGAAGATTAAAAAAAATAAGATGTTTAATGCATCATGTTATGATTCTAGGCATCTCAATAGATACAATAAATGAGTCATACAAATTAAGATGAAAAATAACGTAATGATAGATCAAACTTAAACCTCGGAGGTAAAAGCTAACTAAGGGCAATTCCTTCCCTCAATATTTTTCTAAGTAAGCCCTTATTAAGTCAATATCATGTACAAGTTGTATATAAGATAAGTTAAACCTCTTATGCATAAAAGTAAATGAACCAACAATTAGTAGATGATAATAAGTAATGGATTGTCCACTTAGCCGTTGTTTGGATGATGGATAGTCTGCTTAGTCGAAAACTAACAAATGTTAATTAAAGGGATAAGCGGTCATATCGTGATTACATCATACATTATGTCTCTATCTATAATACGTATCTTTTCCTTATCCCTCAAACCAACAAGATCAAAACAACCTCATTTCATTTATAAGAGATCGCGCATAGTAGAACCTAAATAGTGCCAAGCATAACATATGTAGATGATTTTCACAGCAAGGTGTTGGACTTGTAAGCCCCTAGCTGCTCATTAAGGCAACAAAAGTTATCATATTTTTATGTCCATCTGAAATGAATGTTTATCAATGTAATTATAGGTCAGTTTCTACAGATAGGATTACGCACCATGGTCATATTGAATACCATACAGTTGAGAGGACACAACATACATTAACTTGTGATATTCAATGATCTCCAGTCTAAGAAAAAGATGACAAACTTTCTCTAAAGACTAATTTCTGACCACTCTCTTAATGCAGATCATGTGCATATGAAAAGAGATTTGGAGGTGCTTGAATAATTAAGTCAAAGAGTTGACTTGGTGAGGTCGAGATAAGACTCGAATCGTAACTATCACGATCAGTCACACATCCTTTGACTAGAAACAGTTATACATTTATATGTTTGAATGTGCACATTTGATAGACCATTGATTCAAGACCTAATCAAGGTCCATATACGGACGTGTTAGTGTGCATAAAGGATATATGAGATGTATGATCTCTCAAATGGATCATACAGGTTCATACTTGATGAACTAGAAGAAAGAGCTGACTCATGAGATATTTTAGGGTCATCTAGATTCACATGCATGGTCGTCTTATTTATGAAATAAGATATGAGCTTGATATATATGCTCTATATGATTAATGTTATCGCCTAATTATAAATTGAAAAATCTACCGATGTACCCAGGAGGAGACAGTCAAATTAGGGCTTGAATTTCGCGAGTATCAAAATCTTCCAGTATGAAGGATGATGGAGTATTGAGAATACTCTGAGTTAAAGTTATCTTAATAAATAATCTACATTGACACTTCCATTCTAAGCGAGTGATGAAATATGATGGATTTTAGGCACTCCACTTAATGACTCAATGATGTTAAACTAATCGAATTAAGCCTCATTTTAATAGATTCAATTCCAATTTTAATTTTCGAATGTTGGAAAAAGAAATGGTAATGGAAATGGAGGTAAACTCACTTGTAGAGCTCTTTTCTAAGCTCCAAAAGGTTTGGACAATGATTAGAAATGATGTTTGAAGCCGAGTTCATCACTCTGATCATTTGTTGAGCTCATGGAGAGTGTATGCATTTCGTTGAGCTTCCATAGAGTGTGAATCATTTCAGCCCAAGCTCAACATTTGTGAGTGATGCATTTATCCAAAAGTAGTCTAAACCCTGAAATTTGATAGTTATCCAAATTTCAAGTTGTTATACGTGGATAGTATAATTTCCCCGACATTATCTCCCAGTATCCGTAACAACTTCCCACAAGTCCTAATTGGATTAGGATTTGCATTTCATGATATCAATATTATGATTAATTATTATTATCAAGATATGTATTTTTAGTATTTGTGAATATGATTCACATTATTTAATTAATATGATTATTGGTTCATAATATGTGTGTGTGATTCAGATATTATTCCGAGGCATATATATGAATATGATTCACATTGGAAATTGAATGTAACTTAGATTTACATTTTATTTTGTGTTTATGAATAATATCCATAATATATGATGTAGCTCTCGTAAAATACCTAATTATGATTTGCATAATTAAATCATGATAATAGAATGATAATTAATAGGTTGCAACCAAAATCTGGATAAGGTGGACGTCCCATGTAGGCTCTACATGGACATCTAATATGATTAAGAGGCTCCTATTTTTTGGCTATCTCTTAATTTATTTTTGATGAAATTAATAGGACAAAAGAGAATCTTATTTCTTGAAGGAAAATGAATTATCCATTGCCTTTTGATCATCATTTCCTTTATGAGTACGACTCCTAGGGACGTCCCCCTCTTGCATATAAGAGAGAGCTTGGCCTCTCCCTTGTGAGCATGATTCATTCCACCAATTGTTCATTGCCTTGAGAGTTTAGAGAGAAAGAGAAGAGAGAGTTCGGCAATCCCCTCTCTCTTCTATAGAGAACCCGACACATTCACCATATTGCCTCCACCATATCCACTGGTTCATCCCTTCATGAGAGAAGAAAGCCTTCTTCTCAGTGATTCTCGTACGTGAAGAAGAATTCAATTTTGTACGACAAAATCAGGAGACAGAGATCATCTTGATCTTCACTTGACATGGGCAACCTCAAGAAGAAGTTGATATCAAAGTTCGTGGGATGTTAGACGAGTCATCTTCACGCCTGCAAGAGAAGAGTCGTCGGATCGGACTCAATTCATGAGATCACTTCCTTTAGAGACTCGCACTTGAAAAGGCAACCCTAATACTCATGTAGCTTTGTGAAACAATTTGAAAATTATTTCCTGTAAATGTGGTTTCACAATTAATTTCTTGTTATGCTTGTATTGGAGTAGCACGATGAATTCTACTTGCTTGCAAATTGCTTGCTATTCTTCCGTGTTTTCGTGATGCGACGTTTTTCGACCTTCCTTTACAAGGAAGATTAATATTGTGAAATGCAGAAATGACCTCAAGCATGAAATCAGACAAATATGAAGTTGGCACATAGCAACTGAGACGTTGGGGAGTCCAACTCCATGTCACAAAAGGCAGGGCCTGATCTCAGCAACATGCTTAACCCCCTGGAAGTATTCTCCCAGGAAAGGATGCCCAAACACTGTAATATTTGGATTTATATAAGCATCATGATCTTCCAAATAAATACCTGTTGACTGAGTTGCATATGCATGTGAATCACAAGAGACCCGCAGATCCAGATCAGTCCAACCATAGAGCTGGCCCTGCATGCCCCTCACTGGTTAAGATCATTGGTGGCAGTATAAAACCAAGCTTCTAAAGCAAGATCAAATAAATTGTATTGATATCTATTCTGATGAACTTGATTAGTGATGGACACTGTAACTGCTGATTAGTGATGGACACTGTAACTGCTGATTAGTATTCCATAATGTGATGCTGTAACTGTAAGAACACCCAGATTTTGCACAATAAAATGTTGACTTTTTCACAGGTACCTAAACTGTTCAAATGTATTTTGAAGGTATACGTGGAACGTACATGGTACGAGCGGGTTAGATTTGAAGTGATCAGTGTACAGACGGATATATTGGAAACTATGATCTAAAAGAAGCTGAACATGAGTTACCAAATATATCATCATATGGTGAAAACCAGCATTCAAACAAGGAAAGATGAAGAAAATGGGCAGATGGAGAGGTAAGAGGTACCAATATTAAGGCAACCTCAGGCGTCACCTAACCAACAATGGAGTGCACAAGCAAATTAAAGGCATTTCAATCCAAAACCAAAAACATACACATGAGGCCAACTCTTGCTCGTTTATTCCTTTCTGCAACACTATGAACAACAAAAACCCAACATGCTCACAAGACATCCCCCATCACCATCATCCATCAGAACCACTACATGACAAGCACACTACCAATGACCCATCAGCCCATCGTCACCATCACATAACAAAACCACATCCCTCGTATCAAATCCTCACACACATGTATCATCTTCTTCTTCATCATCGCAGCTCCATCGTCACTATATTATATATATCATCATATCTTAAAATAGATAAAAACATATTCTTCCTTCCACCCACCCAGTAAATCAGAAGGAAAAACCCCTTTTATGCAAAAAAAAGTTAAAAGAAAATCAAACCGAAGACAGTAGTAGTGTGTGAGGTTTAGAGAGAGAAATTGCACTGCAGATCACATGATCGCGCAGCTGGCGGTGTTCTCATCGCTGAAGAAGTGGGTGTACTCCGGCGCCGGTGGCATGTAGTTTACAGGCACCGGTGGCCGGACGTAAGTCATGGGCTGGAAATTACGGTCGCCGCCTCCGGCGGCCATCATCATCCTCTGCTGCTGGAGCATCGACGCGATGTACTGCTGCTGGAGCATGTCCTGCGGTGGCGCCGCAGCCATGGCCCCTGGGAAGTACGCCGGCGGCGGCCCCCCGGCCGCCGGAAGCCCCTGCACGGCATGCGGAGGTGGGAAGGCGCCGTTTTGCGAGTTGGGTAGTTGCATTCCGGCCATGAGCTGCGCCTGGCTGAGCCCCATCGCCGGCATCGGCTGCTGCTTCTTGCCGCCGGCGTTGGCCTCGCCCTTGCCGCCGCTGCCGCCCTTCTTGCCGTCCTGGGCTCCCCCGCCACCGCCACCACCCTTCTTGGCGGTTTTGTCGTTGTGGGTCTTCGCTGGATCGCCTCCGCCGCCCTTTTTGGCGCTCCCACAACCGTTACCACCGCCTCCTTTCTTGTTGGCCTCAGGAGGAGGGAGGTTCTTGATCTTAACGGGGGACTTGAAGTCGTCCTCAAAATGGTCGTCGAAGCCATCGAGGTCGTCGAAGTCATCGTCGTCGAACTCGTCGTCGTCGTCGAACTCGTCACTGTTGTCATCGTCGGGGAGGTCGAACTTGACGGACTTGGGGAAGGGGAGCTTGAGGCCTTTGAGCTGCGACATGTCGAAGCCCTTCATCTGCAGGTGAGGTGGCAGTTGCTGCTGCTGAGGAGGCTGCTGGTTGTTGTTCTTCTTCGCCGGAGCTCCTCCTCCACCTTTGGCCGGTTGCTGCTGCTGCTGCTTGTTGTTATTGGGATCCTTCTGAGCTCCGCCACCTTTAGCATTGTCCAGTTTGCCGTTGTTGGGGTCCTTCTGGTTCTTGTTGTTATTTGGAGGTTTGGGGGAGACAAGCTCCGCATGCTTCCCGTTTTTGGAGAGCTTCCTGATGAGTGTCTCGGGATCCACGTTGCCGGACACCGTCACCTTCCCCTGCTCCGCATCTATGGTGGTCGTGTAGACGCCTGTAAATAGACCAACCAACAAGAACAGGAGTCAAAGATCAGAGCTTCGGAAGGGATTTGTGAGTAAGTGGGGATCTGTAGTTTGTGGGTACCGTCGATCTTGTGGAGGAGCTTCTTGACCTTCTGCTTGCAGCCATCACAGTGGATGTTCACCTTGAGGATGCAGGTCTGGACCCCCAGAGAGATAGAGAACGAAAAAAAAGGGCAGGAAAAGGGAGGAGGACCCATGTAAGATTTTGGAGGAAAGGAAACATCTTTTTGTCGAAAGCAAGAGAGATCTTTGAGAGCAAAACTACCTGTATCTTGAGGAACTTGACATCTTCTTCCTTGCTCATGGTGCTGCACCTGAAGCAGGGGAAGGACGGACGCTGTGAAGGGAGAGAGGAGAGGAATCACCAAAGATGTGATCTTCCAGTGGAGTGGAGTGGAGTGGGGGTAGGCACTTGCAGCTCTCCTGTTGTTGGTTGCAGTGATCTTGAACAGGGGATGATGGGATTCTAGTGGTCGTTTGGGCACATGAAAATGGCTTTCATCATTAGGTGATGTGTTGGTGAGAGGTCAAGGAAAGTAGAAGGGAGGAGGAGTGCCCCCGAAGGCTTTGGGAAAGGAGGGGTGGAAGGGCACTATAATGCTCCTCTTCTCCCTTCCATCCCTATCTCCCTAACTTTTGCCCTTTATTTATTGTTGCCTTCCTCTTCTTTTTATTTTATTTTATTTTAGCCGTATGTGGTAATTTACACTACAAACTTTTAACTTACGCTACAACCCCTTAACCCAAGAGTTTATTTGATTACTGGGATGGGGTGGGGTGGGATATCTTCCTGCGAATAGTAGTTATTTGGATGGTTACGAGGGTTGGAAGATAGTGGAATAAGGAATGTGATGTAATGTCATCTTGATTTGTGATGTAATTCCAACTCAGAATGTAGAGGGGTAAAACAGATTACCCTGAGATAATCCGGTAACCAAACAGAAGTTTTCCCCTAAGTGGGGTTAAAGGATCCCTTGTTGCAGTAGAAAATAGAGTGGCTGATTATTTCTTTCGACTGTTCAACCATGATCAGATTACTCTTCAATGTGGGTTTACGATATGGAACGATGACCAAAAGAGCTCCTCTTTTACCAATCTTTCATATAAAAAAATCAACAATCGAGAGGATTAAAAGCATACATTGGATGATGGTCCTATCATTGATGGTGTCACCCTGTTGTGAAAATAAAATGCGGGTGTCACCTCGAAGAGTCTTCATGGATTAGAAGCGGCGCAAGAGCATATGCCCTAGGCAATTGTCATTTTAGACTATCAGGGCCGGCCTTGGGGCATTGTTTTGAAGTGCAATTGCCCAGGGTCCACTAATTTTAGGGGCCCATTAATCTAATTTTCAGGTTAGGGATAAAATAGAATTTGTCTTTGAAACAACTTACTGAAAAATAAGCCTTTATAAATTAGGAATGAAAACAGATAGGATACAAATTGGATATGCCTATTTCTATATCCATATTCATTTTATCTCTATCGAATACCGATATGGATATGATTCGGATATGTATTAAGGAAATCCTCTCCTTAGAAATACCGATACGAATTTGAATCCGAGTACAGATCAAATAAAGAGCGGACCCGAATGTGAATCGAATAAAGAGCCAATCCGAATATGAATCAAATAAAGAGTGAATCTAAATATAGATCCAATAAACATGGAATTCAAATACAGATAGAATAAAGACCACATACGAATATGAGTTGAATTTCTATCAAAGTTTAAAATGATTTTAAAAAAAAATGTCCATGAAATATAAATAACTTGCATCATGACAAGAGGTAGAGTCGAAGTAGCATGTGTTCTTGATCGGAAGCAAAAGGGGAATAGGGTATCGTAGTTATTGCCCATTCCCAAACAAACAGAAGTTTATTGATACCATTATTATATTATATTATATATAATGCTAATAATATCATGGTGTTGTGGAGTATATTACATTAACTAATATATAAAACAATATTAAATGTTGTATTCGGATATCCGTATCTGGATCCGGATATTCAAGCAATTACCATAGCTGCATACGTATTTGGAAAAATTTTACAACCCATATCCATATTCGATTAGTAGTCGGATACAGATATCTGTATCAGGTAATTTTTCGAATACGGTAAGCAGATATTCGGATATATTTGTATCCGTTTTCATCCCGATTATAAATTCGAATTTTCGGTGAATAACTCGATATTAAAGTCAAAAATTTAATGAGATCATATAAGGGTTGATTGTTCCTCGAAAATAGAATGTTTCATTTTATACTTGATGGTAAACACACTAGGGACAATTTGCTCTTATTAAAAAAATTTTAAGGGCCTTTTTTTTTCTTTTGCCTAGGGCCCACGAAATGTCAGGGACGGCACTGTAGACTATACATTATGTAAGGAGGGGAGTTTTTGTTGTCATTTTAGACTATACATGTAAGGAGGGGAGTTTTTGTTGTCATTTTAGACTATACATTATGTAAGGAGGGGAGTTTTTGTTGGGTTATTAATCTTTAGGAATTTCACCTCCCTCCCTCCCAAAGGACATGGGGAGTAGGGTGCCTTGTAAAATAGGCCATGGTTTGGATCTTAGTGGAGAAGGGCACGGATTTAGCAAGTCTGAGGGTGGATTTAGCAAGTCTGAGGGTGGAGAGATGTGTTGCTTGGTGTCAAGTGTGAACTGTGAGGAGGGGAAAAATATAGGTGTGAAAAGGTAGAGGGAGAAAGATGTTGATATGGTTAGAGAGAGAGAGAGAGAGAGAATGTGTGTGTTGTGGGGGAGGGGTTTGGTTCCTAGGGTTTGTCAATGTGTGCAGTACTTGACCACGAGGGTGGAGATGCCAATGTACTGTGGTGTAGAGTCCCCAATTGGGGCATTAGAATATAGAGCTTGAGTTGAGTTGAGAGGGAACTCCACACATTATGGTGGAAGTAACAGTTCCCTTGGGAAGAGATCAAATCCATAGCCCACAGCCCAAAACATCTCCCCCACCCCCTTCCTTGGCTTGCAAGAAATAATAAACCCTTGACCAAGTTAACATCACTTTGGTAATTTTCGTTTGGAGAATAAGCACTGGATTAAGGAGTTAATATCGGGTGCGGTTCTTAAGAGTATGGTTATTCCTATTCACATTCCATTATTCCACATTTATTTATATCTTTATTTCATCTTATCTATCATTATTCCACATTATTTTCCTTATTCTTATCTTTCCAGCCAAATAAAGAATAGATCCTTATTCTACATCATTATTCATGCTTATTATCAAACTGAATGCCCCATCTGAGAAAATATTTGAACCTTTGACAAAGTTACCATCTCTCTTGGACATCGAAAAAAATGATAGGAAAATATAAAGATCAACCAATCTAATCAATGGCTTTATGAAAGTGACCAGTAAAACTGCTAACAAAGACTCTCAAAATGCTTGGGTGAAGCTTCTCTTTGTCACAAGTCACAAAAACAAAACTAAATACCTTCTTTTAAAGCTAGGTTTTTAAAAAACTTCTGAATTGAAATGGTATTTTATTTTGATTGTGCTTGAAGGTGTGAGCATTTTCCCAATGCTCTGCTTTGTCAGAGAAGAAGGAACATATGTGAAATCAACCACCACCACTGAATTACATAAAGAATGAAACAACATGATATATCGGTCGACTGTCACCTCTCATGAACATCGAGGAAGAAAAATCATATGCAAAAGAACAAGTATAACTTACTCTGTTCCCCCTGCTCACTTCATTTTCTCTTCTCTCGTGCTCTCAAACATTACTATCTTCTCATTTAGTACGATAGTCCTTTTCTTGTGCTTCTGTGACTTCTTCTTCCCTCACAACTGGTATCAGAGATGGACAAATCGGAGAAACCATCTGCATTCGCTCCTATGATCACAACACAAACCCCCATGAAAGCTATAGATCCCCCTCCCCCTCGTGACAATAACAAGGAGAACCACTCTTGCTTCTTCTCTTTGTTGCAAGGGCTCGTGGCCTTTGATTGTATGCTGCTTCTAAGATGCTTATTTTTAGCGTTCTTTATAAATAAAAAATAGCACGAGAATTCTTAATGTTTTATATGCAAATGACATCTTATTATGCATATACTTGTTCGAGATAGGACTGTAAATTATGGTCAAGATTCAAAAGTGAGAACAAATACGTGAACCTAAACATTTTAATGGATAGAGATTGATTGACCTAAATAATGTCAACATTTCCTCGATGCATTCTTTCACCAACAAGACCGCAAGACATCCCTCATTCATAGTGGAAAAACATCTAGACTCTAAATGCCACTATCAGCAATGTCGTGTTCATGATTATTTATTTATTGCTATTATTATAGATGATTTTAATTATATTCCTGCTATCTGAAAAAATATCAAAAACAATATTTAAAAAAAGATAATAGCAAGAATAATTATTGAGCCTACAATGTGCACTTGGGCTGAATGGGTTAGGTCGTCATTTCAACTTTCTTCCTGCTCAAGCTCCATAGGTCACCCTTGTTGGAAATGTAAATTCTAATTTTTATAATTTTTTCCAATCCAGGATATTTTTTTATGAATAAACTTTGGATGCCGACGTGCACTGATGCGCATACCCAATGAACGGCCCACCTAAGGAATGTTTTAAAAATTGGATTTTATATTGAACCGATCAGTCTTCGGTATGATCCAATTGGATCAGACCGTCGGTCCAAACCGAATGGACTGTCGATGATGTTAGTATGACATCATCATTTTTATCGACTCGGAAAAAATCGGACCGAGCTTAATTTATCGAGCTGGTAAGTCGAACCGGTTTTTTAACCGATAAAATCATATTCGTATGTGTAAGTATGTATGTATATATCAATGAATTGATCATTTAAAATGTCAAATCTTTCAATAGAATAACATGATTATCTATTTCGTACAAAACTCTACAAAAGTTGGCCACATTTTCTAGTTTTATATTTGAATACAATATTGTAATCATTTATATAAAGTTGTTTCTAGAAAACTACTCTAAGAAGGTAGGAGCACAACTAATATCCCAAAAAATAGAGTGGCATAACTGATATTACAGATGTTAAGATTGGTACAAGTGAAAAAAAACCTATTATTTAATTATTTAAACATTTATTTTTGGAATATTTACACCCATAACCCTGAGTAGCTTCGCAATTACCCTAGAAACCCTTGATAATTTATAATTACATGAGAAACCCTGAATATGTGCTCTGTCCTATACTCATAACCATCAGTTATTTTAATCCGTTAACTCAACCAGACCTTTGAGTTAATATAACCTAGCTATCTTCAATCCAACAGTTAAAATTAAGCAAAAAGCAAAAGAAAAAAAAACAACCCCCACTGCCCACCTCCTCTCCACGTCGACCACCCCTCGACACCCCCCACTCTTCCTCCTCCACACCCGCCCACCCACTAACAACCCCACCTCTTGGCCCGTCGGCCAACTTCCCCATCTCCCTTCTCCAGCCCCCTTCACCTTCCTCCGCCCCTTCAAACCCACCGACCATCACCCATCTCCTCGTCAAGGTCCCTTCCTCCACCCGCAACCCGTCAACCACCTTCTCTTTCTTCTTCCTCCAGCCCCCTCCCCCTTCCTCTGCCCACCTTCAGTCCCCTCCTCTAGCCTCTTCGTCCCCTCCACCACTCCAGCCCTCTCCACACAGTAGTGGTTGCGGTGGCATCAACGCCCCCTCCTCTAGCTCTTCTCCACGCAGCAACAGTTGTGGCGGCAATGACGCCCCCTCCTCCACCTCCTCTCCATGCAACAGCAGTTGCACCGCCACTGACGCCCCTCCTTTGTCTTCAAGTCAACCAAGTTCAACCACCATCGGACCCATTTTTTATTTTTCTTCTTTTTTTTTAAATTAATTAAGTAAAACCGACCAAACTGACCAAGTCAAGGCCGATTCCCGATTCAAAAAGTTTGATCGGCTGGTCCGATTCATTTTTTAAACATTGTACCTAAGTCAGCTCACGTTTAAAGATTCGTATATGGGTAACATTGGTTCATTGATGATATTTTTACAAGGAAATACAAGATCCGAATAAGAGTTCATTCAAAGATCTAGCATATAGGATGGAGATTTTGATGATTAACACGCATTTCAAGTTCTAATAACGATTCCTCTGTTGCACAGTACATTTTCCCTTAGGTCTATTTTTTATGATACGAATTGATCAAATGTGCAATTCTCCATGATCAATGCATTTTTTTCATATATAATTAATTATTTATATATATAGGGAACCTCCAATGAGATTGGCCTTCCATGGATGCATGGAAAATCACATCAATTTAGATATTTTTTTCTATTTATTTTACAATTTCTAACTCTATAAATTTAATAACAAATATTAACATAATATATTTATCGAGAAAGATTTATGAAAATATTATTATATTGGACAAAAAAATATTGGTTACAATGTGGATGCTATATTTTACAAAATAATATGATCATCATAATTTTACAATATGCAATTTATATTTTACAAATTTTACAATTTACAAATTTGATGGCTACTTTTTAAATTTCAGGAGATATCCACCTCATTGGAAGGGTCATACACGCACAAGGGAAAATTGGGTTGGCTAGTTGGGGGAGCTAACTTGGCTCCCCCACTCCATTTCCTCCATTTTTTTATTTTTTTAAAATGACTCCGTGAAAATTCATCACTATATCGTTATATTATGTCATTCAAGTTTCATGAGAAACAGGGATTCCTATGACCTCCATCTAAACAATCATTTTTTAACAGTCGCAGAATTGCTAAAATTAACCCTGTCTGGATGGAGGATGTAGGAATCTCTATTGCGCACAAAATTTGAATGACATGATATAGGGATATAATGACGAAAATCTATGGAAATATTTTTCAAAAAAAATAAAAAAATAAGGGAAAATGTGACGGGGGTGACAACTTAGCTCTCCTAAGGGGCAGACCCATTTTACCTATATATATATATATAGAGAGAGAGAGAGAGAGAGAAAGATTATGCTCCCTTTGAGCATGTAACTTACATGCTCCCATCCTTTTTTCCCCGTATTTTTATTATTATTCTGAAATGAAACCTAGTAGAATTTAGATCATAATATATGATCATAGTGTCATTCAAAATTCAACTTAACTTGAGACTTTTATTCCCTCCATCAAGATTGCCAAATTTTAACGGTTTAAGAATTGCTGAAATTGACGCCCTCTAAATGGAAGTGTTAAGAACGTCTATTTTACGCACAATTTGAAATATATATTCCACTTATTATTCTAAGTAATTCTCTCAGATTTCATTTAAAAAAAAGGTGGGAGTGTACTCTTATATGCTCCCAATAAACATACTCATTTAACACATATCTATATTAATTAGTTTTTCCCGTTAACTACAAAGAAATATTGATGCATGTTCTATATTTCCACCTAATTGAGATTTGGAACCCGTATAGTTTATGTTGTGAGGAATAATCCATAAGAGTGGATTTAAAAAATAAATCTTAAATACTATAAATATGTCTAATTTGTGATAACTCGTCGATTATAAACTACTATTTGTAATTATTCACTAGAAGAATATTACAAGATTATGTGGTGTGTATTCTAAGTGAAGTGAGACAGAGCATATATGGTATCGATTAAAATAGAATGGAGTCGATCGATGAGGTTGGATTTGGGAAACAAAATGGACTTGTGTGAAAGTTCCACCTTCTATTTATTAGTGTGGGCCCAATGGGCCACCTCATAAGTATTGTCGGAAACAGTGTCACATAAGCAATAGGCAAACATCAATGGGCCCGGACATGAAGGTCCGATAAGGAGCTTGGCGGATCCAGTCCATGAACTCGGCAACATATGGTCGACGTCGTGGCTGCCGGGATAGTAGAGCAAAAAGCACCTTCAAGATCAATAGATCATGGGTTTGATTCTCATAGCCGGCATGACGATTACGTGGGCCGACGAAGCTCGACTGCCGATTATACCAATGAGGATCGTGGGAGCGTCGATACAAATTTTAAGAGTTCGTAACAAGCGAGCAAGTGCCCCGTTGAGGATTGCAGTAGCACTAACGATGATCAAGGGTTTAAATATCGATATCAGCTTCCATATCGACTCCATGTCGATAATGATATTTCGACGAAATTACTCCCATATCGAGCAGCACTTGTGAAGGAGTGACCCGAAAAGACTCCAATATCACTATATCGCTCGATATTTTGGTACCTTACCGAAATCGAAATATCGACATAATTTCGATGATATTTAGCAAACTTTGAAACCATTATTAAAAGCAAGAGAACATAATTAGGGTTCCTTAGCAAAAAGGGTAGGCTTGCTTTGGGATGCCAAGTACTATTCGAAGAAATTGGGGAACCACCATTGAAAATTTTGCGATTTCTGTCCTTAGAATTTTGCAATGGTGTCAAAGGGCCCTTTTTGATAAAGGAATGCGTTTTTAAAATTAAAGCCATTCTTCCGTTTTTGTGAAGGACCGGAACAAAAATTAAAAAAACATTATTGTTTGCTTGGAATTAGCAGTTGGATTCGATCGGAACTTTTCGCTAAATTATTTCTCATATATTTTTACGAATTTTAGTTTGTGAAATTGACGTTCAAAGAAATACACAAATCAAATCAACCCGTGTTTTCCACATAAATCAAGGCCCTTTTTTCGATCCTAAATGGACGCCGGTCCAGCCCGGTTCAAAGTATTTATGGGCCCTGTTGGGCCTTAGCTTTTGATCTCTAGACGTAATTGGGCCTTTGTTCCAACCGAACAAAACACTGAACAGATTAGGGATGCAGGAGGATATGGATATCCGGTTTAAAATGGATAAATATATTTATATCACTTTAATATCTGTAAATATTTGTATAAATATATTTGTTTGTATATATATAATCTTAAATTTGTAACCATGTATTACATAATTTTATATTTTTTCACCATATCAATGATATAATCATTATGATATAAGCATATATACGGTATGTATACCATGGTGTTTTATGTTATACATGCATATTTAAACTAATTTATAGAGTGTTTCTAATATTATTCATGTGTAATCCATATCGATTTTTTAAGAATATGGTATCATACTTTTTCGTATTGTCAATATCTACATCCATATTCATATTTAAAACCGGATATGGATATGGTAACACTTTTATCCTTATATGTATTCATTCATCTCTAGAACCAACTACGTATCAACTCTGGATTTAACGGTCGGATCAATGAGATCGACCTGTCGAATCGATGACTTCATAAGTGAACGAAATTTTGAAAAAGAAAATGGATTTCAAGGCATGTTGAATGAGTCTAGCGATCCAATAAATGGGATGGACTCATTCATCATATTATCTAAGGAGTCGGATCGAAGTCGGAAATTCGTTGCTTACACGTGGTGATTTGAGCCTCGCATCCTCTTCCTTTAAGGCTTGTTCGTTTGAGAAATAAGGAAGGATATCCTTTCATATTCTTCAATTTCTTTTCCCTCCATAGATAGTCAATATTTTGGTCCTGGAGTCAAGACGATGGATAAGGTTTTCCTCTTTATTCCTCATATTTCAACCTTTCCCACCAAAAAAGTACAAATAACTACCACTTATCTAACAATCTTATCTAACATAACCCACTTTCATGAACCGCGGAGTGTTTAATTTAATATGATCGAATTGTAGCATGGCCACTCAGCGATCTATCAGAAACTGAGCCCGAATAATCTCCGTGAGGAGGGGCTAAGTTTGAATAAAATAATGTTTAACCTGGACACAAGCCCAGAGGCAAACTTAGGGACACGAGCTACCTTAATGAGTAATCATGAATTAATATCAAATTTGAGTGATTGATTTATCTACCTAGGTTAACAATAAACATACAAAACAATACAACACAATACAAATGAATAAAATGTATTTTTTATAAAAATAGATTTCAGGCAAGTTAAATTAAAAACACAATGCCACAAAATTAATGACATGCAAACAAATATACACATGCACAAATATACCCATAAATAAATCATATAATTGAGCAATGAATACGTAATTCATTTCATGTTTCATTTGATGCATCAAAATTAATGTGTATCTCAACAACGACATTGAAATCGCGGGCGGATGACACAGTAAATATTACAAATTAATTCGCATAGTTCGTGTGTCAAAACATCAATTTAAAGTAGCGAAGTCCATATGCTCAAGCTATTCAAGAAGGAGTTCATGCACATAACTAAAAGAAAATATATTAAAAATATATACAAAACATCACAAACAAGTCTTTGAAGGGTACAAATGTAATTTCAAGAACCCGACGAGCATTCCCTGTATTTTTTCAAATGCGTAGGGCATATTTGCATTATTCAAGACTCAACAGGGTCACCATGCAAAATTCCCAACCGCACCACATGAGGCACATGCGGGAGGACTTATTTGTGATTCTAGAGAGGCAACAGACTTTCAACTGCAAAATACATGCGTGGAGCATGCACTTTGAGGCTCAGGGGGCAGTATAACTCAGGGCAGGTGGCTCGGGCCACGCGGGTGGCCCGAGTGGCTTCAACGCAGATCGGCTCCTCTAAGTTTGGAGGTTCGGGTTAAGATTCGATCAATCTCCAGGGCTTGTCTGATCAAGATGATCGATGACACTCGATGGACTTGGTGGGGCTCCGACAAACCCCCTATCCCTCCTCTAGCCTCTATCTGCTGTGTAGAAGTCCCAGACACCTTCGCTATGCGATGGTGAAAATCCTGGGAGGTCGGGTGATCGGCAAGGAGGCTCCGGAGCGGTGACATGACGGGGGCTCATCGAAGTAGCTGCTCTAGAACGGAGAAGAGTCTTTAAATTGTTATCAATCATGGAAAGTGGTTGGTCAATTAAGGATGATCCATAAGGTCAGGTAGGGTAGTCAATCAGTGATGGTCGATCAGGACAACTAGGGTGAGCATAATTATGAGGCTTGTGAGGGACATATTGCAATTATCCCCTCGCGTGATGTTATAATTTGAGGGGACAACGCAGATGTTGGCTCCTCTCATCATGTAGTTGATGGTGTAGCTTGGCACGACGGTGGATTCCTGAAGATCAGACGATCATCGATGGATCTCATGCAACACCTCAGATGGAGAAGATGACCCTCGATCAAAGGTAGTGATGTGACACGTAGAGGGGAGAGGATCGATCGATTGGTGGTTGTAGAGTCGATCTTCTCCTCCTCCTCTTCGACTAGGTCCTATGGAGCTACTGTTATCCCCCAACAATGAAGAGGTGCTTGGGGGTTGATATCTGTTCCAGTGACGGAAATGCATGCTCAATAAAGCTCCAATGCGAGGCTTCAGATCTGTCTCTTCTTCGATTCGAATCCGATGCACGGCGGCAAAGCTTAATTTCTCAGATAGTGTCTGTAAGGGCCGAAAGCTTGCTCTCGAGCATGAAATTAAGCCAGCGATGGTGAAAGTTGAAGAGAATAAGGGGTGGTTGTTTTCGTTGTGTGTGGAGGAAAGTCATATCCGATGCAATCTTGACGGATGTCAGAAGTGTCTAATCCAATCCAAACTAATCCAATCATTCGGAGTACTGATTGGGTCGGATTATTTATACTTACATATTTCCTATCAGTAGTCTACTCTCAAATGATTGTACTTTATAGCACACTAACACTCGATATTTGAATTATAACTCAAAATAAATAAATATCGATATATAAGAAACTATATTTAAAGACCCAACAATCAAATTAAAGTTGAACTCCATTAATTCATTATAGAAAGTTGAAGGACTATATAATCAAGCTAAAGGACTATAGTGAATTTGGAAGTTAAGTTTCTTTGTATAAGTGGTGCATTAATATGTTTTTTTAAAATTATTTCCGATAAATGATTCAAATAAGAACAATATAAGCTATCAAATAGGGATACGAAGACAAGTTATATAACAAAAAATGCGAACTTTTTGGGAAAATATTGATGAAGTTTGTGATTAAATTAGATTATTAAGATATGCCAAAACCAAATCACTCCTGATAACACCCTTCAGGGCACTATGATATATCATTAGCATGCAAGAATCATAAAATATTAATAGTCGATTGTGTATCCAAGACAAAACCACCTTAAATATAGTCCACTAGTTGGGCAGCATGTCTCTCATTTGAAATGGACCTGAAATGGAATTTATTTGTCGGATTACACCTATAATAACAAAATGCATTTCTTTGTAAAATATGAATCAAAATTGTTTATTGATTTCAAAAGAAAAAGAATTCAAGTAATATTTATTTGTTCTTAGTTGGATGTGCCGACAGTTTCATCCATAGGATAATGTTGCAAGCTTGAACAAGCAAAGGTAAAAAACAAAAGGGGCAAGAATAACAAATGAATGTATTAGACAACTGTCACAATCTATTTCTTTTAATAGAGATCAAACTAATTGCAGATCGCTTATAGCAGATCGCAGATGGCACACGTGGTAGGGAGACAAAATTATGCAAGACGTGTGGTGGCATCACAAGGGAGGGGTGACATTGTTATACTAGAGGTGGACAACGTTGTGTTGTAGTTGGGGCAACATTGAAATGGACTGACAGTAAGAGATAACTAGTATAGGAACATAGGCGGTCGAGAGTGGCATTAGGGGAGAGAGAATTCTGAGGATATATCCGAGTAGGATTTACAAGTTCAAAAGTTACTATCACTTATTTATTGTTTTTGGGATTTGAACTTTCAAGGGAGAATAGAGGCGGTAGCAAGAAGTTGACATGAATTTTTATTAAATATTAAAAAAGATCGCACAATATATACAAGTGATTATGTACAATAATTAACTCGTTATTTTTTGATTGTATTTCTTGGGCTTACTTTTAAGATAATAATATACATTTACTCTATTTTCTCGCAAGTATTCTTTTTGTTATTTTATCATTTACGTGTAGCTTATATTTTTTCTTAGGAATTAAGGTGAACTTTTGATGTATAGTTGATGAATCACATATTCGTCATTCAGAAGGTAAAAGTAGGGCATTGAGGTGGTGCTTGAGTTTGGTGGTGTCCTACTGTGACATATTGAATGGAGTGGGCATTGATCAGGATGCTAACCAGGTAAGTGCCACATGCACAAAATTGAAAAGTTAAAAAATTACTTCTAAAATCAAAATAAAATACTAGACTCCTTTCTTTTGTTGTATTTTCTGAATTTCTCAAATACTTTTGGCTTTTGATTTTTATGCAGTTAGTTATATTACATAATTAAAAATAAATTCAAAATAAATCAAAGATAGAGGAAACAATACTTTAAAATGATAGTGTTTTGATTAGGTCAATTTTACAATATACACAATAGCTTCAAACCTCTAATTTTTACATATAAGCTCCAAAAACCTTGGAAGTGGCCTTGTTTGAAGGATAAATTAAACTACATTACTTTAAAAGTGTGTAGAGATCCATACGTGATTATATGCATGAGAAATGTGGTAATGAAGATAGGCTCACACAAAACTAAAGTTTGATTTTATTTGTTGTACATGCAAGTTAGTATTTTTTATGGATTTTCATGAGTTAGTATGAACATTATGTCCCATATGGAGGTGGTTTCACATCGAATGGAGTTGGTGAGACAATATATATCGATGAATATGTACAAATGACGGACTTGGTTTCCGATCTTTCTTGGCTTTTCAAGATCATTCCTTTCTCATTTTGGCGCTTATTTATGTGTTAATTATTTCTTATTATTTTCATGTGTCTATTTAGAAGTATGCAATATTAGGATACAAACAAAGGTGTTTGCTAGTGTTTTAAGCTCAATTTTCATATATTAGATATATGAAATATGGGTTCATTAGGCATATAGCCTAGGAAGGCACATCTTCATCCATCGAGTCAACATGGAGAGACTCACTTGCCCCAAAATAAGTGGCCACATGTATGGATCCATATGATGAGATGCTCGTGTGCAATCACCTAAGTCTCTGCAGAGTAATTATGGCCACCCCACTCTATGATTACATTTGAGTGGGGTTGATTAACTGTTGGTTCAGTCAGATCACAAGGTTATACATCCATCCTGCACTATTTGTGTTTCATTCTTTGCACATGCATTCATTATTCATTGAAAGTATTTAATTTTGGGATTTCACCGTAGATTATATAAATCAAGGGTTGATCCATTAAACACTTAAGACACTCTGTGTAATACCCAATGTAGTGGATTCCAACACCCACTAGGGTCATTAATAATATCATCAACATATCTCACCATGGGTTAAACACATCCCCTACCATATCTCCCCATGGAGATGCTCTTCGTTCTCTTCTGATGCAAAGCTTCCAAGCTCTGCAATTCACCAGTGGAGAAAATTTTCTCTTGTAACTATGGAGAAAAATAAAGATGGAGGAGATGAATGAGGAGAGAGAGAATGCAAGTTACGAATGGGAGAGGTGAATTACGAGATTAAATGGTCAGTCAAGGAGCTTAATTGAGAAGATGAGAGCCATTTCCAATGCAAAATCCGTCCAAAATATCTCCCACTCATGTGGAGGTATCCCATTTCTGTAACTCCCCATTAATGATACCACTAACCCTCCGCTAACCCTAAAATCTCTTATCTAGGCTTGTAGATTGCACGTTCTTGGTCTCATTGGAAAACTTGTGACAAGATGATTTGTTTGAGTATAATACTGAATAGGTTTTAAGACTTTTAGGAGATGCTAAGTTTTGAGGTTTTACATCATTAGAACCTTAAAAAGAAGTATCATTATCAAGACTTAGGAGGCAAGAGGTGCGACATAATAAGCTTCAAAAGGTCAAGCCCCATCCCATCAAGCAATAACAACCATAAAAAAGTCCAATCTATCACTAGAAGTGATAATGATCTTAAAGATCAAGATTAGGGTTTTGGTATTTCGTTCAAACAAATGTGTATAGTCTTTTTGTGTGCCTACCTCTAGCTCCCAAGTCGCTTCATCGGAAATCTACCTCTACTAGAGGACTTTCACCAACTTTTACTTTCTACCTCAACTTCTTTACCGAGCAATCAACAATCCAAACCGACTCTTTTGGGTAATTCATGCTTGTGTCCATCTGAATGTCATCATAGTTGATCATGCACAATAGATTGTTCACGTGCTTACTCAAGTTAGAGATGTGGAAAGCGTCATGTACTCAAGTATGGTGAGGAAAAATGCAAGCATGTGTGCACACTATTGATCCTCTCAAGAATCGCAAAAGGTCCATTGAATCATATCAGAACTCCTCTTTACTCCAAAACATTGAACTCCCTTGTTGGAAGATACTCTAGAAAGACAAATCCCAACCTCAATGCTGACATCACTATGATGCTTATCGTTATAGCTTTTTTGCTTACTCTGGTTAGTAAGGAGCTGACTATCTTAGTAGCTTCCTCCAACTATTCTACCTTGTGTAAGAGATTATGTCCAATCTCTTGCCAACTCAAAAGTGATGTGCACCGTCTTTTGTGCAATTACTGAAAGGAGGTCATGCTTATGCTCACATGGTAATCACTGTCATACATGAATATTTTAAAACCCATTACACCACTATTCTTCCAAAAATTATCTGCAATTCCTAAAACCTGTAATGGATATTATATTCATATATGATAACAGTTACTTTTTACCTGATTTTCCATGAGCTACAGAAGTGCTCTCCATTCCTCTATCTTCCAGTGAAGCACAAAGGAGAAGTAATATTCTCCATGTGCAGTCCAAGAAATTTATAATTATATATTTATTAATTTATTAATTTATTCCTACTTGAAAAATAATCTATGGTCATGTTTGGTTGGAGAATAAGCCCTGTAATAAGGGGCCAATTCTCTTCCCGATACGGTTTCCAATGATACGATTATTCCCCATTATTCCATCTTATTTCACTCTTATTTCTATCTTTATCCAACCTTACCTACCTTTATTTCATCTTATTCTCCTTATTCTTATCCTCCAGCCGAACGAAGAATAGACCCTTATTCTCCTTATTCTCCATCCTTATTCCTGCTTATTCTCCTACCGAACGAACGGGCCCTATGGCTATAATGTCATGAGCTTGGAAGAGAATCTATGGGAGATGGGTAGATAAGATCGCAATAATGCAGATACATGCATCTGCTGCTGCATCTGCATGCATCGTAACAGACCCTCTACACCAAACAACAGGGAAAGCCGAAAAGTAAAACAAGACCATGTAGAGAGAGAGAGAGAGATTGTCCTTTGAAACGACAAGTGCCTTGAATGTGATAAACAGTAGCAGTGGTGCAGCAACAGATTTTTGCAACAGTTAAATCGCGCTGCACAAAGATGGACAGACAACACGGCAGGGAGAGAGAAAGAGAGAGAGGAGTGCAGAGGAAGGTGATAAATAGATTGCTATATTATATATAATAACAGTAGATATGGTTAAAATAAAGAATGAGGATCAGTGAATGGAGTGATAGAGCGCGGGTGGGATTCCATGCATGCAGAGGACTGTGAAAACGACAGGAGATAAAAGCAGAGATCAACACAAGAAGGAATCTCTTTATTGGGATTTGCTGCATGTATTCAATCTCCACAACGGATGCGGGGCGCCTGAAACGCGTACTTGCAGAGAAAGTAGCGGTGTGAAGGCATAGCCCAAACCCAAATCATCACAGCATAAGCTACATTTGGTACAATCTACAGGTCTACCCAATGTTTTTGAAACTGAACCGAACACCGAATCGGAAACCTTATCTTCGGATCGGGTTGAACCATGTAATCAAACTGGTTCTACCGGATGATGACGTCATCATTATTTAAAATCGGATTAAATCGGACAGATGAAAAAAAGTGGTTAAACCGGCTAATCAAACCGAAATGAAATAAAATATATATAATATACACTTAAATATACTTGAAATATAAATAAAATACATATAGAATGTATATATTTTACACTATACATAAAATATTTTGCGTATAAACCATCAAATAACATACATATCATATATATACCGTTTGGACTAGTTGCTCTATAAATAGTAGTAGTTTAATTATATTTAAAACCCAATACATGCAAAAAGTTGTGGCTCAGACGAGCCTCGGGGTCTTCGCCCAGCTGGGCAGCTTATCCAGCGAGCTCAGCGGTGGCGGAGCCAACCGCAGCACGGCCATGGCGGCCGTGGGTCGACACCGGGCGAGAAGTCGTCGTCGCCTCGACGATCCGCCCCTCCGCTATCACCGGAGGGGCGGGGGAAGCAGGGCTTATGCCTAGAAATGGTGGATGAGGTTTCAGGAGGCAGGGTAAAGGCTTTTATAGGTGGAGGTCGTTCGGCGGTTACGTGGTGGGGGAGGGGTGTTTGAATGCTAGGAGAAGGCAGGGCAGTAATGGAGTAGGGAGGATGGAGGTTACGCGAAGATGGCAGAAGAACGGTGGTTGTGTAGGTGGCGTTACGACGAGGAGGGGGGCGTCAGGGGTGATGGCTAAAATGGAAAGGGGGAGAGGCGTTACAAGGGAGAACGGGAGGAGCTGGAGGTAGGGGATGAACCGTAGCCGTTAGATCTAGCGATCCAACGGCTTGGATGGAAGCGCGTTCGAAGGGTTAGGATCAGATCCAGAGATATGATCCTATGGTGTAGACTTAGGCGCTGATGGAGGGATGGGATGTGATCTGAGGGTTTTTTCCTACGGCGGTGGAGAGTGGGTGACATGGCGAAACAAAAGACGTATGATAAGGAGCGATCGAGCGGCTATGGAGAAGGGGCTACGTGGAGTGCTGGAAGCCGTAGGATAGGAAATGGATTTAACGGTTGTAGATGAGGCGCTAGGTAGCGGCGAAGATTTGATCTGGGAGATTGATCCAAGGGCTAGGAGCGAAGCAGCAATGGAGGACTGAGATTGAGGCGGGATGTGAAGATCGGACGGCCCAGGAAGGAGCCGGGTGGCAAGAGAAGAGGCGGGCCACGTGGCGGCTCCAGAGAGCACCACGTGGCCCAATCAGAAAATTCAGAATATAAAAACAAAGAAAAATACAAAAGAAATAGTTACAGGCAAAATTAGGAAAAAGTCAAAACATGAAAGTTGCTCGTCTCGACGAGATCTACAAGTTTCATGTTGGACAAAAAGCCGAAAGAGGTATTTGTATAAAAAAATATTTTTGGGAGTATTTTTAAGGGGCTAAAAACACCGAATTTTATCTTTTGAGTTGTTTTTGTATTTTTTAGTCTTTTTAATGGTCAATGAATTATAGACAATTACTCTGCCTAATTTTTAGGGATTTTTTATGAGAAAATAAATGCAAAGAAAATAAAGGAAATTAAATACAATTAATTAAGGTTAATTATACACAATATATTACAAGATAAAAATAAAGAATTAATGGAGAATTTTATTAGTTTGATTAAGCCAAGGGTTTAATATGTGATTTTTATCATGATGAATACGAGATTCATCAGTGTACTATTAGAAAAACCTACCTCACAACACATTCTAAAGGGGAAAAAATATTTCATAAGTAGATTTACAGATAATGCATTCTAGCCGCTTAAATCTTTAATGAAAACACATGAACAATATTTTATCATGCTACCGGTTATGGCATCATTTCATTTAATAATGATAAGTATGTACTTTCACAAATCATTCTTATAAGTCGACGTTTATACATTCTTAATTAATCTTTTACTACGGTCTTGTATGGATACCGTCAAGCTCATTTCTGGCTTAAGGACATGTCAACCTGCATAAATAGAATGAGCTGCTACGTGATTTCACAAAGGGCTTCACAGAGCTATTGCGGATATTGTGGTTTGTGGAGGCCCTTTCTTTGGCAACCTTCAATGGCGGGAGACGTCACTACTCATCAGACTCGATAGCTTTGGTCTGCATTCAGCTCTTGAGGCTTCTTCATATGCTTTCGTGCCTATAGAGCTCAATCCTTGATGCTTCAAGACCACATCTTATGAGACAGAGGGATACATGGTATGGATTCTGATTTTCTATATGCTTTGGAGGGCCTACGTGCCACACTTCCATCTCTCTATCTTACATGTTTTGCTAACAAGGATATTGTCTCTACTAAAGCCAAGAATAATTTGGCGAGCTCTCTTTTTAGCAATTAAAGAAATGGAAGTTAAGCTTGACATGACTGCTAGACAAAAAACAATTTTTCATTGTTTACTGGATGATCATGCTCAAGATTTCCTCCTTGATATTCCTATTGAGGGCCTTGGAATGCATATGTCACATATTGAGTATCGTACTATCCGCAAGTATCATCTTGCGATTCCTCTATTCCCCGCTGACGAGGCTTGTCCATTGTGCCACAAATCCTACTTAGACATTTTTGGGGAGTATGCAGTTCATTGTCGTAAACTCCCATGTTTTAAATATAGACATGATTTTGTAAGGGATATCCTTTATGATGTGCTCAGACATGTTGGAGTTGCTTCAAAGAAAGAAGCATCTGTGAATTTTTTGGCAGATCCACAAGAGGGGAGATCGACACTCAAACCAGCAGAAGTTTTAATATTTGGATGGGCTGGAGGGAACCATGTATGTGTTGATTTGACTGGAGTTTCTCCATTAGTAGGTCCGATAAGAAGTAATTTTATTGTGGGATACGCTGCACAGAAAGCTGCCTCAGCTAAGTTGTTAAGCATGAGAAGGCTTGTATTGACAATCAACATGTATTCATCCCTTTTGATTTTGATACCTCTGGGTACTTGGCAACTGAAGTAGTAGGGCTCTTGAAAAGGATCCAAAAAAATATGCATAGCAATGTTATGGTTCTCATGTCTATAGATGGTGTATTTCGAATTATTGGAATTGCCATCCAAAAGGGATTGGTGATGCAGCTTGTTGCCCATCTCCCGTCAATTTCTCTGTAATATATGAGTAACCTTTCCAAAAGAATAATCACATGAACTTGTGGATTAAAAATAAAAAATATAAACCAATATTATCAATATATAATCAAGATTATGATGATAATTTCATCTATGTACTTACAATCTTATAGGACATTGATACAAGCATGCATGAACCTTACATAATGAAGCAATTCACAATCCAACTTTGTACAACTTATACTTAAACACATTCAAGCTAGTTAGATGAGACAAGAAGAATGTTAGCCCAAGCCTGGGATGACAGACAAGATGCGCAAGCAAGCCAGACACAAAAACTCAGAATAGATGCATTAGGATAGCAAACATGTTTATTGAAAGAGGGGCAAGATCTTCTATATCGACTGAAAACCAGGTTACAAGATATTCGAAGAAGGAAACTAACTAGATAGTGCTTCATAAAAACTCTTCAATGTCCTAGAATATAACGAACTCATCAAGGCTAAGTCCTATATCCTTGGCATACAAGAAACATGGAAAACGAACTTTACTAGCAGAGGATAAGTTGGTCGAGAAAACACCGAGTCGACTGAGCTTTGGATCATTCGACTAACCATATCAATAATATACAAATGATCCAGTAGTGACTTATCGTTTCGGCAACCTAACTCATGGAGTCTCAATCACTTAAGCCATTTAGTTTTAAAGATAAGGCCATATAACACTTGCATAGATGGTTCACTATATATATACAAGTCACTTTAAGAATCAAAAGCATTTTTAGTTGGATTGCAAGTACCAAATCAAGCACATATATAAAATCGCCAGCATATAAACCAGGCACGAGTTGACAAGTACTTGGTCCAGCCAACTCGAAGAAGACCTTCAATTGATTGAGGTGTCCCTGAGTCATGCAAGAATCAAACTCATAAAACATTAGTCAACTCAACACGTCAATATATGTAAAACATGTACCCATCAACTTACATATAGTGTATTAAGTTGATAGCTGGAACACTAATGCTTCCCAATACAATAAGTCGACTAACAACTATGGTCAGTCTTTCTAGACATGATAATCAAAATAATACCTCAAAAATCTTCAAATAAATATATCAAAGCTTGATTAAACTGCAAATAAATATACATATCATTAGATAGGAAGTGGATCTTGATATGCAACATGACACATCCACATAAACATCACTCATAATTCTACTCTTCAAGCATGATCATCCAACAATATATTTAGTAAAATAGTACATAATTCTTTCATGATCCTCAAGTATCACTTTCAAAATATGATGATAATAATAATAATAGTAATAGTAATAACCCATCATATGGAAGGATTGGATGTTTTCCATGCATTTCAAAAAACAATCAAGAGTCTCTTGAGGGTCAAGAGTATAAGAAAGTTTAAGGATAATAATACTCCACCTTCACAAGTATAAAAAATCCTAGTGTTCTTGTTTTTCCTTTCTTTGATTTTTGCTCAAAGCCCTTGAATCTAGATTTCACTTGATAAGTTGATCATTGCTAATGAATAGAAAGTAAAACACACTTACCATTCAATATAGAAAATTGGATGTGGATTACCCATACATAATCAAAATAGGTAAAAAAGCACACCCCACCTCTCTAGAGAACTCATGGGACTAAACCTCAATGGATGGAAGAATCCTTTTTTTACCGATTGAGGGTTAACCGCACTTGCTTTTTGTGCTGGTAGAAAATCACAAATGATGATTCATGTTCTGTAGTCTCATTTTCTGTGTGTGTAACATGTGTGTTCCTATTAGGGATGAAAACGAATATGAATGCATTCATATTCGATCCGTTATCGTATTTGTTTTAGACATATTTTGACATTCGCATTCGTTTTAAAGTGGATATGGATATGGATTTCACTTTGACATTCGCTAATATTCACATTTCTAGTTGTACATTTGTTTCATACATAATAAGACTAATATAATTATTTATAACTGTGTGTAACAATATTTCACGATGCATTCACCATTGTTGATATAATTGTTATAATATAAATATATCCAGTATATCTAATTTATGTATAAGAGATCCTAGACATGTATATTTTAGTTAGGGATTGTGTCAGTTGTGCCCCCTCTAAGATATTGCAATATCAGTTATGCCCCCCCCTTTTTAAGAACATCAGTTGTGCCCCTAACTTCTTATTATTCTATCACTTGTACCCCTCGAGTTAGTTGTCGTTCATCCTCAATGCAAATGGACGTTAACTTTGGGGACACGAGCGAAAATAAATTAGAAAAAAGGGGCTGAGAGGTTTTTCTTGACCCTCCTCTCCCTCTCACTCCTCTTCCCCTTCCTCCTCCATCCCAGGCCGACCTCCTCCTTCCCAGGACGACCTCCTCCTCCCTCCCATCCTCCTCCTCTCTAGGTCGACCTCCTCCTCCCCAGGTCGACCTCCTCCTCCTCGGGCTGACATCCTGCTCCACCTCCCCTCCTCCTCTCCTCCGCCCCCAGCGCCCCCCCTCCTCCGCCCCCAACCTCCCCTCCGTCCCCAGCCTCCCCCTCCCCTTCGCCCCTAGCCTACCCCTCCTCCACCCCGTCCACTCCTCTGTCCCCAACTTCCCCCCTCCTCCGCCCCCAGTCTCCCCCCTCCTCCGCCCCCAGCCTCCCCCCCCCCCCCAATCCTCTCCTCCGCCTCCAACCTCCCCCCTTCTCCGTTATGTCCTCTCCTCCGCTCCCAACCTCACCCTTCCTATGCCCCCCTCTCCTCCACCCCCAGCCTCACCAGGTCGACCTCATCCTCTCCCTCCTATCCTTAACCCCCTCAGTCATCAAAAGAATCACTCCTCTGTCACTGCTCGTATCATCTTCCTCTCCATCACCGTCGTGATCCCCTTCCCCCAGTGTTGCCTCGCTAGCATGTACATGAGTTCCACCGTCATCGTCGGAGGCCCACACGTAGAAGACATCGAGGTCAGAGAGGTCGAAGGGGCGAAGGAGGTGTGGACTTTTATTGCAAATATGCTCCTCTTAACTACACCATGGTTTGACTAAACCATGGTTAAGTTCAACTTATTAATAACCAAAGTAAAGGATGGGCACAAGCGATAGAACGACAAGAAGTCCGGGGCACAACTAATATTCCCAAAAAGGAAGGGGCATAACTGATATTGGAATATCTCGAAGGGGCACAACTGATAAAAACCCTTTTAGTTATATATTAAATATTTATATTATTACTCGTATATGATTTGTATTCATTTTATATTCATACTCGTTTTTAAGATATTGTAACCCATTTTTCATTTCCATCAGCATTCATATTCGGATTTTAAATTGGATAAGGATATGATTTTACCTTTGTTTTCATCCCTAGAACTTCCTATAATTAGTGGCACTATGTGGTTTTGGAGAATCATTGGCACCTTTCGCTGATACATATTATAATCCGCTAAAAATCATAAAATAGATAACAAACAGTCCAGCGGAAGCTCGATTTCATCATCCTAAATAGCTGTGAAAAAAATCACATTTATTTATTGTTTAAACTCAGTGGTATCTTTCCCTCTTTTTATTTTGATTTTTTTTTTAAAAATCCACTAGGTAGTTAGATGTAAACATAGCTTTCTTTTCCGATTTATTATTTATCCATTAAATTGTTTGAATATTTAGCCTAGACAATTGTTTTACCATAAAATTTAAGGATAATAATTTGCATGCCCATTTAAGAACTCCTTTTGCGAGAAAAAAAGAGAGCTTCTCCTCCATCATTCCTCCTTGGTTATCATCTTCTCTCGCGAATCTCCGCGCTTCTCTTCCAAAATGACGCGTGTCTTGATGTATTCCCCTCTCAACATGCACACGTCTCTGAACTTCCCAACCAACACTCTACGCCCCACATCCCATTCTCTAATGATGTTCATCTGGCTGCATCAAGTGGTATCATAGCATGGCATCCAAATCGTCCTCATAATTTCAAACTCTCCTATGCATGTGTTGAAGAACTCAAGGAACGCGTATGCGTGTTCAAAACTTCAAGAATTATTTTCAGATATGAGAAAAAATTATTCCAAGATGTCGAAAAGTTTGAATTTGACAACAATGAAAATTAGAACCATGCAACAATTGACACATACTGAAACTATCTTTAGCGTGCGTTTGGTTGGTGGGTTAAGGCAGGTTAAACTGATAGAGGGTAATCCGTTTTTGGATTTTTGTATTTAGATAGAGGGTTAAACTGGGGGTGGGTTAGAAGTGGGTTTGGGGTGATATGATTGTATTGAAGTTTGAAAAAGTGAATAGTTATTGTGATGTGATTGCATTGAAGTTTGGAAAAATGAGTAGAAATGGAGTAGTTTATAATCTTGATATGATATGATGGTATAATATATTATTTTTGATAGGATTGATGATGTAAAATTGATTTATTTAATTTTTTAAAAAATGAATAAAGTGGGGCTCACGGGGAGAGAAAGGGATGTGGGTTAAAGGGGGTAAACTCCCCAAACCCACGGGTAACCCGTCGCCCGAATGGCCCCTAACCCTCTACAACAATCCCTCCACTCATGAGGGGATCCTCTGCGCTAACCCAAGTTACAACAGAGATGTTGTAATCACATTTTAGTTTTTTTTTGCTAATTCGATCCCGAAAATCCAACCGCATAGAAATCTTTAGTTAATCATCTACATATCTACTGAATTTCGCAAAAAATGATTTCATTTGCTTTTTTATCATGATGGTCAAATATCCAGCCAACATTGCAACGAAAATCCCATTTAAAAAAACATCCGAACTTTTACTATTAAGATAAAGCAACAAATGGTATCGGATTTTTTGCAAATTTTGATAAATATTAGAAAATTAACTAAAGATTCGATCTATGTGATTGGATTTTAGGGATCGAATTCGCAAAAAAAAAACTAAAATGAGATTACAGCATCTATGCTGTAACTTGGGTTAGAGACAAGGTTTTAAAAACTGAATCGAACCGACCGGTTGAACCGCTTAAACCAAGAACCAGAGGAAAAAAGATCCAACCACCCGGTTTTTATTCAGAAAATAAGAACCAATCAAAACCGGTCAAAACCCGGTTGGACCACTTAAACCCGGTTGAACTAATTGAACCAAACCATCGGTTCAACCATCTATTTTTTTAATGAAAAGTAATTTCCAATAAATCAGCAAAATACAAACTTTTTCAGAAATATTCATAATCTAGTCTAATTCTAACCCATATTATAGTACCCCTTTTTATCTCTTCTCCTTCACATGTGCCAATGACTCATTATTGCTTGTCCCTTCATGTCATATGAGCATTGCCTCTCTCTTCCCACATTGTGTATGATGTTGTCAACTTATAACAATAACAAACGAAGAAGACATTGCCATATTCATACTATAAGAAGCAATAAATTAACAACACTTGTCGCTAATTAGACTTTAAATAGTTTTAAAATTATTTTTTTACATCTCACATATGTATTTATATAAATTTTATGAAATATGATCATTATGCACTTTGGAGTCTTTTTAAGAACATTTATACTCCTAACTTTTAAGCTATTTCACTTGTGCTCCTATATTTAAAAAAAATCACAATATCATCCTTATTTTAGTATAAAATGGGAGCACGAGTACTAATAAAAGGACACTACTATTGATTTTGTAAAAATATAGGGGACACATGCAATTGTATTAGAAATAGGGGTATAAGTGTTATTGGAAAAACTTGGAAGGACAAGAATAAACAAATTCTCGAAAGATGTAATGTAGCATTTTTTGTATTTATTTGTATGATATACCGGTCTGACTCGATTTGACCCGGTTGAACCGTACAAAGCAAACCAACAATACAACGGCTCGATCTTTTCCGATTTCTTTGAACTGCTGATGTCATCACCGGTTCGATCGGTCGGTCCTATTGATCCAACCATAAAAATCAAAAATCAATACATACCCGATTTGATATCCGATTCGATTTTTAAAACTTTGTTTAGAGGAACCTCCCGCTCCACTCCACCCTAATTGGCATCAATGCTCACTGCACATTTGGTGCAGTGCGATTGCATTGTCAGCAGTGCAAAGTGGAGAGAATGGGACAGTTTTGGCACTGGTGGGAGCAGCACAAGTGGACGCCCAAGATTCCACATTTGTTATATAAATACATATATTGTAGACACACACGAGTACACATGTATTTATGGATGCATTTTGTACATGCACGTTTGTGTGTTCGTGTATAAGCATGCATTTATATGTGTTATGTGCACATATAAATGGAAGTGAGTCACCTGACCATATTTTTTTAGGGCAGCTTCTCAACTGACACGTGGGCGATGACCCTGTCGGGCCTGAGACTCCCGCAGTCGCCGTCCACTGATGGGTACTCGCACCGCCTTTGTTGTGTTGCCTTACCCACTGGTACCTAGGAAATTTGGAGGAAACGGAATCAAAGATGGGTTGCGGACTGCTCCTCTACGACACTAAAGTTGGCTTGCTCTACCGTCTCCGCTGCTCAATTCCTCGTGCACTAAGGTTGGCCCTGATTTTTGGTTGCTCATGCGCTTGTACTCAGTTGAAAAATTTTCATTGTTGGTGATCCTGTAGGGTTTTCCCCTTTTTTGGGAAAACTCCTCTTTTTGCAATCATGTATACTTGTTTTTATATAGTTAATACAAAGGATAATCTTACCTAGCAAAAAAAAATATGTGTTATGTGCACATATATCCATATGCATGTTACACTATGTGCATGTGAGATAATTAGGGATTTTTACGCTTCTACCCCCCTCGAGTTTTTATGAATACACTTACACCCTACTCTATTTTTTTCAAGGGATTTTATCACTTGTGCCCCTCCGAGATATCGCAATATCAGTTATGCCCCTATCTTTTTGGTAATATCAGTTGTGCCCCTCACTTCTTGCTCCGTCATCACTTGTGCCCTTTCGTCAGATAAACTGTCAAAAAATTAAAATAACCATGGTTTATTCAAACCATGGTATGATTAAGAAGGATATTATGGTCAGAATAAAATCAGAGGATCTGAGGAGGTTGGCGGTGCCGCTGGAGTCGCGGAGGTGTGACAGCTGCAGTCTGGAGCCCGCGGGCTTTGGAGGGCGGTGCGACGGAGGGGCACCATTGATGGATATGGTTAGATCCTCAAGCGCATCACGGAAGCGTGAGCGTCGTATCGAATACGACGAGGAGCGACTAGTCGCACTAGTTGCTCGATGCAGCGGAATTTTAAAAAAATATTACGACGAAACCACATGATCCAAGAACACTTCTCGGATCGTCTCTTCTAAACCACAAACAAGTAATAGGATTATCTCTTGAAGCGTGGTTGCGATCGAGTCTCTAAACGAAGAGATCTCCTGTCTCAAGTCCGATCCGACGGAGGAGACGCTTGCGAGCGCGGGGATGAACCGCGTGCTTATCGCAATCCATGTTGATGATCCAAGCGGCGGATCTCCTGATCTCGACACACGAGATCCGACGTCTTCTTCACGAGCGAGGCACACCGAAGGAGACGGAGATCCACGAGCAGACGAATGGGCAGCATAACGACGATGCCGCGGACGATGGAGAACCTCTCTAGGTCATCCATGGTGGACGGCCATGATGAGAGGGAGAGAGAGGGCTGTCGAGTAGAGAGAAGAGAGAGAGAGATGCTTCTCAAGCATTGTGTGTAAAATAGAGAGCATGGTATGCCTCTCTATTTATAGGGTTTTAGGATCCACGGATCTCAATCCATGTGACATATAAAATCAATGGATGAGATTGATTTATGTCAATCCAATGGTCAAGATTGTTGTTAATAAAAACCAACAACTTTAGATTAAAATATAATTGACAGAATCAAATATAAATCAATCCAACAAATAAGGAGAGAATATGCATGTGTGGGCAATCTCATGGAAATCCATGAGATTGCATGCTTCCTTGATTTTCTCCATTATTTATTTCCAACAACTTTTGTTGGTTATTTATTCATCAAAAATAATTCACAATTATATTTGAGAATATTGCAATCTTGACATTGGAAATTTGTGAATCATATTCACAACCCAAAACAACATATAATTTACATTGTCAATTAATTAGACAATGTGTATCCAATACACATTAATAATTAATCAACAAATATAAATTATAATTATCTCTCTCTAATACATTATAAATCACATTTATAATATATTATGATAATTGGACATTACTATCCACATTATTCTTCTCCATAATAATTAAATCACATTTAATTATATTGGATAACTTATTCTCATGTGCTCAAATAATATGAATCACATTCAGATTATTTACATCTTTGATAATCAAATTACATTTAATTATCTAAGATAACTCTCCTTATAATATGAATCAAATTCATATTATTCATGATAATTAAATCACATTTAATTATCCATTTTCTCAATGCTCGGATACAGCAATAGAATTATCCATGAACTCTTTCAAGGACAATGCGCTTTATCCGCGAATACTTGGAGATAAGGACAGGGCGATTGTATTGTTCCACGTATAGTGACATGGATACTGAGATCATATCTCAAATCCAGATCGCGGGCCTCCCATAGATGCTTGATTAAATCAAGACCGCAAATCTAATCTTCTCATTGCATCTGAATCACATTCAGATCAATGTCCAACATTTGGACTAAGATCAGATTACTTCTCTACTGAGAGGAGTCACTAAAATCCAGACCCGTTTCATCACTCCCTAGGAATAAAAGCGTCATGGTTATACAATCGTTTATGATCACATCACCCTCATGTATTCCTAATACATGTACATCCTGCATACTGGAAGACTCAGAATAAACCCGAAATATTAGATCAACTTTACACTGTCTACTTCAAGGTTTTTATCAGTAAGTTTCTCATTCGATCATTGGGAGTCGGTATCGATCATATGCTTTCCAAAAGCATATATCATACCTAGGTCTTGACCATATACTTTCCAAAAGTATATATCAAACCTAAAAATTCAGTCAAGCTTCCAAAGCGAGACGACCATGCGCATGGAATTTGATTCTTCCCAATATCTCATGAGTGAGCTCATGTCTTCCGGTTCAGTAACTGAACCTGTATGATCCCTTTGAGAGATCGTACTACTCATATGCCCTTATATGCACACCAGCGCACCGGTGTATAGACCTTGATTAGGTCATCAACCTATTGGTCTGCCAAATGTACATACTTAAACATATAGTAACACATCTGTCTCCGGTCAGAGAATGCATGCCTGTATCGTGACAGCATACGATATAGGACTTTGGTTATCTCGATCTCGTTAAGTCAACTCTTTGACTAACTAATCTGACACCTCTGAATCTCTATTCCTATTGATGAATCTAAGTTTCATCATCTTTATTCTATCATTTTGGCATTAAAAACCCTAGTAAATGCGTGTAAATAGGCTTTATTTAGAGCATCTTAGCATTCATGCATATGCATCTAAATAGTGTACAGATTACTGTAATTAAAGCCAAAATTATAGAATAAAGAAAAGAAAAGAAAAGGAATAAAATATTGTAAATATTTTATGACCCGAAACCCCGAGACCTAGGCATCTCGATGACTAGGTCGACAAGGAATAAAGTAGGGGGAGATAAGGGCCAAATACCTATATTTATTTGTTCATTCTTTATTCATTTTGGGACCTATTTTTGGCTCTACTTTTTATACATCAAATAAAGAAACTTTGTACATGAAAGTTGTAGATAATTTTATATAGAAAAATACAAAATTAATTTCACAGAAAAATATTACACAGATAAAAAGTTATGGTCTGAATAAAATTCCATAATGCCAACTTCCCAGACCAGTATCTCACAAATGAAAACTCCAAATGCATCAAACTCACCTTTAATTTATATAGAATAAAATAATTTATTTAATGGCGGTGGTTTTGCATTTGGCGGAGCTACGGTTTGAAAGTTGAGTTTTGGACCCTCATTGTATACTTGTATAGAATAAAATATTCAATTTATTATTTTTTTATTATTTTTATAGTTTTATATTTTTATAATGTTGTAAATATTACTGATAATAATTGTGAATATTAAAATCAGAATAAAAATGTAAATAAAAATAAAATACATGTATGTATAATACATAGGTAATAATTCTATAGACATACCTATATGATACATTCTTATATTTTATTAAATATACAAAACAATTTAGAAAAATAAAATAAAAATATATTTAAGTGTATAAAAATACTTTATAAGTATATAAAATAATAAACAAAATAAATAAAATTAAATGTACAAAATAAAAATAAAATACTAAAATATATAGATATATACCTATAAAGGGCATAAATGCAAACTTGTAAAAAATAATTTCATAAAAATAAATAAAAATCATAATAAAATAATTTATAAAAAAATAAACATTTTTCATTTTATAATTAAAAATCAATAAAATCATTATCTATTTTTTATAGATTTTAGAAGTATTTTTCCTGCGGATTTTCCTGGTTGGTCCGCGTGGACCAACCAGATGGCTGAAAAGTTGACCCACTGGTCAACTTCCTGGCCTTCTCCTGCAGCGTGTCAGAATGCCCGTGACTCCTCCTTCTCGATTTTTTCACCGTTGGTGCGTTGCTCGAGGGAGGACGCTTCCTTCACGAAAGTTGTACCTAGTACAACTGTGATCCACGCCCAGGCATTGGTTTGGCATTTGAATCGAAGACACGCCCGTGATCACCCCTTGAAAGTCACGTCTCCACCATGTTTCAAAACCAACCCATCACCCCCATTTCGAACTTGAACCTTCCTTTGACCTTCTTTGAGCTCCGAAGTGTCGTGCTCCGGACTGGAGGCGTGACAGGCCTCCTCCAGCCGGCGAGGGGGGTCCAGTAGAAGGCCGAGGCGGTCGTTCCACCATCTCCGGCCAAGTGCGGTCGTCGAGGTACCCATCTCGGGTTATACACCCTAGAGGTCGTCTTTCGTCCTTATTTTTCTTTGCTTAGTTAGCTAACAGTAGTAGGATTAGTTTCATGCTTTTATCTTGCTTTTCCACCGTGTGCCTCGCCCCCATTTCGCAACCAATCACGTTGCCGGAGCTCTTGAGCTCCGGCTACCTTCACCACCCCGCACTTTCCCCTTTCGCCCAATAAAACCCAGGTTCTGCATATTTGCTGCTGCTGTGTTTTCTTGCCAATTGCAGGACCCGAGGGAAGCCACAAGCCCCATTTTTTAGCCGAAGCACCGCCCCATGTCGCCGGAGCCTCTTCGACCCGCTGAGGGCCATCCGTGGTCTCCGGCCCATTCTGCGGTACCTGGGCGGTGCGGGGGAGCTGCAGGAGCACGACCAGCCCTTCGGCCGTGGTGTTGGCTGACGGAGGCAAGCCCATCAGCTCAACGAAACTCGGCGCAGCCGAGTTCCTCCTTTGTTCTTCCAGTCGCCCCCCTGGTCGTCGGATCAAGAACGCCTTCCCCGTGGTACAGCGCCCATCCGATCTCGCCCCCCTCCAGCCGTTAGATTGCGGGCCAGGATCTAATCCTGGCCGTTATAACCCAAGGGATATCGGTCCATCTGAGAGTGCCACGTGTCATTAGTGGGCGGAGCTCTGCCGTTGGATGCGCCACTGTGAGCGGGTATTTTGCAAGATTTGTCCCACGCAATTTTGTATTGAAACTTTAGCGCACAAACTTTCATCGGCTGCTTTATGTTTTTGTAATAATTTTCGAATAGCCCCTTAAACGTTTTTGAATCACAGAACAATCCTCCCCAGGCGCACGTGCTCACGCACGTGCCCCCTGGGGATTTTGCGTGGATAACCACGTGGATTTTGCTTTGAATATTTAGTCCAGCAAGTTTTTAGTTCATATATATTCTCTGGAAATTTTCATTTGAGCCCCTGCATTTCTTGATAATTACAAAAACGTCCCTGCAAGTGTGCTTTTTCCTTTTGCTTCTTGTATTTTATGCACGCATCTATAAAACCCCAAAAATTCCCCAAAAATTAGTTTAGATCTCGGTTGCATGGTAGTTCATCATCATATTTTTTTCATATTATTGCATTTTTTATATTTATTAAAAATAAAAAACGTCCATTTTCAGCATTGTTTGCATTATTAAATCCATAAAAAAATATAAAAACACTCCAGAAAAATCCCAAAAAAATATATTTTGTCTAATTTAGTTTGTTTTAACTCTCAGCCAAAAATCATTAAAAATTACAAAAGAAAACTCATAAAAATCACAAAAATCCAAAAAACTTCATAAAAATATTAAAAATTCCTCAAAAATCCTAAAAATATAATCTTGGTGCCTAAATTTTCCTTATTTTATCATCTTTCATTGAAAATTAACTTGGAGAATTTTTGTTACTGCTTTCTGATTTATTTATCCATTTTAAGTTTCAGCCTTGCATTTTATTCACTGTTTTCTTTATTTTGCTATTTAAAAATATCAAAAATATTCTAAAAATTGCCCAAAAATCACAAAAGCAGTAAAAAAGTATAAAAAGACCAAAAAGACTTTATTTGCTAATTTTTGGACATTTTGATCTATTTTTATAAATATCTCTTTCTCCCTTTTATTACATTGCCTTTATTTTCCAATATTGAAAAAGAAAATAAAAAATATAAAATATAAAAAAGAAAATATAAAATCAGTAAATTAAAAATCAAAATACAAAAATATAAAATTAAAAAATTAAATAAAAAATATAAAATTAAAAACCCACAAAAAAATAGCTTAGTAGACACTTGATCACCTTCACACACATTTTGGTGCCTTAGTACCCCGTTCTACCCGTCTGCTCCATGTGTTCGACCTCTACAATACTTGCACCTATACACATCTTGTTGTAGAGTTATAATAAATTTTAACTCCGCACATTTACTTTCATTACTTGATATATTTGTCGTGGGTTAATTGTTGTTTGAATCGGGATTTTCGAGCGGTCACTGCATCGACTGTTGACTCGCCTTGTGAGTCAATACGACCGCTTGACTTTTTCGGTTCAACAAATGGCGCCGTTGGCGGGGAGCAACAGCGCTTAGTTCGGGCCCTGTTTGTGATTGTGATCGTTTGTCAGTTTCGCGGTTTTTATTCACTCTTTTTAGTTTTCTTATTTTTGATATATCTGTTGAGCTGTCTAACCCCCCTCTCTTGTTGACTTTGTGCGAGGTACCGCGGATCGAGGGAGGCGCTCCACCCTAGGCGCTTACGCACCCACGTGAAACCGGCATCTGCCAAGCCGAGCACCGAGGAGACGAGAAGAGATTTTTGTAGACCGAGCTCCACAGTAGTTGTTGCATTTATTTTATTGCATTTATTTTTTGTAATTCAAGTGAGAGAGAGGCCATTATTATTGTAATAATACAGGTACATCGGACTTGGACCCTTGAGCCTAACTTCCAGGTGTTTGTACACCTGGGGGCTCTTCGCGGTTTTTTTTCGGTTTTCTTCGTGTTCTTTTATTTTGTTTTATTTTTCGATTTTATTTATTTTGTGTGATTGAGCCCCTAGTTCTAGGATTGCTTGCGATAGACCAAGGCCAAACACCTAATACCTTTGCATGCACCTATAGTCTCGTTTGGACTTAGTCAAATTTTAAACAGTTGATCATCACCTTCAATCCGTCGCGCCGCGAGCTCTCCCCGCAAAGCGCTTTCTCATAAACTCAAGTGTGTTGAGCAGAGGAGGGGTGAGCCTAGACCGGACTCTAGGGTTGAGGATTGGTGGTCAGCTTGTGGTTCTTCATGATAATAGCAATTTCTGAAACTTAGGGCGATTTTATCGGCTTTTGCATTTGCATATAGATAGGTTTCAATTCTGCTGAGCATCCTTGCATGTAGAGTGCTGGAGGCAAGGTGAGCGTTTACGCTTTAGCATTCATCATCGTTTTGCCGCTTGCATTGCTCTTTCGCTCCTCTACCTCTGATTTTGATCACCTAGGAGCTTAAAGGAATTGACTCCCCGATAGGATCGTGCATTCTCATTAAAAATCCAAAAAAAGTGATAACCAATAAAATTGGGACTGTTAACATTACTTGACCCTAAAATCAACCAAAAAGAAAAATTCTCTCGGGGCGAGTAATCACCTCATTGTCTTCGTTTTACATTGCTCGCGTACACACTAAGGTTAGAGCCCAAATCCTATTTTCAGCCTCCTAAGTGTTGGTGCAAAGCTTTAACTTGTCACCTAACTCTAAAACAGACAAGATAAAAAGACCGACTTTTCGGTCTCTACTGAGTTGAGTAGGTGAATTGAGGGTTTGACTTGTTTTCATTTTTGCTTGTGATTGTTTTGTGTGTTTCCTAGATCACCGATGTGCACTTGCGCCTTTCTTCTCACCTCTCTTGGCTTGACCATCGAGCTCTCCCGATCATTTTCTTTTGTTTTGAGATGGCCGACTGGAGCGTATTTTATCCGGACTTTGCGGATCACTCGTTCACTCCAGACGGTCCACCTCCTTTTTTCCAGGAGGACTTTGCTCCTGACTTTTGTACATATCCGACCAACCCACTATTTCAGGATCCGGACTTTGACCTTCACCAGTCACTTCCACCACCATCGCCTACACATTTCGACAACCCGCTCTTCCTTGAATATCCTGATCCGGATTGTGATTTTTGTCTACACCCACCGTCCACATTCGACTCACCCGATCCTGAGATTTTGGAGTCACCTTTCATGATATCCACACTTGAGACCTTGAATCAGATGATGGAGCATATGAATTCGAGGATCACTGATCTTACTAGTTTAAATAAGAACCAGAATGTCGCTCCATTCTTCGAGGATATGGATTCATTTGAGGACGACCATTAGAGCTTGCAATCGCCCAAAACACAAAAAAATGAGAAAAATTTAAAAACACAAAAAGATTTCGGGAGACACATGATCGAGCCAGACTGTAAGGAGAGGTACCACTTGCCAGATCCTTTGACCACACAGCCTTTCACATCCAGTCCCACCTTTGACCCCGAGGATGCCGTTGTACAGACTGCTCTTGGCATGCCTCGTGTATATGCTGATTCTGATTTCCTCCCTTGTATGGAGGAAGTCCAAAAATTCAAAAAAATGTTATCTGAACCCGAAGTGGTGGCTACTATTCATGAGATTATCCGTGCCCCACTTCAGCAGGACATGACTGATTTATCTGCTCCTCTTCCCAAGAAGAGAAAGCGGAGGAGCAGATCTGAGCGTCACATCTTGACTATGGCCACTGCCCACACCATCACACACCGCCCCATTCCTTGGAAGAGGAACACTGCCACACCTTTCATTAGCTGCACCATCTCTGATTTCACATGTGATCACACTCTCCTAGACGGTGGTGCGTCGATTAGCATAATACCCTTCTCACTGATACAGTCTCTTCACTTAGGGCCTCTCAAGAAAACCAGGATGATCGTTCAGTTTGCTGATGGATCCATCAAGAGGCCGAAGGGTATCCTTGAAAATGCCGTCATTTTGATTCAGGGCACGAGCTACCATGTTGACTTTGTCGTATTGCCCATGGAGACCTCCATAGGGGAGCACTCTCCAATCATCCTGGGACGACCATTCCTTGCCTCTGCGAGGGTCGTTATTGACTACGGATCAGGAGAGATTCGCTTCCGTCCTGCTGACGAGAGAAAAGCAGTGATCACCGCACCTACTGCCGACCAGAGACCTGCACCTGATGTGACCACACCTATCTTGGCTGACCCTGGGGACCATGACCTTGATGATACTATCAGAGAATTTTGCTGCTTATTGGATTCCACTGAGACCCAAGAATTCCTCCCAGTTGAGGAAGACTCGGAAATCATGGACCTCGGAGTTCCTTCTTCTGGGACTTGGCGTTGTGTTGATGACATCCGCGGGATTTACACGATCGATACCATTGAGCGGAGGGCAGATTTGGATACTAGACAAGACGGACATGTTTCGACTTCTTTCACCGATGGGTCCGTTCCTGTCCACGTAGATACTGATGAGCCGAAGGCCGAATTTGATTTAGTTGCTTTTCTTCGGAAATTCGGGCCTTTTGATGAGAAAGATGATCCAGTCGAGATTATAGAGGATGAACAGAGTTCAACTACTTCCACCGATGAGTTCGTGCCTTTTGATTTTGACCTGGACGACACCTCGCAGGACGACTCCGAGTACACTACTTCCGATGATGATGAGTTCTCCCATTCCACTTTGATATCAGCGAGACTCCCAAGGCCAGACCCGACCACACTTCTTCCACTCACTCGACTGTGCCTTCACACCCTAGGGCCCTTGAGGATCTTCACTCTGTCGACCCTGATCGGCTTCCGTCCACTGTGGACCCCGATGTCGACCTGCACCATGCTAAATCCATTCCTCAGCGGTCCCGCAAGAAGGTTCGCTTTCTACCTTCGTGATCATATGTACATCCACCTCTGTTGCACATTCTCCTTTGTTCATCTCTTTCTATCTCCCGTTTTTACTCGTCCACCCATTCTCGTGTCTGCCTTGCTTAGGACGTACTTTGCCCTAAGTATAAGGGGTGGACGAGCCGAGTGTTCGTTCTTCGTTTCGTTTCATCACTCCTGTTGTTGCCTATACTTAGGGCTTCTTTTACCCTAAGTATAGGGGGAGTGGTGTGTACATTCTCACGATGTCTTCTTCCACTCTGATCTCTTTTCTTCTTTTCTTCTTTTCATTTTCTATCTTCTTTTTGTATCAAAAGGTGCCGCCCTTGTAGACAGTTTTCTATACTTAGGACGCACTTTGTCCTAAGTATAGGGGGGTGTGCACCCCGAGTTTGTCATTCATCTCGATCCTCTACATTGTCTCCTCTTCTTGTCTATACTTAGGGATATCTTACCCTAAGTATAGGGGGAGACAATCTGAGTACGATCTGTTCATTCCCACCCTTGACCCTCCCTGCGTTGTGTACAGTCTGCTATACTTAGGATTATTTGATCCTAAGTATAGGGGGGACGGTCAACTTCTCATTCGTTTGTTCATCCATTTCTTTATTTATTTATTCTTTAGATTTTCCTATACTCAGTACGAGTTATGTCTTCTCTTTTCTCTCTGATCTATGAGGACATAGCTCAAGCTAAGTATAGGGGGTCGTATATACTACGTATATACTTTAGCCATAACTCGTACTTTCGTATCTTCCTAATAATATGGCTAATTATTCTTTAAAATTCATTAAAATCCTTAATAAAAAGATGTTATCATTCCTCAAATTCTTTTTGTATTTACTGATTAATAAATCAGGTGAAAATATTTTTTGCAAAATGTTTGAAAAATAGTTTAAAAATCTTTGTGAACATTTATTGAAAACTATTTTGAAAATATTTTGTTACATGTTTTCAACCTTTGTAAAAATGTGTGGTTTGCAAAAATTTATTTTCTTTGTGTGAAATAAAATGTTTGAAAAATGATTTGCAAATGGTTTGAAAAATGGTTGCAAAAATGTTTTGAAAAATCTATTTATATTGTTTTGAAAACCTTGGCAAAATGATTTTCAAATGTGTGTACTTGTTTGTAAAAAGTTTGTAAAAATTATTTTGGACTATAGTTTTCAAAATTGTGTGAAAAGCTTGTGTCAAATAAGTTTGAGGAATATATACATCACACCAAAATCCACTTTATATATATGTATAAAATTGATCACTTACCCTTGTAAATTCTTAAAATCCATTTCTTGTATATATAAGAAGCACTCCCGTTTACATATTTTTAACCTAGTTTTCAGCCAAAACCTTTTTGTTTTCAAAAATCCCAAAAACATTTGCAAAATTAAAATCCAAAAACATTTGAAAAATCTTTTGAAAAATACAAAAAAAGCATGCATCATCTTTTCAAAAATCCATAAAAAGTTCAACATCTTGAAAATTACATCACAAAAATATTTTCTGCATTGCATTGTATAGCATGAGCATTTTTCGGATTGAGTTTGATAGTTGAACGAGTCTAAATAAAGTCCGGAGATTGGAGCTTGATTGGACCTTAAAATCTACCTAATAACAGGAACCTTATAGGAAATAGGTTTGAGGTACTTCAGGTCTAGTTGACTTAATTCTTTGAGGATAACGAGACTTGGTTCAATGGATTCTTGACTGCCTAAGTAGAGTATTTCGGAGCACACGCACGACTCTTGTTGATAATGACCTAACTTGGACACCTGCACCTTTCACATGGCTCAACTCAGTTGGAGTGGTGAGGGGATTGGATTTGCCGGTATGAGACGCACACAAGTGGAAACACTTGTCCTCCTCTAGGGAGGGAAGTGCACCCCAACCCGTCCAGTGATTAGGAAGTCTAAAGACAGGAGGCTGTGGGTTGCAATAAAGCTTCAAAAGAGGGATAGTCTACTGGCTCAAGAGGAAAAACTCCTTATGTAAATGCTGATGTATATAGTATTCAAAAAAAAAGTTCAGGCATGTACAAAAATAAAAAGCCTGCAAAGTATGTACAAAGTCAATAAGCAAGCTTGAGTTTCAAAGTTATATCATGTGAGCCTGCAGCAGGATGACTTGACTACACTGGTCTTGCATCCCAAGATAGGTAGCTACACTGGCTACCGTCCATTCTTCTCTTCACCCCCTCCTCTTGAGCTGGTTGCCACTTGAACTTAGAAGGGAATACCCCGCTCCTTAAGGATGGAGTTATTGGATTGGGGAATCATTGGGTTGTCGTACTGGAGAAGTCAGTCTCTTTGTCATTCTAGTTGGGGAGAGCCACCATCACTTACACTGTACGAGTCAGATTCATAGTCGTAAGGGTTTGCGTATGAATTGAGATATTTCTGACCTGGCTATTGAGGAGACTTGGACAGAGTTTTGGGATTCTCAGGGACTGTTGGATTTCAAATTCGGTTCTCAATAAGGTTCCGTCCGCACTAAAGTTCCAAAGGTCCGACTTAAGCTCCAAACTTTGATTTTGTGAAGACAAGTTTGATAATTACACTTAATCCACTTTCTTCTTTTTCTTTTCTTTGTTTTTCTTTCTGCACTTATTGCATAAGTGTTTGCTAGGGACTAGCAAAGGCAAGTATAGGGAGATGATGAAATCTACGTTTCATCATCTTTATTCTATCATTTTGGCCTTAAAAACCCTAGTAAATACGTGTAAATAGGCTTTATTTAGAGCATCTTAGCATTCATGCATATGCATCTAAATAGTGTACAGATTACTGTAATTAAAGCCAAAATTATAGAATAAAGAAAAGAAAAGAAAAAGAATAAAATATTGTAAATATTTTATGACCCGAAACCCCGAGACTTAGGCATCTCGATGACTAGGTCGACAAGGAATAAAGTAGGGGGAGATAAGGGCCAAATACCTATATTTATTTGTTCATTCTTTATTCATTTTGGGACCTATTTTTGGCTCCACTTTTTATACATCAAATAAAGAAACTTTGTACATGAAAGTTGTAGATAATTTTATATAGAAAAATACAAAATTGATTTCACAGAAAAATATTACACAGATAAAAAGTTATGGTCTGAATAAAATTCCAGAATGCCAACTTCCCAGACCCGTATCTCACAAATGAAAACTCCAAATGCATCAAACTCACCTTTAATTGTATATAGAATAAAATAATCTATTTAATGGCGGTGGTTTTGCATTTGGCGGAGCTACGGTTTGAAAGTTGAGTTTTGGACCCTCATTGTATACTTGTACAGAATAAAATATTCAATTTATTATTTATTTATTATTTTTATAGTTTTATATTTTTATAATGTTGTAAATATTACTGATAATAATTGTGAATATTAAAATCAAAATAAAAAGGTAAATAAAAATAAAATACATGTATGTATAATACATAGGTAATAATTCTATAGACATACCTATATGATACATTCTTATATTTTATTAAATATACAAAATAATTTAGAAAAATAAAATAAAAATATATTTAAGTGTATAAAAATACTTTATAAGTATATAAAATAATAAACAAAATAAATAAAATTAAATGTACAAAATAAAAATAAAATACTAAAATATATAGATATATATACCTATAAAGGGCATAAATGCAAACTTGTAAAAATACATTTCAGAAAAATAAATAAAAATCAGAATAAAATAATTTATAAAAAAAATAAACATTTTTCATTTTATAATTAAAAATCAATAAAATCATTATCTATTTTTATAGATTTTAGAAGTATTTTTCCTGCGGATTTTCCTGGTTGGTCCACGTGGACCAACCAGGTGGCTGGAAAGTTGACCCACTGGTCAAATTCCTGGCCTTCTCCTGCAGCGTGTCAGAATGCCCGTGACTCCTCCTTCTCGATTTTTTCGCCGCTGGTGCGTTGCTCGAGGGAGGACGCTTCCTTCACGAAAGTTGTACCTAGTACAACTGTGATCCACGCCCAGGCATTGGTTTGGCGTTTGAATCGAAGACACGCCCGTGATCACCCCTTGAAAGTCACGTCTCCACCATGTTTCAAAACCAACCCATCACCCCCATTTCGAACTTGAACCTTCCTTTGACCTTCTTTGAGCTCCGAAGTGCCGTGCTCCGGACTAGAGGCGTGACTGGCCTCCTCCAGCCGGCGAGGGGGGTCCAATAGAAGGCCGAGGCGGCCGTTCCACCATCTCCGGCCAAGTGCGGCCGTCGAGGTACCCATCTCGGGTTATACACCCTAGAGGTCGTCTTTCGTCCTTATTTTTCTTTGCTTAGTTTGCTAACAGTAGTAGGATTAGTTTCATGCTTTTATCTTGCTTTTCCACCGTGTGCCTCGCCCCCATTTCGCAACCAATCACGTTGCCGGAGCTCTTGAGCTCCGGCTACCTTCACCACCCCGCACTTTCCCCTTTCGCCCAATAAAACCCTGGTTCTGCATATTTGTTGTTGCTGTGTTTTCTTGCCAATTGCAGGACCCGAGGGAAGCCACAAGCCCCATTTTTTAGCCGAAGCACCGCCCCATGTCGCCGGAGCCTCTTCGACCCGCTGACGGCCATCCGTGGTCTTCGGCCCGTTCTACGGTACCTGGGCGGTGCGGGGGAGCTGCAGGAGCACGACCAGCCCTTCGGCCGTGGTGTTGGCTGACGGAGGCAAGCCCAGCACCTCAACGAAACTCGGCGCAGCCGAGTTCCTCCTTTGTTCTTCCAGTCGCCCCCCTGGCCGTCGGATCAAGAACGCCTTCCCCGTGGTACAGCGCCTATCCGATCTCGCCCCCCTCCAGCCGTTAGATCGCGGGCCAGGATCTAATCCTGGTAGTTATAACCCAAGGGGTATCGGTCCATCTGAGAGCGCCACGTGTCATTAGTGGGCGGAGCTCTGCCGTTGGATGCGCCACTGTGAGCGGGTATTTTGCAAGATTTGTCCCGTGCAATTTTGTATTTAAACTTTAGCGCACAAACTTTCATCGGCTGCTTGATATATTTGTCGCGGGTTTACTTTCATTGCTTGATATATTTGTCGTGGGTTAATTGTTGTTTGAATCGGGATTTTCGAGCGATCACCGCATCGACTGTTGACTCGCCTTGTGAGTCAATATGACCGCTTGACTTTTTCGGTTCAACACCTATGCAGAGGACCTGCATCAAGAGGTCGGTCAGATATCAGCCTAACTGAGATAGGATTGCCATCTCCTACTCTGGCTGGAGATCATCTCTTAATAATCATTTGACGGTGCTTGACGAGTCCTCAATCTAACTCATTAGATATTCATCTAAGCACCAGCCTCTATGATTCAATAATTGAATCAACAGCTGTATGATCATTAAGATGGCCATGGTACATAACCCTAATTGTACTAAGGGACCTATTATGCAAATTATTCATTCTTCATTTCAGATCAGGGAATGATATTCGCAATAACATTTATTGCATAATGGCTCGCTGTGGGCTCGCATGTCCAACAATCTCCCACTAGCCCAAAGAGCCATTAATGGGCTAATCACTTAAACCCGCACTCACGTGACAATCATAGGCTATTAAGAAAATAGCTAGGTAAGTTGATCAGTCACTCTGCTCCCGCAAGACTACGCCAAGTCCTTTTACGGTACTTGCATATCCCCAGTAACAGTGCTCGCATCTAATGCGAATGTTGCATCTCGTGCAATCAATACTCAATCTTTGTTAAAGTTATTATAGGGTCCTTGACACTATCGCTTAATAATTGTTATAACTAGTATTTCCATAATCCTTATCAGAATACATTTATCCCTGGAGATCACTATCTCTAAAGGTATCTAAAGTTAAGACCTTTTAGATCACTATCTATAAAGTCTTAAGTACTTGAAGATAAGACTATCTTATCATCTATGAAGATTTTCTTATTACTGCAATCAAGTGTTTTATCTCTACAGTAGGATTAGTAACAGTTTACTACTCCCACTGCATGGCAGACATCTGGCTCTTGTACACATTTAGCATACACTCAGCTTCTCATAACTGATGCACAAGTGCAAGCAGTTCTAGCATTCACTTCCTCAACTCTTTGAGGTGTTATCCCTTTAGATAGGTCAGTAACATATCTTAAGGAAAGGAAGCTTTTCTTGGAATTTTCCAGAAAATGAAATAAGACCAAGGTGTACTACTAATGTGTTGATCCCAATACCTTCTTCTCTTTGCTTACGAATGACTTCAGAAACTAAGATCTAAGAGGTATCCTTGAGATCATATCTCGAGGTATGGGATTACCATATTATAAAACACTTATTATTATCATCCTTAGATCATTCCAAATGATTAGGATATTATCTACATTTAGCACGATGAACACAATGGCACTCCCACTAAGCTTCACATGGTTCATCAAGATTTTATCTGAAATCATAACATTTATAATTTCATCAAATCTTATGTTCCAACTAGGAAGCTTATTTGAGTCCAAAGATGGAGTTCTTTAGCTTACACACCTTGTTTTCCTCAACCATGAAGCCCTGGGGCTACTTCATATGAATATCCTCAGAGAGGTATTCATAGAGGAATGCAATCTTTGACTCACATCATGAAGATTTCATAGTCAAGTTGTGTAGTTATAGTTAGCAATATTCTGATGAGTTAAAGCAAGGTCACTGGAGAGTAAGTCTCATCGTAAGTGATGTCTTCTCTTCGGTGTGCAGCTCATGGCTACGAACCGTGCTTTGAAGGTCTCTACCTTCTCATCAGGTTCCCTCTTTCTATTGAAGATCTATTTAGACCTTAATGGATTATACCCATATAGGTGGATCCTCGAGGGTCCATATACAACACTTGTATATGAAGTCTACATTAGACTTTTATTGCTAACATCCATCTATCCATGTCATGATCCTCAGGAGCTTCATCACATGAAGTCCAATCATTTTCACATGGAATACATTCTCAAACTTATTTGAAGAAGTATTAGTGTTTCATCTTCAATTATTCTTTTAGTTTCCGATTTCAGGAGCCTCATTATCTTCTCAAGATTAAATGAGTTCTTTCACTTCATTTTATCTTGATTCTTAAGAGAGTCATCCTCTAAGAATCGCATTCTCAGAGATGGGATCCTTTAAGAATCTCAGGGTCATAAAGTAGGTATACAATACCATCCTTTAATTTCCTAATGAAGTAGCACTCTCTAGTGCTAGATTCCAGCTTACATGCACGGAATCTTATTAAGTATATAATGTAGTCTCTACTACATCTATATGCCTTGGAAACTAAGAGATAATTATGCTAGGATTAGATATTGATTAAATCATGTCATACATGATCAATTGTATCTCCCTACAACTCCATTCATTAGGAGGATTGAGATAGGAATGATATTCATATCTCCATAAGGTATTTCTTGAATTAATCTAATAGGTACATGCTACCTTGGTTAGATCTAATTCATCTCATCTTCCTTCAAACTTTGGTTCTAAATCAAAAAATGTGAAATCTTTGAACATTTCAAAGGTTTCTTAGGTGAAGAGAAGAAATTTCACATCATACATAATCATTAACAGATATCACATATCCATAATGTTTACTATGATATAGATGATCTGCATACATCAATATGTATGAGATCCTGAATACCTTGACATCTTACACCTTTCCCAAGGAAGGATGTATTGGACATTTTACTTTGAATACAATATTCACAAGTATGTGAGATTTGAATCTTTAGACAATCTAAAGTTTCATGTCTTACTAGTCCATTGATCTCATCAACAGACATATGTCCAAAACTTGATGCCAGATCATTGTCAAATGATCTTTATCCTCCTATTGATCTTTAAAGGTTCAATTTTCAATATTAGAAATCTTAATGAACCATTCATTAATTTTCTAATTTAGTAGAGTGCACTAGATTTTTAGATTACTATCTGAGATATCTCCATCATAACTCTTTATGATAGATTTATTACAGAATTCATGTTTATATCCAACAATTAGAAATAAACAATGAGTGTATTCTAATATCTAGGTCATAGAGACATTCTCTAAGACTAAGGGCTTCCACTGAAAATATGAAGTCTATTGATCCAATGGAAATTGTTGCAACACTTGCATCACTTTCAACATGGATGACCAATAAACCTTAAGATCAAATTTCTAATATTCTAATACATATGCAACCAATTGCAAGTGTTTTTAGAAGATTGAGATACAATTATTAGGCTTTACCTTATCAAATAAGTAAGTCAATTTTAATGATTATATGTAGGTTATTCTGATGTACTATCCAATTCCTTCTCTAAAGATTCTAGATAGATTTGATAGTCATACTATCAACACATCAATTTATTGCAGTATTGGCATTTATCCAATTCTTTGGATGTCATATGGAAGTTACAGAAATACAGTCAATCTTTTGACTATATTTCTTACTTGAGTCCAACCCATGCTTCCACTGCGCTCCCTTTATCTATAAACAAATATTGCTTAAGATTAAGGACCTCTTATGTTAAATTCAAAAGAATTTAATGTAAGAGCATTTCGACATTTATACATGCTTCACCTAATTCATACAATATGAATATTATGAAGCTTCATGAATGACTAGAGTATAGATAGTAGAATGATGACATTCATCATCTACATCCATCTAAACTTTTAAAAACATAGGTTCAGGTAGGTACTCAAACAATTGGAATACATCATCTCTTATAGAGCTACCATTCTACATGATGCAGAGAACCATATCATTCATGATTAAATGTCAAGAGCACATATGCATGCCAGAAAATCTTTATTGATTTTATAAGGATTATTTGATAATTACGATCATTATCGACATGTCACTTCAAAAGTACATTCGATGAGATCAAGACTTATAGAGACATACAAACCCTAGGGTTTTAATCCTATTGTCTTATTTAATTATCACTTCTCATTATTATGAGGAAACTTGCACATTGCAACCACATACATTATGTGTCCAAATGCAAGTACAATATCTGGATCATAGGTCCAATCCAAGATATCTTTCTGATTATCATTGAGTATCACATTGAGTGGGATTAATGAAGGATTATCTGAAATAAGAAATTTGCATAAACATATAAATATATAATTTACTTTGATTTAGGAATTTTTATATCAAAGTTGTCTTGCTATGTCAACAATGAAAGTTCATTCCCTAAATCACTTTCAATGTAAGAGATATACTTACCATTATATCTCAAGCACGATCTGGGATCTCCTTCCTTATCTTTGTTGCATTCCAATAATATGAGAACCTACAACTCGGATAAAAAGAAGCGGGAACACATTCCGCCTTGCAAGTCCAACTTGCATCTCCCAATTCGGTCTTTAACACCCGGGCCCACCACCCCTAAGGTGATGTTGACTCGTCATTAATTGAACCAACCGTCAACAGGAATACGACTCGCTATGTGCAATCCAATATCACCCCAATAATATGAGGACCCGATATTGGGGTCACTACGCATACGTCCTTACTCTTTCGAGAAGCGACGAGCCCGATCCAAATGGATCATATGCAGGAGTTGTCACTTCGGACAGGCGTCTCCCACATATAATATCTGGCGACGAAACCCTTCGCCTTGACGGGAGACCATGGATGTCACTTATGTGATCCTCCATATCATATTCAAATTATAATTAATCATTATGAATCACATTCATTACGATTAATTCTTCCAAGGGAAATAATAACTCTATTCATAATAGAGTGTTCTTAATTAGATATAATTAACTTAATCATATTAAATTAATTTTTCAATCCAATTCAATCAACAAACTTGATTTTTACTTGAATATATGGTATTATCTCAAAATACGTATTAATTTGTATTTTAATAACTAGAAAAATACATCTTAATCCCTCGGACATTATCCCGGCCCTACCCGCTGTCATGGCCAGTACCGGCGGGAGTGGGACGGACCGCATACGTTGCAACCCGCTACCCCAGCGATCCCCGACTAGACACCATATCCGTCTCGGGAAAGGATAATGCCAAATTGATTAATTTGTACTTGAGATGATCATCGGTTCTTCAACCGAAATTATACCATATAGTAATCAAAACAATTTTGATTATAAGGAAATTTGCTAGACAAATTCCCAATCCTATTCAAACAAGGAGTTTGATGATTGTGTTTCCAATTATGATCTAGATCACATCTAATCAATTAATTGGTTGAGGCCAAGTCAATTAAGGAAATAATCATCTTCCAATATTTCTCAAATATTTTCCATAATTATTTCTTGAAATTAACAATTAATTTCATTAATTGACAATCACATGGTTCTTGATTAGGAAAGTAATTTCAGCAGTGACCCCTACTTACTGAAATTACCATATCTCAATCAATTTAAATCCAAATTAAGCAAAGTAAGTTTCCATAATTTGCTAACTTGATTTACAACAGAATCTATGTGATTTTCACACATTTCGAAGCGTCTCTAAACAGTAATTAACTCTTTAATTACGTTAAGATTCGCAGTTCCCGTAACAGTGAATACATGTTCATTAAAACAATCATATCTAGAGCATACGAAATCCGATTTACGCAAACTAAGATCCTATGGTTTCCTTATTTAATGGGGAACAAAATCCAAGTATTAAATTCGTATTTAAACAATTTAAACAGTGCCGAATTTATTTACTAAGCAGATCTGCGAAATCAAATGCGATAAAAACTTTCGCGACCTTAACGAACCCAAGTCGTCCTCGGTTAGAGAATCATATTCGAAACCGTCGACCTAAGGCTCTGATATGACTTGATGGATATGGTTAGATCCTCAAGCGCATCACGGAAGCGTGAGCGTCATATCGAATACGACGAGGACCGACTAGTCGCACTAGTTGCTCGATGCAGCGGAATTTAAAAAAAATTATTACGACGAAACCACATGATCCAAGAACACTTCTCGGATCGTCTCGTCTAAACCACAAACAAGTAATAGGATTACCTCTTGAAGCGTGGTTGCGATCGAGTCTCTAAACGAAGAGACCTCCTGTCTCAAGTCTGATCCGACGGAGGAGACGCTTGCGAGCGCGGGGATGAATCGCGTGCTTATCGCAATCCATGTTGATGATCCAAGCGGCAGATCTCCTGATCTCGACACACGAGATCCGACGTCTTCTTCACGAGCGAGACGCGCCGAAGGAGACGGAGATCCACGAGCAGACGAACGGGCAGCATAACGACGATGCCGCGGCGATGGAGAACCTCTCTAGGTCATCCATGGTGGACGGCCATGATGAGAGGGAGAGAGAGGGCTGTCGAGTAGAGAGAAGAGAGAGAGATGCTTCTCAAGCATTGTGTGTAAAATAGAGAGCTTGGTATGCCTCTCTATTTATAGGGTTTTAGGATCCATGGATCTCAATCCATGAGACATATAAAATCAATGGATGAGATTGATTTATGTCAATCCAATGGTCAAGATTGTTGTTGGTAAAAAGCAACAACCTTAGATTAAAATATAATTGACAAAATCAAATATAAATCAATCCAACAAATAAGGAGAGAATATGCATGTGTGGGCAATCTCATGGAAATCCATGAGATTGCATGCTTCCTTGATTTTCTCCATTATTTATTTCCAACAACATTTGTTGGTTATTTATTCATCAAAAATAATTCACAATTATATTTGAGAATATTGCAATCTTGACATTGGAAATTTGTGAATCATATTCACAATCCAAAACAACATATAATTTACATTGTCAATTAATTAGACAATGTGTATCCAATACACATTAATAATTAATCAACAAATATAAATTATAATTAACTCTCTCTAATACATTATAAATCACATTTATAATATATTATGAATAATTAGATATTACTATCCACATTATTCTTCTCCATAATAATTAAATTACATTTAATTATATTGGATAACTTATTCTCATGTGCTCAAATAATATGAATCACATTCAGATTATTTACATCTTTGATAATCAAATTACATTTAATTATCTAAGATAATTCTCCTTATAATATGAATCAAATTCATATTATTCATGATAATTAAATCACATTTAATTATCCATTTTCTCAATGCCCGGATACATATATCAACAATAGAATTATCTATGAACTCTTTCAAGGATAATGCGCTTTATCCGCGAATACTTGGAGATAAGGACAGGGCGATTGTATTGTTCCACGTATAGTGACATGGATACTGAGATCATATCTCAAATCCAGATCGCGGGCCTCCCATAGATGCTTGATTAAATCAAGACCGCAAATCTAATCTTCTCATTGCATCTGAATCACATTCAGATCAATGTCCAACATTTGGACTAAGATCAGATTACTTCTCTACTGAGAGGAGTCATTAAAATCCAGACCCGTTTCATCACTCCCTAGGAATGGAAGCGTCATGGTTATACAATCGTTTATGATCACATCACCCTCAGGTATTCCCAATACCTGTACATCCTGCATACTGGAAGACTCAGAATAAACCCGAAATATTAGATCAACTTTACACTGTCTACTTCAAGGTTTTTATCAGTAAGTTTCTCATTTGATCATTGGGAGTCGGTATCGATCATATACTTTCCAAAAGCATATATCATACCTAGGTCTTGATCATATACTTTCCAAAAGTATATATCAAATCTACAAATTCAGTCAAGCTTCCAAAGCGAGACGACCATGCGTATGAAATTTGATTCTTCCCAATATCTCATGAGTGAGCTCATGTCTTCCGGTTCAGTAACTGAACCTGTATGATCCCTTTGAGAGATCGTACTACTCATATGCCCTTATATGCACACCAGCGCGCCGGTGTATAGACCTTGATTAGGTCATCAACCTATTAGTCTGCCAAATGTGCATACTCAAACATATAGTAACACATCTGTCTCCGGTCAGAGGATGCGTGCCCGTATCGTGACAGCATACGATATAGGACTTTGGTTATCTCGATCTCGTTAAGTCAACTCTTTGACCTAACTAATCTGACACCTCTGAATCTCTATTCCTATGCAGAGGACCTGCATCAAGAGGTCGGTCAGATATCAGCCTAACTGAGATAGGATTGCCATCTCCTCCTCTGGCTGGAAATCATCTCTTAATAATCATTTGACGGTGCTTGACGAGTCCTCAATCAAACTCATTAGATATTCATCTAAGCACCAGCCTCTATGATTCAATAATTGAATCAACAGCTGTATGATCATTAAGATGGCCATGGTACATAACCCTAATTGTACTAAGGGACCTATTATGCAAATTATTCATTCTTCATTTCAGATCAGGGAATGATATTCGCAATAACATTTATTGCATAATGGCTCGTCGTGGGCTCGCATGTCCAACAACCATCGGCGGAGGGGGAGAAGCTTGGGGCGGGGCGTGCAGGGGCGCCACCCAGGCTGGGTGGAGGTGTGGGGGCAGGCAGAGGTCCTCACGGCATATGAGAGACATGCACGGGCAGAGGGGAAGACCTCGGGGCGGAGGGGGAGGTGCCCAGGCTGGGTGGAGGTGTGGGGGCGGGCGGAGGACCTCGCGACAGGGGAGAAGCGTGCGAGGGCAGAGGGGAAGACCTCGGGGCGGAGGGGGAGGCGCCCGGGCGGGGGGATGACCTTGGGGCGGAGGGAGAGGTGCTCGGGCGAGGAGATGGTGGGGGGGAGGGGGAGGTGCTGGGGCGGGGGTGGGGGGGGGAGGGGGAGGTGCGGGATGGGGGAGGAGATGCGGCCTGGAGGCTGGGGCGGGGGGGGGGGCGCTGGGGAGGGGCCGCGGGGGGTGGGGGGAGGTCGGGGCAGCCTGGAGGTTGGGGCGGAGGGCGGCAGGGGGCGGAGCTGGGCGGCACGGGGCAGGGGCGGGGGCGGAGAGGGAGGAGGAGGTTGGAGGAAGAGGATAGAAGAGGAGGAAGAAGAAGAGGATGAGGAAGAGGGTACCACATAACCTTTTTTTAAATTAATTCCGCTTATGTCCTCTAAGTTAACGTCCGTTTGCACTGTGGATGGACGGTCACTAACCCGAGGAGCACAAGTGATAAAAGAGCAAGAAGTGAGGGGCACAACTGATATTACCAAAAAGATAGGGGCATAACTGATATTGTGATATCTCGGAGGGGCACAAGTGATAAAATCCCTTTTTTCAATAACACCTTTACTCTTGTATTCTTGCAAAATTCACAATAATGCTTCTATTATCACACTTATTCCCTTATATTACAATAACAGAATGACAGTGCTATGAATTTTGTAAGAATACACGGGTACAAGTATTATGAAAGAACGTTGGGGCATTAGTGTGTTTGCAAAAACTTGAAGGGATATAAGTATAAAAATCACAAATAAATATGGGTACATAATATGTGGTAATAAATTCATTTATATTATTTTCTGATTCAAATTGGCTCATAAAATGTTTGTTTCATCATCAGAATCACCAAGGTCCAAAACCCATGGGATGTTTTCAATCCGACGCCAAGTTGAACAAAATTGTAAAAGTTGGTATTCAATCGAAATTAGTCACTGAATAAAATAACGAATAATATTGAGTGATTAATCAGAAATATTTGACACGTCAAATTTACCATCCAGTCGTCAAGTTGGCTCAAAAGGACTCATTGGAGAAGATTGTGAAACAAAGAATACGAAGGTTTATTCCTTATTTTCATTTCTTTGAAAGATTTACTTTGGTAAAACAAAGTTGGAGTAAATCTGAGTTATCCATATCTTCCATTACTTTAGATATTGTAAATGGAGGATAATCAGTCATTGTTTTTGAATGAGGTCGGATAATGGACGATGGAATATCTTTGAGAAAAGAAACAAGAATAGTTATCACTATGCCATATATCTTGATTTCAGATACTACTCTTACAGCTAATGCAGATGCTCTTTTTATGTTCTATCAAATCATTTCCTAAAGAGACATCATGTGGCAGAGATGGTCTAAGAACTCAACACATTTTAGATACCCTTTGTGCAGAAGGGTCTGCAGTAGCCACCAATCTCTTACGTGTTATCACCATGGTGGTTAATTTATGACTAGGTGGGAGATGCTTCTTGAGTTTGGTTGTGTTTGTAGCCTCTACACCTCGTACTCAACTTCTCAAACCTGACAACGGTATACGTCCTATTGTTGTGGGTACTATCTGGAGGTGTTTAATATCCAAAGTTGTTATGGCAGGCGTGGGAAAAGATATAGCTAACTATCTCAATGATTTTCAATTTGGAGTTAGTGTATTTGGAGGAGAGGAAGCCATCCTACACAGCACCAATAAGCTTTTGAGCAAGCTTCACAATAACGGGTCTCTCCATATACTTACAATAGATTTCTCTGATGCTTTCAACATGATGGATAGATAATTTATGCTTTGTGAAGTTAGGAGGAGATGTCCATCTATTTCTTTATAGGTGAAGTTTCTATATGCTCAAGCCATCATATTATATATTGAAGACAATCATATATAGTCAACCATCGAAGTGCAACAAGGTGATCTCCTAGGCATACTTCTCTTTTCTCTTGCATTGCACCCACTTATTCATGAGATCAGAGATAATTGTAAACTCCTTCTCCATGTTTGATATCTTGATGATGGGACCATCATCGGGGATATATTGGAGGTGGTCAAGATGCTTGACATCATACAACACAAGGGTCCAGAGATGGGACTTGTTCTGAATATCAAAAATATGAGCTTTTCCGGCCTTCCTTTGATGGACAGAAGATCTATAAAGGGTTGTTTCACGTGGATATATGGAGGTATGTGCTAGGAGTGAAATTACTTGGAGGTGCAGTGAATAGAGACAAAGGATTTGTTGAAGAACTAACTGTGAGGAAGACCAACAAAGTTGTTGACTTAATGCATTTATTTCCTAAGTTGGATGATCCGCAAAGTGAGCTTCTTCTATTAGGCCATGTTTGGTTGGTTGGAAAGGAATCACAATGGAATGGAATCAAGATAAGAATCGAAATAACAATGGAATGGAAATGAATAAGTTTTTTACATTCCATTGTTTGATTCATATTAGGAATTGAAAGATTTATTATGAGGCATATTCCTTTCTTATGTTTGAAAAGTGAAAAGAATAGAAAGAAAATAATCTTCCTTTTGATATATTTCGTTAAGTATAAAAATACCGGCTATCCTCCAAGTTATTTTTTAATATAATTGATATATTTAATATAAGGAATCAATAGTCAAATTAAATGGAGACTACTTTGATTTTTCCCATACAATTGATATATTTGATATATCCATATCCATATTCGATAGAATATTTTATTACCATATCCGTATCCATATCATAAAAAAGTTGTAAATATTATAGGTATTTGTATCTACAAAAAATAAAAATACATCTCCATGTCTGTATACATATACACTAAAGTGTAATGCGTATCCATATCCTAAAAACTAAAGATTGTATACATATCTATATTTGCAAAAAAATAATCCATTTCTATGTCCATATCCTTGTCCGCAAAAAAAATCATCAGTTATATACATATCTATATCCACAAAAAAATTAAAATACATATCCATATATGTATATATATCCTCTAGAATATAATTAGTATCCATATTTTACAAAAAAAAAATAAAAATTACATCCATATCTATATTAGAAAAAATTACATATCCATATCCATATCAGTATCCGCAAAAAAATGCATCCATGTTCGTATCCATATCCGCAAAAAATGATATTTGATATTTGTTTTCATATAATAGATATATTTAATAAATATGTATTTGTACCTGCTAGAATATCTTGTAACGATATTTGCATCCGTATCCTAAAAAAATTGAACCGTATCTATATTTGTATCCGCAAAAAAATCTCATATCCATGTCAGTATCAATATATGCATATATTTGTAACTTATCTGACCTTTTGCATTCATATATTTGTATCCATATCGATATCCATATATCCATGTCCAAAAGAAACAATATCCATATCGGTCAAAAATATCCAAAAAAGAAAAATATAATTCCATGTCGGTAACCATATATTTGTAATAATGATATATTAATTAAAAAATATTGAAGAAGAATGCATTCATTAGCATTTGTAAGAAATGGAATCCCATTTCCTAGAGGGTACCTAGGAATGGATGTTCCCATTAACGAGGGAATCCGATTTTCATTGTAATCGTTATTCCTGCATTAATATGATCTAATAAACACAGGAATGGAATCGACAAAAGAATGGTGATTACATTCCCCCCACTTTTCCAGCATAACAAATAGGGCCTTAAGGTCTTGTATGGGTTCAGCCAAGCTCGTGTTTGACTTAAGGACATGTCAACATCCATACATGGAACGGGTGTTACGTGGTTTGGTAAAGATCTACGCAGAGCTATTGAGGATATTGTGGTTTGTGGAAGCCCTTTCTTTGGTAACCTTGACGAGTGGCATCTTTACTAGGGATGCAACCGGATACGGATATATCCGTATCCGTCCACTACCGCATCCGCTTAAAAGCGGATAGGAATATCCATTTTCTGATTTTAGCGGATACGGATACGAATATAGATATTAGTTTTAATTTTTTTGCGGATACGGATTCGGATACGGATACAATTATAATTTTTTCGGATACGGATACGGATATGGATACGGATATCCGTATTATCGAGTCACTTATGACATGTACATCTATGTGCTAATATAGATCTCCTGATGGGCATATATGTAAAATTTTATATAAAATACATAACTGTTCAGATCCGAATCTCATGCCCAACATGCCATGATATTCAATTTTTTTAATTCAATATTTTAATTTATTTTCTTATTTATTATGTAACATTGTAAGTTTATTGAATTTAGGATTAATCGTCCATCAATTAGAAGTTCGTAAAGACATCATTTCTAATTAAAAGTATGAGGAGGCACTTAATATTTATAGGTAATCCGTATCCGCTTTTTAAATATCCGTATCCGAATCATGATTATCCGATTCCGAATCCGTATCCGTATTTAAGGATACGGTATTCAATTTCCGATATCCGTATGATATCTGTTTCCGTATCCGTATCCATATTTTGAAACGGATAAGGATATGGTAATACATATATCTGTATCCGTCCGTTTGCATCTCTAATCTTTACCCATCAAACTCAGTGGCTTAGGTCCGCAATTAGCTATCAACGCTTCTTCATATGCTTTCATGGCTCCAAAGCTCAATCTTGGGTGCTCCAAGACCACATTTTACAAGACATTGTGATACATGGTATGAATTCTAATTTTCTATATGCTTTGGAGTGCTTATGTGTCACACTTCCATCTCTCGATCTTACATGTTTTGCTAACAAGGATGCATTCCCCCCTAAATCCGAAAAGGGTTTGGCGAGTTCCCTTTTTAGCAAAATTATTAAAGACATGGAGGCTGAGTTTGACATGATTGTTAGACAAAAGGTAATTTTTCACTATTTACAAGCTGACCATGTTCAAGATTTCCTTGTTATTCCTATTGATGACCTTGGAATGCATATGTCCCCTATGAGTCGTGCCATTCTCAAGTATCATCTTATGATTCCTCTATTTCCAGTTGATGAGACATGTCCACTATGTCGCAAATCATGTTTAGACGCTTTTGGTGAGCATGCAGTTCATTGTCGTGAACTCCCATATTTTAAATATAGATATGATCTTGTCAAGGATATTCTTTATGATATACTTAGACATGTTAGGATTGTTTCCAAGAAAGAAGCACCTGTGAACTTTTTGATTGATGCACAAAAGGGGAGATCAACATTCAGGCTAGCAAATGTATTAATATTTGATTGGGCTGGAAGGAAACATGCATGTGTTGATTTGACTGGAGTTTCTCCATAGCTGGGATCGATAAGGGGTGATTTCATTACATGATACGCTGCATAGAAAGCTGCTTCAGCTAAAATTGCTAAGCATGAGAAGGCTTGTATTGACAATCAACATGCTTTCATTCCTTTCAGTTTTGATACATTTGGGTTCCTGGCAACTGAAGTGGTGGAGCTCCTCAAGAAGGTCCAAAAAATTATTCATAGTAACGTTATAGTTCCAAGGTCTGTGGGTGTTTTGTTTCGAAGAACTGAATATACCATCCAAAAGGAATTGGTGTAGCAGCTTGTTGCCCATCTCCCATCAATCTCTCTGTAATTCCGAAGAACTCTTTAAACGAGAAGTAACGAAAAATACTATAATATAAATCCATGATTTTCCTTAAAAAAAGAACAGTTATTTCGGGAACAGAGTATATCCACGATAAAACAAAAGGGTTTTTGCACTTGTATGCTCTGAGATTCTACAATTATAGTTATCTCTGCATTTTGCAATAACACTTGTGCCTTGTATTCTTACAAAATTCACAATTTTGTCCTTCTTTAAGATAAATAGGGTGGAACAGTAAATTGTGTAAGAATATAGGGGCATATGTGTTATTACAAAAAAGGTAACGATATAACTGTAAATGCAGAATCTCATAAGGGTACAAGTGTAAAAGAACCCCGAATAGAAAATTGCCAACAAGTTAGAGTTGTGTTCGAATCGATTGGTATCCCTTAAAAGCTGGGGGTCCAAACTAGTTCGGAGCATCTTTGTACAAGCAAATGCCGGAGGCTATGGCTGTAGTGCGTACTAGTGGCCTACTAAAGAACGACAAACTGTGGAAAGATGGATGACGAGGGGATGTACCTTTGGGGATGGCGGCAACTGCTCATGGTTTTGCTCCGGAATCGCCGAGCAGCCGCCAACATTCTCCTCATATTGGGGGCGAAGGATCCCTTGTGCCATACGGACCCTGCACTTCAGGAGACTTTTCCCATGATTGGCATCCAACCCCACGAAATGCCCGGTCAGGATATGGTAGGGACGAAATTCCCTATCTGGGCATTGATCGCAAACGGTTTGCCGATCGGAGAACCGTTCGCCGATCAACGCCCCAGCTGCCTCCGCCAGCCTCCCAATTTGCAAGAAAAAGCTCGACGAGCCGGGAATCCCGGGCATGCGCGAGCCTCGGGAGGGAGCGGCATCGGGGGAGGAGGCGTTGAATGTTGTCGCGTTGTACGTTGATCGGCGAACGGTTCGCCGATCGGCAAACCGTTTGCCGATCAATAACCTGACACAGAATTTCGTCCCTGCCATGCTCTGATCGGGCATTTCGTGGGGTTGGATGCCCATCCTGGGAAAAGTCTCGCACTTCAGCGTGATGATATCTATCCATCTAATCCTCGATCGACCCACTGGAGGATGAACTCCTCCTGTGTTGCCTCCCTTTTGCTGTACCGCCGCATCTCATGTTTTCTGGAATCTGCTGCCCATAGAGATCCGAGTCACTTTCCCCTGAACAAAAAATGACAGGGTAGTTTATCATGGAAAATTCACATGATATGAGAACAATTTAACTCGTCATTATCAAACCTTTGAAACATTTGTAGACTGCCAGTCAGTAACGTTGCTATTCCTGCCAACATGAACACAGTCGGCTTTGGTGCGTCTTTATCAGTCCTCTTTCTTTTTTCGAAAGTAGAAGGATGACCATTAAAGATAATGATTCCAGGGCCCCACGAAGAATCTTACCAGGGCTATTGTGTTTGGAATCACGAATAGGGTCAGGTGATAAGCCCAAGCAAGGTGAAGATGACGTAAAGTCGTCGTGCCCCTCATGCTATGATCATACACGTGCTATGATAGACATGACAAAGGATCGCAATGCCGCAATTGGCAGTTGAAAGAAATCACCCTTCCCATGATTCCCTATAACAATAGACAGAATGGAGAACGTTTTCCTCTCAGTTTCCACTTTACAGAACCTGGACCGGTCATTCAGCCAGAAATGAAAATTAGTAAATTGCATTCCTCTCCCAACCTCCCGAGGAAAGTAGCCATGGCAAGAATTGTCTTCGTGATATCTTCCATGAAAAGAGGCCTCGACAGCAGATTGATACACTCATTCAAGGTGTGAGTGTTGTAATACCAAAAGAAGAAGATTCATCGGCATTCCCACAAAGCGTCATAAACCATTTAGATAACAATGTCATCTTCCATATCTGTGTCTCTCCTTAGTCGGCACACACGACTCATTCCAGGCCACTGAAAGCACTCCACCTCCCGCAGTTCCTTGATCACCTTCATAGACGAAAGGAACACCAGCAGGTAAGTTAATCGGTGGAGAGGAAAGAACATATCTTGGCAACAAATCCTGCTATGTAATGTGAATGCCATTACGATTTGCCAGGTTAGCAACCAAGGTAGGTACAAGTAATGAACATAAAAGGCAATGGCAATGGGCCATGACTAAAGCTAGGAGGTCGACGGGAAGTTGGCGGTGCACTGCTACTTCCAAGGTGGCAGACTGCCGGAGGCGGATCGTCTGCTGTGGTGCTATCCCTGTTGTGTTGGCGTGAGCCGCTCGATCTTGATCGAGCGGTTCACACGATTTTGCATGGTATGAGCCCACAAAAAGTGCAAAATTGTGTAAACCGCTCGATCGTGATCGAACGGCGCACACGACTACTGCAGAATCTGTTGCATTTCAACTTGTAGCAGACGATCCTCTGTGGCAGACTGCCAGCTGGAATCCCACCTAGAACTACTTGGCTAGGGTTTGTAAAGTAAGAAGATTATAAATTAGGGATTTTTACACAAAGAACCTTAAAAAGTGGGTAAATTACCTTCTCGGTCATGTATATCTCGTAATTATCACATAAATCACACAAACACGCTAACTCTTACACTACAAGCTAACTCTTACACTGCGAACATTGTGGTTAACTCCCATCCATTTAGCCATTAAAATGCATCATATTCCGTCAACAAAATGTCTATGTTACTCGTTTTCTTTATCAAATTTACGAATGTACCTCGCCATCACCCTCCTCCCCACTTCCCTCCCCGGCACTACTCGATCTCTGCCCTCCTCCCTAATGTCTCCCCCACCCCTCCCAATCCTAACCCACCTCCTCGCACCACCCTGAACTATGCTCCCCCACCCCCACAATGCTACCTCAACCTCTGCTCCCCCTCCCCAATGCAATCAAGACCTCCTCCCCCTCCCCCACACTGCCTCAACCTGCACAAAGAGCGTCTGACCTCCAGACAATGCTCGTTGTTGGATATGGGGTTATGCTAGAGATGGAAGTGACTGGATTTGAGCCGGGATCCCCTACCCACTCAAATCACCTGATTGAAGAAGCTTTGGCTAGGAGCTCGCTAGAGGGTGGCAAAGGTTAGTTGCTACATGAAGATTGGGGATGTTCCTTGGGGTCGACGAAAATAGTCTCCAAGGAAGGTTCTCCAGACGATTAGCAACTCGTTGATGTTGGAGCCAAGGGCAAAGCTAACATAGATCCCAAGGGGCATAACCCCTCCTTGATTATTACATTTCACTTATATAATGTTACTAATTTTAATATGACCCTACTTAACCTTTACATATTACGTGTTATAAGAAATAGCACTAACTACTCAATGGTTTATTGGTAAAGGAGTCAGTCTATGGTAGTAAGAATTAGGGTTTAAAATCTCTCTATTTTCTAAAAAAAAATAATTTCCCTTGATTGCTAAAAAATGAGATTCGAGCTCATTTATCTTTACCATAATTTCTATCTCTTTGTAAATGAAATAAATTTTATAATTTTTTTGTCTGAAAATATTAAAATTTCACCATTGAAAATAATACTCAGTTTGAAAATGCAACCTTATTGACAAATTTTAAAAAATAATAAAATTGTATGTTTATCCAAATTTAAAAAAAATCATTTGAAATTATTAATTCTATTAAAAATATCATTTGAAAATACAATATTTTTTTATTTTGACTACTTGATAGATATATATACTTGGTCTCTCCTTAATAAAATTCATGTTTCCGTCCCTGGTTGGGGCAATACTTCGCGTGCAAGACCTAATTAGATTCTTCACTCACGTAAGATTGATGTTGGCTTCAAAATGGCTGCTGCAATTCTCCGTCCTTCGAGGGAACCTGAAATATAAGTCAAAGAACTTCTGCAAAACAAAGATGTCATAAGCAATCAAATAACAAAGCCCTTGTCGTGCATCTCCCTCACATTCTCCGTATCTGACAACGGGAATCCAATCAAACATCAGCAACTTATTAGGTCCACGATGTAAAAATTCCCTATAAATTATGAACGAGTTCATCACCTTCGATGCATCAATATATAAATATTATGTGTATGACAAGGCAACAATACAGTAGATCTGTGTATATATAAATATTCTAAATTGACATGTCCTGCAATCCATATATCCAAACAGAGCAAGGTAATTCTCAATGAGGCTACGAAGAAGGGGTCCTTGACAAAGCAATGAATATTTGTAAATGCGATAATACTCGCTTTTTCGTGCTCCCCAGTCGTCACTTAACGCAAGGTGGCGGTGACCTAGCAACCGTCAAGTTTGATTATCAGACCCAGAACTGTATCTTCAGCAACCTCATTTGTAACAACCCAAGAATTTCATATGATTAAGTTACAAATTGACAAGCCAGAACCTTGACTTAAATTATACTGGCTTACACAAGAATAGATGATTGCTATACCAGCAGGGAACCCTCCATAACAGTTACGGCTTCACCACGAATGCGTAATCGTTGAGAGCCTTCATCCACATGGAGATACAATACACCACCTCTAGGAGATGCCTGTTCGGATAGTTCGAAAAGGAAGCCGGTCACACAGGTGATACCAAAACAACCACAGACAAGGACAGGCATGGGGTGCTATCATATTCTTACCATGTATGCAATCAAATCGCGCTTTCCCAGCTTTTCACTCCAATAAGGCCCTAATGCACAATGTGCACTCCCGCATACTGCGTCCTGCGCGTAATTACATGTCTTCAAAACTAGAGCAGTAACAAACGAAGAGACAGAGTAATCCATTTGTGTCGAGGAATTATCATTTCAGATGATATAAGCATGAAGGAGAGAGGCATGAGGACAATCATAGGTAATAATAAAACAGCTTTTCAAGAAAATGGTAATTTAACAAACTGCATAGAGCATATCTGATTGTTGACAATATCCCAGAAATCTGTCTTGGACCAACATGAACTGGTTTGACTGGAGAAATGTGCTAAAAGAAATAGGTTTATTTGGAGGAATGAGATTCTTATTCCACATTTTTCTTTTGATATATTCCTGAAGATACGTTGAAGAATGGTATTGGTTGGGGAATAAAATGTTACATTTGGATCATAATACACATAAGTCAATGGGTGAAACAAAGTTAAAGCAGTGTGACTTTGTGAAGGAATAAGTCAAGCCCACCAGAAAATATATACCTTAATCTCCTCAACCAAACAATGCTTAATTTTGATTTTTGAGAGTCGATGTTGGAGGATGTTGCATGAAATGAGTTGCAATCCTTTCAAGGATTATTTTGCCTTTTTCTTTATCTATGGTGTAACCCTAACTTCTCCATTTATAACGAGGGGCTGGGTCCCATCTCTCAATGTCCACTAGCTATAATGGACTCTTTCCACGACCAGCTGCCTACCCAACTCCCCTCTCTCACACCACTGTCGTCCCCTCCTCAGGCCACAGTTAGGGTTGAGCATCGGGTCGGGTAGGGCTCAGTATAGCCCAAACCGAGCCGGGCTTAGGGCCATACATCTTTGAAATTTTGGCCCAAGCCCAATTCCGACCGGCGAGTTGTTGGGCATGCGGGCCTCGATTCCAGGTTAATTGATGCCCGAGCACGGCCTCATTATATAAATGGACCTAAAATTATGCCTAAGCCTGCCCATTATATGATATCGCTTAGGATTGGGTCAAGTTCTAGCGTGTCGGGCATCGAGTTCGGTCAGGTCAAGCCCTATGTTCAACCCTAGCAACCACTATGTTGCCCTAACTTTACCTCTTCTATAAGTTGCATCAACACCAACACTACACCTCACAAGCCACATTGCACCACATGCCCAATCGCACTGCCACCAAGCTATCCTTACAGCATGCCACACCACCCCAAAATCCTATGTCGATTCACATGCCACGTTGTGCCTCATTTGATGTATCAAGTCATCCAAGGTTTCTTTCGCATTGTGGTGTGATTTAAATTAAGTTTGTTGTGGAGAATAGAATTGCATATCATTATTAAGACCATAGGGCCTTTTTATATAGGAGAAAAGCCTTGGATAAATTACATAAAAGAAAGATAAGGGTCATAAACTACATAAGGGTTTATCATAATGTCTTCAGTTTTATCCGGCAACTTAGGCTTTGCTCCTTGTTGTTGCACTGCATAAGGATCATAAACTGCATGGACCATAACTCATAGGTGGTCCAATCCATCTTCACGATGGAAGCCAGACACTTGAACGCATCGAACGAAAAGAAGATGTCGCCCTTGTTTTCTGACATGATGAAAAAGAACATCGAAACGGAACTTGACTGGGAAGTAGACCGATCCGAACGAGTCTACAAGATCATTGAGAGGACTGATTGTACGTGTAGAATCATACAACCGTCCTCGTCAATCCTCGATCTGCGATAGGGTCGGAATGGGTGATTGATAGGTCTGAAATCACATTTTCGACCAAAATAAGATCGTTTCATACTGCAGTTTAGCAACGGGGAGAAGGGAGAATGACCACGAGGACTATTGGTGATGTTGGGAGGGGTTGTGTACGTGCGCGGAGACCTGCAGTGGCATACAAGATCGTGTGGAAGCGCGTTGCAGCACGCAGTAGCAGGTGGCAGCGGTGCCAGGCTGTCACATAAGGTGCGGCAATGCACTGGGCTACCGCGTGAGAGGCAGCAGTGTGTGAGGCTACCACGTGAAAGGGGATGATGGCGCACAGGGGTTGTTGTGGATGGAGATGACTGCGCGTGGTGTGTGAGAGGGAGACGAGTGGGGTCTAGGGCACAGGTGGGGTAAGAGTGTTGTAAACAGGATCAACCAAGCATATAATAAATAGTAATTACACGGATCCAAATGAACGTGTAGAAATAGTTCGTAGTTTCATTATCTTTTTATGTTGTTTATCGTTATTTCTTTATTTTATATAGACCTCTCTGTAATTTACCCTTTAGGTCTCTCCCTATATAAGAGAGCCTAGGGTTTTTTGAATCAATAACGAAGTCTCTTTTCCCAACATGGTATCAGAGCCACCCTAGGGCTCTCCTCCCTCCCGCCGCCCCTTCCCCACCCGCCTCCGGCAGCCCTCAATCGCCGCCGCTATCTCCTTCTCCATCTCCAGCGGCAGCCTTCCATCGCCGTGGTTGGATCCCAGCCCCTAGCGGCCTCCGCCAAGAGCCTCTGCCAGCCGCCGAAGGGGATCCCAGCCCCCAGCGGCCTCCGCCAATAGGCGGCATCTCCATATGCTGCCCGCGCACGTCCTCCGGGTGCGTGAACAGCAACACGCACAAGGTCTTCTAGCGGCTCCTAGCCGCTGAAAGGGTTGTCAGCCTCTTGTTAGGCGTGCCCTAGTTCCTTCCACATCCGTTCTATGGATTTGAGTGCGTAACGTCTACATACGCACTCAAATCCGATGCAGTTTTTGTAGACATCCAGCATCACGTCTACATATCCTAGTTCTTCTCCAAGCGGCAGTATGTCAGAATCAAAAGTTGATATGCCCTCCACCGGCGCATTCAAAGATCCTGCGCCAATAGTCAAGATGGACGGGTCTAACTATGAGCTCTGGGCTATGCAGTTCATGAGCCTTATGAAGTCGAATGGTAAGAAACATATTCTTACCGAGGATGAGCCCGCAGAGAAGACTGGGATCTATGCCTCATAGGAGGCTGATGATTCCTATGCAAAGGTCTGGTTGTCCGGCACCTTAACGACGGAGATTGCCAACGACGTCCTCCATCAGCCCACTGCTAAGGCAATGTGGAAAATTCTTGCCGCCACATATTCGCAAGTGTGAAAAGAGACGAAGATGTTGCAGCTTCAGCACGACATATTCACAATGAAGCAGAGCGGCAGACCTCTCCATTCTCTTTATACATCCCTAAGAGGGATGTTCGAGAAGTTATACAGTATCATCCCTCTGACTGCAACTCCTGAGCAGCAGAAGGCGTTTCGAAACGCCACCATGGTTGGTGTTTTACTTGCGGCCCTTGACCCTGAGTACGATGCAGCTCGATCTCAGATTCTCGCTGATGCAGTTATTCCTCCAGTTGAGGATGTTTACAGACGGCTTAGCCGCATTCCAGTCTCCTCCAGCTCTTCTACTCCACCTCCTTCAGCGATGGCAGTCTCGCGTGGGAGAGGTGGACCACCATCTGGCCGTGGTCGTGGACGTGGCCGTGGACCCCAGGGGAGGGGTGGTCGCTTTAGTCAGACATGCTCCTATTGTCATCGCACAGGACACTCGGAGGAGACATGCTATTCGAAGCATGGATTTCCAGCATCAGCACGTATTGCAGAGCACTCTCAGTCTCCACTGACTTCTACTGCAGATAGTCGATTTGACGAACTTGTGGCACGTCTCCGAGAGATTATGCCACATGCTTCTGGTGATTCGTCTGGTGGTTCCTCAGATATTGCTGCCACTGCCTCTGCCAGTTCTTCTGCAGCCGCAAGCTCCTCAGGTAGATCTACTACACCTCATGATATATCTGACTGGATTATTGATTCTGGAGCCACACATCATCTCTGCCGAGATAGAGGTAGATTACAGGCCTACAGGGACATTCCTCCCGGTCGTTCAGTGCAGATAGCAGATGGTACCCATTCGCCCCTTATTGGACAAGGGGAGGTTTTCCTATCCTCCACTTTGCAATTACAGAATGTTCTGCATGCTCCTGAGTTCTCAATGAATTTGCTATCTATTAGTCAGATTACGAAGGATTTGAATTGTCGTGCCATATTTGACCCGTCTTCTCTCATTTTTCAGGACATACTCACGGGCAAGGTGATTGGCTGTGGCTCTGAGCAGAATGGTTTATATCGGCTGCTCCGGGATTCATATGCTGGCGTCTCCACTCATTCTGCTGGACCAGTCTCTCCGTACATTTGGCATCTCCGATTTGGTCACCTTCCACTTCAGAAAATGCGCCATCTTCTGCCTCAGATCTCTCCTAGTTCTTCGTTTCAATGTGAAGCGTGTCAGTTGGGAAAGCATCACAGGTCGAGCTTCCCACATCGTCTGAGTCGGAGCAGTAGCTCCCCTTTTGAGTTGTTACATATAGATATATGGGGTCCAAGTCGTGTTCCCGATCATCAGGGACACAGGTTTTATCTTGTGGTAGTGGATGATTTCTCTCGTGTGTCATGGGTCTTTCTTTTGAAAAATAAATCTGAAGCAGGAAATGTGATCATAAACTTGATTAATGAAGTGTTAAATGTCTTTTCTGCAAATGTCAAATATGTTCGGACCGATAATGCCCTTGAATTTTGTACACGCTTACTTTCACAATTCCTGTCATCAAAGGGCATTATTCACCAAACCACTTGTGCATATACCTCACAACAAAATGGTGTCGCGGAAAGGAAGCATCGCCATCTCTTAGATATTACTCGTACATTGTTGATTCAGAGTTGTGCCCCTATTTCTTTCTGGGGCGATGCTGTTCTTACTGCTTGTTATCTGGTCAACCGAATGCCATCCTCAGTCCTTGGTGAAAAGATACCTATGTCCATTATTTTTCCAGATAAGGAGTTATTCTCACTAACTCCACGTGTCTTTGGTACTGTTGCTTTTGTGCATCGTCTATCTCCCGGACTTGACAAACTCTCTCCTAGAGCAGTCAAGTGCGTCTTTGTTGGTTATTCCAGAACTCAGAAGGGCTACCGGTGTTATGATCCCACAACTAAGAGGTACTTTGTGAGTGCCGATGTCACTTTCTTTGAGTCTGTCATGTATTTCTCTCCTGCAGGTGACAGAATGGTACCATCCACTACCACTGATGATATCTATGTTCCTCCACCACCTACATTGAGTACACCTGAGTCTTCCCCTGTGTCTGTCTCCACGCCAGCACTACCTCCACCACCCCCACCACCTCCTCCACCTCCACCCATTCCACGGCCCATCATATCACCATTACCTATGTTCTATAAACGTCGGTCGGGTCCTGCTCAGACTACACTCCAGCCGATCATCACGCCTCAGGTATGTTCAGATGGCATTACTACTGACGGGTCAGATTTGGTACATGTGCAGGATCCTTCAGTACAGGCAGACACTACTCCATCTAGTACAGCAGATGATGATCTTGATGTTCCGATTGCTATTCGGAAGCAAAGGAGGCAATGTGCCTCGTATCCTTTCGCTTCACAGGTTTCCTTTCACCGTCTCACTGGGGATTTTCAGAGATTTGCCACAGCCTTGTCTTCCGTGGATATACCACAGACATACCAGGACGCCTTACAGAATGAATGCTGGAGATTAGCAATGGAGGACGAAATGAGGGCACTACAGTCTCTTGGCACTTGGCCCTTGGTTCCTGCACCTTCTGATGCATCCATTGTGAGCAGTAAATGGGTCTTTACAGTCAAATATCATGCAGATGGCACGTTGGATAGATACAAAGCACGCTTGGTTGCCCGTGGGTTTACACAAACCTACGGTGTGGATTACATGGATACTTTCTCTCCAGTGGCGAGGCACTCTACACTTCGTATTCTATTATCTGTTGCTGTGGTACGTGATTGGAGCATATGTCAACTGGATGTGAAGAATGCCTTTCTGTACGGTGACCTACAGGAGGAAGTCTACATGCAGCAGCCACCTGGGTTTACTGCTGAGGGGGAGAAGCACATGGTTTGTAGACTTCACAAGGCGATATATGGTCTCAAACAGAGTCCCAGAGCATGGTTCCAGAAGTTGTCTAACCTGATTGAGCAACAGGGATTCAAGAGGTCAAATGCCGATCACTCGTTGTTTGTCCAGAAGTCATCGGCAGGTACGGTTGTCATTATGGTCTATGTGGATGATATTCTTGTTACAGGAGATGATGTTCAGGGCATAAAGAGGGCAAAGGCATTCCTAGGCAGTCAGTTCGTTACAAAGGACCTTGGAACCCTAAGATATTTTCTGGGGTTGGAATTTGCAAGGAATGCACAAGGCTTGGTGATGACACAACGGAAGTATATTACAGACTTCCTGACTGAGACTGGCATGGATGGGTGCAAACCATCTAGTATTCCCATGGACCCCAGCATGAAGTTATATGATGGTGATACAGATGAAGTGGATAAGAGGAGATATAGAGAAATGGTGGGAAAACTCCTCTACATTACCATTACTCGTCCAGACATTGCATTTGCTGTTAGCAGGGTGAGCCAATTTATGGAGCAGCCAAGACAGGTTCACATGGATGCTATACACATGATTCTGAGATATCTAAAGTCTTCTCCAGGGTCAGGGCTACTATTCAGGAAGGACACAGACTTATCTGTCTCAGCGTGTGCAGATGCAGACTATGCAGGATGTCCTAAGGACCGAAAATCAACCTCAGGGTTTGCAGTGTTTATTGGAGGCTCTTTGGTTTCTTGGAAAAGCAAGAAACAAACTGTCGTGGCAAGGTCCAGTGCAGAATCTGAATATAGGGCCATGGCTCAAGCCAGCACGGAGATGATGTGGGTTCGCTCTGTACTAGAAGATCTACATGTAGCTGTGCCCCTGCCTATGAAGCTCAAGTGTGACAACCAGGCAGCATTGTTTATTGCCAATAATCCAGCTTTCCATGAAAGGACCAAGCATATCGAAGTTGACTGCCATTACACGAGGGACTTGATCCAGAGAGGATTGATATCTACTGCCCATGTGAGCTCGGGAGATCAGACAGCAGATATATTCACCAAGCCACTGCTCAGAGGACCGTTTCAAAAATGTTCATCCAAGCTGAGCATGATAGATATCTATGCTCCACCTTGAGGGGGAGTGTAGAAATAGTTCGTAGTTTCATTATCTCTTTATGTTGTTTATCGTTATTTCTTTATTTTATATAGACCTCTCTGTAATTTACCCTTTAGGTCTCTCCCTATATAAGAGAGCCTAGGGTTTTCTGAATCAATAACGAAGTCTCTTTTCCCAACAGAACGGAAATAAACGTATCACGGATTAATATCATTAACGTCATATATTTCCAATCCATTATCCAATTACGACATGCAAGCAGGAATCGATTAATCATACGGAAAGCAACAACCGGGCGAGATCCAGGAAAGGGTAAGCAATAAATCAATTGCGGCAAACAATAGATAAGAAAGATTAGATCAGAGATCACCGAAGCGTCCATGAAATGGACTGTCCTTAGAGAGGATTTCGCCCCCACAATACCGGTGCGAAGGGTACTGGTGATCCGCTCCCAGGATACGACGGTTCACGGTCTTCGTCCGCGCACACCGACGAGACCGTCCTCGAAAGCACCTCCGAGAACTTACAGCCGAGAAGAAATAGGGTCGCAGGCGCGAGAGAGAGAGAACAAGAGTGACGGCGAGTTTTTCTTGCTAGTGAAGAAAGACGGTGTCGGGTGAGGGATATAAAAAGAGGAGCTTGCGTGCCCTAGCGCCCGGTCCCTTCGGTTTCCGAAAATGCCCCTCAACGGGCGTGTCCTTCGGATTCCAAAAGCGCGGCTAAGTCGAGCCGAAGTCTGATTCCCAATGTGATTGAAATCAAATTAATCTGCCTGATTAATTTAATCGATCAGCCAAATGAAACCCGCAGCAAAAGTATCGAGATCTGAGATCCGAATTGACTCTCCCAAGTCCGAGCCAGAGCCGGAGACTGAGCGGAGCGCGCGCGTGCGTGTGTATTCCTCCATTCCTCCTCTCTACTATTGCTAGAAGAGCTTGGGGTGTGGACTCATATATAAGTCCACCAAAAGTTTAGATCTCTAAGGTATGGAACTAAACTTCAACCCAAACTCATCCATGTTTCAAATTTGAGAATTCTCAACTTTCTCTCAAAACCATTTGGTTTCCCAATTGAAACCAAATTAATTTCAATTATAATTACATAGATTTTCCTACTAAAACCTAAATACAATTTTTAATACAACAATCCCCCACGAATTCACTAATTTGAAAAAGAGATTCAAAAAAGATTTAAGAGACTTCTTTCGGTTGCCCGCGCTTTGCTTTCAGTAAAGGTACCTTCCAGTTTGAACCTCTACCTGAGTTTACTACTTTCACTTTAACAGGAACGAAGTGAACTACGTCTTGAACTTCAGATCTTAGTGTTAAAGTATACGGTAGAAACAACAAAGTGTTGTTCTTGGTGCAATCTTCAGGGTTGGTGCTCTTAAAGGCCATGCACCCCTATCATGTTTCATGAGTGTGTTCAGGAAAGACCATCTTCCTTTAACCGCGGCCCACAGTAACACTCACATAGGTGGCGTTCTCCAAGGATGCACTGCTAACATCCTGCCCAAAGGCTTGAACCTACTCAGAGCATACGCTCTTCCTAAACTTGCAGCTTAAACGGCACTCAGGCTTCCAGGGATAAGACACTCATGCTTACGCATTAAGATTAGAGTGCCAACCAGTTCTCCAAACAGCTTGTTATTATCATATTGAACCTACTTTGTGGGATCTCCACTTAGATAGGTTGGGTTGCCACTGTGGAGGAACTCTCAATGGGTCTCAATCCCATCCCAAGCCTAGACTTTAGGACTAAAGATCTATCAAGTCCCTTAGTCAACGGATCTACCGTGTTGTCTTTGGATCCAACAAAATCCATAGCCAACACTCCTCGAGACACCAAATCCCTTAACGTCTTAAGTCTGATTTGTATGTGTCTCCTTGTTTTCTGATTGAACTTTGAACTCTTGATCTTAGTAATTGTGGTCATATTATCACAATGTACCAAGATCGCAGGAACAGGCTGACCTACCATGAGAATTTCAGACAGAAGTTCCCTTAGCCATTCAGCCTCAATTCCAGTGGTGTCCAAAGCACACAGCTCGGCCTCAAAAGTGGATCGAGCTAGAATGGTCTGCTTCACAGACCTCTAGGAGACTGCACCGCCTTCAAGGGTAAATACATATCCTGTAACACCATTACTCCCAGACTCCTCTATTTTCCCTATCCAGCTTACATCACTGTATCCTTTTGGTACAAAAGGATGTCTACCATAATGCAAACTAAGGGAAATAGTTCCCTTCAAGTACTTCAGTACTCGATCCAAAGCCTCCCAGTGAGTACGGTCAGGACAGCTAGTGTATCTACTCAGCTTTGCAACCGAGAATGAAATATCAGGTCTCGTGCAATTTGCAAGATGCATTAAACCTCCTATCACTTGTGAATACCTTAGCTGAGCTACAGGTACTCCACTTTTATTCTTAAACAACGTTTTGGATGAATCAAAAGGAGTGCTTACAGCTTTGCAATCTTGATATCCAAATTTCTCAAGTACCTTCTCAACATAGTGAGATTGAGAAACTACAATCCCATCAACTGACCTTGTCAGTTTGAGACCCAAGATCACATCAGCAGCACCCATGTCCTTCATCTCAAACTTGCTACTTAAGAATGCCTTGGTCTCATTAATAATCCTTATGTGTGATCCAAACAATAATATGTCATCAACATATAGGCACAAGATAATACACTCATCACCTTTCACCTTGGAATAGACATACTTATCGGATTTATGAACCTTAAAGCCACATGACAAAATAGTCTTGTCAAATTTTTCATGCCACTGCTTTGGTGCTTGTTTCAATCGATAAAGGGATTTTCAAGCTTGCATACCTTTCCCTCATTCCCAGGAGTCACAAGCCCATCAGGTTGATCCATATAGATCTCTTCCTCAAGATCGCCATGCAAGAAGGCGGTCTTCACATCCATCTGGTGGATGGAGAGATCATATACAGATGCCAATTCTATGAGCATCCGGATTGTGGTCATCCTAGTCACAGGGGAATAGGTATCAAAGTAATCGATACCTTCCTTTTACCTAAAGCTCTTGGCAACTAATCTGACTTTATACTTTTCAATTGATCCGTCAGGTCTAAGCTTTCTCTTAAACACCCACTTGCACCCAATGGTAGAGCACCCTTTGGGTAAATCAACCAACTCCCAAGTTCCATTAGCCATAATGGAATCCATCTCAGATTTGATGACTTCCTTCCATTGTTTTGCTTCAGATGAAGCCAGGCTTCCTTGCAACTTGATGGATCACCTTCGATCTGGTAGACAACAAAGTCGCTACCCAGATCCTTGACTATCCGAGGTCTTTTACTCCTCCTTGGCTCAATCTCTTCAGAAAGATCATTGGGTTCAGGTTGAGTCTCAACCCCCACAGTCGATATCCTTTCCACTTGATCTGGAATAGATCCTGATGTAGAGGCGTCCTCAATGGTCAGATTCTAAGGAATCCCATTCTTCAATGGGAAGACATCCTCAAAGAAGGTAGAATCATGGAGTTCAACAATGGTGTTGATGTCTATGTCTGGTATCTCGGACCGAATTACCAAGAACCTATATGCATAGCTATTTTCTAGGTAACCTAAGAGGACCGCATCAACAGTTTTAGGACCAAGTTTCTTTCTCTTGTCTTCTGAGACTAAAACCTTAGCGAGACAGCCCCACACTTTGAGATATTTTAAACTCGGTTTCCTATTTCTCCAAAGTTCAAATGGACATTTTTCCATATGTCTTCGAGGAACCCTATTCAGAATATGACAAGCCGTATTCAAGGCTTCTCCCCACATATAGGTTGGAAGTCCAGAACTTTGTAAGAGAGCATTGATCATGTCAGTTAAGGTTCTATTTTTCCGTTCTGCTATCCCATTTGATTGCGGTGAATACGGGGCCGTAACTTTATGAACTATGCCAAACGATTTGCATTGTTCATCAAATAAATTAGAGGTATATTCACCTCCTCTATCTGACCTAAGGCGTTTAAGCACTTTTCATGTTTGTGTCTCAGGCTCATTCTTAAATATAAGAAATTTCTCTAAGGCTTCATCCTTGATTTTCATTAGATATACATAGCAATATCTGCTGCCATCATCTATAAAGGTGATAAAGTATTTCTTATTGTCTCGGGTCAACACACCATTAAACTCACAGATATCCGTGTGCACTAGATCCAAGATCTCACTATCTCTAGAGACAGACTGAAAAGACTTCATAGGTGTCTTCGCTTGCACACAGATTTCACATTTTTGAGTTTACCAATAGTGTGTTTAGGGATCAACTCTAAATTCATCATTCTTTTAATTGAATTTAAGTTTACATGTCCCAATCTACCATACCACAGATCATAAGATTCTAGATTATTCACAACATGAGACAGAATTAGAATATTCAGAACTCAAAACATTCATCTCATTAATGTTTACTGAATCACATCTAATTCTAAATAACAAATCAAAATCACCAAATAGCCTTTTCCATAAAAAAATGCCATGTCCCGGAATGACAACTCTATTACATTTAAAGTTTAATTCAAAACCATTTCTAACTATGATAGAGGCAGATAAAACATTCGTCTTGATGTCAGGAACATGCAGCACCCTGTGCAACGTCCAGACACGTCCAGAGGAGAACCTCAAGTTGACTTGTCCCGACCCTATCACCCTAGCTGCAGAATCGTTCCCCATCTTCACAGTCCCACCACTGCAGGTCTGATAAGAAGAAAACAAAGTCCTGTCAAAACATATATTTACATTGGCTCACGTATCCACGAGCCACTCATTTGGATCATGGATATGGTATAATTCAGGTTTTACAGAGACATACCCCTCGCTAGCCCCGAGTCCCATAGTGATCATATTCACATGTGGACTCCCGTCTGCAGCCTTAGGTTGAGCCTTCAAGGACGGACAGTCCTTCTTCCAATGGCCAACCTGATTACAGTGCCAGCAGGGTTTATTCTTTGTCTTTTCCTGGATCTTACCCTTTGGTTCTATTTTATTGTTATTAGGACTCTTTCCCTTCTTATCATTGCCCTTTGAGGTCATGAAATTGACCTTAGCTTGAATGTCGACAGGAAGCACAGGTTTTTGTTTCCTGTGTTCCTCCTCTATGGCAATTGCCACCATCAAGTCATCCATAGAAATCTTCCCCTTTCTGTGTTTCAGGGTCATACCGAAGTCTTCCCACGACTTGGGGAATTTTTCTATGATGCACATGACTTGAAACTTCTCTACAAGTTTCATTTCGGCATCCTCTAAATCATGGAACAGGAGTAAAACTCGTGTGCCTGTTCAGAAACAGACTTTCCTTCGGTCATGGAAAACTTCAAAAACTTGGCCACGGAGTATTTCTCACTACCGAGATCTTCGGTATTATACTTCCGATCCAAGTCTTCCCATAGCCCCTTCGCAGTCTGCATGGACGAACAGTATACGTCAAACAACGTGTTGGATAGAGCCAACAAGATGCAGCCATGACATATACGGTCGCGTTTCTTCCACGCATATTGCGCCTTCTGGCTATCGGGTGAGGGGTTTTCCATTTCCACCGTAGGACCGTCGGTTTCAAGCATCGAAATTAATCCTATGGTGGTTAATGATGAGCCAAAATTCCACTAATCCGGATCAAGTAGAAATATCACTCGGGTCGTTGCGACCCGGATCGATGAGAATCTCAGCTCGATCAAGAAAAAGTAAAGCAGACCACCAAAATCAAATAAAAATCAATCAAACACGATAGCGGTCCTGGCTATTGGATTAGCCTGGTATAGCGACCAGGGTCGGACTCAGAGAGCACGTAATGGCCTTGCGGCCTACGAAGTAGTCTAAAAAAAGAAACAAAATAAAATACAAGTGTTTTGGTGGATTTTTAATTTTTATAAATTTTTTTGGATTTTTAATTAATTAAGAAAATAAGAGAACAAGTGAATAAGCCAAATACAAACAATTATTAAAGCACTCAAAAGTCAACCAAAAATTCAAATAAAAATGTTTTTATGTATTTTATGTTTTTTACTGTTTTTGGGTAATTTTTGGTATTTTTCTGATTTTTATTTAATTTTCTAAAAATAAAACAATGCAAAAAGACAACAACAATGTCCAGCCAAGCTTGGGGGACTTAGATTAAATATCTAAAAGTCCCTAAAAAGCCTGCAGGTAATTTTCCTGTAAAGAAGAAGAAACAAGGAAAATTTAGGCACCAGAATTGTTATTTTTGGATTTTGCAATTAATTATTAGAATTTTTATAGGTTTTTAGGTGTTTTTCAATTTTTATGAGTTTTATATAATGAAAAATAAGCAAAATTGGTCAGAAAATCAAACAAGGAAAAATAGACAATACCTAATTTTTTTGTAATTTTTAAATGTATTTTAATATTTTTTTGTGAATTTTTAAGTCAGACAGTAAAGAGAAAGCATGTTTTTTGAATTTTTAAAAATATCAAATAAAACCAAAAATGTCTCCAAAAATTCTAAAAAATTTTACGACATGGCAGGAGCCATGTGTCCAATTTTCATTGAATTTGGAGTTAGTTTGATATTTTATTAAAAATCAACACCAAGGTACAGTGCACAGGGACCTGTACGCAAATAGGAAGAGTTCCAGGGGGTCCGGTGCAAAATTTCCAAGAAGTCACACGCGAGGCGCGTGTCTTGGGCACACAGGGACCTAATTGCAACGAAAATAAGGTTCTCGGACTAATTGGTAACAGGTACCAAAAGTCCGAGGGCCTTACTGTAAAATACCCAAAAATATAACGCACATGTTCTAAAAAACCACGCACAGGGGTATATATGCAATTAATAAAAAGATTTCATTCATTCATTAACACCCTGGAAATACAAGGACTAAACATGCAGATATCCCAACAAAACACGTGTCGACGCACGTGATCCACTATAAGCAGGGGTATACATGTAAATAGCAGAAAAGACAAGGTCCAAAGTGCAATTTACCTAATGCAAATAAAATACTAAAAATATTTACAGGACTAAAAGCAAACTACTCTAAATCTAAGGGCCTAAGGGAATATTTACCCTTTATTATGTAGACCGTCAGATAGGCGCCACGTGGAGGATCGGTCGGCTGGGGAAGGGTGGCGCCCAACACTGGGGTCCCTCGATGCTGATCGACGGCTGAGACCTCGCCACGTGGTAGATCGGACGACAGTGGAGGCCTGTGGCTAAGCCTCGCTGAGCCGACGGTCTGAATCGCTCCTCCAAGGATCGAACGCTGCTGATGGCTCCTCAGATGGACGGCGGAGATGCAAACTGGAGCTAGGAGACGATCCGACGATGTCTGAAGGTCGAGGAAGAACTGATGGCCGGCGACCTTCGCCGGCCCACTGCGTGCGATCCCAGCCTCCTCGCAGGACTCTGATGATCGGAGAATAATCGTTGTGGGCTCCCGCGTCGAGTAATGCCCTCCGATGGCTCGCGGGAGCTCCTGGGAACTCAGACGAAGCCGGCGGAGACCAGGCTGCTGAACCAGACGGTCCAAGCCCTCAGATAGGCTCGGGTGTACCTGCAAAACACGCCAGCAGACTCGCGGGTCGAGGGCAAAGTGCCTCGACCCTATCAGTGGGGGTGAAAGTGGTCTGTGCGGCGGGGCGGTCGAGCTTCGGCGAGGTGTCGACGGTGGAACTCGAAACCCCAGCTCCTGTGCGAGCTGGGTTGAATGGAGGGGCGGAGAAGGTGCGCGGGGAGAAGGCGAACGTGATGGGGCGGTCCGATGATCGAGGCGAAGGTGGATATGGCCGGAATCGACAGTGAACGGCGACGGCAAGATTTGGGCGTAAAGCAAAATTAAAGAAAAAGAAAGGGAACTAAGGCTACCTGGGTGGACGAATCGACTGGGCTTGAGCTCTGGAAGCTCTGGGTCGTCGCCTCGCGGGTCGTCGAGGCCCGAGGCTCGAGCTTCACCTTCAGGCGGAGCACGGCGGCGCTAGGACGCCGGATCTGAGGTCCGGGCACCTTCTCCTCTCTGCAACACGACCAGCGTCGAGCTGTCACCTCGAGGATGGCAATGGAGGTCACTGGATGGTGAGGTGGGGAGCCAAAGATGCGGAAATGGGAGGCGGAGCTCAGAACTTATACTGCCAGGGGTCCGGCTAAACTCGATCGGGTAGGGCAGCTCAGAGCGCGGACCCCAAGGCGGGCATCCCGGCGAGGGTGTCGGATCTGGCGTGGACGGATTGGACCATGGGTTTGGGTGAGAGATGATCGGGTCTGGACGTTAAAAGTGGAGAAATCGGGTCGGGCGTTTAGAACCCGTGGGAAGTGGTCCACAGGGGGGAGTTGACCGGGCGGTCAACATCCCCGTGGACCAATGAGAATCAGCCACCTGGAAATGATTTAGAAATTAAATTAAAAATAGCAAATGGCCAAATTATAAAAAACTTAAAACATGAAAAATATATGTTTTAATTTTTTCTATTTTTTGTGATTTTTAATTAATTTTTCAAAATAAAAATAGGGTATTTACATAATAGGGCTATATATATAGGTATATATACAATATAGGGTTTTGATTTTTGATTTTTGATTTTTAATTAGTTATTTTTGTGCATTTTTATTCCTATTTTATATTTTATTTATTTATAGCATAAAGTTAGGAATAAAAAGGTATTTTTATTTTATTTTTATTATTTATATACAAGGGTGAAATAAATAAATGTGTACATGTATATACATGGTATATATACAATGTTATTTTTGGTTTTTAATTTTATTCTTTTTATTTTGTTTTTGTTTTTGTTGTTTTTATTTTATTTATTTACACCATAAAAGATAGGGTATATACAAAATTTTTATAGAAATTAATTTATTTATTTATAAGGTGAAATAAATATAGGTGAGTGGACTATATACATGATGACTATACACAAGTGAAGGGGTTTTTGTTTTCTTTTTAATTTTTCAATTTTTATTTGGATTTTATATTTATAAATATATACAAATATATACAAGCACATTTTATTCTATTTTTGGAGGAAAATATTTTTGTGATATTTACAGGTATATTTACACATATGAGCTCCCTATCTCTCTCTACTTTGGCTTATATGCGGTCAGGCCCATGCTGAGCCCTCCCTTGGGATTTGGTTGCTCAATATTTATTCTAAATATTTCCCTCTTTTTTCTTTTTAATCTTTATTCTTTTATTTTTGCACAAAAACATGCTAATTATCACTTTTTAGACAATGCATGCTTTTGGTAATTATTTGCATTTACAAACATATACATGCCTTTGCAAAGGTTTTTGTAGCTAAAATATAAGAATAAAGAGTGATGAATGAGTATTCATCACCCCCTATACTTAACTTTGCTAGTCCCTTAGCAAACACTTATTTGAAAAAGAAGTGAAAAAGAAAGAAAGAAAAAGAAAAAGAGAAGAATGTACATGGATCAAGGTTGATTATTAAACTTGCCTTCATTAAATTGAGGTATGGAGCTCGATCAGATCTTTGGATTATTAATGTGTCGGAACCTTATTTGGACTTAAGTTTAAAACTCAACAGTCTCTAAGTTCTACTAATCTCTAATCAAGACTCCTCAACAATCCAGATCAGAACAAGTCACCAAACACAAACCCTGAAGACCATGAGTCTTTCCTTGTCCTGTGAATGTGAGGTATAAGCTCTCCACCTCAGAAATGGCAACTTGACAACCCTCCCCAACAAGGCAACTCTATGACCCCAATCTGGTCACTCTTTCCTCGAGGAGCGGGGTATTCCCTTCTAAATTCAAGTTCAACTGGCTCAAGAAGAGGAGGAAGAAGAGAATGGACCATGGCCAGTGTAGCCATGTATCCTTGGGAGCTTGACCAGTGTAGCCAAGTCTCCCTGCTGCAAGCTTCATAAGGTGGGACATGAATCTCAAGCTTTGCTTATTGCACTCTATATACATACTCCGGTGGGATTATCATTTTCTATCAGACCCACCACTTTTTTGGAGTTATTTTCTTTTTGCATTTTTTTTCAAGTGCATCTATACAACATATACATGTGCAGCATATATACAAGGAGTTTTTCCTCTTGAGCCAGTAGACTATCCCTCTTTTGAAGCATTATTGCAACCCACAACTCCCGTCGTTAGACCTCATGGCAACCAGACCAAGTTGAGACGCACTTCCTTCACTAAAAGAAGAAGAGAGGTTCCGCCTAGAAGTACTACCCTCATATGCTACCCCAAGTCAAGGAAGACTGCCTCCTCACCACCCAAGCTCCATTTCTCAATTTAATTCCAGGCTAGTTTAAATGTCAACTATAATCCAGAAAAACTATATACATATGTACAAAGATGCTATTTACACAATATTTTACAAACATGCAAAATTTTTGGAAAATGTTTTGAAATCATGAATGGATAAATGCATGAAGTGCAAGTTTTGCAAAAGTATTTACACACATTTACACAAGATTTTTGCAAACTTTTGATTTTCAAAACATTTTGGAAAAAATTTGTACTATATACATAATTTTGATAAGAAAATATTTACACAAGCTTTACACAAAAGATTTTTGAAAACATTTTTACAAAAATAATTTGTACACTAGCTATTTATGTGCAATAAAAGAATGATTATTTACAGGAAAAATTTTTAATTTTTGTGATTTTTAGGGTTTTAGCCATTTTTATTTATTAACACACTCACACAAAGTACGAGTTATGGCTAAAGTATATATGAAATATATACACATCCCCCTATACTTAGCTCGAACGATGTCCTCAGAGTCAAGAGCGATGAAGAAGACATAACTCGTGCTACGTATAGGGAAGTGAAAAGGAAGGCTATATACAAAGAAGAATGAATGAATAGAAGATCAAGAAGATCTCGGCTTTTCCCCTTATACTTAGGATTAAGTAATCCTAAGTATAGCAGGTTGTACACAAAGGGAAAACCGAGTGGCGAATGTACAGGATCTACCCCCCCTATACTTAGGGCAAAATATCCCTAAGTATAGGCAGCAAAACAGGGATAGGTAGAATCAAAAGAAATACTCAAAGGTCCCACATCCCCCCTATACTTAGGGTAAAGTACACCCTAAGTATAGCATAATCAAAGATGACAATTGGGATGTGAGACTAAAGAATGTGATGATATGGACATCTAGATCTATACAGGTCGGAAGAACAGTGAAAATCAGGCGCGAGATGCAACAGATGTGAGTCAAAGACCACATCTCACGCAAAATGAATAGGGGCAACATCAACGACCCGCGGCTCATGATCTAGAAATGGCTTAAACCGTTGGCCGTTCACTCGAAAGGTACTCTCAGAAGACAACTCAGATATATCAATGCTACCGTTGTCGTGTACCTTTATCACCAAGTAGGGTCCCTTCCACTTGCTCTGTAGCTTCCCTGGAAATAGACGAAGCCTCGCATCAAACAGCCATACTCTCTGTCCAGGCTCAAAATGCTTGTGGCTGATGTGAGAATCATGCCACTCCTTCACTCTCTCTTTATATTGTAGGCTGTTTGAGAAGGCGGTATCTCTAAGCTTCTCCAAGGCTGCTAACTCTGCCCTCCTCTGGTCTCCCACAACATCTGGATCCATAAGTATCTCGGTGACTGCCCAAAGTGACATGTATCTCAGCTCAACAGGCAAATGGCACGGCTTGCCATATACGAGGCGAAAGGGAGATGTGCCCAATGGTGTCTTGAAAGACGTCCTGTATGCCCACAAGACCGAGTCCAAAAGCTGTGACCAATCCTTTCGGTCAGGGCGGACGACTTTCTGCAAAATAGTCTTGATCTCCCTGTTCGACACCTCGGCTAGACCATTCGTCTGTGGATGGTAAGGTGTAGCAACACGATGGTCTATGCCGAACTCGCTAGCAAGGGCCTTCAACTGGTCGTTGATGAAATGAGACCCCCCATCTGAAATCAATACTCGAGGTACCCCGAACCGCGTGATAATGTGCTTCCTCAAAAATCTACAAACTGTCCTCGCATCAGCGGCTCGGGCGGGGATAGCCTCAACCCAACGACTAACATAGTCTACGGCCAACAGAATGTACTCAAATCCCTGACTCTTAGGGAATGGACCCATGAAATCGATGCCACATGCGTCAAAAACCTCACAGAAGTGAATGGGATGCATTGGCATCATATCACGCTGTCCACAAGTGCCCATCCTCTGACAGTCAGTACACCTCTTCACGAACTCATCAGAGTCCTTGGAGAGGGTAGGCCACCACAAGCCGGATTGGAGCATTTTTTGTGCCGTTCTCCTCCCAGAATGATGTCCTCCTGCCTCAAGCTTGTGGCAGTAAGTGAGGACGCTATGGTGCTCCTCCTGAGGAATGCACCTACGCCAGACGCTATCCCCTCCTTCGTGGTAAAGGGTGGGATCCTCCCAGTGGTAGGACTTGGCCTTCGCGAGGAAGGTCTCAAGCCTCTGCCTGGGCCAATCTTGTGGGACTTTCCCAGCAACGAGAAAGTTCACAATATCGGCGTACCACGGGAGAGAGACGATAGCAAGGATCGCCTCATCTGGGAAGGTCTCACAAATGGGATCAATATGCTCGGACTCCTCAGACTGCTCTAAACGGGAGAGATGATCCGCCACCACATTCTTGACTCCAAGCTTATCCTTGATCTCAATGTCGAACTCCTGGAGTAGAAGGATCCATCTAGTCAATCTGACCTTGGCATCCTTCTTTGCCATGAGGTATCGGATGGCGGTGTGATCAGTATATAGGGTCACTCTAGATCCAATGATGTAAGATCTGAACTTATCTAGGGCGAACACTACGGCTAGCATCTCCTTCTCTGTGACTGTATAATTCCGCTGCGCGGAATTCAATGTGCGACTAGCGTAGTAAATAGCAAAGGGGACTCCATCCCTCCTCTGTCCCAGCACGGCCCACACGGCAAAATCAGAGGCATCCGTCATGATCTCGAATGGGAGAGACCAATCAGGTGGCTGGAGAACAGGAGCCTCTATAACACACCGTTTGAGAGTCTCAAAGGACGAAAGACACTTATCATCGATAAGGAACTCGGTGTCTTTCGTCAGTAGGTCAGTCAACGGCCGGGCAATCCTGCTGAAATCATGAATGAATCGTCGGTAGAAACCGATGTGCCCCAGGAATGACCGTAACTGCCTCAGATTGGACGGCGGTGCGAGTTTTCTAATGACATCTACCTTGGCCGGATCAACCTCCATGCCCCTGTTGGAGATGATATGGCCAAGCACCGTCCCTTAAGTCACCATGAAGTGACTCTTCTCCCAAGATAGCACCAAGTGAACCTCTATACATCGCTGGAGTACTCGGTCTAGGCAGTCAAGACAGGAGTCGAATCCGTCGCCGTAAACCGAGAAATCATCCATGAAGACCTCCAAACACTCCCCTACCATGTCCGAAAAGATCGACATCATGCATCTCTGGAAGGTCGCAGGGGTATTGCATAGCCCAAATGGCATGCGTCGGAAGGCGTATGTGCCGAAGGGACAGGTAAAGGTGGTCTTCTCCTGGTCCTCAGGAGCGATGGTCACCTGGCTGTAGCCCGAGTACCCATCCAGAAAACAATAATGGCTCTTCCCTGCCAGTCTCTCAATGATCTGATCAATAAAGGGCAGGGGGAAATGATCCTTCTTGGTGGCCTGGTTGAGTCTCCTGTAGTCAACGCAGATCCGCCAAGAAGTAGGTACTCGTGTAGCAATCTCCTCTCCAGACTCACTGATCACAGTCGTGATGCCCGTCTTCTTGGGCACCATATGCAAGGGGCTGACCCACTTGGAGTCGGAGATGGGATAGATAAAATCAGCGTTCCACCATTTCGAGATTTCCTTCATGACAACCTCTCTCAGATTTGGGTTCAGCCGCCGCTGGAACTCACGCGACGGCTTTGCCCCATCCTCGAGATAGATATGGTGGGAGCACAGGGACGGACTAATCCCCTGGAGATCTGCTACGCTCCATCCGATTGCCTTGTGGTTCTTTTCAAGAACCCCCATCAAACGGGATTCTTGCTCTCCAGTCAGATCGGCAGAGATGATGATTGGGTACATCTCAGGCTCACCCACAAGGAATCGATACTTCAACGAAGTAGGGAGCGGCTTCAGCTCTGGACAGTTGGGTGCTGGTGGATCTGGCCTCTGAAATGTCTCTGTGAACGCTGCCAGATATGCATGGGAGGACTGAAACTCTCTCTCAATCTCAGAAACTGGAGAAGGCTGCCCTGATGGACTGTCTCTGCTCTGCTCGGCATCTACCTCCTCCTAAGCTGTAGGCTCAGTGGAACTCAGGTCTGGTATGTAATCCTCACAATCTGCCCAATCAGACTCTGAATCCGATGGATCTGCATCACACAAGGTGGCATCAGTACCACCATCCTCACAAGAATTTGTCTCGCGGTCGAGAACCGGCTCTGCTGCCTCTGAAGTATCCTGGACCAGGAATGTGCTCTCCAAGCTCTCCTCTGCTATCGTCTCTGCATCAGCGGTGTCTGAAAAATGAGAGGATGGCCTGTGTTGCTGGGTCTGCCCAAACTGCCTCATCGTCTGTGATCACAAAGTCACAGTCATGGTGGATGTCTAGCCCGGCATCTGTCATCTGCTCTGTGTCTGAGGTGGTCTCTGAGCATGATCTCTCTCTGGCTCGGTTATCCTCGACCGTCTCTATTTGTACACTTTCGCCCTCGACGCGAAAGTATACCTTCCCGCTATCATGGTCAGTCATCGCCTTGGCTGTGGCCAAGAACGGACGACCGAGAATGATGGGGGTATCGGTCACTGAATCAGGGATCTCCATGTCCAACACCACGAAATCCACGGGGAATTGCAGGCCCTGAATAGTGACAACAACGTCTCGCAACAATGCCTTAGGCCTCTTGACAGATCGATCAGCAAACTGAAGGACTGTCCTGCTCTGTCTAAGAGTGTCCAACTCGAAGCGGTCGAGAAGGGCTGCCGGAAGGAGGTTGATCGAAGATCCGCTATCTAATAGAATCCGATCAAACCTCTGCTCTCTGATGTGACATCTGACATACGGGGCTCCTGAATCTGGCCTCTTTACCGGCAGACGGTTCTGGATCGCGAAACACGTGGCTTTCGTCAGCACATGGATCTCTGAATGGTGGTTCCTCCTCTTCCTCCTGACGGTCGTCCTGTCTCTCAATGAACGCTGAAAAAGGGGAATGTGCTGCAAAGCCTCCTGAAGAGTTAGCTGTATGTGAAATCGGTCTATCATCTGCTGGTTGAACTCTTCCTGCTCTCTCTTTTTCGGATTTTCTTTTTTCTTCCCCTTCCTCATCTGAAGGGCTCTAGGGAAGGGGATCACTGGGTCGTTCTCAGATGAAGGACTAGGAAAAGGTCTAGACGGCTCGACGGCCGGATCCGCACATACATCACGCACCACAGTGGGACTAGAAAAAACCAAACCTTTTCCTTTATTCACAATAAAGTTCCGAGATACATCAGAAGTAGGAAAGACAACAGGACTCTCAAACTGAACACGGGTGGTCTGAGCACCACCATCGGCTGGATCAACTGGAAGTCTCGCGGCCTCAGTACCGCGCTCTGGCTCGGTATAGTGGGTGGCCTCAGTACCACCTCCTCGAACTGGTGAAACGGCGGCCTCAGCACCGCCTGTGGAGTCAGCATCCTTGGTGGCATCAGTACCACCGTCATCATCTCTAGCGGCCTCAGTACCGCTCTCCTCCTCCTCATCTGGCGCTCTGGGTAGATCCTCAAGGTGTGGCTCAGACGAGGCGCCGCCTGCTGGCATCCTACCGCTCCTAAGTGCGACAAAATCAGTATCAAACAGATATCCAGTCATATCACCAAATGCATCACTAGGAGTGGTATACTCAGTACAAGCTACCTGCTCAGATTTCCGCTTCAGGCTGTTGGGGTTCGGCTCGATCTGGGCAGGGATGGCGGCCTTCCCTCTCACAATGTCCCGCATCTCCTGGCGGAACTCATCCATCTCCCGTCGAAAAGTAGTCTGCTGATCCGTGAGGAGGCTGGCTATATCATCCAAGGCGGGGTTCTCATGGGAGCCCGATGGGTAGCCTCTCTGGTAATGAGGCTGCTGGAACTGGTGTTGTGGCTGAGAGGGGTATGGGGGATGTTGCTGCTGGTGAGGCTGATCTCGCCTCCAAGACTGTCCCTGCTGATAGGGACGAGGACCATAGGACGACTGTTGTTGCTGTGGTGGGTACACTGGGGGCTGCTGCTGCGGCTGGTGCTCTCTCTGATGGTCGTACTGACCTCCATGTCCTGACGGCTGCTGCTGGGGCTGGGTACCTCCGGTCCCCCAACGGAATCCAGGATGGTCTCGTCGGATACCGGACTGAGGGCGATCATACCAAATCCAGTTGACATCCATCAACGGCTCTGTGTCGTACTGGGGTGGCGGGAGTACTGCCAGATGCTGATCCGGCTGGTATACCACCATCTGCAAGTCTGGAGATGGTGGTGACTGGTAGGTGGGCTGCGGCTGCTGGTACGGCTCCGCCTGTACAAGGTGAACCTGTCTAGGCTGCTGGTGTGAGCTGGAGCGCTGGGACGAGTTGCTGCTGCCGTGATCGCCTCGCGACTGAAGACGGGGCTGGGGAGCCGTCTGTGCCTCCTGGAGACATATGAGCTGGGTCTTCATGTCGCTCAGAGTCTGTGCCATCTGCTCCATCTGAGTGATGCCCTGGCACTGCTTCTTCTCTATCAGCTCCATCCGATCCAACTTCTCGCTAATGATGCCCATGTCCGCAGCTGAAGACTCTGCCTGTGTTGCTGCTACTGCGGACGAACTGGAAGGACCGGCGTCGACCCGTGCTATCCTCTGGTACTGCACGGGTCCTGGCTGTTGGGGTCTGCCTTGAGTGTACAACCGAGTCTGGGACATCACCATGTAGTTCTCGGTCATCTCCTCGTAGATGGCGCAGACCTGGTCGTGATCCTTGGCGAAGTAAGACCCGCCACAAGAAGCGTTCACCAAGCCCTGGAGCTCTGGTGTCAGCCCGCTGAAAAAACTCTGCACGAGGTTGGGCTTGGAAATGTTGTGGTACGGGCATCTATCAGTCAGCTCTCGGAACCTCTCCCATGCCTCATGGAATTGCTCGTTGGGGAGCATGGAGAAGTTGCTGATCAGGGCTCTCGCGGCATTGGTCCGCCCAAGTGGATAGTACTTATGCAAGTACTCGGTGCGGAGCTGCTCCCAAGTGTAGACGAACTTCCCCAGATGCTTCAGCCAGGTGGCTGCTCTATCTGCCAAGGAGAAGGGGAAGGCGATCATCCTGATGGTATCCTAGTCCACGTGACGGTCGTGGACAGTGCTGCAGATCATAAGGAACTCATGGAGGTGGAGATGGGGCTCCTCGGTGGCGAGCCCGTGGAAACGGGGAAGAAGCTGCAAGGTGTTTGGGGGGAACTTGAAGTCCCCCACGATAGCTGGTAGCATGACCCAGTGATGCATCAGTGTCGATCCGGGGTTGTGCAACTTCCGCATCGGTCTCGGTGGCTCTCTTGCTCCTGCCGCGGCGGCTGCCGCTGCGGCGGCGGCTGCTGCTGCTGCATCATCTGGTATCCTCGGCCCGTCTCTCCGCTGCTCTCTCTTTGCTCTCATCTGCTCCATCTCTCTCCTCATATCTAGCATGAACGCTCCCTAATCCCTCAACTGCTGCTGAACTGTCTCGAGGGAGGCAATCAGGGTGGAGTTGATCGCTCTCTGGTCCAACACAAAGTGCTCAGGCTGTGGACCTCTAGAGCGATCCTCGGAACTGCCGGTCATGGTGTCTGCAAAACCAAATGATCCAAACTCAAGTGCCGATAAATCTGCTAATCTCTCCTCTGGCACTGGTCTCTCGGAACCGAAAGAAAGGGGGTCGAGGGGGAACAGGGCGGAATCGTACTCGGGCTCGGAGAGATGGTCTCGGCTCTCGCGGGCCAACCTAGATGAACGAGTAGACGCGCTCGAAAGCGGTGCAACCAAAGGTTGCCTAAGAGATCGTCTGCCCATCATCTTGATGTGGCGAGTAAGGCGGATGAGATCTGGAGAAACTATGATCGCAAACAAACCCCTCAGTTCACCAACCCAACGCGAGCTGAAGACCGTAAAGGCTCGGTCAAATTATCTTGTCAATTTTATTTTGGTGAACAAACAAAATATCAGAACGATTACGTGACCTGCTGGGATACCCGATACTCTCCCAACCGACTGTCCCGCACAGAAGAGTCGGTAATCAGTCGAGAGTAGCACCGGAGGGCTCTACCTAGTGTACGGGTCACTCTCTCGCACAATGAAACCAACCAATGAGGGGGTTGCTCTCCCCAAGACAGATTTTTAGGTCAAGTGTCTTTTAGGGTCAATAGCTTAAACAGTCTCAATTTTATGGTTTTTTCTTTTTAATGTTTTTCAATAAAAACAAAAGGCCTAACGAATTTTTCGGTTCTCCTGATTATTAAGTCAAAAACAGGGAGAGAAGACGAAAAAGCCGATGCGCGATGAAATTAATGATGCATGTAAAGATAGAAATGCGTACATGTCTCCAGCACTCTACATGCAATATGATCCGCGCAGAAATGTAAAAACAGAAAAGAAACTACATATATGATGCAGCGGTAAAAAGCCGAGTCCCTAAACAGGCAACTTCTACTCGAAGAACCGTCTAACTGGTCACCGATCCTTCACTCCAAGAGTCCGGTCTCGGTCTACCCCTCCTCCCGACACATCGGGTTCAGGAGCAGCAATTGGCAGGGTAGGCTACGACACATAGGCTCGAAGGGAGTGAGTCAGTTATTTTTATTATCCTTTTATTAGTACGTCCAATTAACGATCTATAGGTGCAGGCAGTCTATTAGGTGTTTGGATCCTACTCAATTACGGCACAATCAACCAGAAATTCCTAAGTCTAGGGGCTCGAGAAAAACCGCGTAAAACCGGAAAAGGCAGCGAAAACCAAAAAGCCGCGAAAAAGCCGCGAAAAATCTAAACTAGCTACCGGGTCCCCCGAGCACACCGGTGCTCGGCGAAACAGACTCGAGAAAGAAGTCCAGGTCTAGTCTGAGTGTCCCTGTGTTATTACAATTCAAATAAAATGGGCTGAAAGAAACCTAAGCTACTCTCTCTCACTCAGCTCCTCTCTCGCTCTCTCCTGCGGCTCCGTGCAGAAGGGAGCCGCCTCCGAATCCCGCGGTTGCGCCGGCTTCTCGAGAATCGCCGCCTCGATCCTCGGACCCTCGCAAGAAAGAAGACAAGTGTCAAACCAAGAATAATAATCAAATAATATCAGAAAATGTAAACAAGGGTATATGTGCAAAAAGGGCAAATAAAATAAACAAGCAAAAATCAAACAGAAACAAAAATAAAAGAAAAGAAAATAAAACAAAATAAAACAAAAATAAAAGAAAAATAAAAAGCCGCGAAAAGCCGCGGACTCAGAAAGAGCCACAGAAAGCCGCGAAAAAGAAAATGGAAAGAAAATGAAAAACTACTAAGCCGTGCTCCCCGGCAACGGCGCCATTCTGATGAGCCAAAATTCCACTAATCCGGATCAGGTAGAAATATCACTCGGGTCGTTGCGACCCGGATCGATGAGAATCTCAGCTCGATCAAGAAAAAGTAAAGCAAACCCCCAAAATCAAATAAAAATCAATCAAACACGATAGCGGTCCTGGCTATTGGATTAGCCTGGTATAGCGACCAGGGTCGGACTCAGAGAGCACGTAATGGCCTTGCGGCCTACGAAGTAGTCTAAAAAAAGAAACAAAATAAAAGACAAGTGTTTTTGGTGGATTTTTTATTTTTATAAATTTTTTTGGATTTTTAATTAATTAAGAAAATAAGAGAACAAGTGAATAAGCCAAATACAAACAATTATTAAAGCACTCAAAAGTCAACCAAAAATTCAAATAAAAATGTTTTTATGTATTTTATGTTTTTTACTGTTTTTGGGTAATTTTTGATATTTTTCTAATTTTTATTTAATTTTCTAAAAATAAAACAATGCAAAAAGACAACAACAATGTCCAGCCAAGCTTGAGGGACTTAGATAAAATATCTAAAAGTCCCTAAAAAGCCTAAAGGTAATTTTCCTGTAAAGAAGAAGAAACAAGGAAAATTTAGGCACCAGAATTGTTATTTTTGGATTTTGCAATTAATTATTAGAATTTTTATAGGTTTTTAGGTGTTTTTCAATTTGTATGAGTTTTATATAATGAAAAATGACCAAAATTGGTCAGAAAATCAAACAAGGCAAAATAGAGAGTACCTAATTTTTTGTAATTTTTAGATGTATTTTAATATTTTTTTGTGAATTTTTAAGTCAGACAGTAAAGAAAAAGCTTGTTTTTGAATTTTTAAAAATATCAAATAAAACCAAAAATGTCTCCAAAAATTCTAGAACATTTTAGGACATGGCAGGAGCCATGTGTCCAATTTTCATTGAATTTGAAGTTAGTTTGATACTTTATTAAAAATCAACACCAAGGTACAGTGCACAGGGACCTGTACGCAAATAGGAAGAGTTCCAGGGGGTCCGGTGCAAAATTTCCAAGAAGTCACACGTGAGGCGCGTGTCTTGGGCACACAGGGACCTAATTGCAATGAAAATAAGGTTCTCGGACTAATTGGTAACAGGTACCAAAAGTCTGAGGGCCTTTCTGTAAAATACCCAAAATATAACGCACATGTTCTAAAAAACCACGCACAGGGGTATATATGCAATTAATAAAAAGATTTCATTCATTCATTAACACCCTAGGAGTAGAAGGACTAAACATGCAAATATCCCAACAAAACACGTGTCGACGCACGTGATCCACTATAGGCAGGGGTATACATGTAAATAGCAGAAAAGACAAGGTCCAAAGTGCAATTTACCTAATGCAAATAAAATACTAAAAATATTTACAGGACTAAAAGCAAACTACTCTAAATCTAAGGGCCTAAGGGAATATTTACCCTTTATTATGTAGACCGTCAGATGGGCGCCACGTGGAGGATCGGTCGGCTGGGGAAGGGTGGCGCCCAACACTGGGGTCCCTCGATGCTGATCGAAGGCTGAGACCTCGCCACGTGGTAGATCGGACGACAGTGGAGGCCTGTGGCTAAGCCTCGCTGAGCCGACGGTCTGGATCGCTCCTCCAAGGATCGAACGCTGCTGATGGCTCCTCAGATGGACGGCGGAGATGCAAACTGGAGCTAGGAGATGATCCGACGGTGTCTGGAGGTCGAGGAAGAACTGATGGCCGGCGACCTTCGTCGGCCCGCTGCGTACGATCCCGGCCTCCTCGCGGGACTCTGATGATCGGAGAATAATTGTTGTGGGCTCCCGCGTCGAGTAATGCCCTCCGATGGCTCGCCGGAGCTCCTGGGAACTCAGACGAAGCCGGCGAAGACCAGGTGCTGAACTAGACGGTCCAAGCCCTCAGATATGCTCGGGTGTACCTGCAAAACATGCCAGCAGACTCGCGGGTCGAGGGTAAAGTGCCTCGACCCTATCAGTGGGGGTGAAAGTGGTCTGTGCGGCGGGGCGGTCGAGCTCCGACGAGGTGTCGACAGTGGAACTCGAAACCCCAGCTCCTGTGCGAGCTGGGTTGAATGGAGGGGCGGAGAAGGTGCGTGAGGAGAAGGCGAACGTGATGGGGCGGTCCGATGATCGAGGCGAAGGCGGATATGGCCGGAATCGACAGTGAACGGCGACGGCGAGATTTGGGCGTAAAGCAAAATTAAAGAAAAAGAAAGGGAACTAAGGCTACCTGGGTGGACGAATCGACTGGGTTTGAGCTCTGGAAGCTCTGGATCGTCGCCTCGCGGGTCGTCGAGGCCCGAGGCTCGAGCTTCACCTTCAGGCGGAGCACGGCGGCGCTAGGACGTCGGATCTGAGGTCCGGGCACCTTTTCCTCTCTGCAACACGACCAGCGTCGAGCTGTCACCTCGAGGATGGCAATGGAGGTCACTGGATGGTAAGGTGGGGAGCCAAAGATGCGGAAATGGGAGGCGGAGCTCAGAATTTATACTGCCAGGGGTCCGGCTAAACTCGATCGGGTAGGGCAGCTCAGAGCGCGGACCCCGAGGCGGGCATCCCGGCGAGGGTGTCGGATCTGGCGTGGACGGATTGGACCCTGGGTTTGGGTGAGAGATGATCAGGTCTGGACGCTAAAAAGTGGAGAAATCGGGTCGGGCGTTTAGAACCCGTGGGAAGTGGTCCACAGGGGGGAGTTGACCGGGCGGTCAACATCCCCGTGGACCAATGAGAATCAGCCACCTGGAAATGATTTAGAAATTAAATTAAAAATAGCAAATGGCCGAATTATAAAAAACTTAAAACATGAAAAATATATGTTTTAATTTTTTCTATTTTTTGTGATTTTTAATTAATTTTTCAAAATAAAAATAGGGTATTTACATAATAGGGCTATATATATAGGTATATATACAATATAGGGTTTTGATTTTTGATTTTTAATTAGTTATTTTTGTGCATTTTTATTCCTATTTTATATTTTATTTATTTATAGCATAAAGTTAGGAATAAAAAGGTATTTTTATTTTATTTTTATTATTTATATACAAGGGTGAAATAAATAAATATGTACATGTATATACATGGTATATATACAATGTTATTTTTGGTTTTTAAATTTATTCTTTTTATTTTGTTTTTGTTTTTGTTGTTTTTATTTTATTTATTTACACCATAAAAGATAGGGTATATACAAAATTTTTATAGAAATTAATTTATTTATTTATAAGGTGAAATAAATATAGGTGAGTGGACTATATACATGATGACTACACACAAGTGAAGGGGTTTTTGTTTTCTTTTTAATTTTTCAATTTTTATTTGGATTTTATATTTATAAATATATACAAATATATACAAGCACATTTTATTCTATTTTTGGAGGAAATTATTTTTGTGATATTTACAGGTATATTTACACATATGAGCTCCCTATCTCTCTCGACTTTGGCTTTTATGCGGTCAGGCCCATGCTGAACACTCCCTTGGGATTAGGTTGCTCAATATTTATTCTAAATATTTCCCTCCTTTTCTTTTTTAATCTTTATTCTTTTATTTTTGCACAAAAACATGCTAATTATCACTTTTTACACAATGCATGCTTTTGGTAATTATTTGTATTTACAAACATATACATGACTTTGCAAAGGTTTTTGTAGCTAAAATATAAGAATAAAGAGTGATGAATGAGTATTCATCAGTTAACCAGATCTTCATGTGTTGTTGCCAACGCTTAAAGTTATGTCCACCAAACTTTTCAAGCATACATGTCATATCAACCCTTGATTTAAACATGGTTTCCGACATATTTTTATAATCGGTTCCCAAAATCCTCTCTAAGATTGTTGTAAACAGGATCAACCAAGCATATAATAAATAGTAATTACACGGATCCAAATGAACGGAAATAAACGTATCACAGATTAATATCATTAACGTCATATATTTCCAATCCATTATCCAATTACGACATGCAAGCAGGAACCGATTAATCATACGGAAAGCGACAACCGGGCGAGATCCAGAAAAGGGTAAGCAATAAATCAATTGCGGCAAACAATAGATAAGAAAGATTAGATAAAAGATCACCGAAGCGTCCATGAAATGGACTGTCCTTAGAGAGGATTTCGCCCCCACAATACAGATGCGAAGGGTATTGGCGATCCGCTCCCAGGATACGATGATTCACGGTCTTCGTATGCGCACACCAACGAGACCGTCTTCGAAAGCACCTCCGAGAACTTGCAGCCGAGAAGAAACATGGTCGCAGGCACGAGAGAGAGAGAGAACAAGAGTGACGGCGAGTTTTTCTTGTGAGTGAAGAAAGACGGCGTAAGATGAGGGATATAAAAAGAGGAGCTCGTTGCCCTAGCGCACGGTCCCTTCGGTTTCTGAAAACGCCCCTCAACGGGCGTGTCCCTTCGAAATCCAAAAGCGCAGCTAAGTCGAGCCATTTGGATCAAGTCCGATTCCCAATGTGATTGAAATCAAATTAATCTGCCTGATTAATTTAATCGATCAGCGAAATGAAACCCGCAGCAAAAATATCGAGATCCGAGATCCGAATTGACTCTCCCGAGCCCGAGCTGAGAGCCCGGGCCCGGGACGGAGCGGAGCGCGCGCGCGCGCGTGTGTTCCTATATTTATCCTCTCTACTATTGATACAAGAGCTTAGGATGTGGACTCATATATAAGTCCATCAAAAGTTTAGATCTCTAAGGTATGGTACTAAACTTCAACCCAAACTCATCTATGTTTCAAATTTGGGAATTCCCAACTTTCCCTCCAAACCATTTGGTTTTCCAATTGAAACCAAATTAATTTTAATTGTAATTACATAGATTTTCCAACTAAAACCTAAATACAATTTTTAATACAACAAAGAGAACTCCGGTCTAGGATCGTCGCTCTGATACCATGTTAGGAGAAAACAATGAATTGCTTATTCATGATGCTCTAGGGTTCTCTTATATAGAGGAGAAACATGTTGGGCAAATTACATAAAGAAGATGGGAAGAATAGAGAATACATAAAAGAAACAAGATATAACTAATATCTCAACAATACTCAAAATAGCTTCAACATCAATCTTATGGTATGGCTTGCACGGAAAGGGTCTATAATTCGGGACGAATAGAAGTATATAGCGAATGTAAATGAGCATGAAAAAATCATAAAGACCTTTTGGTCTTTGTAATTATTTCTATAATGTGAATATATAAAAGTTTATGGGTGGAGTGTTCCTCGACGGCGTACCATCTTTTTCCTAAAAAAACCATCAAGCGAAGTACTCGAGAAGCACCTCCGGGCAAGGTTGGAGCACCAATATGATCCAAGAAGAGGCGGTATTGGTAAAATGGTCGTGAGGTGCATTTAGATGAAGCGCCTTCTAGTGAAACGCCTTCTAAGGGTGCGCGTTGAGCTGTCGGATGGCTGAGAATCGCTCCCATCCATCGGCAAATCTGCCGGTGCGGGAAAAATTTGAATGTTATTGCAGGTCTTTGGGTTATATTGTGGAAGAAATAGGAGGGAGAGATCGAAGGGTTTTAGGGTTTGGGTCTAGGATCATCGCTCTAATACAAAATAAAACGAATGAAACAAGTTGTTCCATTTAAGATCTCCGAGTCCACTTTATATAGGAAGAGGCTATGGGTGAATTGCAAGGAGACTTTCCTCCCAACCTCGTCTAGATCTACTCTCTGACTCCTCTAGCGGTATCTAAAGGGTGTGTAGGACTGGAAGTAAAGGTGGGCTTGTTAGATTGCACTACCACGAACAAATGAAACCAAGTCCTTATTAAGAAACAAACACAACAGACAAGAAATGGATCTGGACCCAGATGATCGACTCGTTTTATTCTCAACAACGAATATTTAAAAACTGACCCTAAGTTTTTTTTGAAAATGGAACCGATTGAAGTGCAATGCTTGTGGCCATATCTTCCCTGGGCCAATAGCCTAGACAACTATAATCGTGCATAAACATGAAGACTGCATTTTAGAAGAGTGGCACAAGTAACGCAACATGATATACGTAACCTATTACCTCATTGACACCCAGTTTTGGAGCGAAGAAGCGGGAGAAGAAATCGAAGCCGGACCCATTGGGAGAAGGTCCTGTGATGAGAACTCCTCGCCCAGGGCACTTTCTAATTTCATCAAAATGAGGCAAGATGCCTGCCACTTCCTCTCCCGATGAAAGCTCTATCTGTTAACAAAAACGAATTTCATGAGTATTATAGCATACAGTCTTTCTGCTAGCAATAAAAGTGAAAACCCAACAATATTTAAATGCCAGACATATTTATTGCATAATACAGAACTGCAAATCTCATCGTGATTTTTTTTTAAAACCAACACGGGTAGCCTCCCTAGTTGGGAGCTATCGCCTCAAATTATACGGGAAAAGATATAGTTACATTGTTGAGAAGCACAGAAGTTGTAAAGGGCTTTACAATGGATAAGAGCATTCTCCAAGTAGAACCTCTGGTTTTTAAAGATATTGTCATTTCTTCCCTGCCAGATTGCCCACAGCGTCGCGAAGGCCTGTGAGACGTCGTCAGTGGAGCCACATCATCAGTGGATCTCATCATGATTTATACACGTGCCAAAGATAAGTAAAAGTAAAGGGAGGATTTTATGTCCAGGTCCTTGTAAGCTTTCAAAACTATATGATAATATCTGTGATCTTTGTGGATTTTACGTCAGGCCCTTGTAATCTTTCAAAATTATATGATAATCTGTGTGATCTTTTTAATCAGAACATGACCCTGCAAACTTAATCCATGGTTGGACAGGGTCTCCAAACCGAGGCCGGCAGAGCTATGCCATGTCCCCAGTTTTCCTTCGTCAGGTCACGGATGTCTGAACTCCGAACAGTAACCACATTCAATATTTGTGATAACTAACCCAGAAACTAAATTGCAGGGAAAAGTGTTGGAGCATAAGTTGTAAGCGCCTATTGTGTTGTAGCAGGGTAAATGGATCCTGGAGGAGATCCATTTACCCCATCCATGTGTTTAGTCCCATACCGCATAGTGGTGGGACTTGGAGGCTCTGGAGCTCTTTATATAGCCTCTCCAGAGCCTCCAAGTCCCATCACTATGCGGTATGGGACTAAACACATGGATGGGGTAAATGGATCTCCTCCAGGATCCATTTACCCTGCTACAACACAATAGGCGCTTACAACTTATGCTCCAACAAAAAGTGCTTAAATCAAATAGCAGCTAAACCGATTACACGGGTTAGGACGGGTTAAACTGGTAGAGGGTAACATGTTTTTGTGTTTTTGTGTCTGGATAGAAGGTTAAACTGAGGGTGGGTTTGAAGTGGGTTTGTTGTGATATGATTTGTATTGAAGTTTGAAAAAGTGTGCAGTTATTGAAATGTGATTGTATTGAAGTTTGGAAAAGTGAGTAGAAGTGGAGTAGTTTATAATTTTTATATGATATGATGGTATAATACAATATTTTTTGATGGAATTGATAAAAGAAAATTGATTTATTTAATATATTAAAAAATGTAAAAGTGGGACCCACATAGGAGAGAGAGGAAGTGGGTTAAGGGGGGGGGAGGGGGTTAAACTCCCCTTTGAGGACCGAACGGCACCTAAGAGTAAAATCACAACAGTAAACATACTATGTACAACATAAAACACAAGAATGTTGTATGATAAAAGTTAAACCATAATAACGAAATGAAGGGTGATAGAATGCTTGTAACCGGTCAAGGCACAGTTGGACCGGGTCTCAAAAACGATGTGGATGGAGCTATGTTGTGTCCCCAATATTCTCCATCGGACCATGGATGCCTGAACTCTAACAGTAACCACATTCAATATTTGCGATGAGTCAATGACCGACCTCCAGAAACTAAATTGCAGGAAAAAGTGTTTATGTAAGACAGCAATTAAACCAATTCCATCCACAGAGTATATATCTAGAGATCAGGATACAAACCCAAAAGTAAACATAATATGTACAAAATAAAACATAAAAGTGTTGCATAATAAAAGTCAAATCGTAATAATAAACTGAAGGGTAGTAGAGTGCTCGTAACCAGTTATCTCTGGCCGAAGGTTGAAGAGATATTTGTTACCTGATACTTCCGATAGGATCCTTCGGGACGCATATGATACATTGTTTTTCTTGGACGACGCTGTATGAGACGAGGCACCTCTCAATACTGGTGGAGATTTTTGAAACTTCTCCAGTTTGAAGGCCAATCGCAAGAAGTCAGTTTTTGTCCCTGTCAATTTGGATGTAGGGTCGATTAGAGAGCTTACGACGCTTTCGTTGGTGTATCTCGGTCTTCCCTTGGTGGACAGCAGATTACTAGTTGTGGATCAAGGCCCTCTGCTGGAGAAGATGGAGCAGAAGATGAAGGGCCGGAAGGAGAGAGGTCTCTCGCAAGGAGGGATAGGGAGGCTAGTGCTTCTAAAGTTTGTTTATTTAATGATGCATGTTTTCTTCCTCGCTCTACACAAGATGTCGATCAAAGGAAAGTGCTACAAAGCAGCTGTGAGACCTGTTATGCTCTATGGACTAGAATGTTGGCATGTGATGTAACGTCCCGGGCTTAGGTCCCCGGTCCGTTATCGAGGAAAACTGGCACTGACAACTTGTTGGGTACGGGCCCAAATAGATCCGTTGACAACCACCTAAAATGCTTAAGCCAAAGTTGTCAAGTAGTAGTCCCCATCACTTATAAACCACACCCACACTAAGTGAGTTTTAGATGTGGCACTATGTTTGGAGGTATGGGTGTTACAACCTCCCCCACTTATATTCGCAACGTCCTCGTTGCGACATGGCCCATCACTTATTCTCAGTGATAGTGGCGGCTGCAGGCTCCGGGTAGCCATTTCCTCCTACCTCTTTGTAGGGGTGTCTCCACCTCTCGGGTAGCCCTTTCCACTATCAGAGGAAAATTGGCTTTGATACCATTTGTAACGTCCCAGGCTTAGGTCCCCAGTCCGTTATCGAGGAAAACTGACCCTGACAACTTGTTGGGTTCGGACCCAGATGGAGCCGTTGGCAACCACCCAAAATGCTTAAGCCCAAGTTGACAAGCAGTAATCCCCACCACTTATAAACTACACCCACACTTTGTGAGTTTTCCATGTGGTACTATGTGAAACATAGACGTGTGTAGAGAATGACAGTAGCAGAAATGAAAATGTTAAGGTGGATGTGTGGTCATACACGAAAAGATCAGATTCATAATGATACGATCAGAAGGAAAATTGATATAGCTCCGATAGAGGATAAGATGAGAGAAAATCGTTTAAGATGTTTGACCATTTGCAAAGGAGATTGGTAGATGCACCAGTTAGAAGATGCGAGAGCTGGGATGTTGAGTAGGTTAAGAGAGGGCAAGGAAGGCCCAAGAAATGTCGAAATGAGACTAAATTGTGGGAAAAGACAAAAAATCCATGTAATCGGGCCTACTTAATTGTGGGAAAAGGCTTTGTTGTTGTCGTATACACAAAATGTTGATTGCAACTCACTGGGAGACTCGGGAACCTCATGCAAATATTGTTTTGGTCTTCCTTCGATCAAGAAAACAGGGGGTGGCTTTAATCGCTTGAAGCTTGGGCACTAGCTCTCTCCAGGAAGGAGACTTAAGGGTCTTATTTTGAGTCAAAAAAAAAGGGAACACTCGTGCAGTGTCTGCCCCGAATATGTATTGATAAAATAATAATAATAAACGAAACTACGGCAGCCAGGTCTCCAGAAGAGATATGGGATGGGAATCATATTATCAACATAGAATCTCTCAAATTAAAAATAACACCATTACAAAAAAGCCATATCACCCCGAAGCGTAGCAATTGGTCATAGCAACGTGACCTCAAATTTCAACAAAATTCCACTGAATTTCTCCGAAATTCTCATTTCTCTAGCTCACCGAAATCGAAATGTGCCTTATTTTTTTCTAAAATTTTAACGAAATATTAGTATCAATAAAATTTCATCGAAATTCCACGTGGTTCGACGAAACAACAAAAATAAGGGAATATACCCTTCGTTTTCATTAAAATTTGCATGTATTAATGAATTTTCACTTTTTATTCCCCGGTGTACTGAGTTGTTATAGTGCTTTATATTGCTTGAAGAAGCTTATGTAGTTAGTTTCTAAATTTTGGATTTAAATCCAAACCAAATCAATTATACACGAGATTTAAAAGTTAAATTCAAGTTTTAACTAAAGAGATTTATATGTTTTGTTCTTTCTTTATTTTGATATATATGTTTTGATTGGTAGTTATTATATGTGTCACCTCATTCTTATTGATGAGGTGATTATCATGGCTTTTGCTTCCAGTTTAGTATACAATTCTGACTTCAGGCAACACGTTGCTCTACATATCTACATATATGAAGATTATGACGATAATACTACTTTAAAACTTATAGCTACCATTCTTTTTTACAAATAAGTGTCTGTTTCAATTTTATTTGTGGACTTAGGAATATTAAAAACCTTAGTTTTTGAAAAAAAAAAGTCAAGTTTAGAGTCATTTCTAAGATTTCCAACGATCTCACCAAAACTCTGCGAAATTTCTCTTTCTGGACCTAGTAAAACAAAATTAAAATCCAAAATTTGAGGCTTTGTTTTCCTGTATCTTCTCTCTACTACAACGAGTGCATGTTATTGTGCGAGTGTTAGATTGTTAGCAACCTACCAAGTCTTGTGTCTGTAAGTAGTGGCCTCTTATCGGATCGAATATAGATTATTCTTGTGAATGCTACGTGGTTTCTTCGTGTTAATTGTTGGGAGAAATTAATAATTTGTTTATTCAAGAGGACCTAGGGTTTTCTTATATAGAGGAGAGACCCATTGGGCAAATTACGTAAAGAAAACATAAAGAATAGAAATACATAAAAGAAACATAAGATAAATAGTATCTCAACACTCCTCCTCAAGCTGGAGCATAGATATCAATCATGCTCAACTTAGAACAACATCTCTGGTACGGCCCTCTCGCTAGGTTCTTGGTAAGTACATATGTTGTTTGATCTCCTGAGCTAACATGAGTAGTGGAGATGAGACCCTCCTGTATCATGTCTCAAGTATAATGACAATCCACCTGGATGTGTTTGGTCCTCTCATAGAAGGTTGGGTTGTTTGCAATGAAGAGAGCAGTCTGGTTGTCACATTGGAGATACATGGGAAGAGGCATCTCAACAGTCAGGTCACATCATCTCTGTACTAGCTTGCGACATAGCCTCGAATTCTGATTTTGCACTAAATCTAGCAACCACAGTCTGCTTCTTGCTTTTCTATGACACCAAGGAACTTCCTATAAGGCTTGATTCTTTGAGAATACCCAGAGAACTCTAGCTTAGATTCTTTGAGATCCCCGATAAGGCCTTTTTGACTTAGGATATTTATACCCAATTGACTAATGTAGCCCGGGTGTATATGCCACAATCATGGAATTAAATTTCGCGAAATTTCGGCGAAATTTCACCGAAATTTCGGTTTCGACAGGGAGGGTCCTTCGAAACACCTATATATATCGATTTCCCGGATTTCAACCGAAATGGGTCGAAATATCGGTGATATTTTGACATTTCAACCCATATCGGTCGAAATTCATGTTTTTCAGTTAAAAATTTCTCGGATTTCGACCGATATGAGCGAAATTTCGCCGATACCTATGTAAATCAACGATATTAACCATGTGATCTTAATTTTAATCATTTTACTAACTATTTAGTATTTACCAATTCTCTATATCAAAACACATCATGATTTATATATTTTGTTTCGGGTCGGGGGCGCTGGTAGGGTATGGTGCAACAGGGGGGATGCATACAATGTTTCTTCAACATAGGGAGCTTCACCTCCCTTTGCAAAATGGAGATGAAACAACTCTATAGATTCTAGAGATCCGTTATAGCTTCTTTGCTTCATTCCTTTTGTCATTTATCTTTGTAAAATATATCATCTTTCTTGTAAGTCTATAATTAATTATGTAATTCATTAGAACTGTGCCTACGACCGTTATTTCTATGAACTAAACATTGTCTTATTAAGCATTATCTACATTTTAGAATAAAAAATACTCATCTATTTTTCTGAACAAAAAGACATCTTATAAGTATTTTAAATTTGTTATTTTAATTTCGATTCCAATATCAATCAATCAACTCAACAATATGCCTCGATATGCGTGATATAAGGCATATGGATGAGAGATATGTGTGATATAAGTGTGCATTTGTTAGCTATTATTGTTTTAAGAACTTGAATTTAATGATATTCATTTCCAATATGTATCAATCAATAATCGGCCTTAACAACAAAATGACCGATATGACTGATATGCGCGATATAAGGTATATGGATGAGAGATATGTGTGATATAAGTACGCATTTGTTAGCTATTGTTGTTTTAAGAACTTGGATTTAATGATATCCATTTCCAATATGTATCCATCAATAATCAACCTTAACAATGAAATGATCGATATGACCGATATGACCGATATGTGCGATATAAGGGGCATATATGAGCAATATGTATGATAAAACTGTGTATTTATGAGCTATTTATTGTTGTAAATAACTTGAAAGATCTTAATTTGCAAAAAAAAAATAGTCGAAAAATAACTTTTTGAGCCGTTTCTGAAATTTCCACCGAAATCATCGAAATTTCCCGAAATATCAGCGAAATTTCAGTATTGGAGGTGACCGAAACGAAATCGAAATCAAGATTTCGAACCTTGCCACAACTCTGACTATGATTTCATGGCTTATGATGCCACAACAACAAAACCGATATTTGTAAACTCATGCATGATGAATAGGGTATTCTATTTATTTCCCTTGATAACAGCCATCCTAACTTTGGCATCCTGCATATCTCGGCCTTAAGCGATGTACATATATCCTTTCGAGTCCAAGACTCCAAAGGATATTGGGTTTTTCTCATATCAAGTGCATAACAAACTTCTGTCACTTTCGTCATGACTCCATCATGCATTTTGATCTTTACAGAGCCAATCCCTACAATTTTGGATGTTACATCATTTCTCGTGATGACGTTTCCGCCATCTATCTTCTCATGGGAGCAGAATCAATCTTTATTGGGAGCAATATGGTTAGAAAAATCCGAATCAAGAATCCATATGTTATCTGTCGTCGTTTGATCTGGATGAGAGCAGATCATCTTCAAAATCTCCGCCTCCCTAAGCCACCGCAACAACCATGGCCTTCCCTTTCTTCCTCGGGTTGTCTTTCTTCTGATGTCTAAGTTCCTTACAATACTTGCAAAAGTCACTAGATTACGCTTCTTCGACTATGACTTTTGCTTTCCTTTCTTCGCATAAACAGAACCAGCATGACTCTTTTTATGGATTATAGCCAAACCTAAAGCTTGAAAGTCGTGTTTGTCGGTAGCAATATGTCGAATTTCACATATGCATACTCACGTGAATTTCCTCTAGGATTATATCTTCTCTTCACACAGTAAATGACTGAACAAATTTCCCATATAATAGTGGAAGAGGGATTTACAAAATCAATGCAGCAACAACATTTTCAATCTTAACATCTATATTTCTTAAATCCACCAACAGTATATCTAAGCGGCCTAGATGTCCTTTAAGAAATGTACCTCCCTCCATGCGGAGAGGGAATAAACGTTGCTTCAATATCAACTTGTTGGTCAGAAATATCTTCGTATATAAACTTTCGAGTCTCAACCACATGTTAACTGTGAATGTCTCATCGGTGACCTCTACAATAATCCCATCCACCAAACACAACACGATCGCTGAGTGCATCTTCTCTTCCTACACCATCAACTCGAAGGGTTCGACTACCTTCGCGTGCTCCTAGACCAACAACACCCAAATGCCCTACTGCTTCAGATTAGTAACATCTCAATCTTCCATAGATTGAATCCATTCATCACTATGAACTTCTTGATCTCCAGATTATGTGACATCATCTTGCTTGATGATCGAGATGAAACATGATACTCTGATTCCAGTTTGTCGTGAATCGCGAAAGCAAGCACACATAAATGATCAAGCAAGCAACCACAATGACATGTAGATTTATAAGGTTCACCTCTAAATGGGCTACATCCTTGATTGAGGGCGGTCGATCTTCACTATGTGGAGAAAAAGATTACAGAGGATGCAGAGAGCCCAAACCTTAGGAAGTTTATATACTACTCCCAAGACTTGACCTAATTGACAAGGAATAAAATAGAGGGAGATAGGGTCACTAATTTATAAAAAATATCAGAAAAAATATCATAATGTACTAATTCATTACTATTCATTATGCACATATATTGTATTATTTTATTCATCATCAATTCAATCTCAGATAAAAATATTTTCTTCTTGAAACTTGTATATAAAAATGTGTTTTAAATAATAAAAATAATTGTAAAAAAAATTATGTACATAATAAAAGGGACAACACTCTGAAAAAGCCATAAAGTCAGAATTAAAAGATCAATATCTACTCCATATGGATTTAAATTAAATCAAACTCACTTTCATTGTGTTCAAAGTAAAATAAGCTTTAAAATGAAAATGGTAACATAAAATTTGAAGTTAAGTGAAAGTCAAATTTTTTTAGTGGCATTCTATCTATTGGTGTATAGTATATATGTTTGTTTATTTATTTATTTATATTTTCGAACATATTATATTTTTCATATCTTATACATGATTTATATTATCTATATAAAATACAAACAAAAATAAAAATAATAAAAATAATCAAAAATAAAATAATTGTATTTATTATCTAGGTATAATGTACCTATATTGCACATAAGTCTATTCTTTATCCCATTAAATATTTATATAAAAAATAAAAATATATTTCAAGTCCATTAATTATTCTTTAAATAAATAAAATATAAAATGATGTATATATTTTAATAAATAAATAAAATTATGTACATTATGTATATAGGTGTTTTATACCTACAAATACATATATTTAATTATTTCAACCAAATAAATTAATTTATTTAATTTATTAAAAATCACTAAAAATAGGTTATTAATTTTCAATCTTTTTGTATTAAAATCATTTTTTAGTTATTTACTCATTAGTTCTATTTATTTTATTATTTTTGTCGTTTTGTACTTGCCCTTATTTGGACTCTCCTCTGATTGGTTGGACCCGGGTCATTGATCCAGGTCAACTGCCCCTTTCTTTCTGAAAACCGGAATAAATACCCGAACCACCTCCTTCACCCATTTCTCGCACCTGGCTCCTTGACCATTTTTACCAGATTTTTCCACCTCAATAACTTCTCGCATTCCAAATCCACGCCCAACTCAAATTGTGCCTGAATAATTTCATTTCGCACGCTCCATTTCCCTTTGAATTTCTCATCTTCTCATGCCTATAAATAATCTCCAGGTCCTTCAATTTCATTTTGATTCGTTTTCCCTCCAATTTTCACCCCAATATCGGTTTCAGGTGCGAGAGGCTTGTGACAAGAGCCTCTTCCCACGATCAGGAGCATGGACGAGGAGGATAGGAGTGATTCACCGCCGGTGGCCAGAGCTCGGCCGTGCTGAAATTTCTTCAGTCTTCCGCAGCTAAATAGAGGTGAAAATCACTGCATTTCCATCGTCGGTAATCTAGGTTCTTTTTCATGGCATTTCCTTTTCAAACTGATTGCAATTTCATTTAATTCTTGGATCTGTAAAATCAACCTCCGATCTTCCTAATCAAAAGTAAATTTCCTCTGATTTTATCCCTAATTTATGATCATCATCTCCCCCATTCAACATTGCTTCTCCAGACCTTCTTCCGCAATCGAATCCAGTGAGATATGCTCGATTGAACCTCATCTGCGGCAACCTTTATACGAGTTCTTGCATAAGACTTAATCCTTGTTCGATCAAGAATGAAGGACTCCAAACGTGGTCTTGTGTGTCCATTCACGCCCAAAGTCGGACTGCATGATCAGATCCAGCTGAATGCATCTCAACCGCACGCTCACGAACGTGCCTCCCTCACTTGCATTGGTGAATTTCCACCTCTACCCCCTTTATTTTTGTTATTTGTAAACAAACAAATTTAGATATGGTCAAGTTGTTATGATGGAATAATTTCTGTTTAGCCATCAAGTTTCTATAATTTGCATTTGAGTCCTTAATTTGTGAACGCATGTACGTCTTCACGGCGCTGTGTGGTCTTTTTGTAATAAAATACCTTATAGTTTCTTTGTGTTAATAAATAATCTGAAGTTTTCTAAAATTGCAATTTAGTCCCTGTCTTTGCATATCGCATCTATCAAAATGTGAATTTTTGAGAAATTGTATAACTATATGTGAAGTTTAACTTTGTTTTAATAATTAGTCTGTTACTTTCTATAAATACATTTTGGTCCTATTTCTGCTCCATTTTATTTTCTTTGTTAATTTCTCAATCTAAATTGCTAAAGAACTCCAAAAATCATATAAAAAATATATTAAGCTTCTAATAATCAGATCTATCTAATATAATTTTTATTTTAAAATTTCTTTGATTTGCTATTTTTAAAATATAAAAATGGTAAAAATATTTTGAAAATTTTTAAAAAAAAATACTATAGCTTTGTTGTATTGTATTTTATCACAAATAAAAAATCAAAGAAAAAATCAATCAGAAAAAGCTAAAAGTTCAAATATGCAGAAAACTTATAAACTTATATAAAATCACAGAAAAATCTAAAAATACATAATTTGTCTTGTTTGAAATCTTAATAAAATTTCTTTTGTATAATAATTATTTATAGATTGTTTTCTTTTATTTTCTATTTTAAAAATACCAAAAACAATAGCTAGGTTTACTTTATGCATTGTTTTCAATTTTAATTCAATCGAAATCCACAAAAATATAAAATACCACAAAAATCACAGGAAATAGTAAAAAAATTGATAAAAACATAAAAAACTATATTTTTTTAGCATTGTTAAATATTTTGAAAATATAAAAAGACCTCTTTTCTCTTTTGAATATATATTGTTGATGAATTGGTTTTTAAAAACTAAAAATATAAAAAATTGTAAAATTAAAAATCAATTAAAAATAAAAAATCAGATAATATAAAAAATATAAAACATTTAAAATCCATAAAAATTTAAATTCATTAAAAAAACTTAAAAAGTAGAAAAAGGAAAGAAATTAAAATTCTTCATTAGTTAACAATAATTAATTTTCCTCATTTCTTTGTAGCCTCCTTGAGTTCGATCCTGGAAGCTATATCAGGTTAATAAAGTAGCAAAATTTTCTTCTCTTAGAATAAAAATATTTTTTTTCAATTGATTTTGGGTTGCAATGACACATTGTTACATTATTCACTTCTTAATAAATTAAAAACCATTGAAAAACCTCGATTCAACATGGACCCACTACAAAATGTCATTTCTCATCCCCCTCCTTATGGAGTAGGGTTCCATGCAAAAATCATATGTAAAATATTTTTTCATCCCCCTCCTTATGAACTAAGGTTACACGCAAAAACCATGTGTTTTTCATTGTTCATATTTCTTTCTCTCTCATTACATTTCCATATTATCATTTTCTAAACTAAGGAATCCAATTTCCCCAAAAAAACATTCAAAATTCTTTTTGTTTGTTTTATTTTAATTTATTTTTATATTTGAAAAGTACTTGAAAAATATCAAAAGTCTAAAAACACTCAAAAATATTTGTTTCCCATTTTATTTTATATGTATCACCTTTAAAAAAATCTTCTTATGTCATCTTCATTTATATAGTGTCATATTTTATGTTTTTTATTTTAAAAATTTAAACAAAGTTACAATTAAAATTAAAAAACATAAAAACATAGCATTGCATTTGAACTCTGGCCTAGTGGCCTGCATTACATTTGTATTACATTGCATGTTAACCACTTGCATGTTGCACTGCACAACCATTGATGTTAGCACTTTAACTTGGTCATGCTTAATTAATTTGAGTCTTATATAAAATCTTCATCGCCTCTTTGAGTTCAACCTAGGAATACTTATAAGTGAAAAGTTCACTATACCTAATTGATTAATTTTGTGGCTTTTTATTGATCTCTTTTTATCCATCTACACTACAATAATTCAATATTCTTAAGAGATGCAGAAAGCGGTTCTATCAAAGGTGTGATATGAAACTTTAAACATAGGGCCTTATTAGTTAGGAGATCAAGGTGCAATATGATGAGATGGGGACTGGAAGCTCAACGAGCTCGTGATGGTTGTAACGTCGAAAGCTTGAAGCATGGTGTGGCACATGAGCATATGTGATAGAATAGGAGAAGGGGGTTGGAAGCTCATGGCTAGAAGGGGGAGGAAAGGATTGGGAGTTCAGACAGTTTTGAATGGATTGGGAGTTCGGGCAGTTTTCAATGGAAGGTTAAAAATTTGTGTGTGGCAGGACCGGGAGCTAGGGACATGCATACTTGCGGAAGTACAGAGGGACATAGGGAATTCGTGAAGTGCGAAGGATAGGTTTTCATGAGTAGCGTGGAGATCACAATGAGCTCGTATAGGGGAGGGAGAGGGGCAACTTGCTGACATAGGAGAAATTCTATTGAGGTCAACCATCATGAACGTGACAAATGGAAATGGAAGTGAGGACTTACTTGTAAGGGTTTTTATCACTTGTGCCCCTCTGAGATATCGCAATATTAGTTATATCCCTATATTTTTTGTAATATCAGTTGTGCCCCTCACTTCTTGTTGTTCTATCAGTTGTGCCCCTTGGGTTAGTTGTCGTCCATACACAGTGCAAACGGACGTTAACTTTGAGGATATAAGCGGAATTAATTTAAAAAAAAGGGTTCGATGGTCATTTGACACCCTCTTCCTCCTCCTCTAACCTCCTCCTCCTCCCTCTCCGCCCGGAACTCCCCCCCACCCCCGGCCTGCCCTATTCCTCCGCCCCAGCCTGCCCCCTCCTCCGCCCCAGCCTCCCTCCGCCCTCTGCCCCGACCTCCCCCCACCCCCTGTCGCCCCTCCACCCCGACCTCCCTGTCGCCCCGACCTCCCCCCACCCCTTGTCGCCCCTCCGCCCCAGCCTCCCTGTCGCCCCGACCTCCCCCCACCCCCTACCGCCCCTCCGCCTCGACCTCCCCCTGCCGCTTGTCCTCGCCTCTCCCTCCTCCTGAACGCGCCTCCTCCTCCCCTACGTCTCCTCCTGCCCCTGCCGCCTCCTGCGCCCAGGTTGTCCCTTGCCAGCCGTCGTTGAGAACCTAGAGGAAGGGCTGAAACATGAGGGCTTTCATTATTTTTTAAGTTAAGATAATTTTTTTAATAATTGATTCATAAAAATTCATCAAAATTTTCAATAGAATTCACCGTTTGATCCGTAATGAGTGATATATCCGTGAAAATGCAAAAATTTTAGAGATTCGATGGATGCATGAAGGTGTCACTAAGAGAAAGAAATTATGAAGAGAAAGGAAGAAGAACAAATGGAGGAGGAAGAATATGAAGAAGAAGTCTGGACAATAATACCCCTGTGAACTGCACCAAGGTTTGAAAAAAAATATGGTTAAGTCAACTCATTGACGGTCAATCTGACGGAAGGGCACAAGTGATAACGGAGAAAGAAGTGAGGGGCACAACTGATATTACCGAAAAAATAGGGGCATAACTGAAATTGCTATATCTCAACGGGGCACAAGTGATAAAAACCCTACTTGGAGGGATGACATAAGGAGCATCGTAGGAGAGATAGAAAGATGAAGAAGGGGTGCCAATTGAGTATGGTATATATGAGATTTTGTTTTTCACGAATTTCATTAAATATAACAATCATATGGATGGATGTTAACCCACAATAGTTATGGTAAAAGAATTAGTAAATTTGCAAGGGTTGAGATGTGATTACAGAAATTACAAAAAATGTTGTAATATGAATGTACAAATCCCTTTAAGTAAAGGAATAATATTATAGATGTGAATTTTAAAGAAACTGTAACAATAATGTCTATCCGTAATCTTAGAACCATGTAATTTTTTTAAGCATTCTTATCAATTGCTTACCCCTTTAAGCTACAGTAGAATTCTGTGATTCGAGGCCTTTAAAAATGCAATCAAAGTCTGAAATTGTCTTTTTAAAAACGGAAATGTACAACTGTTGCTCGTTTTTGGGCAGAAAAACAACCACCACCCATGGACACTGGGCATGGGCACGGGCGCAGTCGCACGAGATCTAATCTCCATTCATGTAGAGCGAGCGGATCCACTGCAGTACTGCTGTTGTAAAACTCTCGACAGCCCGAGCTGCTCGATCTTGATCGAGTGGTTCGCACAAAATCGGTACTTTTGTGAACCCTTACCATGGAAATTCATGAGTTCAATTAAGATCGAACGACTAAAGCTTGATCGTGATTTACAGCAGTCCTATGCAGTGCTGCAGCAGAGGATCTGCTCTCTTCGTGTAGAATGGAATGAGTTGATCCGTTACTGTGTCCCTGACCTTGATAATATGGAGGATTAGAGATTAAAAACAACTATATAGTAAAACAAAAAGAAACGAAGTAATAAAAAAACTACATTAAATAACTACAGAAGATTTATGTGCTTCATCTCGAAGAGGGTGATAAATCAATCCTATTCAGCCCGTACATTGACAACCTTTATTATCACCAATCGTAAAAACGGGCTATAGTAAATGGACATGTGCAATCCTGTCGACGCCGATCTAATGTACTCGAAAACACGTAAGTAAATTGCGTGAAGAAGAGTTACCAAAAGATCGTCCACACCAGTTCTCCGAACCCCAACCACCTCTGCTTCCTGCAGTGTCACCGGCATAGACAGGGCCTCCTTCAGATCGCAATCGACCACCGGGACAAACGGGAAGTCCAGCTCTATACCCCCGCCCGGAGCCTTCCTCGCCACCAGAACCCCCGACGCTGTGGCGAATTCCACCGCACCGCCCGCGACGATCAACGAAGAGAATAGGTAATGCGCGGCGGCTAGGGTGGCGTGGCCGCAGAGGGGGACCTCGACGATGGTGGTGAACCAGCGGAGGCGGAGGAGGGAATGGGAGGCGTCCGGGGCGAGGAAGGCGGTGACGGGGACGTTGAACTCAGCGGCGACGGACTGCATCCAGAGGGGGTCGTCGAGCCGGTGGGGAGGGACGAGGCAGACGGCGGCGGGGTTGCCCTTGAAGGGGGTTGCTGTGAAGGCGTTGATCTGGAGGGAGCATTTTATTTAGATCTCGGATATGGGGGGAGCGGGGGAAGAGGAGGAAATGTGTACTGACCACTGCGTACTTCAACGCGCCTTCTCCGCCCATTTCGCGCGCGAATGCGTGGCGCCTAAGGCCCTCTTTTGGTTCGAGAATAAGCCCTCGAATAAGGGGTCAATTCTCCTCCAGACATGGTTCCCAGTGGTACGACTATTCCCCATTATTCCATTCTATTTCACTCTTATTCCTATCTTTATCTCACCTTACCTACTTTTATTTCACCTTATTCTCCTTATTCCTATCCTTCAACCGAACAAAAAATAGACCCTTATTCTTCTTATTCCCCATCCTTATTCCTGCTTATTCCCGAACCGAACGGACCCAAGGAGCAGGGAAACGGTAGAGTGGATGGACGGGCGGGGGGTGCTAAGCCTAAATTCCAAAACACGGTAAGATTGGACAAACAGCGTTGCCTGCCTTTTAGGAGAGATCGATTCAAATCCTCAGATCTTGGACGAATTATCTCTTCACCACGTGTCTTTACATGGTTAGTGAGAGAATATTTAGGCTAATCAATACACTGTACTTAATAGTAAGGCTAAGTACGATCTTTCACATGCCACCTTCTAAATTCTTGTCAACTTTGTAATTTCTACTGGCTATCATGCCTATTTTTTTCGAATTCATCTCTTTCATTGACACTAAAGGGCCGTTCATTTGGGAGTTACCTCACTTTGGAAGGGTTACCTCTCAAATCCATTTCTCTACCCCTCTTGTAGGGCTCACTTGCTCTTCATCAAAAAATATATATATTATACCATCATATCATCTAAAATTATAAAATACTTAACTTCTACTCACTATTCCAAACTTCAAGACAATCGCATCACAACAACTACCCACTTTTTCAAATTTCAATATAATTACATCACAATAACTACACACTTTTTTCAAATTTCAATACAATCACATCACACAAACCCTCTCAACTCCAAATCCACCAACCAAACATCAAACCACAAAAAAAGTTACCCTCCCTCAGATAACCCACGAACCAAACGCATCCTAAGTACTTGTTAGGTAAATAGGTTGGGATGAGATATCCTCCTGTGAATAGTAGTTTGTTTGGATAGTTGGAGAGGGTTGCAATGATAAATGTGTTGTGACATTAATTATGTATTATATTAACTTTTTAATGATTATAATATGTTTTTATATTAATTTTTTTATTTGAATGTGATTAAAGATATTACAACAAAGAAATTGTATGGTCCATGCAATTAATTCCAACCAGAAATGCATGGATAGAGCAGGAGGGGTATGACAGATTATCCTGGTAACCTGGCAATCAAATAAGTCCTAAGGGTTTGTTTGGTTACTGAGATGGGATGGGTCGGGAAGTTGTTTGGATGGTTGTGAGGGTTGGAGACAATTGAAATAAGGAACGTGATGTGATGTCACATTGATTTGTGGTCGGATTTCAACCCAGGAATGAAAGGGGTCAATCGGATAACCCGGGTTCCAAACCAACCATAGCTTTCTCTTTTAATGTATCCTTCTTTTAAGTGGTTGTCAACTCCTTTATTATTTATACAAGTGTTTGTTTAGGTTGTCAACATGTTGCATGCAATAGTAATCACTTCCCATCTTTGTTTAGAGTTGTTTGTATCTGTCGTTGAAAATTTCTTAAAAGGTGAATAAGTTATGTATTGATTAGATAAAGTTTTACGGTAGAGAGGTTTTCTCCAAACAAAAACCTGCAGAAAGTATGGGAAATTACAAAAAAATGAAAAACACGTGAAAATTGTACGTCACAGTCACATACCAACAAAAACTAAACCAAGCCTAATGATAGGTGTCGTGGAAACACGTTGTAAATCAATCTCAATGGATCTTCAAGTCTTCCAGAAAGCGGTTCGCACTAACTTGAGCAAGCAATCTGGAGGTGTTAGTCCGATGAAGGTTATGTTCTCTCCGAATCCACCACGATGCCACAGCAAAAGTGATCCTGATCTCTAAGCATGACCGTGCATCCAACTCGTGGATACTTTCGAACCAATCAAGAGTGCTTGTAGTGGACACTATTGCCATACTATGGCAAATTTAAAGCAGCAAGAATCCATTCCCAAACTTCGATAGTGTAGAAACGTTCCTAAAAGAGGTGGTCAAGAGGTGGTCTCTAGATTCGAGAGGTGGTCACAATAAAAGCATTTGGAGTTCAAGCAATTTCCAAATAGAAATAGCATTTCTCGTGTGGGAATTTTGTTTATAAACACTTTAAAAAAGCAACACTTATGCTTGGGAGTCGCCGAAGAGCACCATACTTACCTTCACCAGTTTATCAAGGGGCCTCTTGTCTGAACTAGGTCAAAGCAATAACGAAATGGGAAACCACTGGGGGATACGATCCCATTGTAAGGGAAACAAAGCTGACCCAAAACCGAGGTCACGACTACTCTATATCTCAACAATGTCTTCCAATGAGCAAAAGCATTATGCAGGATAGAAGTACCCCAGAACGATTTAGCCCGTAGGTATTTTAAGTGAAGGAAATCAGCCCGAATGGAGTTTTCATCTGTAAGGAACCTCCAAACTCATGCAATTCGCTCCAAATAGGCCTCCTTCTTTAGGAAGGCAATTCTCTTTCCATGCCAACTCATGCCTCTTGAAATCTCAAAGAATATCGGAGCATAATGACAAAATATGTGAGAAAACTAAAGCTGAGAATATAGAGCATTATGTCCAATATAGTAAAATTCCATTGATGATCGAGTTAATGAGTCGGATTCGTCTCGATATTGAGAGAATCTTTACCTCCCAACTGCAAAGTTGGGCTCGGACTTTGTCCACAAGCACTTTATCAGCCAAAAGAAAAATCAAAATTTTGGGAGAGTGGAATGCCAAGGTAGGTTGTAAGTAGGGCTCACCTAAGACCCTGAAATAAGATTTCTGATAAATTCGCCTCCTGCTTTATTAGAGCGGAATAACATGCTCTGTGCAGTATTCGTTCTAAACAGATAAAGTTTCCATTGTGGTACCGATAGCATTAAGAGTTTTTGCATTGCACTTCGTGAAAAACAAAAGAGCATGTGCATAAATCAAATAAGGGGGGCTTGGCTTCTCCCTCAGGCCATAGTTGGTGTGATAACCCCATCCGCCACAGCTAGATCTACTAAGCAGGTCAATGATTCCATGACCGCCGTGAAAAGAAGGGGACTTAAGGGCTCTCACAGACATAGAACCCTAGATCCCTTGAAGAGACCACGAGGGATGCCATTCATTGAGATAGAGAAGGAGATGGTCCCAATACAATTGCGAATCCAGGCAAGTCAGGCATCACTAAAACCCATAGTCGACGGTCTATCTATGATGAACTGATGGTTCACAGTATCAAATACTTTAGTAAGGTCCACTTTAACATAAGCTCTTAACGAGTCCCTTCACCTTTCAAAGCTCGTAGTCAACTCCTAGACCAACTGAACATTGTCTCCAATACGCTTGCCTTTAACAAATGCCATTTGGTTTGAAGAAACTGTTGTATTGAAAATTATATTTAGATTTTAATTGGGAAATCCATGTAATTACAATTGGAGTTAATTTGGTTTCAATTGGGAAACCAAATGGTTTAGAGGAAAAGTTGGGAATTAACAAATTTGAAACATGGATTGATTGGGGTTGAAGTTTAGTACCATACCTTAGAGATCTAAACTTTTGGTGGACTTATATATGAGTTCACACCCCAAGCTCTTGTAGCAATAGTAGAGAGGAGGAATGGAGGACCACACACACACGCGCACGTTCCGCTCCGGCTCCGGCTCCGGCACCGGCTCGGGCTCAGGAGAGTCAATTCGGATCTCGATACTTTTGCTGCAAGTTTCATTTGATTGATCGATTAAATTAATCAGACATATTAATTTGATTTCGATCACATTGGGAATCTGACTCGATCCAAACGGCTCGACTTAACCGCGGTTTTGGAATCCAAAGGGACACACCCGTTGATGGGCATTTTCGGAAACCTAAAGTTGCTGCGTGCTAGGGCATGCGATCTCCTCTTTTTATACCCCTCACCCGACGTCGTCTTTCTTCAGTCGCAAGAAAAACCCACCGTCACTCTTGTTCTCTCTCTCTCGCGTGTGCGACTCTGTTTTCTTCTCGGCTGCAAGTTCTCGGAGGTGCTTTCGAGGACGGTCTCGTCGGTGTGCACGGACGACGATCGTGAACCGTCGTATCCTGGGAGCGGATCACCAGTATCCTACGCACCGGTATTGTGGGGGCGAAATCCTCTCTAAGGACAGTCCATTTCATGGACGCTTCGGTGATCTCTGATCTAATCTATTTTCTCATTTTTCTCCTGCTATTCGGTTATTGATTTGCCTTTCCTGGATCGCGCCTTATGTTGTGTTCCCGATTTAATAATTGATTCCTTTGTGCACTTCGTAATCTGATAAATGAATGGGAAACGTATTGTTATCATTTTATTGATTGTTTCCATTTCCATGTTAATTCATTTGGATTCATATAATAAATGTTTATTATGCGCACTGATAACCCTGTTAACAACAATCTTAGAGAGGATTTCGGGAACTGATTTTAAAACTATGTCAGAAACCGTGTTTAAATCGAGGGTTAATATGGCCGGTATGCCTGAAAAGTTCGGTGGACAGAACTTTGCATTGGTAACAACGCATGAAGATCTGGTTAACCACCATTGGATTAATCTAGATGCTTGAAATCGACTATCCTACGGTGGAAAAAGAAAACCCCTCACCCGATAGCCAGAAGACGCAATCTGCATGGAAGGAACGCGGCCGTATATGCCATGGTTGCATCTTGTTGGCCTCTGTCCAACATGTTGTTTGACGTATATTGTTCGTCCACGCAGACTGCAAAGGGGATATGGGAAGACCTGGATCGGAAGTATAATACCGAAGACCTCGGTATTGAAAAATACTCCGTGGCCAAGTTTTTGAAGTTTTCCATTGCTGAAGGAAAGTCAGTTTCTGAACAGGCACACGAGTTTTTACTCCTGCTCCATGGTTTAGAGGATGTTGAAATGAACCTTCCAAAGAAGTTTCAGGTCATGTGCATCATAGAAAAGTTCCCCAAGTCGTGGGAAGACTTCGGCATGACCCTGAAACACAGAAAGGGGAAGATTTCTATGGATGACTTGAAGGTGGCAATTGTCATAAAGGATGAACACAGGAAACAAAAACCTATGCTTCGTGTTGATATTTAGGCTAAGGTCAATTTCATGACCTCAAAGAGTAAGGATAAGAAGGGAAAGGGTCCTAATAACAATAAAATAAAATCAAAGGGCGAGATCCAGAAAAAGGCAAAGAATAAACCCTGCTGGCACTGTGATCAGGTTGGCCATTGGAAGAAGGATTGTCCGTCCTTGAAGGCTCAACCTAAGACTGCAGACGGGAGTCCACAAGTGAATATGATCACTATGGGACTCGGGGCTAGCGAGGGATATGTCTTTGTAAAACCTGAATTATACCATATCCATGATCCAAATGAGTGGCTTGTGGATACGGGAGCCAATGTAAATATCTGTTCTGACAGAACTTTGTTTTCTTCTTATCAGACCTGCAGTGGTGGGACTGTGAAGATGGGGAATGATTCTACAGCCAGGGTGCTAGGGTCGGGACAAGTCAACTTGAGGTTCTTCTCTGGACGTGTCTGGACGTTGCACAAGGTGTTGCATGTTCCTGACATCAAGAAGAAATGCTTTATCTGGCTCTATCTTGGTTAAAATGGTTTTGAATTAAACTTTAAATATAATACAGTTGTTATTCTGAAACATGGCATTTTATGGAAAAGGCTCTTGAATACGGCTTGCCATATTTTGAATAGGGTTCCTCGAAGACATATGGAAAAGTGGTCTTTTAAACTTTAGAGAAATATGAAACTGAGTTTAAAATATCTCAAAGTGTGGGGTTGTCTCGCTAAGGTTTTAGTCCCAGAACATAAAAGAAAGAAACTTGGTCCTAAAACTGTTAATGCGGTCTTCTTGGGTTACTTAGAAAATAGCTATGCATATAGGTTCTTGGTAATTGGGTCCGAGATACCGAGCATAGAAGTCAACACCATTGTTGAACTCCGTGATGCTACCTTCTTTAAGGATGTCTTCCCGTTGAAGACTGGGATTCCTCAGAATCTGACCATTGAGAGCGCCTCTACATCAAGATCTATTCTAAATCAAGTGGAAATGATAACGAATGTGGGGGTTGAGACTCAACCTGAACCCAATGATCTTTCTGAAGAGATTGAGCCAAGGAGGAGTAAAAGACCTCGGATAGCCAAGGATCTGGGTAGCGACTTCGTTGTCTACCAGATCGAGGGTGATCTAAAAAGTTACAAGGAAGCCATGGCTTCATCTGAAGCAAAACAATGGAAGGAAGCTATCAAATCTGAGATGGATTCCATTATGGCTAATAGAACTTGGGAGTTGGTTGATTTACCCAAATTGTGCTCTACCATTGGATACAAGTAGGTGTTTAAGAGAAAGCTTAGACCTGACGGATCAATTGAAAAGTACAAAGCCAGATTAGTTGCCAAGGGCTTTAGGCAAAAGGAAGGTATCGATTATTTTGATACATATTCCCTTGTGACTAGGATGACCACAATCCGGATGCTCATAGCATTGACATCTGTATATAATCTCTCTATCCACCAGATGGATGTGAAGACCGCCTTCTTGCATGGCGATCTTGAGGAAGAGATCTATATGGATCAACCTGATGGGCTTGTGACTCCTGGGAATGAGGGAAAGGTTTACAAGCTTGTCAAATCCCTTTACGGATTGAAACAAGCACCAATGCAGTGGCATAAAAATTTGACAAGACTATTTTGTCATGTGGCTTTAAGGATCACGAATCTGATAAGTGTGTCTATTCCAAGGTGAAAGGTGATGAGTGTATTGTCTTGTGCCTAGATGTTGATGACATATTGTTGTTCGGATCACATATGCGGATTATTAATGAGACTAAGGTATTCTTAAGTAGCAAGTTTGAGATGAAGGTCATGGGTGTTGCTGATGTGATCTTAAGTCTCAAATTGACAATGTCAGTTGAAGGGATGGTAATTTCTCAATCTCACTATGTTGAGAAGGTACTTTGAGAAATTTGGATATCAAGATTGCAAAGCTTTAAGCACTCCCTTTGATTCATCCAAAATGTTGTTTAAGAATAAAAACGGAGTACCTTTAGTTCAGCCAAGGTATTCACAAGTGATAGGAAGTTTAACGTATCTTACAAATTGCACGAGACCTGATATTTTATTCTCAATTGCAAAGCTGAGTAGATACACTAGATGTCCTAACCATACTCAGTGGGAGGCTCTGGATCGAGTACTAAAGTACTTAAAGGGAACTATTTCCCGTAGTTTGCATTGTGATAGACATCCATCTGTACTAGAAGGATACTGTGATGCAAGCTGGATAGGGAAAATAGAGGAGTCTGGGAGTAATGGTGTTACAGGGTATGCATTTACCTTTGGAGGCGGTGCAGATTCCTGGAGGTCTGTAAAGCAGACCATTCTAGCTCGATCCACTTTTGAGGCCGAGCTGTGTGCTTTGGACACCACAGGAATTGAGGCTGAATGGCTAAGGGAACTTCTCTCTGAGATTCCCATGGTAGGTCAGCCTGTTCCTGCGATCTTGGTACATTGTGATAATATGACCACAATTGCCAAGATCAAGAGTTCAAAGTTCAATCAGAAAACAAGGAGGCACATACAAATTAGACTTAAGACGTAAAGGGATTTGGTGTCTCGAGGTGTGTTGGTTGTGGATTTCGTTGGATCCAAAGACAACACGGCAGATCCGCTGACTAAGGGACTTGATAGATCTTTAGTCCTAAAGTCTAGGCTTGGGATGGCACTAAGACCCATTGGGAGTTCCTCTACAGTAGCAAACCCGACTATCTGAGTGGAAATCCGACAAAGTAGGTTTAATGTGGTAATAATAAGCTGTTTGGAGAATTGGTTGGCACTCTAATCTTAATGCGTAAGCATGAGTGTCTTATCCCTGAAAGCCTGAGTATCATTTAAGCTGCAAGTTTAAGAATAACGTAGGCTCTGAATGGGTTCAAGCTTTTGGGCAAGATGTTAGCAGTGCATCCTTAGAGAACGCCACCTATGTGAGTGTTACTGTGGGTTGCGGTTAAAGGAAGAGGGTCTTTCCTAAACACACTCATTAAACATGATAAGGGTGCATGGCCTTTAAGAGCATCAACCCTGTAGATTGCACCAAGAACAACGCTTTGTTGTTTCTACCGTATACTTTAATAACAAGGTCTGAAGTTCAAGACGTAGTTCACTTCGTTCCTGTTAAAGTAAAGTAGTAAACTCAAGTAGAGGTTCAAACCAGAAGGTACCTTTACTGAAGCAAAGTGTGGCAGTCGAAAGAAGTATCTTAACTCCTTTTTTGAATCTTTTTTTCAAATTGATGAATTCGTGGGAGATTGTTGCATTGAAAATTGTATTTAGATTTTAATTGGGAAATCTATGTAATTACAATTGGAGTTAATTTGATTTCAATTGGGGAACCAAATGGTTTGGAGGGAAAGTTGGGAATTCTCAAATTTGAAATATGGATTAGTTGGGGTTGAAGTTTAGTACCATACCTTAGAGATCTAAACTTTTGGTAGACTTATATATGAGTTCACACCATAAGCTCTTGTAGCAATAGTAGAGAGGAGGAATGGAGGACCACACACGCGCGCACGCTCCGCTCCGGCTCGGGCTCGGGAGAGTCAATTCGGATCTCGATACTTTTGCTAAAAGTTTCATTTGGATGATCGATTAAATTAATCAGACAGATTAATTTGATTTCGATCACATTGGGAATCTGACTCGATCCAAACAGCTCGACTTAGCCGCGGTTTTGGAATTCGAAGGGACACGCCCGTTGATGGGCATTTTCGGAAAGCTAAAGTTGCCGCGCGCTAGGGCATGCGAGCTCCTCTTTTTATACCCCTCACCCGACGTCGTCTTTCTTCACTCTTAAGAAAAACCCGTCGTCACTCTTGTTCTCTCTCTCTCTCGCGCCTGCGACTCTGTTTTTTTCTCAGCTGCAAGTTCTTGGAGGTGCTTTTGAGGACGGTCTCGTCGGTGTGTGCGGACGACGACCGTGAACCATCGTATCATGAGAGCGGATCGCCAGTACCCTACGCACCGGTATTGCGGAGGAGAAATCCTCTATAAGGACAGGTCATTTCATGGACGCTTCGGTGATCTCTGATCTAATCTATTTTCTCATTTATCTGCTGCTATTCGGTTATTGCTTTGCCTTTTCTGGATCGCGCCCTATGTTGTGTTCCCGATTTAACAATTAGTTCCTTTGTGCACTTCGTAATCTGAAAATGAATGGGAAACATATTATTATCATTTTGTTGATTGTTTCCGTTTCTCTGTTAATTCATTTAGATTCATATAATAAATGTTTATTATGCGCACTGATAACCTTGTTAACAACAGAAACGAGATGAGGTAGGACCACCAAGAGCCTTGTAGATAGAGATGGGTTTTGCCTCGATGATTGCATAATTATTAGTTGATGTAAGTTTGTGTAGATCATTCCTCCACCCTTCATAATCGTCATTTGGTGTTTGTGTCTTGTGATCTTTTTTCAATCTTTAATATATATTTTTATAAGAGCAAGGTCCTTGGGCTTCATGGAACTGCTTGGAATTATTGATATATTAGTGTCCAACAACAACAACAATTTCCAACTACTATATTACCAGCAGCCTTAAGTCAACATTTATGCATTTCATTGTTTATGGGACGCTACTGGCCAATAAGAAATCCACGTGAACTCACGTATAACATAATATAGAGGGGATTAAAATAATGGCTAAAAAGTCCACTAAATATGCATATAAATCCAAACCACCTCACATCCTGCAACGTCTCGGGCTTAGGTCCTCAAATCATTAACGGAAAAAATTGACTCAGACAACTTGTTGGGTACGGGTCCAGTTGGATCTGTTGATAACCATTCAAACTTCTTAAGCTTGAGTTGTCAACTGTTGATACTTGATACACACTCTTATGACCCACTTTGACACTTTGTGACTTTCTGATGTGGGAATATGTTTGGGTTCGTGTGTTACAACCTTCCTCGTGTATATTTGTAGTGTTCTCGCTGTAATATGGTCCGTCACTTATTCTTAATGAGTTGCACACTCCGGATGACCTTCTCCTCTTATCTCTTTGTAGGGGCTCTACAATAAAATATTGTATTTACCACCACAACATTACGACTACATGCAGTGGTATTGTAGCTGCATTGCCAAATGAGACTACATTTGGGCCATATGTGGTTGCAATGTGGTCCCTGTGATCGTTTTGTCTACGAACTTAATGCTACCACTTGTGGTCGCACAATATTTGGAAAAATTGCAGATGTGTGGTCGTTCTTTAACTCTACTGTGTTGGTAACTGGGTTGGGTTGGAGTAACCTCCTCTGAACAATAGTTGTTTGGATGGTTAAAAGTGTTGGTGAGGGTTGGAATGATAAATGTGGCGTGATGCGGCATTGACTATATGTTGTATTAACTTTTTAATGATTATAATATATTTTTATGTTAATTTTTTTATTTGAACGTGGTTAAAAAATATTATAACAAAGAAATTGTACGATCCATACAACTAGTTCCAACACAGAATGCAAGAATAGAGCATGAGATATGCCATGTTATCTTGGGTAACCTGGCAACCAAACGAGCCTTAAGGATCATCTTTTTTGGGAGTGTCCCTACTCCGTCAATATTTGGAAAGGCATATGCGTGGCGCTTTCACTGCCCCTAAACGAGTATGAGAAGTGTATTTTGATCTCTCTTACTGGGATAAAAAGACTTCATGCATTGGACGTGTAGAAGAGCGGAAGGCTTAGAGTCGCCTTCGTTGAGAGTGAAACTTGTGTTGGATCATAATGCCGAGTGTGCCTGCGCGAGTTCTGATTAGAAGATCTTAGAGGACATAATGATCCTTCTGAACCGATAGAGCAATCTCCCGTTTGATTTGCTTCCATTCTCACGGAGATCACAAGTCGTGCAACTTGTGTGCAGTGTGTTGTGTCATGTTAGTTTTCTCGAAGTGCAAACAACTATATATTTCATTTTTAAATTGAAATTCAGACAATTTGTTGGGTTGTATTTTTCTCCGTAAAGGCCTTGAATAACTAATACTATTGTGGCTTACGAAATATTGAAATGAATGCATATTTCAATCCATATGATCACAATGTTAACAAAATTTGTCAAATTATCACATTACCCTGGAACATGAATCAAATTTACAAATGGTACTCCTTCCTCTTTGAGGCTCTTTCTCCTCCGAGCATCCTCCACTGCTCGGCTCTTTGTACGGTGAGCTCCGCGTCCTTTCATCCCTCCATCCATGAACCCATGTAATCAAGCTCCCCTCTCTTCAGCGACGAGGGGCCTTGAAAGAACTTTGCTTGTGCTGGTAGTTTGTTGCTCTTCCCCATCTCCTCGATGAGATCATCGAGAGATCCATGCTACTCACTTTTAGCTGCCTTCACACTTCCTCCCATTGTCCCACCAGTACATGTGCTCCTAGATTCTTTAGTTCCTATCCATATGCTATCGTGGGACAACCGTATCATGTGCCCCTAACTGTATGCCCAAGTTTCTTAATGTTAAAGGGTGATGTACTTTATTGGGTAAACGGATATTTAATGAGGGACCGTTTATCCATCTCTATTTATATTGTATGCATCCCCCCTTTTCTGATTAAGATAGTGAAGAGTGAACCCTAATCTCTAAGATTTGGAGATTAGGGTCATGAGTGCTCTCGTGATTTTCTCCCTCGTTGTAGGGTTTCCACGTAAATCCTTGCGTTATCTGTGGTGTTTTATTCTTGGTTTTTATATGGTATCAGAGCCTCGTTGAGGCATGATTCGTGTTTGTTTTTTCTATCTGAGAATCATCCTTTTTTCCGTCAGAAATCTCGAGGATTCTTCAGATCTCTCACAAAGGTGAAAGGTAGTTAGCAGTTAGGGCCTTTCGGCGAGCGCCGACCACCTCCTTGCACCCTCCTCGCGCAGGATCAAGGAGAGATCTACGGGACCCCTACAAACCCATATCCACTGCAAATACCACCACAGAAACTCCCACCCCCGCAAACCCACGGAAAACCCTGTCATTGTAAACCCAAATCCACGGCAAATCTTGGAGGCTCCAAATCTTGAAAGCTGCGGCTCCAAACATTTTGAATATCCAAGCAACCACCGTGAAAATTGAAGGCTCCAAATCCAGACGAATCACGTGGAATCCAGGTTCCAAATCTCGTGGCTCCAGTTTTGCTTCCCTTCTCGTTGAAAGTGAAACCAGAGGGCTCTCTTGTGGGAACCAGAACTGCCCCCCTGCGAATTAACGCCTAGGGTTCCAGCCTCTTCTTTGCGGATCTTCTTGCTGGCCCCTGCTTGGCCGGCTCCAGATCAGGAACGGCTCTCGGCTCCTTCAAGTACACAGCTCGTGCTTGTTAGTGAATCCCTCTTTACTCTTCAGTCCTTTGTGCTATTAGTATTTGTTGTTGGTTGTTGTTGTTTTCATTTCTCCATTGAGCAATGGCTTTGGAGGACAAAAGGGATAATGAGATGGGTTTTGTCACAGTTAGAATGGATAACATGCCTAGCCATATTACAACCATAAAGTTTACAAAAACAAGTTATCTAATATGGTCCGCTGCGATGGAGATTGCTTTGGCATCAAGAGGGAGAGGTGGATATGTGGACGGGAGAAAAAAGGCTTCGGTTGAGACAGATAAAATGTATGATCAATGGTATGTGGAAGATGGTCAATGCAGAAATTGGATTATTAATTTTGTCTCTTTTGATATCCAACCACTGGTGATTCGAAAAAAATGCCCGGGATCAATGGATCACTTTGAAAAGCATGTATGGACAAAAACAACATGATATACGAAAGTACCAACTAAGTAGAGAGGTATATAGCTTGAAACAAGGTGAGATATCTGTCGCTGCATATTATTTTGCATTGATGGCAAACTGGGAAGATATGGACTATTATAGCGATGACAAATGGACAAGTACGGCTGATCAAAAGAAACATTGGGATGACATCTGGAAGCAGAGGATCTTCTCAATCCTGAATTTGAAGCAATGAGGATCCAACTTCTTACCGCAGGAATTTGATCAAATATTGAGGAGGTGTATCATGCTATCCAGTCAGAAGAACAACGTCGGGTTGCTATGAATAGTGAACATGTTGTGCAAATAGAAAGGTCTGCTTTACTCAGTAAGGGCACCAAAGGTGGGTACTGGAAAGACAAGAAGTGCGGCCATTGGAAGAAGATGGGCCATGGCATTGATTTTTGTTGGGAACTACATCCTGAAAAAAATGATGAACAAAGGGAATAAACAAATCGCTATGATTGCTGACATAAAGAAAATAGAGGGCCAAAAGCTGACAGAAGACCAAATCAGAGATCTTCATGAGTATGTAAGGAAGCTCTCCTTCTCAGACAAAATAAAAAATAATGTTGATTCGGTCAACTCTACGATGGCAGCTCGGAAAAATAAAGGTAAAATTTTAATTCACGATGAATGGATTATCGATAGTGGTGCTTCTGACCACGTGACAGGAAATCCGAAAATGTTTCGTGATTATAAACTGACATCTGGAAGGGAACATGTCAATCTTGCAGATGACTCATCTGTTAGTGTGGCCGGAACAGGAAGCATATCGGTTATGGAAAAGTTCCTCATGAAAGACGCTCTTCATGTTCTTGATTTTCATATTAATTTGTTGTTTGTTCATCGCATTACTAAAGATCTAAATTGTCGCATGATCTTTGACACTCAATCGTGTATTATGCAGGACTTGGTGATGGGAAGTATATTGGGATTGGTTTGGTTATTGACGATCTCTATCGCCTTCCTGCCCGTGTTATTTCTGCTTGGACTGCTGAAAAAGGTCAGAAGTATGCAGATGACTCTCAGATTCTCCGTCAGTGGCACGAAAGACTTGGTCACCCTGGATTTGCTATTCTTCAACATCTTTTTCCTACTTTACGTAATAAAGTTAGTAGTCAGTTTCATAGTTGTGAAGTGTGTCAGCTATCCAAGCAAACCAGAACTACTTTTCCTATTTCGACTAAGACAAGTACCAGTTTGTTTGAGATTGTTCATTCGGATGTTTGGGGGCCTTCAAGTATAAAAAGCTTAGGCGGTCATAGTTACTATATAACATTTATTGATGATTTCTCAAATAATACTTTCGTGTACTTGCTGAAGAGCAGAAGTAGGTTCCTAATGTGATTAAAACGTTTATGTCCATGGTTGAGTCTCAGTTTGACACTAGACTTAAAACCATGAGGACTGATAATGCTAGAGAATATTTAGAAAGTTTCTTACGATGTTTTTTGGATGGGAAAGGGATTATTCATGAGACCTCATGCAATTACACACCCCGACAAAATGGGATAGCAGAGAGAAAGAATATACACTTGATGAATGTGACTAGAGCTCTCCTTTACCACAGGAATGTACCGAAGGCCCTTTGGGGCGAGGTTATGTTAAGTGTCACTTATCTCATTAACATAATTCCCTCAATATTTCTCGGAAAACGATCTCCTTATCCTATTTTACATCCAAAGAAGGATTTGTTTAGACTTGAGCCATATGTATTTGGTTGTGTTTGTTTCGTTCATAACCTGGGTCCAAATATGTGGAAATTAGATCCACGGACTACCAAGTGTATTTTCCTTGGGTATTCTAATAGCCAGAACGGATATAAATGTTATGATCCCGTCTCGTGTCGTCTTCATGCCAGCAAAGATGTCACTTTTTTTGAGAACGAACCCTATTATCCGCGAAGTCTTTCTCAGGGGGAGCTTGCAAGTGGTAACAATTTGGAAGAAAAGGGGCTTGATGTTCCTTTGGCTGATGAGACACATGTGATAATCAAAATGGGTAAGAAAATTATGCCCGATGTTCATGAAAATGAAGGCACTGACGAAGTAATGCACATATGAGTTCAGGTGATTCTGTAGATGATGTGAATATTGTAGATGAAATCTTGCCAAATCATATCCCCAATCTCACCTCGGATGATCCAAGTGAAGACAATTTTGTAAGTTCCTCTCTCTCTCATGCTACAAGTGATGATAATTCTGGAAATTTGTCTGATAATTGTCCCATTGCAGTAAGAAAGTTTGTCTGAGCAAGTAGACCTTCCACTCGTTACCTTGTTGATAAATTTGTCTCTTATACAAGGTTGAGTTCAAGTTATAGATGCTCTACAACGTCTCTGGATTCTCATTTTGTTCCTAGGAACACTACCGAGGCTCAAAATGACCCACAGTGGGTGAATGCTATGAAGGAAGAGATGAATGTGATGATTAAGAATCAGACTTGGGATGAGGTGGACACTCCTGAAAGTGCTCATCTTGTTGGCTCTCAATGGGTGTACACCATCAAGTATAATGCAGATGAAAAAATTGACAGATTTAAAGCTCGATTGGTGGCTAGAGGTTACTGCCAGAAATATGGTATTGACTATCTTGAGACATTTGCTCCAGTGGCCAAGATGAACACCGTAAGGGTACTTATATGTTTGGTGATTCAACTATCTTGAAAATTACATCAGTTTGATGTTAAGAATGCCTTCCGAAATGGAAATCTCAAGGAGGAGGTTTATACGAAAATGCTCCTTGGATATGAAAAAAAGGAAAATGTTGCAAACTACAGAAGGCGTTGTACGGACTGAAGGAATCTCCTCGGGCTTGGTTCAAACGGCTTAGAGTTTTTTTGTTGGAAAATGGGTACATCCAAGCAAATGGAGATCACACACTATTCATAAAAAGAAATGGTGAAAAGGTGGCTATTATTTTAGTCTACGTTGATGATATGATTCTTACAGGAGATGACGATAAGGAGCTACATAACATCAAGCGAGTTCTTGCAATTGAGTTTGAATTGAAGGATTTAGGAAAACTGAAGTATTTCCTTGGTATTGAAATGGCTCGTTCTCCTGAAGGTATGTGTTTGAATCAACGCAAATATGCTCTAGAATTATTAAGAGATACATGCATGTTGGGGTGCAAACCTGTCACTACTCTTGTGGAAGTGAATCATAAATTAAGCAAGAAATATGGTGATTTGCTTGATGAAGAAGGGGAAGAAAGATATCAAAGGCTAGTAGGGAAACTAATCTATCTTACCCTTACCAGACCCGATATTACGTACGCTGTGAATGTTGTCAGTCAGTTCATGCACGTTCCCACTACCGTACACATGAATGTTGTAAACATGATATTGTATTATCTAAAGAAATCACCTGGAAGGGGTCGGTCGATGATAGACGCTCTACCTCTGGTTATCTAGTGTACCTTTGTGGGAACCTAGTTATTTGGAGGAGTAAGAAACAAAATGTTGTGTCCATGTCTAGTGCTGAGGTCGGATATCGTGCTCTTGCAAATGACGTCACTGAGATCTTATGGTTAAAAATGTTGTTGAAAGAATTGGGTACCGAAGTGCGTACACCTATGAAGATGTTCTGTGACAACAAAGCAACTATAAATCTCGCCAATAATCCTGTTATGCATGATCGCACAAAACATGCAAGGATTGATCGACATTTCATTCGTGAGAAGATTGCTGCAGAGGAGTTATGCCTTCCATATATGAAATATATTGATCAAGTGGCAGATCTCTTCACAAAAGGGCTACATACGGTGCAATTTGAGCTGAATGTAGGCAAGCTGGGTATGCTAGATCTGTATGCCCAGCTCGAGGGGGAGTGTTAAAGGGTGATGTACTTTATTAGGTAAACGGATCTTTGATGATGGACCGTTTACCCATCTCTATTTATATTTTACTCATCCCCCTACTTTGATTAAGATAGTGAAAAGTGAACCCTAATCTCTAAGATTTGGAGATTAGGGTCGTGAGTGCTCCCGTGGTTTTCTCCCTCGTTGTAGGGTTTCCACATAAATCCTTGTGTTATATGTGGTGTTTGTTTCGTGTTGTTTACACTTAAGATCCCATCACCCTTATCTATCCTACACACAATTTCCCATCATCAATCTCTCTGAGTTCCTTCTATAATATCCGTACATATCGTCAGATTTTTCTTAGCATGATTACCTGACCCAATTAGATCAAGCATGTGTGACCTACTTAAGAAAGTCGATCCTGCATGGCTCACAAGCCAGTTTGGACCTACTACACCCATCAAAGTCCAAACCAGCTGGTGCTTAAAAATGAGCTTAAGGAGTTTATATATTTCCATTTACATAACCATTTCTGTTTCATATATTGAAATTTGAATAGGAATTGAAATTGGGTTCAAATGAATTGAGATTTGATGTAATTAATTCTTAGATCATCAAGCTAAATGGAGCCGCTAAAAACTACCATGTTTCATCACTCCTTCGGAATGGAAGTGTCATGGTAAATGATCGATTATGATAGAGCTAACACTGAGTATTCGCAATACCCATCCATCCTTCACATTGGAAAAAATTTGATACATCCAAAATTCAAACCCTAGTTTGGACGTCTTCTTCAGAATAAATCAATAGATTTCTCATCTGATATTTCAACGACAATATTAATGATGTACTTTTCAAAAATATATATTAATATCTCAAAAATCAATAGTATAAAACATACTGCAATATCAACATCATACATAAATGACACGAAGAATAAAATAAAGCGACAGATAAATGCCCATGTCCACATGCTATTATGCTCGAGCCTCGAGCACATGTCAATCAAAGAGAAAATATGGAAACTAAAATAGAGAATTAACATAAAGTCTGAGTACATCTAAAGAAAAGGACAAGAACCATCTGCAACTGACATATATACTAAGGGCTTGTTTGTTACCGAGGTATCCCGGTGTACCCATCTACATTCCTGGGTTGGAAATCTATCACAAAGCAAGGTGGCATAACATCACACTCCTTATTCCAACCCTTTCCCAACCCTCATAACCATTCAAACAGCTACTATTTATACAAGGATACCCCAACCCACTATATCCCAGTAACCAAACATACCCTAACTATTGACCCAATGCCGTTGATAGTTGTTGGGGTACCTGAAACATATGAGATTCACACACACAACAACAACCATAACAACAATGTAATATGCAAAACAAGCAACCGCTCAAGAGTAGATAATAAAATGTGAAGCAAAAGTATTGACAAACGTCTCAAATATAGTTACATGTGGCTTGATTTTATTTCATCACAAGCCTATAATTGATTTAGATTCTATTTGTTGAGAGCTTATTACTGGACGAGTTCTAATTATTCAAAAGCATCTGATCAGTTTTTTTTCCATTTACTCAATATTGTGAGATTTAACTGGTAGTGAAAGTCACATGAATTGTGCATGCTATAGACGAATGCATATGAAGGAATTAGAGAATGCTCTGAAGGTTATGAAACCTGAGAAAGGTCTAAGATATGATGACATTCTTATAGAAGTATGGAGAGTTCTAGGTGAATATGGCTTGTCCTGTCTCGTAAATTTTATTCAATGTTATTTGAGGAGGAAGAACTTGCATGAATAATGGAAGAGAAGCATTGTGCTTCATCTTTACAAGAATAAATGAGACATTCAAAATTGCTCGAATTACAGAGGTATCAAACTGACGAGTCATACTATGAATTATTTCGTTAGAAAAATCTTGACGTTCAGATTTTATCCAATTAAACTCCCAATATGAATGGTGACATGGATGAAGTAATTAGTAATGTACAATGTAATTCGAGTATTTCTACGCAATATATCAACAACTAACAAAAATGACAAGTAATGCGAAATCAAAATTAGTTAAGACTCCTCAACAATAAGGATATTACAACAAAATATGTCTATAGTGACGCTTTTTTATTAAATATGTAGCAACAATGATACTTTTTATGAAATTATTTTATACTTGAACTTAGTAATGACTTTCACGTTCGTTACTATATTATTAGCGATGGTGCATATAGCAACGCTAATTCACTATTATTTTCGAAATTTTAACAAGCTGTCAATAAATTTTGAATTAAAAAATTAGCGACAATTATCCAAAAAATAAAAAATTATCAATGGTTAAGATTTGTTATTCGATTATTGCTAATATTATAACAACAGAGATAACATTTGTCACCAATTTCAACTATAAAAAATAATTTGTAGCGAAAAATACAGTCGTCATATGTTAACAACCGATGATATAGTGACGGACAAAAAGGGTCGCTACAAATCAAACATACAATAAAACCGATGCGAATTACGCGAGGATCTAAACCGTCTAGGCATATTCAAAAATCGAATGAAAGAAATGGGAATTATTCGTATCCTAGAATCAATAAATCTCGATTTCGATTTCGTTTCGAGATGTTAAAAAAATGAACAATTTCGAAATTTCACCGATTTCAGCTAAAATCGGCTTATATTTGTGAAGGAAAGGTGTATATCGTGAATTCGATTTCGATAGGGTGTTGAAACCGAAATTTCATGAAATTTGAAACCCTGATTGCTCTTTCATATGTTGTTCTCCTTCTAACGTGGCTTCCTCTGCTACCACCGTATCTCCGACGGCCTCAACGGTTGTCTCTTCGCCTCTCTCATGATTGCCGAAGGCGCAAAACTAATTGGAGATTTGGTGACCGTTATTACAGGGGAAGGGGCGTTTGATTTGGAGTTAGATATGTTCAAGTCGTGTAATTGCTTATAGTTTCGTGTTCACGAAAATGCCAATTTACTAAAACGCACATAACTTGAGTTGCATGTGTCGGAATTTCGCATTCTATCACTCGTTGGGATCAGCTCAATGAGACCGTTCTTTTAGCATTGGATTGATCGGATTTTTAAGAATGACAAATAAATGAAACATCGGGGCTTTACATATTGATCAAATGGGACGGGGGTATGGTTTTGACCGATGATGTACATATTTTATGGATTGACCGATGATGAGCGGATTTTTATTTGTTGGAGGGATATTTATACACATAACTTTGACTCTATGAGTAATTTCCTAATTACAATCATAACCCCGCATGATTGTGAATTACACGAGAAATCTTGAATAATGCTAATTCTTACAGACATAGCCGTGTTATGTTCCATTTAATATGCCCGTTATAGTTGACGGTTTTTGTTAAGAAAAGACAAAATTGGCCTTGATTCTCAACCTTATTTGCAAATCATGCCTCTTTCCTCTTCCTTGCCCATCCCATCTCCTCGACTGCATGTGACATGCATCCTCCAAACCCTCCTCTCGTCTCCAGATGATGACGACTCATTCCTCTCCCTCTCGTGGCTCTGTTGTCTCCTCGACTCCTTCCTCTCCCCCGACCATCTCTTCTGCTCGCTCTACTTCCATAGCTCCCTCCCCATCCCCTTCGCCCTCCTCTTCACGACTCCCTCTCGAAGGCCCTTAACGTCTTCAACGTCGTTCACGACTGCATGTACAACCTCTGCGACTACCACAGCTTCCTCGGGGAAGGCGGATGGAGGGGAAGGAGAGGAGCATGAACAAGGGGAGGGGAAGGCAGAGGGAGGCGAAGGGTTGCCGATGCTACTCACGTGAGGGGAGGGGAAGGGGAGGAGAGGGCACGAGGGAAGGGGAGGGCAGAGAGAGGGAAATGTGGAGGGAAGGGAAGGGGAGAAGCAGACACAGGGGGGAGGGCACAGCGGAGGGAGGGTAAGGGGAGGAGACGACGAAGGGAGGGGAAAGGGGAGGAGCATATGCGAGGGGAGGGAGGAGCATGCGCGAGAGGAGGGGAGGGCAGAGGGATGGAAGGGGAGGAGCGGTTGTCGTTGCTCGCGCGAGGGCAGGGGAGGGGAAGGCAGAGGGAGAGGAAGGAAAGGTGTGGGCTGGAGGAGAATGGGGTGGGGGAGGTGGTTGACAGTGGGGCGGGGGCAGAGGGAGGAGAAGTCGGGTGGGGTGGTGGCAGGGCCGTCCCTGCACCTTGTCTCGGGGTGCAATGGCCCAGGGCCCCGCAATTTTGGGGGTCCATCTCTAAATTGGTTGCATATAGTTAGTTTTTATTATTTTTATTTCGAGTACTAAGGATGGAAACGTATCAGATATGCCTATTTCCATATCCATGTTTGCTTCGTCTCTATCGAATACGAATACGGATATGGATATGATTCGGATATGCATTAAGGAAATCGTATCCTTAAAAATATGGATACGGATATGAATCAGATATTTATCGAATTCGAATATGGATCGAATAAAGAGCGAACCCATACATATTAAATAAAGAGCCAGTCCAAATATGAACCAATGAAAGAGTGAATCCAAATATGGATCCAATAAACATGGAATCCATATACAAGTCTACTAATGATCACATACGAATACGAATTGATAATTAATTAAAGTTTACAATGATTTTAAAAATTGATAATGAAATGTAAATAAATAGTGTCGTGACAAAAGGGATCGTTGAGGTGACATGTGTTCTTAACCAGAAGCAAAAGGGGGATATATTTTCGTAACTTTTGTTCGTGCTCATCCCCAAATAAACGAAAGTTTATTAATATCGCTGATATATTTTATTATATAATATATAATACTAATATAATAACACGGGGTTGTGTCTTGTATTATATTAACTAATATATAAAATAATTTTAAATGTTTTATTCTGATATCTGGATCTGGATCCGGATCCGGATATTCAAGCCATTACCATATCTGCATCCATATCCGAAAATTTTTACAATCCATATCATATTTGATTAATAGTTGGATACGGATATCTGTATCCGGTAATTTTTCGAATACTGTAGACGGATATTTGGATATATCCATATCCGTTTTCATCCCTATTAAATACCAATCCAATGTCTAAATGGCTACACAGATCCATTAATTATTTACATTTACATGTGTCTTTCGACTCTTCATATTCCTAAATGCCTAAAAAGCCTTTGGGTTCCCCAATGTCACATTAATATCTTAAAAGTTAAGACCCCACATTGAACTTAAATGTGTCCTTTGGAGACAAATATGACCTCCTCCCTTTGTGATTTGCGATTTCCGTCATTGTTGCATTTTCTCCTCCTTTCAATTTATGACTAGTTGTTGTTGTTGGACACTCTCAAATCACGACCTCAGTTAATGGTATTTTTTATATTTGTACATTGTAATTTTTCCCTTAAATCCACAAATCATGGTTATTTTTGGGATTTGCACTTCTATTCGCTATATTTGTGTAATTGTAAATCATCTCTTATCTTTTTTTCTAAGAAATTAATTATTACACATTGTAAGGGATTGGGAATGTGGCATTAACCACTTGAATTGTTGTTATCTTTTTACAAAAAAAATCATCTCTCATTGCTCAATCACATATATGTTTCTTTTTTCAAAGTTTTTATTATCATTATAATCAGTTTTATATTTGTGGTAAGAATATTTTATGGTGGATTGTGAATAACCATCAAATAATCTTTTTGGGTAACTTATTTTATTTTCCGTAAAACTAAATCTTTATTATTTAATTTAGGTTTCAAGATTAATGCTAGTTGTGATTGAGAAGTTATTTTATTAACATATATATGTTTGAATCTTGGACTGTTAATAGAAACTATCAGCTTGGCCTGATTACCACTGTCAAATAAAAAAACTGATGACTTGATTATTTTTTCCATAACTATTATTTTATTATCTTTTTAAATCATGTATTATTTTTATTGCAATTAATTATTTAGTGCTTCTTGCTTGATTATTATTATTTTCTAACCTTATTTTGTTCGGCCCATATGATATGGAAAATAGACATTAAGAGATGAAACTCTTAATTTTTTAAATATTTTTGTTATTGTAGTCAATAGATATATGTGCTTTTGTGCTTGAACGTTCTCAAAAATCCTAATTAAAAAGACAATACCGTACATTTTTTTGCTAGCTATTGCCCATAACTTTTGCTTGTATTTACGTTCCTTGAGTTGCATTATATCCATAGATGTCTATTTCAATTGTAGAATTCATTTTTTATAATTTTAATTCATTACTTATTGTTTGATGCTCGTTGATCATAAACATACATAGTTCTTTGTAAAATTTAAAGAACTTTATTTATAGAAAATTTACAAATTAAAAATTAAATTATTTTTATAGGGGCCCTTTTCTTCTCTTTTGCCTAGGGCCCATGAAATGTCAGGGACGGCACTGGGTGGTGGCGGCTAGCCTGAAGGAGGGGAGAGGTGGAGGAGAGGGTGGGGTGGCGGCGGCTTGCCCGGAGGAGGGGAGAGGGGTGGGAGGAGGAAGGGATATATTTTTCTTTTGATTTGATTTTTTTATTTAATTAATAACCATTGGATTGAAGACGGATTATATTAACTCGATTGTGTGGTTTTATTAACGTATTAAACTAACAGAGGGTTATGAATGTGAGACAAAGTGAATATCCAGGGTTTCTCGTGTAATTCACGATTACGCAGGGTTATGATTGTAATTACGAAATTATTCAAGGTTATAAGTGTAAATATCCCTTGAATTAATATATCATAGAAACGAGAGATAAAAATCAATTGATAAAAAACTACACAAATATATGCAATTAATTTTTGTGGTCAATTATTTTATATAACCCATGGAAGCTCCGAGTCGACACAAGGAGGCAAAAACGGGAACGAAATCCCACCTCAAATAATAGAGCAATTAGGATTAAATTATCTTTTACTTTATGGAAGAAAGAAATGAAAATACAGATGCATGCAAAATAAATTGAATGCCAGTGTTAAGAGAGGGTATCATGAAATATTTAACAAAAATTTCTATATCAGGTTGAGGCCTGAAGATCAAACAAATAGTTTTGCCTTAACAATTATGCAATACGAGGAAGTTAAATAGTATATCTATGGAATTTTTCGATGCCGACCGAACTAAATATGGTGCATGTATTTTTTAGTATTTTTAAATTTTCAAGAATAAAATTCAATATTTTTGAAAACTAGAAAATTGTGCGCACAAATGAAGTAATGAGACTACACATTTTAAGAAATTTTTTTGCATTTAACGTGCATGCATAAATGTTAGATTGTAAATGTCTTGTTTATAGTAAATGATTTTTTAAGCCAATGAAACTATCGGTAAGAAATTTTCTAAAGATATAGTAATTCAAGATTCTCAAAAGACTATTTTTATTGTCTCAAGCTCTGGCAATGAGTTCCAAATAAAATTCTAAGAAGCTATTCACATATTAATTAATCCAGGGCATAAAGTTCAATGAAATTCAATAAATCAAAATTAGAACTTTCATGTAAATTTCTTTTCAAAGTCGCTATTTTTACAAAAGTTCCATGGATATACATGATTTTATAATGAATAATGATGCTCGTAATCAATACCGTGCTCGAGATTTCATAATCAATTCATTAAAACTCAAATTATGGGCCACATATGTCGAAACAAAGAGAATAAAATTAAAAAAATGATGTAAATTGTAGGATATCACCAATAAGTCCATGTGTACTTTTGCAACAAGAATAATTAAAACGAAAACATCAACTTAGCATTATTGAAGTTGGATGGGTTTCTGTTGCAATTTGCCCTGAAAAGTAGGCATTTCTCCGAGTTTTGAGAACTATGAAAGCTGGCTATTGAGGAGACTTGAACAAAGTTTTGTAGATCTTGAAGGCTATTGAGTTTAACTCCTATCCCCAATAAGGTTTCAAACAAACCATCAATCCAAAGGTCCGACTGACTCCGAACTTTGATTTTTTGAAGATAGATTTAGTAGTCAAAACCATCCTAACTTATTTCCTTTTCTTTTCTTTAGTTTCTTTTTCTCGTTATCATAAGTATTTGCTAGGGACTAGCAAAGGCAAGTATAGGGGGTAATAAATCTCCATTTCACCAGCTTTATTCTTCCATTTCAGTCTTTAATCCCTAGTAAAATACATGTAAATATTCTTAAAATATATGAAAAAACAATCATTTATTGACTTGTAAATAATGTACAAATATAAGTATTTAATTCCAAATAAAGTAATAAAGAGAAAGAAAAGAAAAATAATGGAGTATAGAAAAATACTGAATGACCTTGGACCTCGAGACCAAGTTAATATTGACTTGGTCAATATGAATAAAGTAGGGAGAGATAATGTAAATTAATTGTACATAAACACGCGTAAAAAAATCTTAATTTAATTCATCAAAAAACATTTTTTCCTATTTTATTACTTATTATACACAGTCCAAATAAATAAACTTTCAACATGAAACTTGTACATATTAATGTATAAAAGAATACAAAAATATTTGCCAGATAAAATAATACACAGTGTGATTGGGACACTTAGATGAAAAGGTTGCAAATTAAACTTCACAAATCAATGTCTCCTCCATATGAACTCAAAATTCACCAAACTCACCTTGATTATTCTTCAAAATTAAATTATTTTGTTTAATGAAGTGGTTTCATTTAAAATAGAGTTAAGATGCAAAAGTTGGTTTCTTGGGCATCATTGTACTGTGTATGTGTGTATAATATTCAAATAATTTACTCTTTACAATTATTCCCATCTTTTTTTGCGTGCTTGTATATACTATATTAAACATAATTAAAATAAAAACATAAACAAATCATGTAAAAATAAATAAATAAAGTACTAATATATAGGTATAATAGACCTATGTTGTACATATAAGAATTTATTTAAACACAGAAATAAAGCTATAAAAATACAATAAAAATAAGCAAATATGCATTAAAATATACTATAATTAAATGAATTACTTAATAAGGTAGTAAATACATAAATAAAAATAAAAATACATAATATATATATGTAAATAATAGTACATAAAAATTATGGTTCAATGGGGTTGCCCCCGTGGGGCAGCTACATGTTCTATGTGGAGGGCATATGAGTCTCCGTTTTTGACGAAATTCGAATGGTATATTGAAGGGATAATAAATGAATATACGTTGTGATATTTTTCAAAAAATATGAGAAAATAGGGGCAGGGGCAACCCCCATTTTTTTTCCAAATAATTATACCTAATATACTAGGTTCTAAAAATAAATAAAATCATAAAAAATAGTACATAAAATAATAAGCATTTGTTTACATTTTAAGTTGTATTTAATAAAATAAATTTATATTTTATTTCTAATTGTCTCTCCTTTTTATTTTTATTTTGTCTTTTAGCATTTTGATGTGGACCAATGAGATACGAGCGTTGGTTGACCTTTTTGTCAATAGCGCCCATGCCTAGGTTTAGGCCTGTTAGAGCGTTGCCCTCCATGGCTTCTCCATTCTGCATCAACCGATGTAGTCATCAATTTGGAAACCAGTTTGCATGAAATTGCATTGCTCTTCCATGCCAAACCAAGAGATTGGTCAATCACACATCAATTCGCACAAAAACCTAACTGACCCCCCTACTTACATAACCTCGCCTCCGCACCATTTTTGAACTTGTTCCCCTTTGATCTTCATCTGACCCCCTTGATTCTGCCTTGAGGATCTTGCCCTTAGTGACAGTAGGAGACACTCCACGTTCCGCAACGAGGAGGGGATCGATTGAGGGCGGTTCCACCCATCGTTGAAGCTCCGCTCCTGGTGGTTCTGCTACTTGGTCTTCTGGCTGAGTTGAGCCCATTTTCCATACTTTCTAGGTAACTTTTACTTCTAACATTTCTCAACGTAATTTATTATACGAATTTCTTTCTTATTGTAGCTTACATTCCAATTTTAGAAGTACAATGGAGCTATAGGCTCAGACATTCATTCTGCATGTTCATCCATTGTTTCAACTTCGCCATCATCTTCCTCATTCGGTTCTCCATATCCCTGACCACTTACTTCCCTTAATTCGTCATGGATCATGTCTATCGGGTTCTCCCCCTCCACTTTCGCCGGTGACCCTCCACTCCACTCCATTTTACACCGAATCCACCTAATAAAGGCCAGATAGCTTTATTCGTGGCTTGTCCAGCTTCCTATGCAAGTTTAGCATCTGGAGACCCCACATGAGGGGTTTTTTATTCGAGAATAATGCTCACAGGTGCTCGGAACTTCCACTAGCTCTAGGCTCCTATCAATGAGGACCTGATCATTTTGTGCGGCCCACTCATTGTGGAATCCTTCCAGGAGATGTCGAGCACCTCAGCAATGAGGGGGACTGTCATAGTTGACCGAGAGAAGGAATTGTAGGAGCCATGCGCGTTTATTCCTCCTCGTTCTTCAAGAGCCCTTCACCACTCTCAGATCAATAACCTCTCCCCAAGTCAGCAGCACCCGTTGGATGGAACTAAGCAACCACCGTTACATCTCGCTAGAGATCTAATCTCCATTGCTCATGTACGGATGGGTATCGTGCAATCCAAACCGATCACCGTGTAAGTGGACCAACATCCATCGTTCGTCGGCATGCACCTGTGGGGGTGTTTCACGATTCTCACCCACCTTTTTGTAATTCATTTTATTATTCAAACAATTATCTACAGTGTAATTTTTATTGGATATTTTGTTGTTTGGAGCCTAAACTTTCCTCGATTTCGCATTCTGGTCTTGTGCTGACTCACCTCGTGTGCATCCACACGTGAGGCGTGTGACTTTTTGCACCCAAGCCCTTCCGGCTTTGGGTATCTATCTTTAGTCTGTTAATTTGCTTGATTGGTTTAATATGTTGTAAAAAATAACATGATCGGACCTTGGGTTTAGTTTAATTGCAATCATACCCTTGCCATGTGCTTAATATTTCTATTTGTTGGGTGTTTTGCATGCTTGCCCTTGGATTGTGTTGACCTATTATTAAATGCATAGAAACTTTATAGAAATTACATCCAGGTCCTTTTTCTGTTGTGCAATTTAATTTTATGTATTTTATTTTGATTAAATGGTTATGCAAAATTGCTAGGAAAAGTAGGGTAGATGCCTGGATACATGTGTTGACACATATATTTTTATTTAGGTATTTTACTTTTATATCTTAGTTATTAAAAAATAGAAAATGTTCTTTTATTCACTATTTGAAAATTAAAATTCATAAAATTATAAAGTCACTCTAGAAATTCCAAACAAGAGTAGTAATATTATTGTATTTCAATCGCATACCCAACGATCACAGAAAAATACAAAACAAAACTCCTAAAAATCAAAAACCTTAAAAACTCATAAAAATCGGTAAAAAATTTATAAAATCCGAAATTGTATTTTCTATCTCTGAATGTTCTCGTATGTATATATATATCATATTTTTAAATTAGTTTTTGGAATATTTTGCACTATTATTTATATTTAAAACCCAAAATAATTTCTTGTATTTAACTTATTCACCGCTTTACACTTTTTAATATTCTAAACCCTATAAAATATCCTAAAAACATTTGCAAATTAATTAAAACACAAAAGAATCTATTTTCTTTATTTTTATTTTATTCAACTAAATTTAGAATCTCAAAAATATTTTCTCTTTCTTTTATTTCTCTCTCTTTTATCTCTATGTTATTATAACATGTATTGTTCTTTATTACATTCTATTTATAAATATGAAATTCTAAAAACATTTGCATCTTAAGAATCAAATAAAAATTTAGTATTAAAACCATAAAAATCTCAAAAAAAAAAAAGACGAAAAAGAAAATAACAAGGAATTTATGATTGATTGGCTTAATTAATCTTAATTTCCCATTCTATATTGTTCGCTCTCTATGGAGTGATACTTTATATACTTATACAATATATATATATATTATTGAGTTAAAATAAAAATAAATTTTGACTTGCACATTTGCATTGATTTATCATACACTGTAGGTTGAATGTTGTTTGATTCGGCTTTTGCGCCCGATCACCTCAGTGATCGTTGATCAAGCTTGTTAGATTGATAGACCAGTCGTAAGCATATCATCAAATAGCATTGCTGCTGGATAGTTTGTATATATTAGCTGCACTACTTTCTAATTTTCATTTCTTTTTAAATAATCGTTTCTCTGTTCTAGTTATCTTTCTCTGTTGAATTATTGTGAGGACACACAACGCAAGGACGAACTTCAATGAGACCGAGGTTGCCAAGCAAAGCGGGGATCATCTTTCTTAGTTGAGACGATAAGAGAGAGCACCAAAACTGACTAAGGAACCGGGCAAAGCAGAGTATCATTAGCATAGATTTCATTTTATTTTATAAGAGAGAGAGAGAGATTTGTAAATTATTGTAATAATTGGCTCTCTAGACACTCGGACACTCACATGCCCATTTTATCTCACCAGGGGGGTATGTTCGGTTTTTGTTGTATTTTTATCGCCCTTTACTTTTCATTGTCCTTATTTTCTCTTATCTTATTTTGTTTCTCATGTTTTAATTTTTGGCTTTTGTTTTCTTTATTTCGTGTGCTTGAAACCCCTAGTTCTAGATTTTTATTTGGTTGAGACAAGTAGTACTAGGTCCACGCCTTAATCAAGAATGTTGTACCTATAGATCATTGGGCTGAGTCCAATTAATAAATATGTGGTTCTCGAGTAGAAGTTCCTGCTAGGGCGGTTATCGCTGGCTCACATGTAGGGTAGATTTTATTTCATGCATAGAGCATTTCTACATGTAGATTGTTGGAGTTAGGTACTCATCCCTATCTCAAGTATTTGCATCCATTGATGTTCATGCATCGTTTTTTCCAAATCCTTTCCCTTGTTTCTTGGATTTAGGCAATAAAAGGAAGTGGAAAAACTCGCTAGACATTTTCTTCTTCAAAAAGACCAAAAAAGTGATAACCAATAAAAATTGGGACTACTAATGAACTTGACCCTAAAACTAAATGTAATAACAAATGTCGTTGTTTTGGGGAGAGTAACCCCCCTCGTTATCACATGAACACTCCCGACCGACTGAGGTACACATATATAAAGAATAGAGCCCCCAACATGGACTTGTGCTATAAGCGCTTGGGTTGGCTCTTGGGAATGTCATTACTGAAAGTACTTGCCTCCGACATTAGACGAACTGGTCTGGTATTTTAGTAGGTGCGTTCCATCCACTCAAACACAACCACTATATGAGACTGCACATTGAGCATGTAAATAACTATATTGTCACCTAACTCTAAAACCGAGAAGATAAAAGAACTACCCTTCATGGTCTTCACAATGTTGAGTTGGTGAATTGAGGAGTTTGATTTATGTTTGTTTTATGTGTGTTTGAACATTCTATGCATTTGCACCTTTTTATGTTCATATCTTGACCTACCCATCGTGATCTCTCTGATCCCCGCCTATTGAAAACCGAGATTGCTGATTGTAGCAACTTTTATCCAGACTTTCGCGGATTTCTCTCATTCCGCTCCAATCAGTGCATCTCCATTTTTCAGGAGGGTATTATCTAAAATTTCTTTTTTTTTACATAGCCACTGATAACCCCGTCTATCGAGATGGACGCTCCACTCGATGACTGCACGGGCAACCTACATGCTTTGACTTTCCATATCCATTAGGGCAACCTGCACACCCACAGTGTCAACCATCGAATTTTGAGTATCGCCTACACCATCCCCACTACCATTGTCATATTACCCACCATCTCCCCCTCTCTATGACACACTGTTGGATTTCCCTCCCTTTGAACCTACTCTTGACTACATGACCTAGATAGAGGAGCAAATGCAAAAGTGGACAGAGATCCATACTGAACAGAATAAGACTCACATTGGAGCTTCACCTTATGGCGTATTGGAGTCATAAGAGGCCACCCATGGGAGACCACTATCACCAAAAATACAAAAATGTGAAAAATGTAAAATTCCAAAAAGACGGTAATGGGAAACATTTGATCAAGGACCGATTGTGATGAGAGGGTACCCATGCCACCCACATTGTCCATACATACACATACCACAATTCCCACCACCTACCTATCAAGGATGACCTTGTACAGCCTTTTGGTCACCCTAGTGTACATGTTGATTCCAGCATCTTCTCTGGTCGAGAAGAAATAAAAAAATTACAAAAAATATTATCTGAACATGAAGTGGTGGATGCCATTCAGGCTATCATTGAAGCCCACTTCACCAGGCCAAGGACTTTTCACATGCACCCAAGAGAAATAAGAGACGTCACAAGATTGAGTGCCATAGTTTGACCATGCCACTGCCCACACCATCACCCATCATCTGCTAAACAAGAAAAGGGACATTGCTACACCATTTGTTTGATGTGTCATTTCTAACCAACATTTTGATCGTACTCTCATTGATAGTGGCGCATTGATTAATATAATACCCTCCTCACTTGTTGAAACACTCAATCTCGAGCCTCTCAAGAAAACCAGGATGATTTGTTAATTCGCTGAACGATCAATAAATAGGTTGAAGGGTATTTTTGAAATGTTGTCATTCAGATCCTTGGAATTAATAAAGTCAAAAATGGGATTTTAATATCATCATTTTATCATAGCACAGGTGCTGAAAATGGATCTATGCAGAGATACCGCAATTTGAATATGTGGTAAAAATTTACTTGACAAGCAAACCAAGGTCGAACATGTGGACACGAGCCTCCTCGATGGCTAATAAAAAAAATAGATGTTTAATTGAGTGATTGAATTTCTTAACCTGGGTCTCCAGGTATACATATGCACACAACACCACAATGCAAATAATGCACAAAATGATGCATTAAATAATGCAAACATTGATGCATGCTACAAAATGATGAATAAACATCATGCGTTTTTTTATTTTTATGCAACTGAAAAGTGGTGCAATATGAAACATTGTGCAAAACAATGCAATATGAAACATTAGTCAATTATGCAAGCAATAAGAAGAGGTCTAATTGCAATAGCATTTAATGCATAAAAATGATACATGGTGCAATCGGTGGCATTTAAATAAAGAGTAATTGACATATTAATTATTTAAAATTTAACATGTTAGTCAAAATGTCAAATTATAAAATAAATCATGCCATCATGTAGAGTATAAAATTAGCAACAAAATGAAACTAAAATCACTTAATTTAGAGCTTGGATGCTTAAGGTATCAGCAATAGAGTAAAAAGGCATAAATGCAATAAAAGCATGGGGAATAAAATTTAAATCTTGTATTTTGAACCTCGTAGGGTATTTTGTAATACTAAAAAGTTAGTGGGACCCTATGCAATTTTACCAAGTGTGGCACATGAGGAACGCATGCATGGGCATGACCTTTTTTGCAACATATGGAAAGCAGCGAGAGCGGATTGCAAATTACCCAATTGTATGTGCTAGGCATGCGCACGAGCTAGGTTCGGGGTGAGGCTCAGTGACGTTTCAGGTGCCTCGGGCTACGCATGGTCTGATGTGCTTCGAGCGGGGCTCGGTCCCACCAAGCCTCTGTGCTCTACGATGCATGATGTGATAGCTCCGTAGCCATTGCATGGCCATCGAAGGGGCACCATCCAACGATAATTGTATATCCTGGATCTATCTCCTCTACCAGATGTTGGCAGCGTGATCGGAGCTCCAACGAGGCTGCCAGAGCTCCACTGCGATCCTCTTTGCTCTCTGAAGCTCTCGGAAGTTCGTTGGAGGGAACATGATGAAGGTTGATCATCGGTGGAGGAGCGAAGCCTGATGGAGTTGGTTGTTGACGTACCTATGCCGGAGGCGGAGCTCTAGAACAAAGCTCTACTTGAAGTTTGGCTAATAAAGAGACATGTAAAATGGGTTAGCAGGAAATGATAGCCAAAGTGTTAGGGGATGGAATGGCGAGCTATTTAGCGGAGAAGAGGGGAGCCCATGGTGTGATCTCCTCCACCTCCAACGAAGGAGAAGGCCTAGAGTGGAGGAGGGTCGCGAGAGATGGAAGAAGTGATCTGGACCTCCCGCGAAGATGAGGGAGGTCCGCGAAGCTCGGAGGGTGGTCGACGGTGTCTGAGGCAGCGTGAGTGCGCGTGAATAGAAGAGGGAAAACAAAGGGCTATGGGGGAATACCTGGAGATTGAAGAAGGAGTCACAACGGAAGGGGAGGCTTGGGTTTAGGCTCGAAATGAGCCTCCGGTCTTCACCTCTACATGTGCAACAAGAGCATGGATCTTAAATGGCTGTCGGAGGTGTCGTGGCTTGACTATGGTGGCCAAGGATCACACATGGAGGTGACAACCATTATGGCCCTTTGATTCCACCTCCTCGTGTCACACGGAGGGGAAGAAGGACTAGGCGGAGCTCCACAAATTGGTGGATGCAATGATCTGAGGGTGAAGGTGGATTATTTGAAGGGGATGGTGTCCATTATAGGGCAGTGGGCGACGATGTTGTAACGATTGTGCGACTTCCTTAGGGGCTCAGACATGGGTATTGAAGACCTAACGATAAGCAGGGAAGCTAGGGCTACGTTGGGGTAACGTGAGTGGGTGGATAGGGTGATTGTAACATCCACATTAAAAGGTAAAAGGGCAGAGAGTGGTGAGGTGATCGTGGGAATAGAGGAGGTGTTATAGAGGAAGAAGATGGGTTGGCGGCCATTGGATCCGATATTCAAAGGCTGTGGTGAAGGTGGGAAGGAGCGATCGTGATGAGATCAAGGGATCTCATCGCAACACTAAGAGCGAGACATGGAGGGACGATAGAGATGAGAGATAGAGGCATGATCGGAAGGCCCGAGAAGAGGCGAGTGGCGCAAGGGGAGCTGGTCGCGTAGCGGCTCTGAAGAGTGCCACGTGGCCCAATGAGATGTATTCAGAAAAAGGAAATAAAGGAAAAATTGAAAATAAATAAAAGAAAGTCAAATCTCAAAAAATCAAAATATGATAGTTGTAGATCTCAATGAGATCTACAAATTTCATGTTGAACAAAAAGGCAAAATACATGAAATATATACAATAGAATTTTGGCAAGTATTTACAATGAATAAAAATACCCTTTTTATTTCTTTTACATCTTTTATAGTTTTAACTTCATTTTAATGCCAAAATAAATATATATAATAAGTAATCTATTTGTTATGTTTTGATAAGAATAATGAAAATAAAGAAAATAAAAGGAGTTAATTTTACACAATAATCCAGGCTAATTGCAAACTAGGGGTTAAAGAGGAATAAGTATGGATTATATTGTTTTGTTCAAGCTTGGAGGAAAATAGAGGAATATCATGATGATAAATAAGAGATTCATCCTCCCATGTACTTAAATTATGCTCATCCTCGAGCATTTTAAAGAATGAAAAAGCTGGTTTAAATCCCTGACAGTACATGTGATTTTTCAAGGCTTAATTTATCAAGAACCCTTGATTTGAGTGATCTTAAAATCCTTGGCTCAACCTCGCATTAGTCAAAAGGAATCCAACTTCTATAATTATCAAACTCTCTATATGTACATATAGAATAAGGATATGAAATTTAGTGTACTACAATAATGAGAGTCGAGTCGATATGTTACCCAAGGTCTTAGTCCAAGAGACTTTCATGAAGAAATAATCTTCAATACTAGGGAATAAGTCAGTTCTTGCGTTCAATCCACAATCTCATTAGTTTTTCAGACTTAAAAGTGTAGATGGAAGGCAACTGATGGAGAGCATATGATTGTATCATTTCTTCTCTCCTTCACATCGGAACATGGGTCTTCTCAAGTGCCTTATTACTCAACACATATATTTTTTTGTTTGTTGATTAATGTGTCCATTAAGAGAGAATGGAGTCGTATGCATTTATTTTCCTGGGAGTACACCGGGGTGTATATCCTTTGAGTATCTAAGATACCTTCGACACCCAGATTTGTATCACTATACAATGCAGAGCCTTTTTTTGGTGATAGCCCGAGTCCTTGGTTATAATAGCTTTGGTCCAAATGGACACTTTGCAATGGTTGGGCGCCCTCGCCTTGGTGGAAGCTCTTTGAAATAGACTTTGTATTGAGAGCTTTTTTTCATTCACATTTCTTTTCTCTTCTTTTGAGGCTAGCTCCATTGCTTTTACCGGATTAGCACACACTAATCAACAATTTATTTGGTTTCATCACACCCTGTCACGTAGGTCAATATCAAAAGATAGCATGAGAACTTGTTTGCATACTTGTTAGGGTTTGCTGACACTCAGGTTTCATGAAGCTATCATCGAATTTATCCCATCATCGAGCATCATTAAATCAAGTCTAGACTTGAACCTCAAGTCTTAATGTTAAGTCTTAATATCTCAAGTGAAACCTCAACTCATATCATCATTCGTGCAGTTGGGAAAGTGATGTGCTGATCATATTCCTTCATGGTAGAGATTACAAGTGCAATATAGTGCTCATATCTTTCAAAATAGGGGAGTGTGGATTATTAAATATCAGACCCTAATGACTAAGGTGGGTTAACTCAGACTCTTAAGACCTTTAAAATCAATTGTTTTCAAATCCTCAAGCCATGAGTGTAGTGAATGCGTCAGGGATACACCAACTCCACGGTTAATGGTTTTGTGATTTTTGAATTTTGCAATTTTTATGTATTTTTTTTATTTCTTTAAAGAAATACAGACTGTCCTAAACTGATATGAATAGTTGCATCTACTTCCAGCTAGTATGGTTGTAAGCACGGACCACCAGACGACTACCTCTATTACTTCAAGACAGTGTCATACGTTTTGTCTTTTAACCACACACTATCCTAAGGGAGATTGTAGTCATCTCAATGAAAATCAGGTAATTATTTTTAAGCTTATTAGTTAGAAATTCTATTAAAGGAATTTTTTATTTTTCAGATTTTTATGGGTTTTTGAATCAGGTCAGAAAAACACAAATTAGGCTCAATTTAATCTCTTAACTTTTAAAATAATTTTGAAAACATTTTCCAAACCATGTCACATAATATATAATTTTTCAAAAAAATAAAACGATTTTCAAAATGAGACAAATCCTATTTTTCAAACATTTGTCATATAATATTCAAAATAGTGTCACACAGTTAGAAAATTTTCAATTATTTTATAAACATTTTTACAAAAATCAGTTCGCAAAATAATATACCTAGCCCAAAAATTTTGTTTTTTTTTAAATATGAGCTTTGGCTAAAGTATATATGAAATATATACGGTACACCCCCCCATACTTAACTTTGTTATGTCCTTATGGCGCGAAGTATTATGAAGACATAGCTCAAGCTAAAATGTAGAAGAGCATACAGGAACTGACTCAGGAGATCCCCAATGATTAGGTTAAGAATAACGTAAGTATGAGAAGAAGACTGGTGGGTGGGATCAAATGAGTGGGGAAGAGAAGGTGACATGGGCGCGGGCCCTCCTATACTTAAGCTGAGAAGAGCCTAAGGATAGATATATGCCATGGGGATGGAGTGACTCGAGATGACAATCAGGGAGTTATTTGTTTCCCCCTATACTTATGCTGGAGAGTAACCTAAGTATTTGGATATGGAGCTAAGCGTGGGGGGACCATGATATAGTTAGAGTTAGAGGGGGAATGTATTTACAAAGACGGTTGAATCTTCGGGGATGGTTGCATCTATTGAGACAGAATGGAATAATTAGGGTTACGAGAGGTTGGGTGAAAATACACAAACAAATCACAGCCAATCAAGCAAAAATACCCATGATTCCACCAACTTCACACATGAAGACAAAGGAGTGTTGGTTATTTTTCTTGTCAGTTTTATTGGTGATCATCCAAAATTCAAGTCCATTACGTATGGCTTGATGATACGTCCCCACCTCTCAAAATGCAAAACAAATCCTACGTTCAAAGAGGTTATTGCTCTCCCATAATCAAAGGTGAATTTGTCTCCATTTTATTTTTGCTAACTTGTATTAACAGTCCCAATAAGCTTTTGGTTATCACTGAGTTAATGTGAGCATAGACCAAGCATCCATCATCTAACTACCATTCCCAATTACATTATATATCCCAAGTGATAAATCAATAGAGAGATTGAGAAAAGCCAATGCATATGAGGAATCCATTATGCATGCTCGAGAGAGAAACTTATAGTACCTCCAGCATTCTCCATGCACGTGCAAGACTGTATTGAAATTTTACACTACATGGAATGCAAGTTGAGTGAAATCGCACCTAAACATGCCACTGTTAGTGGGAAGAATTGAATTTAAATTTGGCTAAGTATATCGATGTTTAAGTGTTTTTCAATGAATCAGAAGAAAGAAGTGAATCTCCTCGATTCTTATTGGTGTATCCTAACCTACGATCAAGCACAAGTGATAAGTAATGGAAGAAGCTCAGGGAGTCGCGTGCCTATCCTAGGTTCGAACACTCAAGTGGAGCCCCACCCAGATTGGGGTAAAACATGCTCCATACACCACATGCATTGTCCAGGTACATGTTACACACACGAGGCCCCGAATAAGGACCACTGGAAATGCAGTTATTATAACACAAAAATTGAAATGAACAAATTACCAATTAAAACCCTTGATCTCTTCGGGGTTTCTTCTCCAGCTCCTCGCAGTGGGAGCGCCCTTTTCTCACCTCCATGTTGACCGAGCATCCTCAGTCTCCTCGAGCCCTACCACAAAAGAGAATCATTAGAAATATATCAAGAAATTTAATTGACAACAATAATGCAATGACAAATACAACATGGAGACTTAAGTGGCGAAAAAATCAACTCAACATAATGCATTGAAAATCTAAAGAAGTCGACAAGGATGAGTCGTGTCCCCGACAACGACGTCATCTGATAATTTCGAAAATCACCTTTTTAATATCGCCATATTATCGTAGCACATATGGCAAAATGGATATATGCAGAGATACCACACGTTTGAATACGTGGTGAATTTTTACTTTACAAGCATGTCAAGGTCGAACATGGAGGCACAAAACTCCTCGATGACTAGTAAAAAATTAGATGTTTAAATCGAGTGATTGAATATCTTGACCTAGATCTCTAGGTATACATATGCTCACAATGCCATGATGCAAATAATGCACAAAATAATGCTAACATTAATGCAAAATAATTATGCATGCTACGGAATGTTGAATAAACATAATGCATTTTTTAAGTTTTATTTTTATACAAATGAAATCTGGTTCAATATGCAACATTATGCAAAACAATGCAAAAAATGAAATGCATGAATATACCCTAAATTAATTAATTAATTGAGCAATAAGAAGAGGTCAAGTTTCAGTAGCATTTGATGCATACAAATGATCCACAGTTCGATTAATGGTATTTAAATAAAGAGTAATTGACATATTAATTATTTAGAATTTAACATGCTAGACAAAGTGTCAAATCAGAAAAAAATCATGCAGAGCATAAAATTAGCAACAAATGAAACTAAAATAACTTAATTTGGAGTTCAGGTGCTCAAGTTATTAGCAATAGAGTATAGGGGCATAAATGCACTAGAGCATGAGGAATAAAAAGATGAAATCTGCATTTTGGTCCTAGCAGGGGTATTTTTTATATCGAAAAGTCCGCAGGGCCCCTTTGCAATTTGCCTAAGCGTGGATATGAGGAACGTGCACCTGGGTTGGTCCTTTTTGTATATTCTAGAAAGCAAAGGAGGTAGACTACAATATACCCAGTTACACGTGATAGGTACGCACATGAGCTAGGTTTAGGGTGAGGCTCAGTGCCACTGCAGGTGCCTCAGGCCACGTGGTGGCCTGAGATGCTTCGAGCGAGGCTCGGTCCCACCCAGCCTCCATGCTCTATAGTAAGTGACGTGATCACTCCGTAGCCATTGGATGACTGTCGGAGGGGTGCCATCCGACGATAATTGTACATCCTAGAGCCCTCTCCTTTACCGGATGTTGGTGGCATGATTTGAGCTTGGTGAGGCTTCTATAGCTCCATCACGCTCCTCCTTGCTCCCTGAAGCTCCTAGAAGTTTGCTTGAGGGAACGTGATTAAGGTCGATCATCGGTGGAGAAGCGAAGCCTACTGGAGTTGACTGCTGACGTACCCACACCGAAGGCGAAGCTCTAGAGCAGAGTCTACCTGGAGTTCGACTGATGAAGAGACCTGCAAAATGGGTTAGCGGGAAATGATAGCCGAATCGTTAGGGGATGGAGTGTGATGAATCCACATTTCATCATCTTTATTCTATCATTTTGGCACCAAAAACCCTAGCAAATGCCTGTAAATAGCATTAAAACCATCATCTTAGCATCCATGCATATGCATTTCAATAGTGTATAAAACACTGTAATTAAGGCCAAAATTATAGAATAAATAAAGAAAAGAAAAAGAATAAAATATTGTAAATATTTTATGACCTAAAATCCCCGAGACCTAGGCATCGTGATGAATAGGTCGACAAGGAATAAAGTAGGGGGAGATAAGGTCAGAATCACAGCAAAAATACCTATACTTTTATTCATTCTTTATTTATTTTTGGACCTATTTTTGGTTCCACTTTTTGTACATCAAATAAAGAAACCTTGTACATGAAAGTTGTAGATAATTTCATAAAGAAAAGGACAAAATTGATTTCACAGAAAAAGAAGGTACAGATAAAAAGATATGGTCTGAATAAGAATCCAAAAGCCCAACTTCCCAGACCCGTATCTCACAAACGACAACTCCAAATGCAGTGTACTCACCTTTAATTGTATATAGAATAAAATAATCTATCCAATGGTGGTGGTTTCGCATTTGGCGGAGCTACGGTCTGAAAGTTGACTTTTGGACCCTTATTGTACACTTGTACTGAATAAAATATTCAATTTATTCTTTATTCATTATTTATTCATTTTCATATTTTTATAATTTTGTAAATATTATTTATACTATATATGTGCGTTAAAATTGAAATAAAATGTAAAGGAAAATAGAAAATAAAATAATGGTATATATTCAATACATAGGTATACTGTATATACTTATACCTGTATAGAATACATTTGTATTTTATTAAATATACAAAACATCTCATAAAAATAAAATAAAAATATACTTATGCATATAAAAGTATGTTATAATTTTATAAAATACTAAATAAAAATAATAAGATTAAAAATACATAAAATAAAATAAAATATCAAAAGAACATAGGTATTATACCTATATAGGGTTACAAAGGTGACTTGTAAAAATATATGTCATAAAAATAAATAAAAATCAGAATAAAATACTACATAAAATTTTGAACATTTTTTATTTTATAACTTTTATTTAATTCGGCCATTTACTATTTTTAATTGAATTAATAAATGATTTTTACAGGGTTTTTCCTGGTTGGTCCACGTGGACCAACCAGGTGCAAACCCTAGTTGACCTCGGTCAACTAGGTGGCCTACCACCCTGTACCCTCTGACAGTCCTATCTTTGACCCAACTTCTCCATTTTTTTCGAGGAGCGGACTTGCACCATTTCGATTTGATTCCTTCTGCAAAATCCCTCCTCGTTCATCCCTCTATCCCGCCAAGTGATTACATGGGGGCGTGGATCGCTGAATCACCCCAGAAATCTCGATCTTTGGAGCTTCTCAGCCACTGAGTCAACCAAATAAAACCGCCCCTCCATTTTCAAATCAAATTTGAGTCCCCTTGGTCCACCCCTCTCCGCCTCTCTTGTGCTCCAATCGCTCGCCGGAGGTGACAGCTTCGCCGCGAGCCTTTCAGCCAGGGCGTCTGAGGTCGAGGGAGCCTCCACCACCTCCGCCAAGTGCCGGCGTCGAGGTACCCCTTTTTCCTCTGGCTCCGGCCATCGAGGGCCTCCACCCGTGTTTTTCTTTATTGCATTTTCTTCCTGGTAGCTTAGGCTTTAAAAACCCCCAAAAGATTCCAAGATCCATCGCTTAAATCGCTCAATCAAGCACCTTGGCCGGAGCGCACCTCCGGCCGTGCATCTCCATTTCGATTCGACCATCCCCAAGGGCATTCGAGGGTCCAGGCATTTTGCCCTGGACCCCTTGACTTTGTTTGCAGGTCCAAGCCACTTCACGAGCGCCTGGAGGCGAGTTTTGGAGCTCGCCGGAGCAGCAGCAGCCTCCCAGCTCCGCCCGCTGCCCGAGAGCACCACGGGCTTCCCCGTGGATTTTGAACGCCCCCAGGAGATAGAGGACCGTCCCAGGAGCCTCCACGGTCATTTTGAAGCACATTCGTCGCCGGAGGAGGGAGATCGAGGTCGGAGAAGCTCGCCTTCGCCGGCGTTCTTCCCGGTTCTTGCAACCCTCTTCCCAGCCGTCCGATCGAGGAGGAGCTCCAGATTGAGCAGCGGCCGTTGGATCTTCCTCGGCCTCGACCGTCAGATCACCTCAGGAGGATCTAATCTCGGCCGCTGATCCTCGAAGCGTCATCGGCCGTCCAGAGCTTGCCACGTGGATAAGTGAAGCGCGCCCAGCCGTTGGATCGTCTCCCGTCGTCCCAGCCGTTGGATGTGTGCCACGCGTCCTCATCAGAGCCCCGGAGCGAGGGTATTTTGCATCCCAACCCTCGCGATTTTTGTATTTATTTATTAGTCTATAAACTTTCGTCTGTAGTTTAAATATTTTGTAAAATTTGCAAGGAGACCCCTAGGTTTTCTTTGTTTGCAGTTAGGTCCCTCGCCACGTCACCTCACGTGACCAGTTCACGTGAGGTGTGGGTATTTTGCAGAGGTATCCTTGGTCTTTTGTTTATCTCGTTTTAGCCCTAAAACTTTCAGAGCACGTGTAATATTTCTGGGTATTTTGCATGTTAACCCCCAGACTTTTGTGAAATTGCGTTTCAGTCCCTCCCAGGCGCGTGCAAGTCACGCGCCCTGGTGGGTAATTTGTAGGCGTGCCCAGTCGGGTCTTGTATTTACGTTTTGGTCCCAAAAGTTGAATATCTAGTGTAATATTTTGTGGAAAATTGCATGTTAGCCCCTGGATGTTTGGAATATTGCACATATACCCCTGCCAGGCTTGTTTAATATTTGGATGTTTGTTGGATTTATTTGAAATATCATTTTAACTCCAAAAATTCCACAAAAATAGGACTAAGCTTCTGGATAGGTGTACTTTGACGCCCATATGTTAGTTTTTGATTTTGTTTTATTTTGATATTTATTAAAAATCAAAAACAACCTTTTTGTGTACTGTCTACTTTAGAAAATACCAAAAAAATAGTAAAACACCTCCAAAAATTCCAAAAAATTCACCTAGTGTCTATTTTATGCTACTTTAGTGTCAGTCCAAAAATCATTAAAAATCTCAAAAGAAAAACACTAAAAAATTAAAAACACTCAAAAACTTCAAAAAAATATATAAAATAGTAGAAAAACCTAAAAATTGCAAACTCAGCTTCTGTTTCTTCCTTATCTTGTTCTTTTTATTAGAAAAATAGTGTGAAATATTTTTGCTACTGGTTTCTATTTTTGAATCCCATTTTTATCACAGCCAGCCTATTTTGCACTGTTCTGTCTTATTTCAGCTTTTAAAAATACCAAAAACATCTTGAAAAATCCCCAAAAATCTCAAAAACAGTAAAAAACCCTAAAAATACCAAAAACATTTATTTTCTGAATTTTTGAGTATTTTTGTGCATTTTTATAAATATTTTACTTTGCCTTGTATTATATTTCCTTTAGTTTCCAATATTGAAAAAAAAAAGAAAATACAAAAATATAAAATATAAAATATAAAAATCAGAAAATCAAAAATTAAAATACAAAATTAAAAATTAAATAAAAAAAATTTTAAAAATTTAAAAACCCACAAAAATTTATTTGCTTGCTTGCTTAGTGTAGACACTCACACACTCACACACTTAGCTCTTGCTAGGACTACACTGTTTGCTCCCTGTGTTCGAACTCTCTACGTACTTGCATCTATACATCTTTTATGTAGAGTTAAAAATAAATCTTAACTCCACATTGTCTCTAATTCATTGATCTTAGTGTGGGTTAATTGTTGATTAATCGCATTTTATTGTGGGTCGCACAGCGACAGATTTAGACCCTCGATAAAGTGTGATTATCAAATGGCGCCGTTGCCGGGGAGCAACAGCTTGTAGTTCATTTTTATTTGTTTGTGTGTTTGTTTACCATAGCATTATCCTTCTCTTACATTTTGATATATATCTTGATTGAACTATCTAACCATCTCTTTTGTCTTCTTGCGAGGGACCGCGGAGCGAGGCGGGTGGCTTAGGTGACCCGACGCAACCTTGGGACGTGGAGCCGGCTTTTCTTGAGTCAAGCCGGCAGGAGAGAGCAAGGAGAGTGAGAGAGTGGCCTAGATTAGTTTTTATTTTTTGTGAGAGAGTGATATTCATTTAATTTGTAATAATACAGGTACACTAGCACTAGGACTTGGACTTAGACATTCGGGCCTAATTTCCGGGTGTTTGTTCACCCGGGGGCTCACCGCCGTTTTCCTCGTGTTTTCATCGCAGTCATTTTCCGGTTTTGAGTTTCATTTTTCACTTTCTTTTGTGGATTGAGCTCCTAGATCTAGGTCCTGCTTGACTCGATTAGAATAGGTCCAAACACCTAATTAACTTTGCATGCTCCTATAGTTACGTTTTGGACTTAGACTAATTTAAACAGTTGGTTATCCGCTTTTGATCCACGCGCCGCGAGCGAACCCCATCAAGCGCTACTCCTGAACTCGAGTGTGTCGAGAAGAGGAGGGGTGAGCCAAGACCGGACACTCGGATTAAGAGTTGCTAGCTGACTTGTGGTTCTTCACGCTAGCAGTTGCCTGTTCTAGGACGTTTTCCGCTTGCATATCGTCATATAGATTAGGTTTAAATATTCTGCTTTGCATCCCGCATGGAGAGAGCTGGGATTCGCTGTAAGTCTTCTCACTTTGCACGCATCATCTAGGCACCAAGGTGAGATTTCCACCTTGGTGTCGACTTGCACGGCTTTTCCGACTCTATTCTCCCTCTGTTTTTGGACAAAGTAGGATAAAGAAAAAAATACAAAAATGTTAGGCGCTTGCTTGAATTGACTCAAAAGAAGCGATAACACCAAAAAAATTAAAAAAGGGACTGCTAAAGAAAACTTGACCAAAATAAAATCTGTAAATTGGATTCATTGCTTGGGGAGAGTAACACCCTCACTTGTTTTCAGGTTGCATAGGAAGGTTTCCTTCCCAGTGAGGTGAGCGCTTCGTAAGGATTAGAGCCCAAAACCCAACTTGTGGTTGCCTTGTGTATCGCCTGGATTTCCGAAGTATTGGCGCTACTATCGTACGTAGTCGAGTAGGACTTGGTCGCCATTGGTGACTCTCTATTGTGAGAGCGCCGACCCTGTCCGAAGTACCGAGCCTAGGCCACGCCTTCACGGGTGTGTCTGTCTCACCGGCTGCGTCCGAGTAGGACCTTGTACGCTCACGGGTGATTCCGTTGCGAGCGAGGTCCGAAGTATCGGTTTCGCCTATCGGCTTCCTCCCTCTTTTCTTTGGCTGAGTAGGGATCCAGGAAGGGTTACAAGGACCTCAAAAAGCGCAAGTTACAGGTTACACAGGAGGAGGACAAGTACGGGGATACTCTCCTGGCAGTACTCTCTCTCCTATAGGCGTAGCGCTCTAAGGACTCGTGAAAAGATAATTGCCTGAAAAACAAGCTAAAATTGACAAGATAAAAGCCGAACCTTTACGGCTTCACGAGTTGAGTTGGTGAATCTACCCTTGCTTTGCGTTTGATTGCTAGATTTATTAAGGTCAAGATCAAAAATACCGCACAATTGTGCAAAATTTTGTTGCATCTCATTTTCGTTTTCTCTTGCATTACCCCCACTTTTCTCCAATAATCAAGATGATGGGACGGAGGTCTCTTAGGCCGACCTTGTCGGCACCGCTATCCAGCACTCCGCCCTACTCATCTAGGAATAACTCGGAGAGTCCGCTCTCCGAGCCCGAGTTCACATCCACCCTGTTCCCCCTCGACCACCTTTCCCATTCCTCTTCCCTCAGTCCAATTATTTCAGAGTACAGTGAATCACAGAATTCAGCTCATTCATCAGCACCTGAAATGGCCTCGTTTGCATTTTCAGAGAATCAAGCAATGGCAGACAGAGGCGAGCACCCAGATGACCACGAGCATCCTCCATTCATAATAGATCAGGTGGCCATCAACAATTCATTGCTAGCATCCATGGAGACCATGCAGAGACAGATCAGGGACCAGGGTGCATTCATGGGTGATCTCATGAGGGAGTTAGCTCAGATGAGAGAACACAGAGCTGGAGGAGGCGGTGGCGGAGAAGGAGGAGGACCTGATGCAGGAGGAGACCCAGACGGTGAGCGACCGCCACAGACCATAATGAGGGAATTGCACAACCCAGCTTCATCCCTCACTCACCGGTGGATCAGACTCCCACCAATCCTTGGAGACTTCGAGCTTCGGCACAACACTATTCAGATGCTACCCAAATTCCATGGGCTGCCGACCGAAGAGCCACACCTCCACCTCCAAGAGTTCGAGATGATCTGCAGCACAATCCATGATCGGTTGTTGACCGAGGACACTATCAGGATGATCGCCTTTCCATTCTCATTGGTTGACAGAGCCGCTTACTGGCTCAAACACCTGGGGCGATTCGTCGACACGTGGGCAGATCTCCGGTCCGCATTCTTGAAGAAATATTATCCTCTTGGCCGGACAAATGCAGCCAGAGCTATGATCAGCAACTTTGTGATGATCCCAAATGAACAGTTTCACGAAGCATGGGATCGATTCAGAGAGCTCATAGACCGGTGTCCTCATCACGATATTTCCAAGCCCAATCTGGTGCAGAGTTTTTTCTGTGGGCTGACACCGGAGCTGCAGGGGCTTGTGAACGCCTCTTGCGGAGGATCATACTTTTCCAAGGGTGAAGACGATGTCTGGGCCATATACGAAGGTATGGCAGAAAATTCTACAGTGATGACCCAAGCCAGAGTCTACACACAGCAGAAGCCCCCGCAAGGAGCGGGATCATTTCAGAGGATCGCCCGCATCGATGCCGGGCCCAGCACAACGTCGGCAGCCGCAGCCCAAGCCGAATCAGCAGCAGCCGACATGGGGATTATCAGTGAAAAGCTGGACCGCATGGAGATCCTTGAGAAGAAACAGAACCAAGGTCTAGCCCAGATGGACCTTCTCACCAAGACAATGAGTGACCTGAAAACTCAGATCCTATGCATTCAGGAGGCACAGGCCCATTCACAACAGCCTCCCAGGTCACAGGTTGCTTCCAGCAGCAACAATCCCAACCAGGCATCCACCTCGTACCGCCAGGTGAACCACATCCAGGCGGAGCCGGTTCCATTGTTGCAGTACCATCCAGAGCCACAGCCATCTCAGGAGACTCAGATGGTGGTGTATCAGCAGGAGCAACCACTGGCAGTTCTCCCTCCACCTTCCTTTGAGCAGGAACCGTTGATGGAAGTCAACGGGATATGGTATGACCGATACCCGCAGCCCGCAATCCGCAGGGATCACCCCTGATTCCGTTGGGGTAATGGTGCTTCCTCATCCCAACAGCATCCTCCTGCTCACGGACAGCAGAGCAGCCAGCCTCAACAACACCAGCAGCAGCCCCAGTACAACCAGCCCCAACAATACCACAATGGTCCTCGTCCCGCCTATCAGGGACAGCAGTGGAGGCAGCGTCAGCCGCCTCAGCAATCTTATGCCCAACCTCCCCCTCAGTACCAGCAACAGTATCAGCAGCCCCATTTCCAGCAGGGACAGACGTCCGGTTCTCAGGGTCCAGCCTTTGAGAACCCTGCACTCGATGATCTTGCCCGCTTGCTATCTGAACAGCGAGCATCCTTCAGGCAAGAAATGGATGAGTTCCGACAGGAAATGCGGGAATTCATCAAAGGCAAGGCCGCCATACCCGCTCAGATCGAACCAAACCCTAATAACTTCAAAAGAAAATCTGAGCAGGTAGAGTTCATAGAGGGTGCCTATCCTAGTGAAAATTTGAATGATATGTCTTCTTTTGTGCATGATGCGGATTTTGTGACTACTAGGAGCGGTAGGATACCAGCCGGCGGCGCCTCTTCTGAGCGACAACCCGAAGCCGAACCAGGAGCGCCAGAAGAGCAGAGGAGCGGTACTGATGCCGCGACAGATGATGTTGAAGACGGTGGTGCTGATGCCACCAATGATGGAGCTCAGGATGACGGTGCTGATGCCGTCGTGATACCAGCTGCAGACGGTGGTGCTGAAGCCACCATTTTGGGAGATGAACCAGAGCGCGGTGCTGATACCGCGAAGACCGGTGCTAGTGGAGGTACTGAGGCCACCATATCTACTTTTGTTGAGCCAACTTCTGTGACTTCACCACATTTTGTATCTAGAGATTGTGGGAAGAGAAACAAAAACAACAAAAATATGAATAAAGGAAAGGTTTCTGTTCAAATTGCGGATCCATATGTGTTGAATGATGATGATTGTATGGATTCTCCACCTTCACAGGCACAGGGACCGACTCCTAGCATCCCCTTTCCCGAGGCACTCCGCCGAGCGAAGGGGAATAAAAAAGAAAATCCTAGAAAGAACCAACAGGTAGAGTTCGGCAATGAGATGATTGACAGATTCCATATCCAGCTGACTCTACGAGAAGCGTTTGAGCATATCCCCTTCTTCAAGAAGAATCTGAAAGAAACAACTACTGTCCGAAGAAGGAAGAGGCACAGAGATCAAATCCATATGCTCACGCATAACACTTGCTGCGCCATTCAGAACACATTGCCAGCCAAGCGACCAGACGCAGGAGCTCCCTATGTCAGATGCGAGATTCAGGAGCAGCAGTTTGATCGTACTCTATTAGACAGCGGCTCTTCAATTAATCTCCTTCCGGCAGCCTTACTCAAGCAGTTCGAGTTTGGCCCTCTTCTTCGAAGCAGAACCGTCCTTCAGTTTGCTGATAGGTCGATTAAGAGGCTGAAGGGGTTGTTGAAAGACGTGGTCGTTACCATTCAGGGCCTGAAATTCCCTGTGGACTTTGTTGTGTTGGACATGGAGATCCCTGAGTCGGTAACTGATGCCCCCATCATTCTCGGACGTCCATTCTTGGCCACAGCCAAGGCGGTGACCGACCATGATAGTGGGAAGGTATGCTTTCGCGTAGAGGGCGAAACCATACAAATAGAGACGATCGAAGAAATCAGAGCCAGAGAGGCAGAATGCTCAGAGCAGTCCAGCGAAGCAGAGCAGCTGACAGAGGAAGAGCTAGACATCCACCAGGTTTGTGACTTTGAGATGTCCGATGATGAATTCAGTTGGAAAGATCCCGCCGCACCGACCCTCGCCTTGCCTGCAGATTCACTCTATCTACAGCTCATGGCAGTCGAGAGCCGGGAGAGCACATTCCTGGATGAGGATATTTCTGAGGCTGACAGTGTTGTGATGAGTGGTGCCGAAGAGTTTCGATCTTGCTCGTCATCTTCTGATCCCTCGGATTCAGACATTGATTGGGATGAATTTGACGATTATTTGCCTTGTCTGATTCCTTCTGAGCTGACAGCCATGACAGAGTGCGAGCCAGTGCAGTGTATTGATGATTCAGCAGGCCGCCCTTCGTCAGACACTCATGCTGAGCGAGAGTTCTCCCATGCAGACTTGGTTGCGTTTACACAGACTTATCAGAAGCCAGATCTGCCACCTCCCAGTTGTCCTGAAAGAAAACCTTTGCCGCAGTCTATGAAGTACAGATTCCTTGCTGGAGAGCCAGAAATGCACCCAGTCATCATCTCAGCAGATTTGACTGGAGAACAAGAATCTCGTCTGATGGAGGTTCTTGAAAGAAACCGCAAGGCAATCGGTTGGAGTATAGCTGATCTCCAGGGGCTGAGCCCAAAGCTTTGCTCTCACCACATCTATCTTGAAGATAACGCTAAGCCGTCGCGTGAGTTCCAACGACGGCTGAACCCGAATCTTCGAGACGTAGTCATGAAAGAAATTTCCAAGTGGTGGAGCGCTGATTTCATCTATCCCATCTCCGACTCTAAATGGGTTAGTCCACTCCATGTGGTACCTAAGAAGACGGGTATCACTACAGTTGTAAATGAGTCTGGAGAGGAGATCGCTACCAGAGTACCAACTTCTTGGAGGGTCTGTGTGGACTACAGACGATTGAATGAGGCCACCAAGAAGGATCACTTCCCGCTACCATTTATTGATCAGATTATCGAGCGGTTAGCCGGGAAGAGCCATTACTGTTTTCTTGATGGGTACTCTGGATATAATCAAGTGGCCATTGCGCCCGAAGACCAGGAGAAAACGACATTCACCTGTCCGTTTGGGACCTATGCTTTCAGACGGATGCCCTTTGGTCTATGTAACGCTCCGGCGACATTCCAAAGGTGCATGTTGTCCATCTTCTCGGACATGGTGGGTGACTGTTTAGAGGTCTTCATGGATGACTTCTCGGTCTATGGCGACGGGTTTGATGCTTGTCTTGACTGCCTAGACCGTGTGCTGAAGCGCTGCATAGAGGTCAATCTTGTCTTATCCTGGGAGAAGAGTCATTTCATGATGACTCAAGGGACGGTCCTTGGTCATATCGTCTCCAACAGGGGCATGGAGGTCGATCCGGCTAAGGTGGACATCATCAGAAAACTCAATCCACCGTCCAATCTGCGTCAGTTACGGTCTTTTCTGGGGCATGTCGGTTTCTACCGACGGTTTATTCAGGACTTCAGTCGAATTGCCCGACCGTTAACTGACTTGCTGACCAAAGACACCGAGTTTATTGTCAATGATAAGTGTCTTGAATCATTTGAGACTCTCAAAAATATGGTTGTTTCAGCTCCTATCCTTCAGCCACCCGATTGGTCTCTTCCATTCGAGATCATGACGGATGCTTCAGATTTTGCCGTTGGGGCTGTGCTTGGACAGAGGAGGGATGGTTTACCGTTTGCCATTCACTACGCCAGCCGGACTTTGGATGCCGCGCAGCGGAATTACACTGTAACTGAGAAAGAGATGCTGGCCGTAGTTTTTGCTCTTGATAAGTATCGATCATATATTCTTGGATCTAGAGTGACAATATACACTGATCACACCGCCATCCGGTACTTAATGGCCAAGAAGGATGCCAAAGCACGTCTCACCAGATGGATCCTTCTACTCCAGGAATTTGATATTGAAATTAAGGATAAGCCTGGAGTCAAGAATGTGGTGGCGGATCATCTCTCCAGATTGGAGAATCTTGAGGAATCTGAGCCCAGCGCACCTATAACTGAGACATTCCCAGATGAGGCGATCTTGGCTGTCACCTCACTCCCGTGGTACGCCGACTTTGTAAACTATCTTGTTGCCAAGACAGTCCCTCAGGGTTGGCCCAGGCAGAAACTTGAGACCTTCCTAGCTAAGGCCAAGTTTTATCATTGGGAGGATCCCGTCCTTTATCATGAAGGAGGGGATAGTATCTGGAGGAGGTGCATTCCTCAAGAAGAGCAGCATAGCGTCCTCACATACTGCCACAAGCTTGAGGCAGGAGGACATCATTCAGGAAAAAGGACAGCACAGAAGGTGCTTCAATCCGGCCTATGGTGGTCTACTCTCTTCAAGGATTCTGATGAGTTCGTGAAGAGATGTACTGACTGTCAGAAAATGGGAACCTGCGGACAGAGAGACATGATGCCCATGCAACCCATTCACTTCTGTGAGGTTTTTGATGCATGGGGGATTGATTTCATGGGCCCATTTCCTAAGAGTCAGGGATTCGAGCATATTTTGCTCGCTGTGGACTATGTCAGCCGATGGGTTGAGGCCATCCCCGCCCGAGCCGCAGATGCTAAAACCGTTTGCAAATTTTTGAGGAAAAATATCATTTCACGGTTCGGTGTACCTAGAGTCTTGATTTCAGACGGGGGGTCTCATTTCATCAATGACAAAGTCAGGGCCCTTGCAGACGAGTTCGGTATTGACCATCGGGTTGCCACTCCTTATCACCCTCAGACTAATGGTCTTGCCGAAGTATCGAACAGGGAGATAAAGACTATCTTGCAGAAAGTTGTCCGCCCAGACCGAAAAGATTGGTCGCAACTTTTGGACTCGGTCCTGTGGGCCTATCGGACATCTTTCAAGAATCCATTAGGGACATCTCCCTTTCGTCTCGTTTATGGCAAGCCGTGCCATTTGCCAGTGGAGATCAAGCACAAATCTTTTTGGGCAGTTACTGAGTTGCTTCTAGATCCAGAAAGTATAGGAGACCAAAGAAGAGCTGAATTGGCAGCCCTGGAGGAGTTGAGAGATACAGCCTTCTCCAACAGCCTACAGTACAAAGAGAAAGTGAAGACATGGCATGATTCGCATATCAGCCATAAACAGTTTGAGCCAGATCAGAGAGTATGGTTGTTCGATTCCAGGCTGAAGTTATTTCCAGGGAAATTGCAGAGCAAGTGGAAAGGACCGTATGTGGTCAGGAAGGTACATGACAATGGCAGCATCGACATATCCGAACCGTCATCTTCCGCTACCTTCCGCGTCAATGGTCAACGCTTGAAACTATATCTTGATCATGATCCACCGACCATTGACGTTGCCCCCATTCTTCTGGTATGAGATGTGTCTTTTGACTCTCATCATCTACATCTCATACATGGTGATCAATGCTCTTTTCCGCTGTACAGATCCATCTGTTTATATCACTCTATTGTCTGCTGATTTATTTTCTTCTTTTCTTCTTTTCTTCTTTACTTTTCTATTTTCTGTATCTATCAAAAAGGTGCCGCCCTTGTAGACAGTTTTCCATACTTAGGACGTACTTTGTCCTAAGTATAGGGGGGTTGGCACCCCGAGTATTTCCATTCTTTGATCCTCTCCATTGTCTCCTCTTCTTGTCTATACTTAGGGATATCTTACCCTAAGTATAGGGGGAGACAACCCGAGTACGATCTGTTCATTCCCACCCTTGACCCTCCCTGCGTTGTGTACAGTCTGCTATACTTAGGATTACTTGATCCTACGTATAGGGGGGGACGGTCAACTTCTCATTCGTTGATTCATTCATTTATTCTTTATTCTTTAGACTTGTCTATACTTAGTACGAGTTATGTCTTTTCTCTCCGATCTATGAGGACATAGCTCAAGCTAAGTATAGGGGGGTCGTATATACTGCGTATATACTTTAGCCATAACTCGTACTTTCCTAATAATATGGCTAAAAATTCTTTAAAATTCATTAAAAATCCTTAATAAAAAGATGTGGTTATTCCTCAAATGCTTTTTGTATTTACTGATTAATAAATCAGGTGAAAATGTTTTTTGCAAAATATTTGAAAAAATAGTTTGAAAATCTTTGTGAACATTTATTGAAAACTATTTTGAAAATATTTTGTTCCGTGTTTTCAACCTGTGTGGATTGCAAAATTTCTTTTCTTTGTGTGAAATAAAAATGTTTGAAAAATGATTTGCAAATGGTTTGAAAAATGGTTGCAAAAATATTTGAAAAACCTATATATACTGTTTTGAAAACCGATTGCAAAATGATTTTCAAATGTGGGTAAAATGTTTGTAAAAAATTATTTTGGACTATAGTTTTCAAAAATTGTGTGTAAATTGTTTTCAAATAAATTTGAGGAATATACACATCACACCAAAATCTATCTTATGTATATATGTATAAAATTGACTACTTACCCTTGTAAATTCTTAAAATCCACTTCTTGTATATATAAAGAAGCACTCCCGTGTACATATTTTCACCTAGTTTTTAGCCAAAATCTTTTTGTTTCAAAAATTCCCAAAAACATTTGCAAAATTAAAATCCAAAAACATCTGAAAAATCCTTTTGAAAAATACAAAAAAATTGCATCTACATGTGCATGCATCATCTTTTCAAAAATCCATAAAAAGTTCAAAAATCTTTGAAAATTGCATCACAAAAATATTTTCTGCATTGCATAGCATGAGCATTTTTCGGATTGAGTTTGATAGTTGAACAAGTCTAAGTAAAATCCGGAGATTGGAGCTTGATTGGACCTTAAAATCTACCTAATAACAGGAACTTTATAGGAACTGGGTTTGAGGTACTTCAGGTCTAGTTGACTTAATTCTTTGAGGATCACGAGACTTGGCTCAATGGATTCTTGACTGCCTAAGTAGAATATTTCGGAGCACACGCACGACTCTTGTTGATAATGACCTAACTTGGACACCTGCACCTTTCACATAGCTCTCCACGGATGAGGTGGTGAGGAGGCAGTTTCCTTTAGCTTGGGGTAGCATATGAGGGTAGTACTTCTAGGCGGAACCTCTCTTCTTCTTATAGTGAAGGAAGTGCACCTCAACTTGGTCTAGTGGTGATGAAGTCTAAAGACAGAAGCCGTGGGTTGCAATAAAGCTTCAAAAGAGGAATAGTCTACTGGCTCAAGAGGAAAATTTCTTGTATATATGCTGCACCATGTAGATATGTTGTACAGATGCAATTGAAAAAAAAAAAAAAGAGAAGAAAATGCAAAAAGAACTCCAAAAAAGTGGTGGGTCGGATTGAAAATTTAATAATCCCACCGGAGTATGTACATAGTTCAATAAAGCAAAAGCTTATGGTATCCATGTTACATCTCATGAAGCTTGCAGCGGGAGACTTAGCTACACTGGTTAAGCTCCCAAAAGTCTATACTTCTTCCCCCTCTTCTTGAGCCGGTTGCACTTGAACTTAGAAGGGAATACCCCGCTTCTCGAGGAAAGAGTTGCTAGACCGAGGGATTAGAGTTACCAGGTTGGGGGAGGTTGTTTCTTTGTCACTTCTGAGGTGGGGAGCTACATATCACTTACACTGTACGAGTCAGACTCATAGTCGTAAGAGTTTGCGTATGAGTTGAAGTATTTCTGACCTGGCTATTGAGGAGACTTGGACAGAGTTTTGGGATTCTCAAGGACTGTTGGATTTCAAACTTGGTTCTCATTAAGGTTCCGACCGCACTAAATTTCCAAAGGTCCGACTTAAGCTCCAAACTTCGATTTTGCAAAGACAAGTTCGATAATTAAACTTAATCTAATTTTCTTCTTTTTCTTTTCTTTCTTTTATCTTTTTGCACTTATTGCATAAGTGTTTGCTAGGGACTAGCAAAGGTAAAGTATAGGGGGATGATGAATCCACATTTCATCATCTTTATTCTATCATTTTGGCACCAAAAACCCTAGCAAATGCCTGTAAATAGCATTAAAACCATCATCTTAGCATCCATGCATATGCATTTCAATAGTGTATAAAACACTGTAATTAAGGCCAAAATTATAGAATAAATAAAGAAAAGAAAAAGAATAAAATATTGTAAATATTTTATGACCTAAAATCCCCGAGACCTAGGCATCGTGATGAATAGGTCGACAAGGAATAAAGTAGGGGGAGATAAGGTCAGAATCACAGCAAAAATACCTATACTTTTATTCATTCTTTATTTATTTTTGGACCTATTTTTGGTTCCACTTTTTGTACATCAAATAAAGAAACCTTGTACATGAAAGTTGTAGATAATTTCATAAAGAAAAGGACAAAATTGATTTCACAGAAAAAGAAGGTACAGATAAAAAGATATGGTCTGAATAAGAATCCAAAAGCCCAACTTCCCAGACCCGTATCTCACAAACGACAACTCCAAATGCAGTGTACTCACCTTTAATTGTATATAGAATAAAATAATCTATCCAATGGTGGTGGTTTCGCATTTGGCGGAGCTACGGTCTGAAAGTTGACTTTTGGACCCTTATTGTACACTTGTACTGAATAAAATATTCAATTTATTCTTTATTCATTATTTATTCATTTTCATATTTTTATAATTTTGTAAATATTATTTATACTATATATGTGCGTTAAAATTGAAATAAAATGTAAAGGAAAATAGAAAATAAAATAATGGTATATATTCAATACATAGGTATACTGTATATACTTATACCTGTATAGAATACATTTGTATTTTATTAAATATACAAAACATCTCATAAAAATAAAATAAAAATATACTTATGCATATAAAAGTATGTTATAATTTTATAAAATACTAAATAAAAATAATAAGATTAAAAATACATAAAATAAAATAAAATATCAAAAGAACATAGGTATTATACCTATATAGGGTTACAAAGGTGACTTGTAAAAATATATGTCATAAAAATAAATAAAAATCAGAATAAAATACTACATAAAATTTTGAACATTTTTTATTTTATAACTTTTATTTAATTCGGCCATTTACTATTTTTAATTGAATTAATAAATGATTTTTACAGGGTTTTTCCTGGTTGGTCCACGTGGACCAACCAGGTGCAAACCCTAGTTGACCTCGGTCAACTAGGTGGCCTACCACCCTGTACCCTCTGACAGTCCTATCTTCGACCCAACTTCTCCATTTTTTTCGAGGAGCGGACTTGCACCATTTCGATTTGATTCCTTCTGCAAAATCCCTCCTCGTTCATCCCTCTATCCCGCCAAGTGATTACATGGGGGCGTGGATCGCTGAATCACCCCAGAAATCTCGATCTTTGGAGCTTCTCAGCCACTGAGTCAACCAAATAAAACCGCCCCTCCATTTTCAAATCAAATTTGAGTCCCCTTGGTCCACCCCTCTCCGCCTCTCTTGTGCTCCAATCGCTCGCCGGAGGTGACAGCTTCGCCGCGAGCCTTTCAGCCAGGGCGTCTGAGGTCGAGGGAGCCTCCACCACCTCCGCCAAGTGCCGGCGTCGAGGTACCCCTTTTTCCTCTGGCTCCGGCCATCGAGGGCCTCCACCCGTGTTTTTCTTTATTGCATTTTCTTCCTGGTAGCTTAGGCTTTAAAAACCCCCAAAAGATTCCAAGATCCATCGCTTAAATCGCTCAATCAAGCACCTTGGCCGGAGCGCACCTCCGGCCGTGCATCTCCATTTCGATTCGACCATCCCCAAGGGCATTCGAGGGTCCAGGCATTTTGCCCTGGACCCCTTGACTTTGTTTGCAGGTCCAAGCCACTTCACGAGCGCCTGGAGGCGAGTTTTGGAGCTCGCCGGAGCAGCAGCAGCCTCCCAGCTCCGCCCGCTGCCCGAGAGCACCACGGGCTTCCCCGTGGATTTTGAACGCCCCCAGGAGATAGAGGACCGTCCCAGGAGCCTCCACGGTCATTTTGAAGCACATTCGTCGCCGGAGGAGGGAGATCGAGGTCGGAGAAGCTCGCCTTCGCCGGCGTTCTTCCCGGTTCTTGCAACCCTCTTCCCAGCCGTCCGATCGAGGAGGAGCTCCAGATTGAGCAGCGGCCGTTGGATCTTCCTCGGCCTCGACCGTCAGATCACCTCAGGAGGATCTAATCTCGGCCGCTGATCCTCGAAGCGTCATCGGCCGTCCAGAGCTTGCCACGTGGATAAGTGAAGCGCGCCCAGCCGTTGGATCGTCTCCCGTCGTCCCAGCCGTTGGATGTGTGCCACGCGTCCTCATCAGAGCCCCGGAGCGAGGGTATTTTGCATCCCAACCCTCGCGATTTTTGTATTTATTTATTAGTCTATAAACTTTCGTCTGTAGTTTAAATATTTTGTAAAATTTGCAAGGAGACCCCTAGGTTTTCTTTGTTTGCAGTTAGGTCCCTCGCCACGTCACCTCACGTGACCAGTTCACGTGAGGTGTGGGTATTTTGCAGAGGTATCCTTGGTCTTTTGTTTATCTCGTTTTAGCCCTAAAACTTTCAGAGCACGTGTAATATTTCTGGGTATTTTGCATGTTAACCCCCAGACTTTTGTGAAATTGCGTTTCAGTCCCTCCCAGGCGCGTGCAAGTCACGCGCCCTGGTGGGTAATTTGTAGGCGTGCCCAGTCGGGTCTTGTATTTACGTTTTGGTCCCAGAAGTTGAATATCTAGTGTAATATTTTGTGGAAAATTGCATGTTAGCCCCTGGATGTTTGGAATATTGCACATATACCCCTGCCAGGCTTGTTTAATATTTGGATGTTTGTTGGATTTATTTGAAATATCATTTTAACTCCAAAAATTCCACAAAAATAGGACTAAGCTTCTGGATAGGTGTACTTTGACGCCCATATGTTAGTTTTTGATTTTGTTTTATTTTGATATTTATTAAAAATCAAAAACAACCTTTTTGTGTACTGTCTACTTTAGAAAATACCAAAAAAATAGTAAAACACCTCCAAAAATTCCAAAAAATTCACCTAGTGTCTATTTTATGCTACTTTAGTGTCAGTCCAAAAATCATTAAAAATCTCAAAAGAAAAACACTAAAAAATTAAAAACACTCAAAAACTTCAAAAAAATATATAAAATAGTAGAAAAACCTAAAAATTGCAAACTCAGCTTCTGTTTCTTCCTTATCTTGTTCTTTTTATTAGAAAAATAGTGTGAAATATTTTTGCTACTGGTTTCTATTTTTGAATCCCATTTTTATCACAGCCAACCTATTTTGCACTGTTCTGTCTTATTTCAGCTTTTAAAAATACCAAAAACATCTTGAAAAATCCCCAAAAATCTCAAAAACAGTAAAAAACCCTAAAAATACCAAAAACATTTATTTTCTGAATTTTTGAGTATTTTTGTGCATTTTTATAAATATTTTACTTTGCCTTGTATTATATTTCCTTTAGTTTCCAATATTGAAAAAAAAAAGAAAATACAAAAATATAAAATATAAAATATAAAAATCAGAAAATCAAAAATTAAAATACAAAATTAAAAATTAAATAAAAAAATTTAAAAATTTAAAAACCCACAAAAATTTATTTGCTTGCTTGCTTAGTGTAGACACTCACACACTCACACACTTAGCTCTTGCTAGGACTACACTGTTTGCTCCCTGTGTTCGAACTCTCTACGTACTTGCATCTATACATCTTTTATGTAGAGTTAAAAATAAATCTTAACTCCACATTGTCTCTAATTCATTGATCTTAGTGTGGGTTAATTGTTGATTAATCGCATTTTATTGTGGGTCGCACAGCGACAGATTTAGACCCTCGATAAAGTGTGATTATCAGAGTGGCGGGCTATCAGGCGGAGAAAGGGGGATCCCATGGTGTGATCTCCTCCGCCTCCAGCAGAGGGAAAGGCTTGGAGTGGAGGGGGTCATAAGGGATGGAAGTGGTGATATGGACCTCCCGCAAAGATGAGGGAGGTCCGACGAAGCTCGATGGGTGGTCGGCAGTGTCCGAGGGAGTGGGAGTGCATGTGAATGAAAGAGGGAAAACGAAGGAAAAATCCATGGAGGAACGGGCCTCTGGTATTCTCTCTACACGCACAGCCGGATCATGGAGCTCAAACGACTATTAGAGGCAACGTGGTCTGTCTATAGTGGCTAAGTATCACATCTGGAGGCATGGTTATTATGGCCCTTTGTTTCTGCCTCCTCTTGTCACGAGGAGGGGAAGAAGGGTAGGTGGAGCTCTGTGAATTCGTGGATGCAATGATCTGAGGGAAAAGTTGGAGTTTTTGAAGGAGAGGGTGACAGTTACATGGTGGCGGGCAACGATGTTGTGGCGGTCGTGCAACTGCCCTAGGAGCTCGAACGTGGGTATTGAAGACCGGGCGATAAGTGGGGACGTTAGGGCTACGTGGGGGTGACGTGAGCGTGCGGAGAGAGCGAATGCAACATACACATTAAAATGGAAAAGGACGGAGGGTGGCGAGGTGATCGTGGGAAGAGAGGGGGCGTTGCGGATGAAGAAGATGGATTGGTTGTTATTAGAGCATGAGATCCAACGGTTGTCTTGAAGGTGGAAAGGAGCGTTCCTGATGAGATCAAGGGATGTCATCACGTGTCTAAGAGCGGGGCGCGAAGGGACGATAGAGATGAGAGCCAGAGGCACGATCGAATGACCTAGGAGAGAGGCGGGTGGCGCAAGGTGAGCGGGCCGTGTGGCGGCTCCAGAGAGTGCCACATGGCCTAATGAGATTTATTCAGAAAAATAAAATTAAGGAAAATAAAAGGAAGTCAAATAAAAAAAGTCAAAACATGAAAGTTGTAGATCTCTATGAGATCTACAAGTTTAATGTCGAACAAAAAGTCAAAATAAATAAAATATATACAATAAAATTTTGGCAAGCATTTTTTTATGAATAAAAATACCCTTTTTATTTCGTTTGCAATTTTTAAAATCTTAGTTCTTTTTAATACCAAAGATATATATTGAATAATTAATATATTTTTTAGAGTTTTAATAAGAAATAAAATAAGGAAAATAAAGAAAAATAAAAAGGAGTTAATTTTATACAATAATTAGGGCTAACTACAAACTATGGGTTAATTGTTAGTTAAAGAGATACGAGGATGGATTTTAACATTTTGTTCAAGCTCGAAGGAAAATAAAAGAATATTATGATGATAAATCAGAGATTCATCATGCATCAGCTACAATGTTGACTTTGTTGTATTGCCCATGGAGATCTCTGCCCTCGTGGAGCACACTCCAATCTTCCCGATCAACCTTTTCTTGCTACTGCGAAGGCCGTTATTGATTCTGGATCTGGAGAGATACACTTTCGTTCCCATAATGAGAGCATTCTAATCGAGGCGATCATTGCACCTACTACTGTCCAAAAATCCTCCCCGGATGAGAGTGCACCTTTGTTTTGATAGCCGATTCAGAGGACCATGACCTAGTTGTTGATATCAGAGAGGTTTGTTTTATCATGGTTGACACTGAGACCTGATGATTCCTCTTCAAGGGGGAAGATTCAGAAAGCATAGACCTCTACGTTCCTTCTTCTTGTGTGCAGAGATGTGCTGATGAGATCCGTAACATTTACATTGTTGATATTTTACCTCGGAGGGTAGAGAAAGTTGAAACTTCTCGGATTGGGCATGTCCTTACTTCTTCCATTGATGACTTTGTGCCTTTTCATTTTGAGACCACTAAGGATCTCCACCACGTCGATCGTGATGGGCTTCTTCAACGGTTGACCCCGATATCGACTTGCATCTTGTTAGATCTTTTCCTCAGTGGTCACACAAGAAGGTAAAGTTTCTACCTTCTTGAGCATTGTATATTATTATTACCTCGTGTATATTCCTATCGTTTCTTTCATTTCTTCTACCGTTTCTCCCGTCCACCCTAGTTCATGTGTTTACCTTGCTTAGGATGTGCTTTATCCTAATTATGGGGGAGGTGGATGAGTCGAGCATTCGTTCTTCGTCTCGTTTCATCACTCCTATCGTTGCTTATACTTAGGAAACTCTTACCCTAGGTTTAGGGGAGTGATGTTGTTCATTCTGTCATTCTCATTTTTTGTTTCATTTTTTATCCCCTCGCCCGTCTCCACACATAATGATATTTTGTTCTATACTTAGAGCATATTTACCCTAAGTATATGGGGGAGACACGTCGAGTCGTTGATTTGTTCATTCTAGCCCTCGATCATCCATGCTTTGTGTACAGACTGCTATACATAACATTAGTTGGTCCTAGGTACATGGGGGATGATCAACTTCTTATTCTCTGACCAAGTCATTACATTATAGACTCCGTTATACTCGACATGAGTTATGTCTTTCTTTATTTCACTTTAGTCACTACGAGGACATAGTTTGCGTTAAGTGCGAGGGGTCGTATATACTTTAGTCATAACTCGTACTTTCGTATTTTTAATAATATTTCTATCTGAAATAATGGGTAAGGGTATATAATTCAAAAATGGTAGAATTCTTTGTAAACATGTCTAATAAACCGGTTTAATTTTTTTTTGCAAAATCATTTGAAAAATGACTGTGATATCTTTTGAAAAAAATTCTTTGAAACCATTTGGAAAATATTTGAAAAATAATTTCAAACCTATATAAAAACCTTTTTTTGTAAATATTTGTAAAATTTTGTTTGATTTGTTTGAATAAAATATTTTGAAAATAACTTCGCAAATGATTTGGAAAATGGTTGCAAAATACTTTGTAAAATCTTTTCGCACCTTTGAAAAATCTTTGCAAAATAATTTCCAACCTTCTGTAAATATTTATAAAATTGTTTGTAAAAATATTTGCAAAATAAGTTTTTAAAATATTTGTAAAATTTTTGCAAAAATATTTCAAGTTATTTTGAGAACCTTTATATATAAATTGTGTATATAATACTTCCAATAAAATCCTTGTAAACTTGTACACTCAACTTGTAAATATGTGTATATACAACCCATTGTAAATCCACACCCAAGAATACATTTAAATATACCATTCATTAACTCTATCAAAAATCCCTAAAAATTCAAAATCTTCAAAAATCCCACAAAAATTGCAAAATGGTTTCAAAATTGTATAAATCTTTGCAAAGAAATACAAAAATTCTGCAAAGAGTTCAAAATTAGAAAATGTACTCCACAAAAATATTTGCATTTGCAATTTTTTGGAATGATAATGACAATTGAACTAGTATGGAATAGAATTCGAAGGAGCTTGATCGAACCTTTATCCACTCAATTTCACATGAACCTTATAGGAACTGCAATTGAGACTTTTCAGATCAGCTATAATTAATTCTTTGAGTCCACAAGAAGGTATTCATGTGTCACCTTGACTACCTAAGATAATACTTTGAGACACACACATGACTCTTGTCGACAATGAACTAACTTGGACAGATGCACCTTACACTTAGCTCAACCCAGCTGAGGTGGTAGAGGCTTAGATATGCTAGCATGAGACATACACTAATGGAAACATGCATAGCTCCAATTGGATACCAGTGCCCCCTAACTCAGTCCAGTAGCAGCGCGAACCAAAGACAAGATGTTGTGGGTTGCGATAATGCTTCAAAAGAGGGATAGTTTACCGGCTCAAGAGTAAATTTCCTTCTGTAAATGTTGTTGTACATGTACCTTCAGAAAAAAGAAAAAAAAGGTTAAACGTGCCAGAATCAAAGAAAAATCAATTCCCGCAGAGTTATGTATTTAATAAGCATGCCTTACGCTTCAAGTCAAAGATATCATAGATGCATGCAGTTGGATGCCTTGACTAAACTGGTCAAGCATCCTAGGATGTGTGACCACACTAGTCTCCATACATTCTCCTCTCCACCTCCTTTTCTTGAGCCGAGTGTACTTGAGCTTAGAAGGAAATACCCCGCTCCTCGAGGAAGGAGTTGCTGGATTGAGGAATTAGGGTCACCATGTCAGAGAAGACTGTCTCTTTACCACTTCAGAGGATAGGAGCTACATATCACTTACACTATACAAGATAGACTCATGGTAATAAGGGTTTGTGTATTATGGAGACTTGTTCTAACATGGCTATTGAGGAGACTTGAATAGAGTTTTGTGGATCTCGAGGGTTGTTGAATTTTAAATCTGATTCTCAATAAGGTCCCGAACAAACCATAAATCCAAAGGCCTGACTAAGCTCTAAACTTTGATTTTTATGAAGACAAGTTTACGTATCAAAATCATTCTAACTTATCCATTTTTGTTTTTTTATTTTCTTTTTCATGCACTCATTATCATAAGTGTTTGCCAGGGTCTAGCAAAGAAATAGAAAGGGATGATGAATCTCCATTTCATCACCTTCATTCTTCCAATTTGGCCTTTAATCCCTGGTAAAATGCATGTGAGTATTATAAAAATACATGAAATGATGGTTATTTTCGACTTGTAAATACTGTACAAATATAGGTATTTAATTCCAAAACAAAAACAATGAAGGAAAAGAAGAGAAAACAATGAAGCATTGAAAATACATAATGATCTTGAACCCTAAGACCAAGTCAGTATTGAATTGGTAGCCATGAATAATGTAGGAGGAGATGTGGCTAATTAGTCGAGCATTAATTCGCACAAAAAACATAGCCAAACCCCCTTATATACATAACCTCACATCCTCACCATTTTAGACTTGCTCCCCTTTGATCTTCATATGACCCCTTGGTTTTGCCTTGAAGAGCTTGCCCTTAGTGGTAGTAGGCGACACTCCGCGTTCCACAACGAGGAGGAGGTCGATCGAGTAGCTCCGCTCCTGGAGGTTCCACTCCTCGACCTTCCGATCGAGTTAAGCCTATTTTCCATGTTTTCTGGGCAGTTTTTACTTCCAGTATTTATCTACGCATATTATTTCACGCATTTCTTTCTTTTTGTAGATTATATTCCAATTTTAGAAGTATGGTAGATCTCTAGGCTCAAGTATTCATTCCGCCGTCCAGCCACTATTTCGACTTAAACATCACCACCATCACCTTCCTCATCCATTTCTCCATCTCCATGACCTCCTACTCCCCCTGATTCTTCATGGATCAAGCCTATCAGGTCCACCCCTCCACTTTCATTGGCGACCCACCTAATCAAGGGTAGATGGCTTTGTATGTGCCTTGTTTGGCTTCTTATGCAGGTATAGCATTTGAAGACCCCTCCATTTGCTCCATGCCCCTATCGATGGGGTCTAGATCATTTTGAGCAACCTACTCGTTGTGGAATCCTTCCGGGAGACTATCGAGCACCTCAACAACGAAGGGCACCACTGGAGTCGATCAAGAGGAGGAATTGAAGGAGCCATGCATGTTTGTTCCTCCCCATTCTTCCAGAGCCCTTCGCGACTATCATATCAAGAATTTCTCCTCACGTCAGCAGCAACCGTTGGATGGAGCCAAGCAACCACTGTCAGACATCGCTGGAGATCTAATCTCCATTGCTCATCTGCGAAGGGGTATCACCAATATAGACTGTACATCTTGTAAGTGGATCAACATACACCATCCATTAGCGCGCACCTGTGGGGTTATTTTGCGATGCTTACCTACACCTTTTTATATTCCATTTTAGTATTTAAATAATTATCTGTAGTGTAATTTTTATTGGATATTTTGTTGTTTGGACCCTAAACTTTCCTTGCTTTTGCATTTTGGTATTGTGCTGACTCACATCACGTGTCTCCGTACGTGAGGCATGCGACTTTTTGCACTTAAGCCTTTTGGCTATAGGTATTTAGTTTTAGTCCATTAATTTGCTTAATTGGTGTAATATTTTTGTCAAAATTGCAAGATTGGACCTTCGATTTAGTTTAGCTGTATTTATACCGCTATCATGTGCTTATTATTTTTATTTGTTGTGTATTTTACGTGCTTGTCCTATATTGTGTTGACTCGTTATTAAATGCATAGAACCTTTCTAAAAATTACATCAAGGTCCTTGTTCTTTTATGCAATTTAATATTGTGTATTTTATTTTTATTAATTGATTCTGATTATACAAAATTGTTGGAAAATTAGGGTAGATGCCTGGATACATGTGCCATCACATATATTTTTATTTAGACATTTTACTTTAATTTTATATTTATTAAAAACCATAAACTTTGCTTTTATTCACCATTTGAATATCAAAATCCATAAAAATTATAAAATCATCTATAATAAATCCAAAAATTGTAGTAGTTATATTATTGTATTTCTACCAAATATCAAAAATCACAAAAATATAAACAAAACTTCTAAAAGTCACAAAACCCTAAAAATTAGTAAAATTAATAAAAATTCTATAAAAACCAAATGTTTTGTTTTTCTATCGCTGTATTTTATTATGTATATATATTAAAATTTGAAATCAGTTTTGAGATTATTTTGCACTGTTATTTATTTTTAGAACCCAAAATAATTTCTGGTATTTAACTTGTTCCCTATTTTACACTTTTGGGTTGATTGCCATCGAATCATACATTGTGGGTTGATTGTTGTTTGATGCAGCTTCTATATTCGGTCACCTCAGCGACCATTGATCTAGCTTGTTAGATTAACAGACTGACCAGAAGTGTGTCGTCGGTCATTAGATTTGTTTTTTTGTAAGATATAACACCATACGATGGATCCTTGGTTCATCCACCTTATTGCTCACTCTTAGCACAATCTCATGCTAATCAACCCATTAAAGCCCTTAAATACTCAAATAAGCATTGCACATGTTATTCATAATTAGGGCTAGTTTTTGTATTTTAAGTTTCCAATAAAAACTATAATTTGATCATTGTATGCAGTTTATGTATTGTATACATTCTTTATTTTCCGCTTGTGAAAGTACATAAAAGTCAGTTTACTATACATGTATGTTTTTTTAAATATCTCTTTAATTAAAAATAAAAAAATATATGAAAATAACAAAAATGAACATTCAACGCACATTAAATACCTACCGAAAAAATAAGTGCGTACAGACAATGTTAAAGCATGAACATATACTTATAATAAAATATAAACAGAAAATGCTAAGAAAGTGCTTCAGTTTGTTTGATTGGTGAATGCCTTATTAAAGGAATTCTCACGTGTTAAGAACGACAACATATCACAATGGATACATTATTTTCATTCTAAATTGATTTATCGTAACCAAGTTATAATCAATGTCTCTCTGTCCATGATAATTCTAAGTTATAATCAACGCCTCTCTGTCCATGACAATTCTATACGAAAATATACAACTTTAAAAAGGCAACTTCGTTATGTACACGACTCGAAGTCTGCTCATTAATTTTGCTCATTCAGATCCTTGGAAATTCAATATACACGGTTACATTAACTGCATCTACCAAACACTGCACGTCCTTGAAGTGAATCATAATTTTTAATCAATCTTTTGCCATTTTTATTTTAAAAAATAAATTATAAAAAGGATTTCAAATATTGGTTGAGGAAAGAACATAGGAAACACTTTATCACTGAATTAAGATGGAGAGAGAGAGAGTAGTATTGTGGAAGTGTTATCATTTAGATATCCAGTGTTTGAGTCTGAGTTAAGCCAAGCCTATCTTGCATTTTCGATTGATATTAATGATGCGAATCCCGCATTTTTTGTATGATAATATCACCAGCTACTTTCAAACAAAAAAATCAACATCAAGAACACATTGCAATTACAAATATAACCAATATAGCTTACAAACAACATTATATCATGTAGTTTACATTACCGCAGTCCTTCTAATCATATAAATATTTACTATTCACAAAAAAACCTATTTATTTACAAAGAAATATCTATATAACTTATCATTAAAATCCAACCCAACACAACCGTATTAGGAAAAGTTACCGCTTCCCAATAATTACCCTCTTAAAAATGAAACTGTACTATAAATCGATGTTCCTTATACTTTTCTTCTCCGTTTTCCCCACCCATAAGAAAGCGGGCACGCGCTGGAGAAAGCCAAACCCAACCTACCCAGAGCACCCGCCGGCGATCAGGAACGCCCCCTCCCTCCCCATGTTCTTCACCGGGGACGCCTCCGCCCGCAAGCGGGTGGACCTGGGCGGCCGCAGCTCCAAGGAGCGCGATCGCCAGAAGGTCCTCGAGCAGGTGCACCTCGACCGCAAGCGCCGCCTCGCCCTCCGCCAGGAGAACGCCGCTGCCCTCAAGATCCAGGTTGTCCTCCCTATCCCACTAGCTATCCTGATACTCGCCGAGACGAATTCCATAACATTGTTTTTTTTCCATTCGCTGGCAATCTCCGGCGACCGCACCTTTTTGATTATCGTGGAGTTGTCAAGTTTTTGAACTAGATTTCGGTCGATGTCTGATTGGTTACATGGATACGTGTGAATACTGCACGTGCAATCTGACCTCGTCATCGTCTCTCAGTGAATGGAATGTTAACTCCCATTAGGTCCTCTGAGTCGTCGAGCAATTTTGATTATGGCAATAAATGTTTATGGAGAGCGTCAGTGTGTTTAACGCAAAGGGAATGATACTTCAAAACAATCTCGGACTTTGTATAATGCTTTATTTTTTTTACGAGGATGGAAAATGTGAATGTTAGTTCAGTGGAGAGCTCGAAGGCTTGAACGGTGCCGGCCAAGGAGGAGGTTACCGGTGTTGGATGCAGCGAGGGGTGCCGGGGGATGGGTGAAGGTACCGATGTCGGAGCCCTAGGGAGAGGGTTGGACGAAGATGCATGGAAGAAGTGGAGGAGGGTTTGAGAGATTTGGGTTTGGGGGAATTGTAAGCAGAGAGAAAGGTTTGACATGGGATCCAAGCTAAAAGAGACTTTGGAAGGATGGTTCTTGTATTTCCTCAAAAGGTCCTCCCCATGTAATTTGCAAGGACACAACTTCGCAAAGTCCCAGGCTCTAAGTTAAATCGTCCTTTCAGATATTGTGTTTCTTACTAGTGCAATTCCGGGAAGAATTGGATGACCATAATAATATCCAAATTAGCGGTGTGTTTAGGCACGTGAACCATAGACACGTGCAGAGAATGATAATATCTGAAATAAAAATGCTACGGTGAATGTATGATCATAAAAGAAAAGATCAGATTCAGAACGATGCGATCCGAAGAAAAGCTGGTGTAGCTCCAACAGAGGATAAGATGAGAGAAATCCGCTTAAGATGGTTTGACCATTTGCAAAGGAGGCCGGCTGATGCACCGGTTAGAAGATGCGAGATCTGGGATGTTGAGCCAGCCAAAAGAGGGCAAGGAATGCCCAAGAAGTGTTGGGAGGAGACTGTCTGGAGGGATCATAGTTATTTGGGTCTAAGCCCAAGAATGACCCAAGATAGATCTCAACGGAGGCAAAGAATTCATGTAGCTGACCCTACTTAATGTGGGAAAAGACTCTGTGGTTGTTGTAGTGGTGTGTTTAGGCCATTAGTGGATGTCATGGAAAAGAATGCACTTATGCATCGTTGGATACTTGAATCGGTCGATTTGTAAAGTTAATGCATTGCGACTATGGATGAAGAATGATTAGTTTCGTCAAAAGATCTTGATCTTCTGCATTATACCAAGTTTCCCTAACAATATACATACTCCTGTGAGTATGAGATCATATGGAACTGAAAAAGTAATCGTGGGTTTATCATTTCGTGAAATGATCATAATTATAGTATGATTTTAGAGAAGACGTGTTTGGTTGCGTGAAACGATCTTGGATTTTTCCACGCTCGTAAGATTCTTTTATTTGTTTAAAAACTCTAAACACTAGTATCGACAAATTGTCGAACAATTGAATGGTCATGATAGATACTTATGCAATGGCTTTGGATGAGATGATTTGTTACCTAGAAATGTGATTTTTTGTGTGTAAGAGAGAAGAACGACTTTATTATTACGAGGCTCCAAGTCCCTCTTATAAGAGAACAAGTATAGGGTTAAGTGGGAGATTGCATAAATACCCATTAGGGAAATTATAAAGGAAATAAGAAATATATATACTCTATTACACTCCTTGTTAACTTGGTGAATATGCATCCGTCATATCGAACATGGAAATAAGAAAGAATGCTGTTACCTGGGAAGTGCCTCTGTGAAGGCTCGAGAAGCTGAAGCTCTAAGGTGATAGGCCGTGCAACAAACTTCCGTTGGGATACTATCTTTGAATAATGCCAATAAACCTAGTATGCATGGTATGCTCATGTAAAACTAGGTTGGAGGCTATACAGATAGCAAAATTGTTGTCACAATATAAAAGCATGGGAACTTTGGTAGGAATTCAAGTTTTTTCAGAACTACATTAAGCCAACTAAACTCATAAGTGGCTTGGACCATATCCACGTACTTGAACTCAACACTAGATCAATAACAACATTTCCTTCTTGCTCGTCCAAGTAATGAGATTGCCTCCCAGAAAAGTAGCATGACCCTGAAGTTGAATTATTGCCGGTTGAGAGCTAGCATATGTTGCATCAAAATAAAAGCGAATGTATTAATGACTATACATCCGCTTTCCTAAATGAACTCTTCAAGTATTGCAAGATAAATAACATATTTTTTTGAGACCAAAAAAGGGGGAATCATGCCTAGGTACCCACCTCGATATAATTATATAAAATAGTAAAAGATTACAAATTACAATAACCAGGATTCGAGAAAGCGCTTGTAGTGGCCGCAAACATTCTCACAATAAAAAAGTTGTCCAGAAAAAATGACATCATTATGGACCAACCAAATTGCCCACAAGACTGCCACCGGGAGACGAACCTCTTTTCTTTGTCTACCACGCGACCCAGAGAGAGAAGACCAAAAGGAGTCGAATGAAGTGGTGGAGATCCAGTCCTTCTCCACCTCAGCCCAGATAGGCGAGGAAACCAGGCAGTGGAAGAAAAGATGTTTTGGCGTCTCAATTGCATTGCTATACAGAGGATAGCTATCCGATACTAGCACAAAAATCATAGCACAACGATCTCGAGTCATGAGGCGCTTCTTTCTAAAAAGCCACAGGAAAAAACCAATCCTCTCCGGGAGACCTAATGACCAGATGAACTTGCAATCCTGAATCAGAACATCCGAAGTAGCAGTCGGCGGTCTGCAAATGGCACCATAAGCCTTCTGAACAGAGAACGGTGTGTCCTTCCACACCTAGTGGTCGGGACCAGAGGAGGGCTTGCCCGCCTGCCCCAATGAGTCAAGGAGACAGAGGAATTCCTCCAAGCGTTGATCCGAGAAAGAAGATATGAAAGACGACATCCAATTTCCAATGATCCATCAATCCATATCCCACACATCAGAATCGTTGGTAAAGGCAAAAAGGCGAGGGAAACACCCACAGAAGGGGCCATCCCCTGTCCAATCGTCCTTCCAGAAATGAAAAGAGGCGCCATTCCTTACCACTGGGCTGCTCATGAAAGTGAGGCATCACCTTCAGAATTCCCTTATAGAATGCGGATAGATTAGGCTCCTGCCGCAACAGACCAGGCCTCGTTAAAGATACCTCATAAATGTGCCTGATTAGTTTAGAGCAAATACTCTTATCCTTACCCCAAATCCTGCTCACCCATTTGAGCAAAAGAGCTTCGTTGAGGGACTCCAAGCTCTTGATCCCAATCCCACCACTCTTCTTAGGCAGCGTAATGGTCTCCCAGTCCACCTAGTGCATTCCCTGACTTTCCTGGCCAGATCTACTCCAAAGGAATTAGCGCATCACCCGCTCCATACGTCTCCCGATGCCCATCGGGAGGAGGCGCAAAGAAAAGAAGAAAATCGGGACCGCGGAGAGAACCGCCTCAACCAGCACCAAGCGCCCCCCACGCGATAGAAGAGAAGCCTTTCAACTAGTCAATTTCCTTTCCATCTTCTCCACTACCGGCATCCACTCCGTTACCTTGACTCTCCCTGCCGTGAGAGGAAGCCCAAGATAACGGATAGGAAGGGAACCACATCCCGTGCCCAACCCCAAGTTGCAAGACCTAGCCTCATCCTCCGACATGCCAAACGGGACGATAATCGATTTGCTATGGTTCAACTCCAGACCAGACAATTCCCCAATATCTCAAACACGAGACCTATGCCGCCAGCCTCCTCTCTACCACCCTCCATGAACATAATCGTGTCATCTGCATACTGGAGCAACGGGATACACATAGTCTCACATCTGTAACATGTGACAACTTCATTACTCTGAATCCGATCAACCATGCATGCAAGGACATCAGCAACAAGAATGAAAAGTAGAGAAGCCAGAGGGCACCCCTGCCTAACCCCTCTCTGTGGCTGAAAGAACCCTCAATCAGGGCGCCCGTTAACCAGCACCGAAAGCGATGTCGTTGTGATGCATCGTTTCATCCAAGAAATCCAGACGTCCGGAAAACCCCTCCTGTAAAAAGCTGTCCACAAAAACCGCTAGTCCAAAGTGTCGTAAGCTTTTGCAAAGTTAACCTTCCATAACAGAGCCTACTTGCCGCTACGTTTCAGTCCGAAATAATCTCAGAAGCCACCACCAAACTGTCTGTGATCTGACGCTCAGGTATGAAAGCCTACTGAACTGAGGATACAATATAATCAAGAACTTTGTTAAGACGAACCGTGAACACCTTCACTACTATGAGGTAAATGCCATTCGAGAGTGCAATCTGTCTGAAGTCTTCAATCCTTTCTGCCGAGTCCGACTTTGGAAGAAGAAAGATCAAAGCCCTGTTAAGCCTTTCGAATCCTGCATTGCACCGATAAAACTCCTCCACAACCTCCAAAATCTTAGGACCCACCAGGTCCCAGAACTCTTTATAGAATAAAATCGGGAAGCCGTCTGGGCCCGACGCCCCATCTGCATTCAAATTCCACATTGCCACCCTAATCTCCTCAAGGTGATCGGTAAAATCAAGCTAGCCGCGTGCTCCTCAGAGAGGTGAGATGCCCCTGTTGGAGTATAAGGTGTATGCGCCTATTGTGTTGTAGCAGGGTAAATGGATCCTGGAGGAGATTCATTTACCCCATCCAGTGTTTAGTCCCACATCGTCCAGTGGTGGGACTTGGAGGCTCTGGAGAGGCTATATAAGGAGCCTCAGACCTCCTGTATACATTGAGAAAGTGCAATAGAAAAACATGCCCCTTTGTGGGCTTCTCCCGTGGTTTCATCCCGCTCCTCACGGAATAGGGTTCCACGTAAAAATCCCGCGTTCTTATTCTTGTTTTTATCTTTTATCCATGTTTACGCTTCCGCTTCTGATTTTCTAACATGGTATCAGAGCGGGTCGATTCTCGAGGAATCATTTTATTTTATTGTCAAGTCTCGATTATTGTTCGAAGTTTTTATTCGTGGAGAATGTTTTGTCGAGCGGGCCGATTATTGTTCGAAGTATAGTGTTTCATCCTGAAACCCTAATTCTCGTTATTATTTTCAACGACGTCATGCGTGGAAACATGCAACAACTGCAGCATCACGCAATGCCCTAGCAGCCATCCTACAAGCATCTGGCGGCGCCCTAGCCGCACAAGGCTGCAGACCATCCGGGTCGCAGAGCAGCTACTCCGATCCCGGCGGCAGAATCAGGCCGATGCATCGAGGCGCGGTGCAACCAGCCGACATCCCTTGGCGGCGCGACCCCTAGGTGCTCTCAAACCTCCAGGCGGAGGTTCCCATCCAGCGCACCCAACTCGCAGAGACCTTCAAGGCGGCCATCTCCCAACGCGAGCGGCGATCTCCCCGCGCGACCTGGCGCATGGCGGCGAGCTCCAGACCGCAACTCCAGCCCGCGAACCTCCAGGCGGCAAACCTACTCTCCAAGTCCAGGCGCATCACACCTTGAAGGCGGCGCAACCACATCTCCAGCACTTCTTGAAGGCGGCGCGCAGCAACAAGCGGCGCCAACTCCTCCTGAATGATCTCGAGCCCAGGCGATGGGGGTTCCCTGGCGAAGGCGGCGTGCGAGCAGAGCCACCCCATCGGGGGCGGCTGGTTTTAAAAGAAGAGGGTTCCCACGCTGGGAACCCTAGGGTAGCGGGCCTGCTCATTCGAAAAAAAAAATATTTCTTTTGTAAATGCCTCGAGTGGGCCGTGTGTGAAAAAAAGGGGGGATGGCTGTTGCTGTTGGGTCCAATGGGCCACATAAAAAAAAGGGGAGGTGCGTAAAAAAAAAGAGGCACGTGAAAAAAGAAGCCGCATGTATTTCGGAAAAAAAATTGTTGATGAAAAACCGAAAAAAATGTCAACGGCTTAAAAAAAAGATGACGGCTTAAAAAAATTGAAAATGAAAAGCCGCAAGTATGTTTTGTTTTCCCCTTCTATATTGTCTTCTCTCAACTTTGTCGATGTTCATTTTCCGACAATTATGGGAGAAAGGGGGAGTATATATTTAGAGTCACAGGTCTTGATCCAGATCCAAATTCAGATGCCAGTCTCCATACCAACCATATTTTCCAGACTCTACAGATGATCAGTTGTTCAGACTCGACGATATTTCCGAGTCCAGTTTCAGACATGCACGAGTTTGCGGTCATTTTTTCAGATGAGCATAAGTTGCCATCATCAGTTCGAGTTCCCCATCATTCTTGTTGTTGTTCGACCAGAGTTTTCATACGAGCCATAGGGACTCCAGAGCAGAGGACCATTCCCTTGAGGGCAAGGGTTTTCATGTGGTATCATAGGTACACCAGAGCAGTGCACCATTCTCTGAGCCAGATGGGAGAGACCCAGTTCTCTGACGAGGAGACTTCTTTCAGACTCCATTCTCTAACGACCGTGGACTCCGACGAGGATTGCACATCCACGGCTCTTTTCAGTTAGACCCTTTTCAGAGATGGAGCAATTGTCCACATTATTGTGGCGGGCCAGAGTACTCCGACGAGGAGACTCATTTTCAGTTGCAACGACTCTGATAGGCGCAATTCAGAGCGCATGCTCTCCGACGAGGAGATTCAGAAAACTCACACTCCAGCCCGTTCGTCCTCCTCACCTGCACGGCATGAGAAGCAACGTCCTCGACTGCAGCAATGTGCGCGTTGGGTTGATATTGTCCGTAGTGTCCTGTAGCATTGAGTTGAGTTTCTTTCTGTTTGTCCAAGCTGAGCATTGCATGCTCCAGCTTGAGGGGGAGTGTTCGAGTATAAGGTGTATGCGCCTATTGTGTTGTAGCAGGGTAAATGGATCCTGGAGGAGATACATTTACCCCATCCAGTGGTTAGTCCCACATCGTCCAGTGGTGGGACTTGAAGGCTCTGGAGAGGCTATATAAAGAGCCCCAGACCTCCTGTATCCATTGAGAAAGTGCAATAGAAAAACACGCCCCTTTGTGGGCTTCTCCCGTGGTTTCATCCCGCTCCTCACGGAGTAGGGTTCCACATAAAAATCCCGCGTTCTTATTCTTGTTTTTATCTTTTATCCATGTTTACGCTTCCGCTTCCGATTTTCTAACAGCCCCGAGTCCGCTCCACCTCCAAGGCCTAGAAGAAGCCCTCCTGGAGAAGCCATGAAAATGGTCAGCAACCGCAATTCCCATCTCTCTGCCACCCTCAATTCTGTTGCTATCAATGATCATAGACCGGAAGGATTTGATCCTACGTCTGCCACTGGACACCCTATGGAAAAAAAGCAGTATTCACATCTCCCTCCTTTAATCAAGCAAGCCGTGACCTTTGTTTCCTTTCCGCCACCTGTTTTCGATCTTCTTCCATTATCACTCTTTGAGCGGAAGCCCTTTGCCCCAGCTCCTCAGCGTCCAATAGCCTGCCATCCTCAAGTCTATCAAGTGTCTGGACCTCCTGTTCCGCAGTCACCCTCCGAGTTCTCCCAGACTTTGACTTCTCTGAGAATCTCGACGTCGCCGACCCAGACACCTCCCATGATGACCAATGAGAGCACACCAACTCTTTGAAAGAGTCCTCTAAGAGCCAAACACGTTCTAATCTGAAAAAACCCCTCCCCGTAGAAGAGCTACCGGAATCCAAGATCAGAGGCATATGGTCCGACTGAGTACGGGGCCTGGAGGACGCAAAAGGAAGAGGGAACGCTTCCAGATGCCCTGACGAGGCGAGGAAGCGATCAATGCGAGAGCGGGATTCCGAGCTCCTCCAAGTATTTTTTACGTCCATAGCATCTAAGACCACAAGCTCCAAGTCATCAACAATATCAACAAAATCAATAGATTCTTTATCCTGGCCTCCCCGCGAGCGAGGGCGATCAGAAAGAAACATCGAGACATTGAAGTCTCCCCCGACAAGCCATGCACAATTCGGAATTGCACTTCTTGATGCACCCACAGTTCCTGCCGCATATCTGACACACATGGGCTATACATACATGAAAACGCAAACAAAGTCGAGGAAGTGGAGCATTCCGGGAGCATCGTAAGGGCGTGAGAGCCCTTCACCTCCGCTCTGAACTGAAATGAGGAATCCTTCCATGCCAGAATGAGAACTCCCGAGCTCCTCCTAAAGTTACTCATTGAATTTGCACCAAAAGTGCACCACACGTCCATACTGCAAGATTCAAGCTTCGCTTCCTGAAGAAAAATGACATCACATCCCCATTTCCGGGTCACCCAGTCCTCTAAAATTCCAAGAAAGAATCTTCATTTAGTAACAACTTGTGCACCCACCGTGCTCACTGTGTCGACCAATAAAGCCACACGAGACTTGCGTTATGACACAATCATCACCTCCCCACACGAAGCCTTTTGTTTCCGCCTCCGCCTATACCTCTTCGCAACTCCTCTTTCAAATTGAGAGCTCATAGATTAATCATCACCCAGCTTTGCATCCACCGTGCTTGTGCCCCCATTAACAACAGTCAGCACATGTTCCTCCAAACCACGGTCCAATCGGAACGAGCCCAAAGGAGCAATGGGATGGGCTCTATCATATGACAATTCCTCTTCTCTTAGTCATAATGTTGAGGTGGGAACTCAGGGGAATGCCATAGACAAAATCGGTAAATAAGGTAGATTCTAAATAGGGGATTGTCGAAGAGCTGCGAGCGATGAGAGAGCGCCACCCACAAGTGAGAGAGCGCCACCCACAAGTGAGAGAGCGCCACCAACTCGTGAGAGAGAGCCACCGCGATGTGAAAGGACGTCACCGCTCTTTGCACGGGAGACTCCAAAGCCGAGGGATTTGGGTCCCGAAGCGGGGGGGGGGGACTCTCTTCGCCCTCGGTCTGATCGCGCTTCGTCTCGTGAGGACCCTCGCCACGCGGCGACGCTCACGCTTGATGAGGGGGACATGTCTTGGAGGACGGTGTCTCACTCGAAGCCGGGCAAAAGGTGTTTCCGTTGCGGGGAACGCGGGCACCTGGCGTCTGCTTGCTCCACTCCTCCTCGTTGCTTCCGATGCGGGATGCTCGGCCACCGCCTTTCTTCGTGCTCTTCGGGAAGGATGGCGCCTCGCCGGCACTCTTCTTCGACCTTCGCGGAAACATCTCTCCAGGGCCGACCGCCATCCACTTGCGTTGACAACAGATCCTTTGCTCAGGTTGTGTCCGGGACTGTTCGTGATACTAAGGGTAACCTTGATGTTGCTGATGATATTCCGGTCACCATGGCCGACTCTCGCCCTTCTCGTTCTCTTGCTTGGCGGGACTCTCAGCGTCGCCCCAGGACTACCGCTGCGCCCCATCCTCCTCCTCCTGCGGAACTCCAGGTTGGTGGTCCTTCTGATCCTAGGTTTCCGGGTTTGCATTCCCAGGCAGCGCGGGGGCCTATGCACTCACTGGCAGTGGGTGTGATGCAACGCCGCGGGATTGAGCAGGAAGTGATCCGGTCCGATGTTCTTTCTATCCTGGGCGACAACTTCTTGGGTGACATTATCTTCCTCGACGATTTCCGATGCTGTGCTAGAGGCCTCTCCCCGGAGCAACGGGAGCTCCTCTGCCGTCATGCGGATGCTGCTTTGGTCAAATGGCGCCGGCCGCGGGTCGCGGATGGGGCGGCGATGGTATCCCAGAGGTGCATGGTGGAGGTTCACGGCGTACCGTTCTTATCTCGGTCTGCTCATTGCATTTCGAAGATTATTGGCAACTGGGGCCAGGTTGTCTCTGTTCTGGATGATGGGCTTTCGCCCGGTTCTGATTGGGCATGCATGAAGGTTTTGATCGAGTGCTCCTCTTCCTTATGTCTATCCATGAGAGGCAAGGCTATTATCGAGAAGCTCTCCATCGGCCGGTGGTCGTTCAGGCTGGAATTTTTCTTCCCGCCGGACGATTCTCCCCGGCCACCTCCCGTCCCCGGCAACGGCGCCTCCTCAGTGGATCCTCTGGTCGGTTCATCTTCCATCGGCCACGTGGCAAAGTGCAGTGATATTATCCAAGAGATGCGTCTTCAAGACTTTAATTTCGGTTTGTCTTCTGGCCTTCTCTCGTCTTGGGAAGCGGAAAGGTCTCTCCCGTTCGTTCTTGGGAGCCGAATCGAGATTGATTCGCCTCAGACTGACTATTCCTCTACTTCTGATACGGTGGTCCACTCTCACTCCTTGGCGGTCTCTATTCCGACCTTTGGGTCGGACCTACTCAGTAATCAAAGCAACTCACGGGCGATATCCGACCCGATTATTGAAGACGAAAATATTTTATGCTTATCGGATATTCCGTGCCCTGAACCGATTAGTTATATCCCTTTCGACGGGACTCTATCTGCCGACCTTCAGCAGGCTTCCGCGTCGACAACTCTTTTCGTCTCTGTGGATTCGGCCTCCGAGGGGGCTTCTTCATCAGTCATGGCCGGTATGTTCTCTCGCAACGATGCCCCACCTTATCTCTCTTATCGAAGCTCTTGGCTTTATGGCGATGGTATGTCCTCCCCTATGACCGCTCCTCCGGCTTCGCCTCCCGGCTTCGACTACTCCTGGAACGATTGGAATGATTTCTGTGCATCTCCGACGAGATATGGACGTGTCTATTCTCGTCGATTGGACTTGCTTTGTCAGGACGACCTCTCGCCTTCCCGCGACGTTATTGCTCATGCGGCGGGGCTTCGCTGGACCGGCCAGCCACGCCGCCTACCTTAGCGGTCGGAACCCGGCTTCTTTGTTTTGGTTTTTGGGCACCTTTTGTTGTAATCTTAATGAAGATACTATCATGGAATGTGCGTGGTTTGGGCGATCCGTTTCATCGAAGGGCTTTGGGTTCACGCATCCGCGAATGGGATTGTGACGTTGTTTTTATCCAGGAATCTAAACTCGCGGGCGTCGACGACACGATGTGGAAGTCGTTGGGGGCAGGTTCTGTTGATGCCTTTTGTTCCTTGGACGCGATTGGGGCATCTGGCGGCGCGATTATTGCTTGGCGCTCTTCAACTTTCACTTTCATTGATCAAAGGCTGGGTCGCCACTCTATCACTGCGACTCTTCGGCACGTCGATTCCAATTCTTGCATGGCTTTTTCTTGTATTTATGCGCCTTCTTGTCACCGGGAGCGACGTGTTCTGTGGGAGGATTTGAATGCGCAAGGCTGGGTCCCTTGGCAATATCCCTTGGATCATGGGGGGGGGGATTTTAATGTCACTTTACTGGCTTGCGACCGCCCACGTAATAATGGGGGACGTGATCCCGGCTCTTCTGATTTCTTGGATTTCGTTCATGATTTGGCCCTCGAGGACTTGGTTGCAGGTGATATCTCCTATACGTGGCGCAACTCTTCTTCTCGTTCGCGCCTTGACAGGTTCTTTGCTAATAACAGCTGGATGGAAGCATTCCCTTTGTGCTCGACCTCTTCTAGGCCGCGATCCTTCTCTGACCACTCTCCCATAATTTGGGAGGCCGAGGACTCTTCCCGCCCGCGTGGAATTTTCCGTTATGAACGCAGCTGGCTTATGGAACCTAATTTTAAAGACATGATCCGCAATATTTGGTCTCAATTCTCCTTTCCGGGGCACACGGCACACCGTTTTCATCTCAAGCTTTCGTCGCTTCGTCGCGCGCTTGCGGCCTTCAAATTCTCAACCCGCCAGGCCAGGCTTCTCGCTCGAAACAACGCGGAAGAAATCATCCTTCGGTTGGATCGTTTGGAGAACGATAGAGAGCTCTCTTCATTGGAACTTTCAGAACGTTCGTCGGCTTCTCGCACTATTTTGGACGATGACCGGAAGAGAACTATCGAGTGGAGGCAACGATCTCGCATTAATTGGATTAAGAGCGGCGATGCTAATACGGCATTTTTCCACAGGATCGCCAGCGCTCGTAGGCGCGCTAATCGTATCTCCTCCTTGGATGTTGGAGGCGTCACTATCCAGGGCTCTCACGCGATCGGATCCGCGTTGGTGGAACATTTCAGAAACTTCTTTGATCGCCAACCTTCCTCTTCTTGGCGATGGCATGCAGACGGGATACCCTCCTTATCCTCCGCTGACGCCAACATCTTAACTCGGCCCTTTTCACTCGAGGAGCTTAAGAGGGCGACTTGGGACCTCAACGCTGACGCGTCCCCTGGCCCCGACGGTTTCCCTATTTCCTTCTATAGGGACTTCTGGGACGTGATCTCTAATGATGTTCTTGATGTGGCACTCGAATTTTGCTCTGGCAACAGGGGTTTCGATAGGCTTAACCGGGCCAGCATGGTGCTTATTCCCAAGTCTCAGGGGGCCTCTCGCATTGAGGAGTTTCGCCCTATTGCTATCTCCAATGGCATCTACTTGATCATTGCTAAGGCATTGGCACTTCGGCTTGCCCCTCTTCTAATCTCTCTAATTTCTCCCGCTCAGGCTGCCTTTGTCCAGGGTCGTAAGATCTCAGACTGCTACACTCTCGCGTCTTCAATCATTGACAGCTGGCATAGAAATGGCTCCAAAGGATTATTATGGAAAATCGATTTTGCAAAGGCCTACGACTCCTTGGATTGGCGCTTTCTTTGGAGGGTTCTTAAAGCCCGGGGCTTCCCTCCGCTGTGGATATCTTGGGTTAGACGATGTGTCACTACAGTCTCCTTCTCGCTGTCTCTTAATGGTCGGCCTTCCGGGGGTTCCTTTCAGCCTCGGCGTGGGGTCCGTCAGGGATGCCCCCTCGCCCCTCTCCTTTTCGTGCTGGCAGCTGACGTTCTCCCACGCATGATACAGGGGGTTGCTGAGGCGGGATATACTCGCGGTTATTCTTTCGAGAACATTCACATTCCTCTACTTCAATTCGCGGACGACACTCTTTGCTTTATTGAGGGGGATCGGTCTCACGCCTCGGGGATGGCCATTACGATCCAACTCTTCTGCGAAATTTCTGGGCTCCGTATCAATGGCGAGAAATCACACTTGGTGCCTTTTGGGTTATCGGACATTGAGGCCAGGGAATGCTCCTCTATTTTAGGGGCCCCCATCGGGGCACTCCCGTTCGAGTACCTCGGCTTGCCCCTTTTCCTTGGACGGCCACGCTTGCGGGACTATCAAAGGTTGATTGATAAGGTTGAGGTCAGATTGGCTGGTTGGCGAGCATCAATTCTATCCAAGGGCGGTCGTCTAGTGTTAATCAAATCGGTTATCTCGGCTATTCCTGTTTATTTCTTCTCGGCTCGCGGTTTGCCAAAAGGGATCCGTACCCGCCTGGAGAAAGCTATGAGGCGGTTCTTATGGGGCAAGAATGGTTCGAATCGGAGGGGAATGCACTTGGTGGGCTGGGATGAGATCTCTCGGCCGAAAAATCAGGGGGGCCTTGGTGTTAGGCGCATGGAGGCGACCCGGGATGCGTGGCTCCTCAAGTGGGCGGTGAGGTTGCTGGGCCGGGAGGAGAGCTTTATGCTTTAATGCATTCGCGATATTGCTGGGCACGCCTTTGATTCCATTTTTGGCGGACCCCCTGTGGGTCCCTCCCACTCTTTCTGGCGAGATATCCTATTTATTTTCAACAATAATCGCTCTCTGCTGGCTTCGGTTCTCGGCGACGGGAGGTCTTTTCGCTTCTGGAGTGCCGACTGGTCCGGGAAGGGCGTTCTCATGAACCTATTTCCTCGTCTATTCGCGATGGCTGCGGATAAGATGGCTACGGTGGCTTCTTGCTGGGGCAATGGCGTCTGGTGCCCTACCATTTTGGGCACCCTTTCTGACCAGCGTTTCTCTGATCTCACGGCTTTGCTATCTCTTCTTGCGGACGCTCCCTCGCCTTCCTCGGGCCGTGACCATTTTGGCTGGAAGGACGGGACCTTCACGCCTCGAAAAGCCTATCTCTCTATCCTCCCTCCTAACTTGTCTACGGATGCCGCCCTTTCCCTTCACTGCAATTTTATTTGGAATCTCAAGATTCCGGAAAGGATTGGCATCTTCCTATGGATTCTCAGACGGGGAAGACTTCTTACTCGGGACCGTTGCGCCTCCATTTTCCCGAACATCTCCTCCTCTTGCGGTTTATGCGGCCTTGACACTGAAACCTCCAGCCACCTTTTCCTCTTATGCCCACTCGTGCAGGACATTTGGGCTGACGTGGATTGGATTAACCGTTCCTCCTTCATGGCCTTCTGGGAAAGCCTTGCTGCTGCCTCTTCCCGCCCCCGATCGGTTAGAATCATTCCCGTTGCGCGTATTTGGAGCATTTGGCTGGGAAGAAACAAGTTGATATTTGCGGGACAACGTTTCTACAAGGAAAACATTTGTATCGCTGCTAATAATTTCTGTGCGGACTGGCTATCCATGTAATTTTGTTTTGGGTGGCGGATGGTACCTAGTGCACCATCCACCTCGACTTTTTGTCTTTTAGTCCCCCCCCCTGTAAGTATCTCCTCTAAACCTTTCTTAATAAACTGGGGCGAACACCTTTGAGTGTTTCCCCCTTTTTGGAGCGTCAAAAAAAAAGGTAGATTCTAAATATATGCGACATAAGCGAAAACATTGTAAAGACGACCAATAGGATCATCACACATGTATCCTTTTTGTGTTCTATATGTACCCAATAAAGTCACTTTTTTTTGAGACCAAGAAAGGGGAAACACGCTATGGTGTCCGCCCCAGATGTATTTCTACTCATAGGAGAGGTTACATGGAGACCTAACATTGTCTAGGAATCGATGAGAAACCTAGAATAAAAAATAACATTTTCACAATAAAACTGCTGGGATGAAAAAAGAAAATTATTTCTGCCTAGCCAAATAACCCAGATGGTTGTCAACAGGTGAAGGATGTCCTCCCTAACACGATTCTTAGCAATGGACATGGATTCTCAAAAGAGATCAAGGTCCTGTAAGTTAAGCCAGCTTCGGTTATCAGTTGTCCAGACAAAAGCGGTCTTTACACACTGGAGGAAGATGTGATCCACAGTTTTGATGTGTCTCACAAAGAGGGCATCTGATGGAGATGTCTGGAAAGAGTTTTGCCCAACGGTCCCTAATCATAATTCGTCTTCTCCTATAAAGTCACATAAAGAAACTGGCTCTAACAGGAAGGTGAAGCTCCCAAATGAGGTTGCGGTTATGAATCAAGGAGTCCGTTCGAGGAGGAGATGGTCTGGAAATTGCCTGAGTGGACCACTTTTTTGGTTCACTTGGTGTTCTGGAGAGTTTCTCTTTGGGTTCTATGATGGCGTTGTCGAGGTCACATTTTAACCATACACTAATTTGTTGGGATTAAGGGGATGGTCAATGCCCGAACAACATTTTTTATTTTGAATCCACCTAGATGCAAAAGGGTTTTGTGAGAAGGTCACAAGATGCAGGAGGGGTAGGAGGTGGAGGGGCCGACATAGAGGATAATAGTTGAACTAAAAAGCTTAGAGCCATGTACATCATGCTTATTCAGTTTATTAGAGAGACATGTGAGATCAAAGGCCAATGTAGAGGCTTTGAGCACGTGGAGGTTGTGCGACTTGGCCGTTGAAAGGATTCTAGGGAGTTGCATGAGGAAGAAAGTGCACCAAGATGCGACCATAATCGTGTTCTTCTGGAGGATGACAAGAAGAGGGGGATCGAATGGAAGCAATGTTCGAGGCAGAAGTTGCTGAATGAGGGAAATGTAAACACGAGTTTCTTCCATGTGGTTGCTAGCAGGTATAGAAGGCGCAACCTGGTTCATTCTATTGAGATGGATGGGAGGAGCTGGTGGGTGACCATGCCATTAGTGATATGGTACGACATCATTACTTTGAGATCAATAGGCATGTGCTTAGTAACGGTGCCAGAAAGGTGGGAAAAGATGTTCGGAGGCCGAATGAGTTGCCGTACAAGGAGTTGATTTTACATTTCTTGTTGTCTGAGGTCGATCAGGCGACCTTTGCCTTGAACAATGATGGTTCTTGAGATTTGGACAGCTTCTCGATCCTTTTCTCAGGGAGTTTTGGGGCCCTGTGAATCTAGAGACGTTAGATGTGGTGGAGTTACACTAAAAAGTGTTGGGTTCGAGCAGCTTAATCGGCCCCTCTTGTTCCTTTTACCTAATAAGGATGTGGCATCACGCGTGGATGAACTGTGCACTATCACTTTATTTAATGCTATTGTGGCAAAGGTGTTGGCCAGCCTGTTGTTGGAGGTTCTCGGCTCTAATACCGACCCAACCCAGAGAACTTTTATCCTTGGTTGACACATGATGGATGGGATTGTTTTGGCTTCTGAGATTGTTGTGGAGTAGAGAAGAAAGAAGATGAAGGGTTTCTTGTGGAAGGTGGATTTTTCAATGGCCTAGATGATCGGAGATTCATTTGGACATCCTTGTACCGTAAGGCTTTTCGAGTGGGTAGATCGATTGGATGAAGAGATGTGTGATGAGATCTTCCTGTGCGATCTTGGTGAATGACAGACGAGAGGGTGATTTCTTTCAGCCACAACGTGGGGTTAGGCTTGGTTTTCCACTGGCACCTTTGTTCTTTGTTGTTGCTGTAGTCTGTAGACACATTGGCTAGAATGTTATGAAGTATGGGGAGGTTTTTTTTGTTTGGCTTCCATATTGGAGAGATCTTTGTTCTCATTCTCCACTCTCCAGTACTCCAATGACACTATATTTTTTGTGTAGGTAGGGTGTTTCTGCTGAAGGGATGACCTGGTTCTTGAACTTTTTGGGTTTTTCCTAAATATCTATCATGCCAAGTCTGCTTTTGTCCCTCTTGGGATGGATGTAGAGGAGATGGAGGTCTATGGGATTGCCTCCTAATGCATTGGGAGGTCCTCCCTATTCTCTACGTTGGGCTACCGCTGATGGGGGATAAGTTGTGGCAGTTTGATATGTTGTTGAAGGCGATTCTCTCGGTTATCCCAGTTTTTCATATCTAGGCATTTGTTGTTCGCTGAGGTATGGGAGAAGTTGGAGGCACTTCTGAGACGTGTCTTCTGGACCTCTTTTGGGGAGGTGCATGGGATGCCTTTAATTGGGTGGAACACCTCGATGCTTAAGTAGGAGGATGATGGACTGGGGATATTGAGTTTGAAGGTATTGAATGATGCTTTATTAACGAAGTGCATGACCCCCATCTGGGGTGGAGGGTCTGATTTGTTTCGCAGGAGAACATACTCAATTTATGGTGTTTCTTTGGACCGCTCTGTGCTGATTGTTTTTTGAAAGAATAGAGGATGGAGTTCCGAGTATCCACCTGAAGTTGTTAACTAATAGTGGTGAAAAAATATGGCTAAAGGGGGATTCGGGAAGAGATAACATCCCTATAACTTTTACGACCCAAAACATTCTGGGCAAAAACGTTGCGCGCGAAAAATACAATCATTCTGAACGCACCAAATAACCCATACCAACGCATAAGCAGGAGAGACATCATCATGCGGTTTACTGCCAACCATCCGTATCACGCTCTAGAAAGATGAGAAGTCATTGGTTCTGATCCATAGTATATTCGCCTCGTTTTAGACTTGACGAGAGGAGCTGTAATCGAAAAAATGTGATCCATATCTTCCTATTCCTCCATGCATCTTGGACATGATACGCCACCCGTACTAAAGAGCATGTTCCGTCGGACCTTGCTCATCAAGCGACCATATATAGCTAGCCACAGGAAAACCTTACCATGCCGCGGTATATTACTGCTCCAAAAAATGCGACAGTCGCACTTAAGATCCTCTCAAGTCAAAGAATTATCCTTAGCAAATATTTGCTATGCTTTTTTAAAAGTGAAATGAACATTCATCCAATGGAAATGATCTCTACTGTGTAACTCCCCGAAAGTCCAACAAATCACTCAATAATGCCATGAAGTCATTAAGTCTTTGGTCAGAGAAGTCGGTCAAGAAGCTGGAGTCTGCTAACCATCCGACCACGCTTGACGAACCAACAGATTCTTGTCATCCGCTAAAGCAACAAGGTGAGGGTATTGATCCTCTAACATACCTATACCCATCCAATTGTCCTTCCAGAAACGAAAAGTTTCACCATTTCCAATAATCGAGCGCAGAAGGTCATCCGTATTCGGGATAGTGTGACATATGCCTTGATAAAGCAACGACGGATATCGTATACTATTTCCACTCAAAGAGCCACATATATCATACAAACTCATTAAGCGGCAAACTAGGTCTTTGAATTCACCCCACAATTTAAGAATCTACTTGGTAAGTAATGCTTTATTCATATGCTCAAGTCTCAGAAACCCCAAAGCACCATCCTTCTTGGCTCTAGTAATCTTATCCAAACTTTTGTGGTGTATCTTGCCTTTCTCCTGTCCACCGCCCTCCCAGAAGAAGCGCCTCATGATGGATTCAATCTTCGTCTATGCACCATTAGGAAGGAGCCTAGTCGAACAGAAGAAGTTAGGGATAACCGACAAGACATGCTTTAGCAGCACCAATTTCATCCCCTTTGACAAGATCCTCGCCTTCCAGCCATCGAACTTGCTCTCCATTTTGTCCAAAATTGGTCTCCAGTTGATGCAATCAAATCCAAATTAAGTTGAATTTTGGTTTGGAGAGTGCCTCCACCATTACCCCCTTTCTCCAAGAAATTCTAGGGTTTTCCCTTTTATCCCATTCCTCTCTTAACCACGTGAAGTGCGTCGTGGTTCTCCTCTTTCCGATTTCTTGACTGCATCAATTGATATCAGAGCGTGGAAAATGAATCGTTCCTACGTTCGACGATCACTGGTGCTTAAAGTTCGATCTAAGCTGTCTCTCACCTGGTTCACATTCAAGTTCCCGGCAAAAGAAGTTCAAGCGCCTTGCTCAAGCAAGCATTAATGTACAATTATGGTTAGATTCAATGTTCAAGGAAGTATCTGTCATCTACAATAAGTGATTGATATTCTTATGTATTGACTTGTCGAATCAACATTTTATGGAGTTTCTACATTTTTCATAGGCATTATCAGTTTGGTGGATCTTTCTGGCACATCAGATCATTGGTTCTGGGTTGATGGGCGATTCCCGGTGCATGAGGCTTACAAGGTCTTCTATTTGGAGACTGTCTTTGATCTAGGGATTGCCGTCAATCAAATCAGGGACATCTGGAGGTGGAAGGGGTTCGGATATTTATCTGGTTGCTGAGAAGGGATCTTTTGATGACTGGAGAATGGAGAGCCATGATTTTCCGCAGAACTGATGACACATGTCAACACTGTTTGTCGTCAGAGGACATTGAGCATCTCTTCTTTGGTTGCTCTATTGCAAGGGAGGTCTGGGCGGCGTCACATGTAGGTTGGCATCAACCTTTGATTGGGTTGGCTTTTGGGAGTTTTTGGCCAAGCTGGGACATGGGTGATGGGAGCAGTCCCGCCAAGAGTTGTGTGACAGATATCTTGGGGCCTATACGACTTGTACTGAATGGATCCATATTTGGAGGAGGAGAGCGAATGTACATGGAGAATGTATTCGGACATGCAAATAGCTTGAGGACCTTTTGGTCCTTGTAATTATTATTATTGGATAGTGTTGATATATAGAAGTTTATGGGTGAGCTTCTCCTCGATGTCACACCTTTTTCCTGCAAAAAAGAGTCCTGTTCAACATTACAAATCTGGAGTTTTCTTGCATGAGCTCCTCAATCACTGCCATTGCATCTGCACCTGCATGTACCATCTCTCAAAATTATTCGAAAAAGAAAACCAGGAAATCATTAGGAGCTGGGGTGCTGTCGGTGTTAAGCTTACTGTCCGTGTGCCGAAAATCCTACTCATAAAAGCTCTTTGTGGACTGCTCAACCTGATAGCTCGGGCAAACTGAAGCCATTTTTGTGAAATTGGATGGTTTCCTAGATGAACTGATTCAGGCCCTTGATAGTTACATGTGGTCTAAACTCTTAAGTACCTTGCACGTCAACTTTTCTTTAGGTGGTCACAAAGGCTCTGCTTAAAAATACGAAGTGGTCACTCTTCAAAAAAAAAAGAAAGAAAGAAAGAAATGGTCACAGAAAGTCTAAGAGGAACTGGTGCATGCTCACATCATGGAAACTTATATTCAGTTGTTTGCAGCAGCACCAACTTACTCAATCGCTCTAGGGGTCAAGATTTGTGGTTCTTTTAGTATGAGAGATTTATATTACGTAGAAGTAGGGACTCGACATATGAATTCTCTGTTTTTCTGAAAAAAGACCAAATCTGAGGTTCGCTGATGAATTATTGAAAAGTATATATTTTTTATCCTTTTAGTTTCTTTTGAGACGGGGATGGAATTGTGGCTGGATTACTTCACAACTTTGTTCTTTTAGTATGAGAGATTTATATTACGTAGAAGTAGGGACTCGAGATACGAATCCTCTGGTTTTCTGAAAAAAAGACCAAATCTGAGGTTCGCTGATGAATTATTGAAAAGTATATATTTTTTTATCCTTTTAGTTTCTTTTGAGATGGGGATGGAATTGTGGCCGCTGGATTACTTCGCAATTTTCGAAACCTTTCTCGATGTTTGAAGCCTTCAGGTTATTGTTGGGGCCAAGGAGGGACCACTGCAGGAAAGAGTGTATGTGAGTTGAAGTACAGAACATGTAAACAGGACATTCCGTGGTAAATATTTTTGGTTGGGCATATATGTGCTTATTTTCGAGTCTTTAAAGAGTATGTATAGTGCCTGTGAATGTAGCTTTTCCCTGAGAAGAGTTATTCTTTTTGGGCTTTTGTACTTAGACATATAGTTCCTCATTCATGGCAAATGTTGTCGAGGTTAACTGCACTTTCTTAGGAGGACAAATTTTTTCATTATTTACAATATTCTCTATGTTTTATGGAACTTAATACAATACTTCCACAGAAATGTTTCAGAGGCAGGAGAGCTGTTGCAAAAGAGAGGTTGGTGGTTCGACGACTATTCTTCAGCGCTTATGGAAGCCATTGCCAGAATTTGGACCGGTAAATAAATTACTCACTCGCATGCTCTGGTGGTTTTTGAATCCTGCTTTTTACTGTTTCTGATGATATTTTTTTGAGAAGATTTCTAATGAGATGGATAATGAAACCGTTGTCTTTCTCTCTCTTGATTTTATCCTGGCCTAGCAGATACTGTTTTTGTCCAGACTCAGAGTTCCTACGCCAGTTGCTGTTCTTCTTCAATGCGGACGATCCTCATGATTTCTATGCTCTCGTGGAAACTTGTCGGAAGCTACTTCTGTATGCTGAGAAAGATGGCAAGTCTGAGTGTATATTTGTTTTGACTTTTGTGTGTATGAGGGGCTTCTATCTTTTCTACTTGCTATGTTACTTCCCCCTGGTATCTTGCTTTCATTGTCCGGGTGTTTAATTTGTTATATGCATTGTCTACAATGTTAGCGCTAATTTGATACTTTACTATGATAGCGCTAATTTGATACTTTACAATCAAATGGATTATGCCATCATACACTACTAGTGGGGATCATTATTAGCTTATTAAATTGTTTTCTTATGGGGATTGATCATAGGTACCATATTAATTTTCCATGCTTATACCGTTTTCAGGCATGGATTATAGGACAGTGCCGGAAATGCTAATGTTAGTATTCCCAATTGAACTGAGGAAATAGTCGAGGTTAACATAACTTAGTCATTTTTGTTGCATTTATACATGTTGGAGTTTTCCTATTATCTAATCATGCATATGTAAAAGTAGTTTCCTAGATCTTGATAAATTACAAAAAATTCTCATTTGTGCAGAGATTATTGCATTATAGGAATGAAAATAAGTGATTGATATACGGTTTTTTCATAATAGAAAAACGATCAAGTGACGGGAAATTTTAATTTTTTTCTCTATAGTTTTATTCCTATTATTGCAATTCTTTCTAATTTTGCTTGTATAATTCTCTCCATCGAATGAACATACATGCCTTTTATGATGAATATGCAAACCTCTTCCTATTTTTATTATGGTATCATAGCAGCAGTCTTAGATCAAATATTGTGCCTCTTTGGCATGGAGAGAGGAAGTTGGGGATAAGGAGATAAGGAGGAGCACGCCAAGCTCTGTGAGTAAGGGGGACGATCGGGGAGGAAGATGGGATTGTAGGATCTGAGAGGAGAAAGAAAAATTAGGGAGGGGATACAACCAAAGATTGGATCAACTCTTCTTCATTTCTTGTCCCCTATTATATAGGAGTTTGTTTCTTTATATAGGGAGTTGAACTCATCGAAAGATGCGACCTTTCATACCAAAAATGACATCCAAGCCAAAAGACACGTCCAAAGGTGGCGCCTTTTGATATTTTTACATGAACTAAAACTACAATAAATATACACAAAAATAAAAATATTTTTTTACAATCTCCTTCACTTGAAACAAACTCATCTCCGTTGCTTGATCTTCAGGCCCAACGTTAGAGAATTTCATCTGAATTTGGTGGGAGATTGTTGCCAATTTTATAGATTTCCTCCTCAATTCAGAATTACATTTGTAATTGTTTTCCACTAAGTGGTGTGACCGTATGAAGAACAATTTTTCTATCCCCTCAAATAAGATGTCCCTTCTCCACATATGGTTCTCAAGTTTAACCCTCCCATAAACGTAATTTGAATGATGGGTATCTTCAAAATTTTCCCATGTCAACCCATAATCCTGTTGATAGATTCACTTGACCCTTATTAGGGTTTCCTTCTCTTGTCCCAAGCATTGGCAGTGGTGGAACATGACTGGGAGAAGCAGGTGGCAGCGATGAAGATCGTACTGGAGCAAATGTTTCTACATGGACACATAGGGAATCGGTTGTGTGCGCAGATTTATGCCACAACCATTCGGGTTCATGCTAGGGTCGGAGGGATGATTTATTGGTCTGAAATCACATTTTCCAGCCAAAATCAGACCACAAGCTGTCCTCGGATGCTGAAAAACTGGGTATACAGCTAGGGAAGTCATGGGTATTGGTCCCTAGGCGGCCGTGCGTGCATGAGACTCCCATGGAAGCATGATGACGTGTGAGGAAGCGTGCTGGGTGGCGCCCTTAGGGGTTGCGATGTGCTGAGCGCCACTTGACGGTGGCGTAGGCTGTGCGGCAGCGTGCTGTGCTACACATGGAAGTGCACGAGATCAAAGCAGCACTGGGCAGCGCACAGAGGCGCGCGATATGGCGCGGCCGAGGTTGTGTGGCGGTCTGATGGCGACATGTGTGATGGGCGGTGGGTGTGGATAGGGTTTGTGTGTAAGAGAATTTTTCTCTATGACCGTTACTCTGATACCATGTTGAAGGAAAATATTGAATTTATTGATACTAAGCCCCAGGGTTCTCTTATATAGGAGTACCCAGCTTGGCAAATTACATGATAAAGATGGAAAGAAAAAAGATACATAAAAATATGACCGATAAATATCTCTCGACACATGGCAATGAGAGAAGCTACCATTGAGGTTATATTGGTTAGATTGGACATGTTACATTCCAGTGGAAGTGTCTCTTAATGTAGTTGAGATGTGACAATGTGGCTGCCTTATTTGTAGGCAACAATCCAATGTTTCATGAGAGGACTTAACACGTTGAGGTTGATTGCCATATAACTGGGAATATGATTCAAAATTGATTCATAACTAATCGTGCATGTGTGAGCTGGTGATCAGGTAGCCGACGTCCTCACCAATCTACTTCCCCCGACTGCATTTTATATACGCGTTTCCAATCCGAACGTAGCAAATAATTGTAGATGCATAATAGGAATACACATACGTGATTGAGAATTGTAATTTTCCTGTTGTAATTTTATTCCTCTTTATTGCAAATCTTACTAATTTTGGTTGTGGGACTCAATATAAAGATTCCGCAGGCCTTTTATGATGAATAAGAAAAACTCTTCGTACTTTAACAACTAGCAATATTTAGTTCCATTCTCCTGTTGCATATGTTTATTATATATTATCTTTGGATGTTAATTACCACTTTATTGAAATCTTAATGGACAGAAGATATCGTGAATATAGTAGCTGGAACGGATTATTATTCCAAACGAGCAATCGTGGACATAAGGCTAAAGAGAATGACCTACATTTGTCTTCTGGCTCTTCACCAAAATAGGTAAAGGATAATTGCCTTCCTTTTAATGATATTTGCCGAACTTACTTTCTCCAAGGTTTCCCGGTTTATCAAATTGTTTAATTTTTGAGCCAAAAATGGGGAATACACTCGTGTAGTGTCGGCCCCAAGTATATATTAATAAGATTAAAAGGATGATGCTGCAGAAGCCAGGTCTCGAGAAGAGATCTACTGAGGTGAATCAAATTACTTTTTGCTTTTTTTTTCCTGGAAAAATGGGAACTTTTCTAACCTTGAAAAAGCCACAATTTGTGGGGTGGCTTGGGAGAATCAAAATTTGAAGATTTCTCCAGGATAACTGTTTTAGACCCGGAAAAACAAACTGTGACAACTCTGCAGCTATACAAGTTATTGGGCTCTTTTGGTGTTCTGCATTTTCTCTGTAGTTTGATGCTAACGACCTAGATGTTCACCTTGTCACATATGACTAAGATATCTAATATGCAATGCAATACTTCCAACATCATGCACCCATCTTTGTTTCAAGTTGTCCTTTGGTTTTACAATATATGGTATCTATGATTCTATTTTGTAAGATTTCTTAATATCAAGGAACCTTGCTATTCTCATAAAAAAGAACCTTGCCTGTAGCACATGCATTGTATTTTACTGATTAATATCGGGATTAGTTGACATCTCAACATGATTATTTAGCAGATGCAGCCACCCATTTGTTAGTTACCTTGCTTATCATGTCAATATAAGTGATGCATGCCAACAGAAGATGCAATCTTTACGATGAGACAATCTGAATTTGCACATCAGATATAGAAAGAAGGGTTTTTATCAGTTGTGCCCCTCACTGATATTACAATATCATTTATGTCCCTCCCTTTTTGGGAATATCAGTTGTGCCCTTGACTTCCTGCCATTCATCACTTGTGCCCCTCTGTTACTTTGACTGTCAATAAGCTAAACTTTACCATGGTTTAATAAAATCATGGTGTAGTTAAGAGGGGCATATCTGGAAGAATATGCCCTTCTCCTTCCTCAACCCCTCTACCCAAACCTTCTCCTCCTCCTCCGCCTCTGTTCCTCCACTGCCCCCTGTTCCTCCACCGCCCCAGCACTCATTGCACGAGTAACACCCGTAGTTAACGGACATCCTGATCTGGGTGCAAGAAAATACACAGAGCTTCCTCATCATCGCGAAGGGGTGTCAGAGATGGAGAGGGGAGAGGAGGGACAACCACCAGTCTGCGCAGAATATGTGGAGGTCGAAGTCACAATTGCCGCAGCGGTACCGTGTGCTGGTGTCAGTGGCAGAGCACATGTCGCATGTGAAGGTGGTGGTCTTGTGGAGGCGGAGTGGGCAGAGGAGTGGGGGAGGAGTGGGAGTCTGGGAGCTAGCAGAGGAGAGGAGGGGGCGAGGAGGCTGGGGGCATAGGAGTGGAGAGGGCAGGGGAGGGGGAGGATGAGGGCAGAGGAACTGGGAGTCCTCGTTGCACACAATCTCAAGCGCCTCCTTTATGACTGTGGCGGAAGAGAGGAGGGGGAGGAGGTTGGGAGAGGGGGGGGGAGTCTGGGAGCAATGGAGGGGGAGGGGAGGGGGGAGGATGGGTTTGAGTGGAGACGGACGTGCTCCAACTTGGAGAAGGGGTCGGAGATGAGGGAGATGTAGAGGCAGAAGTCCTGGAGGGAGGGGGATGGGAGGATGAGGCTGAGGGGGTCGGGGAAGGGGGGAGGGGTGACAGAGAAGGAGGAGGAGGGCTTGGGGAGGTCGACCTGGAGAGGAGGGGAGGGAGGAAGAGTTCGACCTGGGAAGGAGGACTAGAGGAGGGAGAGGGTGAGGAGGGTCAGGATAGACCTCTCTGCCCTTTTTTTTTAAAATATAGTTCTGCTTGTGTCCTCAAAGTTAACGTCCGTTTGCGTTGGGGATAGACGACAACTAACCCAAAGAGCACAAGTGATGGAATGACAAGTCGGGAGCACAACTGATATTCCCAAAAAAAGAGGGGCATAACTAATATTGTAATATCTCATAGAGGCACAAATGATAAAACCTTAGAAAGAATGTTATTTATATCGGGGATTGGAGATGTGTTTTTTAGACAATTGATCTTCTTGATGCTATTCCCCCCTCCAAGTTGAACAATTCCAGCGAACACACCTAGCATTTTGGACTTGATGTTAGATACTCAATTTCCTGTCTCGATGAAATGCCATTTTGTTTGTAATATAAAAGTTTCATCCAGTTATTTATATTCGAAGGGATTTCTGTCGATGTCTTCCAAGTAATTTGACTTTCATATGTTATTGTTATGTTTGTATATAAAATGCATGTGGACTGTTTTGCTGCATTCTCAACCAATTAAAATCCAACCTATATAAAACTTGCAAGCATATTATACACATGTGCTTAATACTTAATTCTTGTTAGAATTCAGAGACTTAATATTCAATTCTTGTTAGATTTCAGAGACGATGTCTCTATCATGGTTTTGTTGCAATAGTTGGCAATCTCATTCTTCACTTCTTTTCACAGGAATCATTTGAGGGAACAATCCTCAATGTCCAAATATTCAAGTACAACAGTTGATCCTTTGCTGAAGACAGTTGCTATGTTGATAGATCCCCATCTCCCTTGGGCATGCAGAGTTGTGGACAATCTCACTGATAAGAGAACATTTTATTTATTGCAGGAAATCATCCACTCCAGCATGGTACACAAAATTTGCTGTTTAATATCTTAATTTACCAATTGCCCACAAGTTCAGATGTCAACTTTGGGGTTTGAAAAAAAATGGAAATTCTTTTGAATATCAAGTCAATATTGAAATCTGGTCAAAGGCAAACATAAAATTTCAGGATTTTTTGGCCAATGAATAATGCCCATTTACATAATTTTGAAATGTAACAAAAATCAGGAAGGAAATTTGTCATTTTCTCATCATGTGGAGTTTTTATTACTTCGATTTGCAAATGTTGAACTCAACATTAAAATATTATGAGCGCCTATGGACCAATGAGAGAGAGGGAGAGAGAGAAGGAACGGGTTTCCTTTCGAGGAGTTGGAATTGGGAAAAAGGAGAGGAGGGCCACCGATTTGAGAGCATGGATGTTTGATGGCGGTTGACTGTTAGATTCTCATCGAAAGTGTAAAAGCTTGGAGCTGCGATGCTTTTGCTCTGGGGAGCACGGCCAGTTTACGGCTTCTTGCTCTGCTCTGATCTGTTGCTTTAGGTGCAGAGACTTGGGACATTGCTATATTTCTTGTTCGATGAGGATGAACCGTGTTGATCACTCGAGGCCGTGGAGTGCGTTGCTTGTATCTTCTTGGAGTGCTTCTAATTATGGCAACAAGTTAGTGGTATCGAGCTTTCTTTTGCAGATGCGGTAAATGGAGACTCCTTTAATCCACAGGATGAGACGTTCGTGGGTTTCGTAATTGACACATCGTCAGAAGGAGCCATGGATGCATCAAATGTTGCAGGAGAAGTGCGGAAGAGCTTGGATCTTGACTTTGTTGGAGATGTATTGCTTGAGGGTGGATGTGCTTGTATTTGAGGCCTTTCAATGTGAGAGGGGAACATTGTTTCTTGTTGATTCTGCGGGGATGAAGGCCCGATGGAAGGAGTCGTGTGTTACTGATGGGGAATTATTGATGAAGAGGAGGGTTCTTTGTGTAAGTGGGGTGCCTTTCCTCTCAAGGAATGTGAACTCCCCGAAGGATGTTCTGAGGATCCTTATAGAAGTTTTGATGTTATCTTCGATGGGTTGTCATCGAGGTATGACGCTGCCATTTTTGTGGAAGTCAACAGAAAGGAGGTCCCCTGCTCTGCCATTTTCGAGAGAGGTGTTAGAATCGATGCCTCAGGGAACGTCTAGGGCTTCGGATTGCAACACTTTGATTTGGGAAGTGTTCCTTTTTGGAAGAGCTTCTCAGATCCTGGTGCAAATAGGAATTTGTAATGGTGAAATAAATATATTTGGCGGTGAAAAAAATATTTGGTGGAAGAAATCGGAAGGTTGAAGGAGAGAAAACTCGTCGGATGAGAGGTATTTTGGAGAAAAGAATCGCAGAGATCGCGTGGAGGGAGAATAGAGAAGATGAGAGATAAAAGATATGAGATAAATCTCAAATTTTAATTAACTCTCGAATTGAATAAAACACTAGACTACCATCCTTTTTATATATGAGAGGAGGGATTACAAATATAGAAAAAGAATAAATTTCAAATCCTAACTTATCCTAATTGACTTTAAATGGATTCTAAATATCTCTAACCGACTAACTAGTTATTATAACCGGCTAACTAATTGATTTGAGATCACATGCGATCTCTTTTTTAAAATAAAATTATAACAGACTCAATAAAATTAACTCGACCATAATTTATTAATGAACGAAAAATAAAGCCCTATTTATTTGTTTCACGCTGTATCGACTCTCTGCCACCAGTGTTGCAGAAGTTGGCATTCGGTATTCAGTCAGAGGGGTCACTGAATTGATAATAATCGGTATTCAGACAACTATTCAGAATTAGTTGGTTTTGTATTTTTAATTATAAATGATTTTTAATACATATATTCTTATATATTTATACATATATTACCATTAATCAACACGAATACAAGATAAAGGTATTCATTAACAACATACATATACATATCATTGACTTTTTTGATAATATCATGATAAATGGTAGTTCTTGGAGGCCGTCAGGGGTGCCTGTCAGCCCTCCGGCGGGAGGGATCACTGGGCCTGGAAGGGGGGGGCCTTTCTCGTCCAAAAAGGCGTATGTGGCGGTTTCTTCCTCCCTTCCTCCCGGGCCGGAGGTGGTGGTGCGCGATTGCCGTTTCTTTTGGAGTCTGAGGCTTCCTGAGAGGGTGGGCTTCTTCCTTTAGCTGGTTCGGAGACAGAGATTGATGACGAGGGATCGTTGCGTGAGGCTGATTGGGACTATCCCTGATAGTTGTATTCTTTGCAAGAATGCCGTGGAAACTCTGGAGCATCTTTTCTTCGCGTGCCCGGCGGTGATGGGTGTCTGGGAGGAGGCGGCTGATTCCTGGGTGTGCTTCACGGATCTGGCTTCTTTCTGTGACTCGATGGTGGCAAACAAGAGCAGGGGGCGTAGGGAGTTGCTGCGGCCATTGACGAAGGTTTGGGCAATTTGGCTTGGCCGAAATGATGCTATCTTTACAGGGCAGCATTTTTACAAAGAGAATGTGTTGATACATTGTAACCGTTTAGTTGATGACTGGTCGTTGGTTTAGTTCCCTTTTTGGTATCGCGGTTGGTACCTTGTAAAGTTCCTTTTCTTTTTTTTGCTTTTTAATATATTGCAGGTGCGGGCACCCCTGAGTGTTTCCCTTAGAGTTCAAAAAAATGGTAGTTCTTTTGAAAAAATAAAAAAAATAAAAAATTTCTAGCAGTTAACTACCAGTTGGCCGAATAGTCTGTCACTCAGCCGAATAATCATACTGACTATTCGGTTAGGCCAACTATTGGCCGACTAAAGATTATTCAGTCGGCCCCCTACGCCTCATAGTCGGACCGTATTGTCGGACCAACTTTTGCAACAATGTCTGCTGCTTCAAAAACTCATCTCTTGATGTGTTGCTTTGCCTTGAATTGCCATATTCTAGAATCCGTACGAAAAGGAGAAATGAGGTGCATGTAGCGGATTCCAAGCCATTGTTGTGGTCCTCGTAGAATCAACATCATGACAGAGAGGATGATGGTCGAAGAATTGATGTGGTGCGTGCGGAGGCATCCATGTCGTGATGGAGATTCTCACAGAGTCGTGTAGGAAAAATTGGTGTGCCATCTTCATAGGTGGAACCATGGAATTGGGGAAGGCCATGACTGATAAAAGCCACCGGATTGTGGTGAAGGGAGTTGTGAGTAAAGTGTCTTGCCTCCATGTTCTTATATAGGGAGGGCCACTATCCCTAATCCCAATAGAAATTCCAATAGGATTAGGATTGAATTACCCCTTTCCTATTTCAGCGTCATGTTTGTAATTTTGGGAGGACATGTAAGCAAAATTCGTACCCCTTCACATGAAAAAACTCCATATTGCCTTATTATTCACTTTAACCGTTTTATAAAAGATTTTGGGGTGGGGAATATTGGCGTAAAACTTCCAAAAGTTATTTGACTCCGTATTCTTAGGGAGAAAGCATTCTATCAAGTAGGAAGTTTTCTTCTTATTAGGGTTTGGACCTTCCAAATTTGATGGCGGCATCGTACGTGGTAGAGGCGGCAGTGATGATTGCGTCGGACGCGTTCAAGATGATGGCAGGGCTCGCGCGAGCATGACTACATTGAGAGGCGAGGTCGGCGGCGGTGGCTCTATCGAGAGTGGATGCTTGGTGCTGTGGAAGCGAGGTCGACGAGGTGGCGAGGGTGTTAGCGGTGACAACGACTCCATAAGGAGTGGATGTTGGTGGTGAAGGGAGGGTGGCGTTAGTGCTGCTGCTTGCAGCAGTGGCTTCAGGGCTGCGCGTAAGGAAGGTTGGCTGGTGGTGGGGTTTTGGGTGACGGGGAATGGAAAGGGGCGATAATGTTGGCGATGGTGGGGTTAGGGAGAGGTGATATGGCTGTAGGCGGTAACAGTGGGGTTGATGGTGATGGGCTCGACGCGGATGATGGTGGGGCAACCAAAGGGGTTGAGGGTGGTGGCGAGGGGGCCGATAACAGGGTTGGAGGGGTTGCTGGAGGCGTAAAGGCGACAGAGGAGGGTTGCAGATGGACTGTCGAGGCTGTCGGTGATGCCATATTAGCATGAGAAAAAGGTGGAGATAGGGATTCCTTCTGGACAACAATGTCGAGGTTGAGAAGTGGTGCTTTGTTACCTTCCTGTGCGGCGATTTTGACGTCATTTCCTCTAGTTGTCATGTCAACAATTCAACATTCTACGGATCTTACATTTCTCTCGCCAAACCTTGCATATCTGTGCACACTTGGACATATCAGATAGCCTAACCTCATCATGCCATGCACGGTCCGTTGAACGAGATTCTTTGGATTTATGTGCTCATGAAAACCTGGATGGATCGTCAGATCACGAGCACGACCTGTTGGCCATGCTCTAATACCAATTGATGCAAATAGGAATTTACAACGATGAAAAATAGTTTTAGTGGTGAAAAGAATATTTGGTAGAAGAAATCGGTAGGAAGGAGAGAAAACTCGTCGGATGCGAGGGATTTTGGAGAAACGAACCGCATAGATCATGTGGGGAGAGAAGAGAGAAGAGGAGAGATATGATATAAATCTCAAAATTTAATTAACTCTTGAATTGAACAAAACACCAGACTACCGTGCCCTTTATATAGGAGGGGGGATTACAAATATAGAAAGCGAATAAATTTCAAATCCTAACTTATCCTAATTGACTCTAAATAGACTCTAAATATTTCTAACCGACCAACTACTTGTTATAACCGACTAACTAATTGTTTTGAGATCACATGCGATCTCTTTATTTAAAATAAAATTATAATGAACTCAATAAAATTAACTCAATCCTAATTTAATTAAGAGATGAAAAATAGAACCCTATTATTTATTTCACGTTGCATCAGATCCACTGGTAAACTCGACATGTGTAGCACCATATCTATGTAAGTGTGAGTTTAATCTTGAATTGGACTCGGGTCTGTTCTCTACGACATTTTCAGTGCATGAGGATTTGGGTGTAGGAGCTGAATCAGTGTTGGACTTGATGGATCCCATTATGGCAACAGGACCAATGCAGATCTTGGAGGATCTGTGGGAAGACTGAGCAAGAAGTTGGAGAGGTACATGCCGAGGAGGAAGAGGCTGATGGTGGTTCACTTGGGTTTGGGGGCAATATGCGCTTTCAGGGAGCCATCGTTGCCTGCTACTTGGGGGGGGGGTGGATAGCAAGGGGCTTTGGGGTTTGAGTTTGGTGAAGGGATGCAGTTAAACGAATTGTGGCTGGAGTTGCAACTGCCATATCAATCGCATGGAGCAACATTGTTCTTTTATGAAGATTGTTACATGGGACGTGAGGGGTTTGGCAAACCCGAAGAAATGTAGAACCTTGGCTTCCTTTTGAATGGATGGTACCCGTGTTCACGAAATCGGCCTATGCGGCCGCATATGCGTGTGCGGCACCTTCAGCGCACCGATTTCATGAAACCCTCCATTATGCACCCATGGCTCTTATGCGGGCCGCATATGCGGGCTATGCGACCGCATATGCACTCTGTGCGCCCGCTTTGGGTTAAATGGGATTTTTTTATATGTAAATTTTTATTGTGATTTTTTATATGCGATTTTTTAAGCCATCTATTTCAAGTTATTGTTCTGAAATGTGTCAAATGTGTGCTATAGTATGATTTGTGCCACGTTTTTTTTCTTTATGCCACATTTTTTATTGTATGAGGAAATGCACGAGGACGAAAAAGAATAATGTACCAATAATTTAGCAAATGAATTTAGTCAACTCATAGTTATTTTGAATGCATATGTAGAGTTTGGTACTTTTGATGGAGAACCGATAATAATATAATGACAGAGATAAATAACATTATAATTCAACAATAGAGGCATTTATACAAATATATATTCACATATATTGGTATACAAGTTGCAACAAAAATCAGTCCACTTAATTTATTATTAAGGACATCATATCATCGTATCATGAATTTTAGTAGACATACATAGTTATAAGTCTCACCTCCACATATTGGAGTCTACTAGTTAAAATATTGTCGTTTGAGGCTTTGAGCATTTATGTTTTCTTATATTATTTATTTAGTACATTACTAATGTTATTACCTCGGGGATGTTTGCGATGTAACTGAGAACTCCTTATTTTTAGATGAATGAACTGTGATTTTTTGCTCTAAAAAAATAATGTCATTAGTGTTAGATTTTTATTTTCTTTTGGATACTTGCATATTTTGGTGATTGTTGTTAATTATTATGTGTGCTAATTTTTCTATTGAAGTATTGATATTTGATTGATAGAGATTGTTTTGAGCTCTATATGAAAGCCATTTTTCTTAGATCTTCTGTTGGATCACAATTATACATAAATATAGTGCAGTTGTAGTCATATATATATATATATTTATTTATTTTTTAATAAAAAATTAGGAAACCGCGTAGAACTGCATATACCCCGCATATGCCCCAACATACCGCTTAATCGCTATTCAGTGACCAGTCCGAACACATACACATATCGCTTTCCTGAACCATGGTTGGTACGGGGATATTTTTCTGTTACAAGAGACAAAGTTGTGTTCATGGTTAGAAATCTTACGGTAATATTTGGGGTTGCAAAACTTCACTGATATCAGAGCGATGAATGTGGTGGGTAGTGCAGGAAGTACTAATATTGCATGGAAGGGTAATAAGTACTCACTGCTCTCTAGGCTGATGCCAGCACGCGAGACCCACCGCATCAGCCCATGACCAATGGTCCAAAGGTCATGAAAACTCTTGTGTGCTGGCGCTACCTCCAGAAGATGTAAAAACTGTGTAGTTTGTCACTCTACCCCGCATTTGTCGCTCTGAAATCTGTGAAGTTTTGCAGCCCCAAAGATTTCCGTAAGATCTCTGACCATGAACATAACTTTGTTTCTTATAACAAAATAGTATCCCCGTACCAACCATTCAAAAGGGAGCCAATGGTTCTACGTTTCTCCAGGTCTTTGGGATGATGCCACCGGGCAAGAATTTTTGTCAGCATGCACACCCTTGTTTTCTTCTAAAAAGAGAGAGAGGTTTTCCAGCCTATTGCGATCCCTCTACATTGCTAACAGCCTCTTTGTCCCTGAAATCAGGAGGAGATGTAACCCCCTTTGAGTTGGAGAACTTATTTGTCCAAGATGCAATTTTTGTTTCTTGATGGAGAGTGATATTGCATCCCTACTCATGCAATGGTGTCCCAACCGATCTCCGCTTTTTCGGGTTACCCGAGCACCTAACATTCCAAGATAACACTTTCTTTTAGGAACCACATTGAACCCCATCGTCGACACCACCACACCTGCTACCTGCACTGTCTACAATTTGCTGGCTGAATCGACTGTTATCCCCTTTGCTACTGGTAAGATCCTCTTCTGCATTCGATATTGCTTGGCCCTCCATTTGGTGGACTGAGCAGTGGCAGGGGAAGTGGAGGGTTGCGAAGCCTCCTCATTAGCTTCAGTGAGAAGCTGACATGCTAATTCCAGGACCTCCACTGCTTGCGATGGATCTCTAACACACATGGGGCCATCAGGAACCAATGCACAATCTAATGAAGGATCCTCCACATGAGGACCTACCGAAGAAGACTCAGGAATCCCCAATGGAGCTTCATGGCCCAAAAGGAGGCCTCCCTGAGCACGTGGAGCCTCATCCGGATTGATGTGAAGGAATGAGAGGGCTCATAGATCGACTTGGGTCGAACCGCCAGCTCACAATCAAGTCCAAATCGGACTCTCCACCATTTTACCTAAAGAGAGTGGATCTACCATCGTTTTGGAGAGCATAACTGAGGCATTCAGCAGGGTGGGTCCAACTTGTAGGTAAGGATCATCATACCTTAGCTGGGAATACGGGATCTCACTTAAAAAATTGGTAGTGGTTAGGGCCCAAATAATTCGATATCCGAAATCAGTTCCCTTTAAAAAAGCTTCCAAGAAAACCCTAGCCACAAAGAAGGCAACCACGGCACAAGGAGATCGTATCCTCGAGGAATCCTCCTCGATGGATACCCAAAACCTTCCAATATAGTATGATTTCGAATTTCGAAATCCAAGATCTTCGCATCCGAATATCTTGAAGATCTTGCCTCAAACAATGGTCACGCTACCTCCTTCTCCAACCAGCTTACGTCTTTCGACATCCCCGTCTTTTCCGACGAGCGTTTTGACTTTGAATCCCTACCCAAAACAAGCAGTGATGGTATAGGAGTTAATAGCTGGACCACTGACTAAAATTGTTTCTGACCCACCACCATGTAGCAAACGATTTCTTCGGGATGAAGCTTGCACCCTTGACCATGGCTATATTGACCATAGGATATGTACCCAATTTTCGACCATCTAAAAGGATTTGGGGGATGGTCCCGAGCTTCCTCAGCACTGATGCCAAAGTTTCCACTATACTGGAAAGGAACGGGACGCGAGCGATCCCTATAAGTTTGAAGAGATTGCAGCATTGCCGCTTCCCCATTTGGTGAAGCGAAATGGCCTCCATCAGATCCCTCCTTTTGACCTAGACGACGACGGCAAATTGGACTCCAGGGACCAATGACCCCGGGCACTGTAGACTTTATCTTTCAAAAAGATCACATCTTCCAAAACAGATCCCCTACCGAATTCCACAAAATCGAACACACCTTTTGGAGATGGTACATCTCCTATATGCATTCCTTAATAAAAATACCGTCTTTCCGTTTAGCAGAATCAGAGCAACTTCCACTGAGGCTCTGGATTCCTTGACCTCATGACTCTGGGTTTCTCGACCTGACGATGGATTCCTCAACCTGACGGCTGAACATGACCAAGGAGACCAAATGTGGCAGCGAGGGTTTCAACAATGGTGGACGTGATGAGGGCATGGAGGGGGGAGGGGCGAGAGGAGATGAGGAAGGTAGTCATGTAGGGGTAGCCGGGTAGGGGTGTTGGGGTTGGTAGTTACTTCCTTACTGGAGTGGAGAAGGTAAGGGTAGCAGTTGGAGTGACAAATTAGGGCATTCACTGGTCGCTCGTGGGTATTTGAAGTCCATTAGATTGGGATACTGTATTTCATGGGTTACATCACATTGGGTTCCCGATCTTGAATACTTTATTGGATATCAATAGGTTTAGGGTCAGCCCTTATGGATTCGGTTGGGTACCCATCCAAACCAAAGACCGTGTATACCCCTAAGCAAAGCTCTTTGGTCCATTGTCCTCAGCACTGCAACTATGCTTTTGGACCCACTACACGATGGGGAATCACCCGTTTTCAGTAAAAAAAACTATGCTTTTGGAAGGGAATTTGCACTGTCATGCCTGGCTTACCTTTCCTTTTCTGTCCAGTGGTAGGAGGCGACTGTTTTACTTTTTTGATAGATAACTGGACTGATGCTGGAACACTAGCCACCCGTTTCCCTCTTCTTTTCGTAATTGCAGCGGAGAAAAATGCATGTGTAGATGATGTTTGGGTGGACATGCCTGTTTGCCCACTTTTGTTACCGAGTTTTCCGAGCAACGATTCCAGGATTTTGTTGGGCTTTTAGACTCGAACAATTCCTTGAGGGACCTAAGGTAGACAACCTGGTCCCTTCTTCATTGGGTACCTTGACTACTACCTTTGTTCCCTTATGCTCGCTCAACATATTTGCTGCCAACCACTCCCCAAGGGTTAGCCGTCGCACAAATATCAAATCTAGCATTCCAAGTCCATAGAGACTACCTCGCTTTTCGGTCCATGACGAACTTCCCATAGGGAGCTTTAGTGCTGCATCAAATTTGTTTAGCTACTTGTTAATTTCCATTTCAATGGTAAACCCCCTTTGTGTTGGGCCCATTACCCATTGAGTTATAGGCATTATTATGTGCAAAGTGGCTTATCTCAACGTTGCTTCCTTATACCGAGAATCCCGATGCTCCACGACCGAAACCCATTAACACAATAGATGGTTGAGGATAAATGTCTCCACTAGCCTTTCCATTTAATATCGAATCCATCACACACATATTGTATGACTTGAGGGTAATGCCTTAAACCCTACCTTTTATGGGATGATAGTTGAAGAATGCAAGGGGGCATTATTTTTTAACCAATGGGGGTGGAGTCGTCATCTCTGTTGAAGAACCTACAACTGTTGATGCATCAACAACCGTTCTTCTGCCAACAATCAAGTTTTTTATACCCATCATTGTCTCCTGCATCCCACCGATGTCCTTGGTTTTCAGCATCGTCGGCTCCTCCAACACACAACAATGGATTATGAAGTATCCAACCATGATATCTAGAGGTTTGGACAGAGCATGAGGTGGACCTTTAATATCCAGGACCACTTCCACCGTCCCTCCCCAATGAAGACCATCGATGTGGAGCACTCGAAAGCCAACCAAATCGTGCCAAGATCCCTATATCAGAGATGTAGCCCTCAACTTAGACCACTTAGTGAACACTCCTTAGCCCTGAGCCATTATGCTGAAATGGCTTGCGCCATTGGAATGCTCCATATCTTCCTCCATCATACCCTGACCTAAGGGGACTTGCCTTGAGTTCCTCCAGTTCACGGACACATATGACATTACCTGGCACCATAAACAATATCCCCCAAGAAAGATACGTCTATGGGTTCAAGCACCACCACGATGGTTGAAGCCAGAGCTCCTTAACCTCATTCGCATTATAAGATAGAGTCTAAGGGGCTCTTATGTGGGGAAGCAGACCATTTGGGCCCTCCATGCCCTGCCACACCACTTTTGGTAGGCACGATAGCCTTAATGACCTAATTGACCACACTAGAAACAACTGTTTGGGTCCCTACACTCTCGGGCCATGCATCCCAGTTGACCACACCGAAAGACATTAGGTTGTACGAGAGGCGAGGAACCTGAGGTCTCCGACCTCTTACCCCTTGCACGAAGAGGCGAATGAGGTAGTCTTGATCGCGGACGAGTCTTCTTTAGATGCACCTCATGCTAGTTGCCGTCTTCAGCTTCCTCCATCTCCAACTTGCCACCAATCTCACCCCACATTGCTCATCATCCCTCCCAACCAAATTCTCCTTCACTTTCTCCCACTCCGCATGCTCCTTCCTTTTTTCCGTCTCCACATGCTCCTCTTCCCCCCTTCGCTCATCCCCACCCCAGTCTCTCATGACTCGATCCTTTTTTATTAAGGGGAGCTTTAGCGTGCAACTTGTGGCTAAGGTCTTTATTAGCATTTTTGGCGGTGAATCGCCAGACATCGTGTTTTATTCCTTTTTTATAGATGATGTTACTGCAGAGAAATGTGCATCCATCCTTATATGGAAAATGTCTTCCACTTTGTTTTATATTTTTGTGGATCTTGGCAGGTTGTCCTATTTTCAGGGTCGCCGTTCTTGTACTTTAATTTGATAAAGTTTTGTAATTCCACTAGCCTTTAGTGGTCATTCTTCGCCCTTAAAAAATACTTGCTTGTCAAATGAAATATCTAGGGAAAATTTATAATGTTTAAATGCTCAATAGAAATTACGTTATATAATAGGAAGTGGGGTCGTTGTTCATGGCAGATCATTTGTCAACTCTATTGGATTGGAATGTGTCTACTAGCCAGCACTGTTCAAATGGTTTGAAGTAGACTGCATATGATCACGTCGTGATTGATAAGTTTATTTAAAGGGTGGTAGATTGCTCCATTGGTGCTAATGCATGATAGTTGCTGAATGTTTAAGTGAAAGAATTGATGGAGCTATAGGGGATACTTCCCCAGTGCCTTGGTGGAAATATTAGTCATGAATGAGAAACTGGCCCAGGGATCTGGCGGTCACCATTCTTTGGGACGG